>OZ024888.1:25922455-26529955 GCA_964017195.1 Siderastrea radians | reverse complement strand
ATCAAGAACAAACCCCAAGAAAGTTATCCTTTGAGTTGGAAGTAGGACAAACTTTTCAGGATGGACAATAAAACCTACTTTGTCAAGCAAAGTGGTAGTATCAATGACATTTCGCAGACATAGGGTAAAATTCTCTGCTGTCAACCAAGAATCATCTATATATGCAACTGATATGTGCCCTTGTTGCCTTAAGCATGAAAATATTGGCTTTAGCAGCTTTGTAAATTTTTGAGGGCAAAGTGCTAGGCCATTAGGAAAACACACAAATTGGTAACCTGCGATCAGGCTTTCATTTTTTTCGCGGCGGAGGGAGGGCAAAAAAAAAAAGGAAAGCCTGATACAATTACTTGTTGAATCGTCTGCCGCCCCCCAATTAAAGTGTCTGTCAACGAGAGTGTCAGCGATGCCATCAGATAAGAGTGAGCCAATCACAATTTACCAGAAGTCGCTTCGTTGGCGGGAATCAGCAGAGGCGCGAAGCGGGCACGTGTGCAAACATTTGTGCAAACTGAGCTTGCAGCAAAAGTGGTCAAATTTCTTGGTCTATTCAAAGGTTTATTTTGGCAATCTTAATGGATCCTACATGAGTTATGCGAAAAAGAAGAATTGCTATCTCTGTGAGAGCAGCGTTTCGGTTGGTGAAGGTACTGTTCCTCTTTGTAAACCCACCAAAAACAAGGAATTCTGCGGAAAAAGTTTTTGCAAAGCTGGAAGTATTATTCTTTCCGATTTGATCAAGAGCGTCGGAATAAATTGTGATAAGTTTACTGTGGATGACAGTCAGTTGTCAGTGTGTAAAAAGTGCGCCAGAAAAATTGTGAATTGTTGTACTTTGTTCCACGAACTTCAAGAAGTGTTTCGTTCTAAAGTCAAAACTGCTCCCGGCTTGAGGGATCTCGAAGCAGGCGACGGTGGAAGTATAAAGCGTCTACACAGTGATAATTCTCCCAGCGGGTTAACACCAGGTTCCAAAAAGCAGAGGGATACGACTTCCCGTGAAAGGGCAAGCGGGTGTCGAGCGAAGAAATCACTCTTTGATTTGAACTCTGCTTGGTCAGAGCGGGAAAGAGTTGAAGATTCGGTCGCGAACTTGATGTGTTTGCCCGTGGCGAAACCTACTATTAAAGATGATCATTCGACGTCAGTTGTCAAGGTAGGTCTTTAATTCCTTTTTTTCAGCCGAGACTTAATTTTCATAAATGAGACTTACAGAAAGCTAATTTTGGCGGCTGCATCTTGCTAAGTTTATAAATATGCATAAGCTTCAAAAACCTGTGATCAGGCGTTGTTGTTCTCGCGTCTTTGCAATCAAGCTTTACGTATCGACCGATAAATACATTCCAAACAATGAATGTACATTCCGAAATTGTTGTGTACAACTTACAACTGTACAAAAACGTGTCTTAAAAAATTTCTTTAGCTTCCCGACTTGCGGTCCGAATAATTTGAAAGGAAAAAGAAAAGATTGAAAAAGAAAGGCCTAATGGCAAGCCGCATTTTGTTTACTTGAGAATTGTTTGACGTCCTTTTAGGGTGACATTGGTGTATCAAGATATAATTGTTATCACCTTACCAGACAGAGTGACAATTGATGAAATTCAAAGGCACATTTATTCCTGGGATGTTCAATTATAAATTGATTGTGTTTCAGTCGAATTGATGATATTTTTCACGTTTTGTTTTCTAGACATTTTTTTTTCACGGGCAAAGGGTAAACACTTTTTTAATTTACTATTCATGTGATCACTCATATTCTTTTTCATATAAACTTATTGGCCCTGTGACTTCTGTTTCCTTTTATAGATTTTTATTGGATATTCAAATGGACGAGTGATTGAACATGAAACCAGCCCTGAAGAGAAAATGCTTGTTGCAAATTTGGCATTAAAAAATTACAAAGCTGCTGCATATGGGCTTACAAAGTTTGAAGAACTAAATAGTAAAGTTGTGCTTGAAGTGGGGAGACAAGTGAAAAAGGAGATTACAAGTTACTCAAAAGACGCCTCCAGTGTGTTCAAATATCGTGGTGATTTAGAACAGCTAGCTGAGTTCAAAAAAAAATGAAAATCTAATTAAAGATGTAGAAGAGAAAATTCCCACGTTGCATAACTTAGTGAAGGCATCATTTCATACCAGCCAAAAACTGAAAAATCCTGTCAACAAGAAGGCATTAATCATTTCCAGTTTCCTCAATCTTTGGATGCCAATATCTAGCTTTGCATACCGAATTAACACAATCCTAGTCTTAGGAGGATGCAAGAAAGAAGAGGTAGACTGCTTCCATAAGTTAGGTCTATGTAGTCACCCCAACACGCTGCAAAATATGCAAACGAAGGCAGCTGTATCTTTTGACAAGCCAGTAATTGAGTGGAAAAACAATGCAGTGAATCGGAACAAGAGAATCAAATTTCTTGAAGAAGTCATCGGCAATTTGAATGTAGATGATGAAAATGCAATGGAAATTTGTACAGTTGACTTTTCAGTTGAGACTGTGTCCAGATGTAAACATTACTGTGATGAGGTTTACAGAGCCTGCAAAGAAATGCTCCCACAGAACCCAGATGACCTATTCGAAGATACAGACATACTGTCTGTACTGGAAGTGCTAAAGGGAGAAAACACCCAAAAGTTCAGGTATATATGACAAAAATGGATAGGAAAAGGTATAATGATATGTGGGTAATTTTCTCCGCTGCAATAAATAATATTGGAAAAATAAATAAATATTATTGGAATTTGTAATGGTAGGCTAGATTCAGACAGGAGTAAACAATTTAATTTTCATTGGAATCTTTAATTGTTTGCCTGTGCGACATTGACTGCACAAACAACTGCACAAAGAACAGTATTAAAAAAGAATTGAGAGAATATGCATCAGTGATGGCAGCTAGGTTATTAATAAATTGCAATACCCATGGTAGCACAAAAATAACATTTATTTTAGTAGTTCAAGAGACCAATAAAAATTGAAATAGTATTGTATAACAAGTATGGCGATAGTTGTAATTATGATATTTTGATTATATACATAATTAGCCAGATATATTAGCAAAAACTATTTTTTTAAATCCTTTTTGGCTTTGCATTTGTAGGATTGTGGGTGATAATTGGGACATGGAAGTAAAGGCTAGATGTCAGACCAAATCAGATAACAACAAATCGCTACATTACTTCCACGCGTATGCTGTGAAAGATAGGGTTGTTTCTGAGGGTTTGGAAAGCACACGCCCACAAAAGGGTATTGATGAGGTGGAGATGCAGGAGATATTGCCCACTGCTGAGGTTCAGGAATCTATTATATCAGACCTTGCGCACATGATTCCTAGGGTAATTGTTCAGTATCTGTCACCCTACAAATTATTCAGGAAGGCAGTTCAGTATCACATACCCCATCCACACTCCCAAGAGATGGCAGGAAAGTCAGAAGTGGTAAGCCTTCAACCTTTTATGGACTGTGGCAATATTTTACAATTTGTATTAGTAAATATGTGTATTCCTGGGTGTGTAAGACTTGCATAAACATTGCATTTGGAGATTATGCAAGTGAAGAAAGTGATACCTTAGCAATTTTTGTATGATCATTGATGTGCTTTTGTATGTACTGGTATCTGTTTTCATATTTGAAATTAATTTCTTGTTATTTCAACCCTCCAAGTTAAGACCATTTAAGTTGCCATGGCGACTAAAATTTTGGAGTTGGCGACTAAATTTGAACCAAGGTCGCCAGCCTGGCGACTAAAATTGAGAGGAATTATTGAAAGCATCAGCTTAATTTGCTGACTAAAATTTTTCACTGGCGACCAAAACTTGAGTAGTTGGTGGCCAAATAGCCACTAAGGAAAAAAATAAACTTGGAGGGTTGTATTTGCTAAAATTATGTTATGGCCTTTTACTATAATTATATGGGAATCCTTTTGCCACATGGCCCATTTACTGCAGGGGCTTATCCCAGTTTCTGTAGCATTAAGCGGCTGGGAATATTTCTACTTGCCCCTGAATGGGATGCTAGTCCATTGCTGGGTATCCTGCTAGCATTGCATGTATGTAGCTGGTACACATTTATACAGCTAGGTAAAGTAAGAACTATGAGAGTGTCTTGCCCAAGAACACAACACTGTGACCCTGGCTGGAGCCCAGACTGCTTGTTACCAGATCCGGGGCACTAACCATTAGGCCATGACACCTCCCTAAGTAATTTTTTATTTAATTGTCTTAATTCTTATTTAGTCATGTTTGAAAACTTTTCTTTCTTTTGCAAACTAGTGCCCTCTTGGTATGCAATTTTTGAACCCAAACAAAGCCTCTGACATGGCCCAGATTTTGAAAGAAATGCAGACCAAGTATGTCCCCACAAATGGTACTGGCAATGCAGACACTGATCCTCAGTTAGTTCAAAGAGTAATATTCGATGGAGACCAGCTCACAGAGGAACGGGCAAGAAATTGTCAGTGGGCCAACACATTGGCAGAGAGTGAGATTGATCGATTAGACGGTATTACACCAGCATTTGCCGACTGGCATTTAAAAAAGATCTTGCTTGGGGTAAGCTCTGGTATCCAGTTGCATTATTTAATAATAATAATCATCATCATCATCATCATCATCCCCAGACAAAAAGCATCAGTCAACTACAAAAGATAAGGGTGTTATCAAGCTAAAACCTGGCTACCCTTTAGTGCCCCAGGACCATGGTTTGGTCTCGGCCCTAAGAATTTAAGCAAACATTACATGAGAACATAACAATAATAATAAGAAGAACATTTTAAAATGCGCAAATTTCATAAAATGTTCAAATGCTTGTTACAAGATTAAAAACGGAATAAAAAGGCTAAAAGCTGTATTTTATTTACAGAAATAAGTAGAAATGTCTATACTGTATGAGATAAATGGATGTTTGGTAGGAAATGCCCTCACCCCAACAGGTGTGAATTCCAAACTCTTCCAAATGGAAATTTTTGAACTGAAATGTTTTTAATCTTTTTAACTCTTGAATTTATTTTGTTCAACAGATCTTCATGAAGCTTTTTTTTAAAGAGAGCTCCGCTGCAGAGCTTGGCACAACATGTGCCTCAATGAATCGCACAGGGAAGTCAAATGCCAAAAAGGGGCCAGAAAAAGACTACAACGCATTTCGCGATTTTACTGATCGTGAAACAGAAGCCCATATCATTGCTAGGTGGATGAAATTTGTTGGCATGACAAGCATGGAAGGTACTTTTAACTAAGTAGCATAACAAAGGCAATAGTATTATAACTAAAGTAGGTACAGGATGATTTGCAATGAACGTTTACTAGTTAGCAAACTTGAAATTTTTTTAAGTAAGTATTTAAAGAATTAATAAATTTTAAAATAACCATCAAGACCTTTTCTAAACAGAGTATTCCAAGTACTACTGCACAGCACATAATTTTTATCTTATTTTCTGTTGACAATAAAAATTATTATGTATTGCTTTACGAAGTAATACATGGCCTCCCCTATAGGCCTCGTGGCTTTTTCTTCTTCTGGAGGTATCCTTATAATATTTTTTAATCTTAAAATAGCTAATACTTGATGCTGATGCTAATGCAGCTGCTGATGATGATGATGACAATAATTGACCTGTAAACATGCACTATGTGCCATTTTCTCCTAGACTCTCCGTGTAAAAGACAAATTCCAGATGCCACTGATTGGGATCTCGAAAGAAAGAAAGAGTGGCTTCACAAGGAAACGAGAGCCTTTCTTGATGAAGTTTTCCTCCGGACAAGTCTTCCACATGATGTTATCATGCTAGATGAAGCCCACAAGCAAGGATTTACTTGCAGAGCAACTGGCTGTGATCTCCAATTTCCACTGCAATCTGCAAGAGTAAGGTAACTTGCATGTTAACTTCGTTTACATATCCTCAACATTTCAAGCACTAACTTCTTTGTCCGGAAGCATGACCTTAATGAAAATCACTTGTCCTCACTCTTGAATTATTTATTTACAAAACGTCTCCTGCAGATAGAGTGTGGCAGGAAATCAAGTAGCAATGTAGTTTGATTGTGGTATGTATTGAAAGGTGATTGGTGCCTTGTGAAAATTAACTCAAAACCTTGAAGTTAGTTTCATGAAGCTGTATTTGTGTGTTTAAATGTTTGAAAGCTTGTTCTTTCTCCCAGGCATGAACAGCAAAGACATAGATTAGTTGTTGATAATGGAGGTGATGATGACCGCGACATGTATGGATACTACAAGTGCCGTGGTCCACGTAACCTTGTCTTTGCAACAGATGCAACAAGAAAGAGGTAATTTTTCGAAATCATCAAATACATGAATATGAATATGTGTGCCACATTCTGTTGATGGTACCAGTACTTGTTTGAAATAAATACATGAACACATAAGACCTTTAAATTTCCGAATTTAAAATATATAAAATATTATCCAATCATGATATTCTTTGCCAGGTGATATGTATGCTTCATGTCTTTAAACCTTTAAGCCTCAATATTCATATGTACACATTTCCATACATTTTTATGGCACTGCTCAGAGAATTTTGTCAAACATGAAATCTATTTCCCTCTGGTGATCGTTTTGTTTATTCTCATAACTGCTTCTTTTGATTTGGTACGGATATCAAGAGGAGAAATTTCATGTTGATCACTCTTGGATCTTGAAGGGTTAATACATTGCCTCTTTCTTAGGCATGAACAATTGCAGCATCCAGAGGCAGAAATCAGTCAAGCGGAGGAGACAGCCACTGCAGAGGTTCCTTGCAAGGATGACTTCATCTTCAATTATCATAACAGCAGACTACAAATCGGCTTACTCTTTATGAACATATCTGATGCTATCAAGGAGGGAGATGGCTACCGCCTTGTCAACTGTTACAAGCTTGTTCTTTTGTTTACATATAAATTCAGAAATACCAAATATGCCTATGGCCTTCTCCTTTTTTTATTCAAATCTCTGCAGTTCTGTCAGAAGATGAGTCATTTTGCTTGATTACCAACAGATTTGTCAATTCTAAGGGTAAATGTGGGGAAAATATACCTCTTGATTTATTTATGGAGCATCTGAATCTTCTTCTTAAGAGGCTGGGCAAAGGGATGGGTGCTAACATTACCAAGGCATCGTTACAACGTGCAGCGCAATCAGTCGTGCCATTAAATAAAGTAATGGATACCATTTATAAAGACTGCAACAAAGTGAAACGAAGTGGATACCATGGGAGTAAGGATCCACAGGAAGCAGTTGCCATTGTTGTAAATGACCTGCTCAGGGGGAAGGTGTTTGACAAAACACTTGGTAGGCAGGGATATCCCTCATTTCCAAAGTTCAAGTCTAATGTTCTTGACATTGATTACAGGGTTTTTTTTCAGTGGGCCAAAGACAGGTTGCGGGAATGGAAAGGAATTTATGAAGTAGCAGAACATTAGTTCTTGAATTTGCCTTATGACAGTTTATTAATGCTCCAGCTAGCATCCAGTGGAAAATAAGCCCTTTCCTTCCCCTCCCAAATAACAGATTAAGACACTGAAGAGTGCTGCCCTGCCAAGAAATGATCATTAAAATGTCATGCCTGTTTGAAATGAATACTTTTAATGAATAACATCACAGTGGCACAAAGAAACATGTACATGTATGTAAAAACTTTATGAAAAATTGAACTCTCTGTATACAATAATGCTTTAACTCAAGAATTTAGGGAATATTACGATGTACATTTTGTGCACTTTGCTAAGGATAGACAAAGTCTCATCCAAATGTCAAAGACTACTACACATAGATCTTAGCCCTTACCTTAGCAACCATGTTTAAGTTGCTTGTAAGATAAAAATTTTAATGGGAGTGAGGAAGATATGTTTTTTGTTTAGCCCTACGATTTTATATTAGGTTAAAATGGTTCATTGAAGCCAAATTAATAACGAATGGTTTTATACAAAAACACAATTCTCATAATCTCTTATTAAACTAAATGGAATGGACACTGAAAATGAAAGCAAAATGGGAGATTACTATGTTACAGCTAAAGAAATTTTCCCTAACTTAACTGTTGAAGATGATTTTTTTGTAACACAGAAGAACATGTTCATGTGTAAATAATATTGGTCTCAATAATATATATTGATCAAAAAGTTTTGATTACTCAATAAGCATCATGTTTTTTTTGTCATTGGTTTTGAAAACACTAACACATTGGTCAACACATTGGCCTATGACCATTACGCCTTGTTTTAATACCTACAGCTAAAAACTTCAAAAACAGCTGTTCACTTTATGTATTCAGAATGACAACTGAAATGGCTGGGGAAAAATTCCACCAATCACAAAGAGGGGGCATTGGGGCTTGCTTTAAACCAAATTTTGCAAAACAATTTGGGCAAATATCATAATACTACAAAGAAATTGGGAAATGCAGCACTTTCATAGCAAGCACATATAGCTGGGCAGCCCACAAGAGAACCATAGAAACAATGACAAAAAAATGGTCAATTCCACAAACCCCAATGTCCCCCTCTACATCCACTCAATATTTTGCATAAATTAATGCTCTTCAAAATTAAATAATCTGATGATCTAATAACTAGTTACAAAAGCAAGTCTTCCACTGAATAAAGAAGCTCGTCTTCATCATCAAATAATATTATGTCCAGGTCACATGTAGATCCCAAGGAAGCATTAAGTTTGTTTGATAAAGGCATTTGTTCCTTTGAGTAAACAAGAGTGTAAAGTTCATCAGAGATTTCCACATCCTCAAACACTTCCTTGACAATTTCGAGGATAATGATTGCCACCTTGAGTGAGGGTGGATTACAGTGTTCAATGACATCATGCACATTAAAAATAAAATGAATGTTACTTACAATTCTGTCAATCAATTTATTAGAGAAGCCATGAGCAATGACACCCGTGTCATCAAACATGCGCACTTGGGACTGACAAGAAAGTGAATGTTGCAATTCTTTTAGGGCATCTTTAATGCACTTCTTGTCATCCTCCGTAACCTCCCTTGATTCCCTAGCTTCACCCACGCTCTCTGGTACAGAATCAAACACTGGTACAATTTCGGAGCAGCCAGCACCATCACCCAGGCAGTTGCATTTTTGGTGACAAAAATTGCAGCAGTTATGCAGAGGTTCTAAAGGTGAAATGTTCTTGTCAAAACCAATAAGGAATTTGACTCTGCAACATGATTTCAATGATTGCCTCACAGCAGTTTTGATGTCTGCTTCACATGTTCCAATGTGTTTTTTCTGGAACACTGTTATGTGAAATGCCTGATTCCCATCCCTACCACCACGCCCTGCTTCCTGGAGATGTGAAGTCAGGTTGTTCGCGGGCCCATAGTGTACAACATACTTCACATGTGGGAAGTCAATTCCCATGCTTAAGGATGTTGTGGCAAATACCACTCTCACACTTCCAGAGATACCTTCGAATGATGATGTAACAGAATCTTTGTGGCGCTTGGGAGTTTGGGAGTAGTACACGCCAAGTAGACACCTTTCATGAACTGGGCCCTCGCCATCGACATAAATTCCAGAGGTTCCCAGTTTCAAAAGGAAATGCGTGAGCAATGAGACAATGTCATTTACTGTCTTACAAAAAATTATTGTGAAGGGAGTGTCTTGCTTCTCCTCCCTCAACAATGTCAACAGCCAATTGAAGCAACGAAAGTCTTTATCTGCCTCCAAGACAGGATCAGAAGTCAATTGATGCCATATGTGAGAATAAGCAGCTAAACTGCCCACTTTGAACGTTCGTGTTCTCCCCTGAAAATATTCTAAAAGTGATGGCAAAATAGCTTCATACTCGCTTACCTGAGTGGTGCTAAGTTTCGTAATTATGTCACTGGCTATTTCTGGTCCGTTGTCTGGCCGGTTTGTTTCTTCCAGTGAGGTTGAAATGGAGTCGACTTCTTGAACAACTGGTTGCCCGAGGGCATTTTGCCTAAAAAAGGCTTCCAGTGTTGATCACGAGGTGCTGTATGCGATTTAGCACAGGATCGCTTATGAGCAAAGTTGGATGGGCTTGCCATGCTGCTTATCTTGTTTGAGGGATGAATGTGATTTAGCTGCGTTTGCAGTTCGTCACCAAACAACATGGTGGTTATGGTGGTTATGGTTCCAGTTCTTCTCCATACACATAAATTAAGTGGATAATATCTGGAAAAAAGACAAAAAATGAAATGTTACTCGTACAAAACAGCAGAAAACCACAAATGCGTCAGGCATCAGTTCAACAGTAGCTAATTAAGCGAGAAAATCAAACAAAAAAGCACTAAGGATGCGGTATGGTAGAAAAATAAACGGTGAATCACAAATGCAGCATGTTCAGGTGTTAGCTCAATTGACTCTGTGCTTGCAACAGACCAGCAGTGAAGTAAAGTTCAATTAGCAAAGGAAAAACCCTACGAAATTGAAATATGAAAGCAAGAAAACCTATGAATCATAAATGCAGCATGCTCAAGCACACTCAAGTGAAATTTTAGAACAGTTCAAAAGTAAAGTCCATTCAGTTGTGGTTTGAACCATCCTCAAGACAAACGAAGCTTGTGGAAAGAACCTTCAAAAGAGAGAAACCGAAAAGGTTAAACATGCGAAGTCAGCGGCATACAGGCATACAAACACACACAGACATAGTATGATAAAATGTAATTTGTTGTAATTTGTTTACCAACGAAACACTTAGGAGCTGGAAAGCTCGTTAAGACGTGTTCATGCGCTCCAGATCTAATTGGAATTTGGAAGTGGTGGTTTTTGAGGAGAGGGAAAAACCAGAGTATGCTGAGAAAAAACTCTCGGAGCAAGGATGAGAACCAACAACAAACTCAACCCACATATGAAACAGGAACGGGGAGTCGAACCCGGGCCACATTGGTGGGAGGCGAGCGCCCTTACCACTGCGCCATCCCTGCTCCCCTGATAGAAAATAAATGGGCAATCAAAAACGTAGTATACTGAAGTGTTAGTTTGGAATTAGAATTTACATAAGAACAGATCATCAGTAAAGCTATTCTTTCTTCCCTAACGGATGAATAGCATCAAATCATATTGTGCAAATTTAGTGTGAAAGTATCCCCCCCCCAATAAAAGAAATACGCACAGTACTAACAAACATAGGCACGCATAGCGTGCGTGACCTACGTTGAAAGGGATTTGTAGGAATTTAGTTTATTTTGGAGTTATTTGTGTTAGAAGTGAGGTTGTGGTGCTAAAGGAAGTTTTGAGCAAATGTTATTAGCGGAGCTCGCGGAGCACCATGGGTAAGCAAATTTGGTAACCCGTTGATCCAAAAAATTTTGGTTCTGACGTCAGCGTACGTCCATCCGTCCGTCCGTCCGTCCGTACAGACTCTGGGGGAGGGTGAGAGGAGTCCCAAGACAACCCTACCGGGGGAGGCGGAATGCCTCTTTTTTCTTGTAACTGAAGTAAACAACATGGCGGCTGGTTCCTCGTTCGCTCGATTTTCAATACGGTAATTGTAATACATTCTTGGAATGAAGACTTGTAACAGTTCATCATGAAAAGGACTAGGATTGCTTCAATCTCGATGGCACATGTAGAAGATATTGGAGAGCTTGAAGGCAAGAAATCCTTGTTCGAGGTCATACTTGTTTTTTTCAAAGCTAAGGAGATCTGGAAAGAACGTGGCGACTTTCGTTTAGATTTTCAAGTCCTTCTTTCAGTTAAGTAGTAAAGTATATTACAGATTTGATTGTGGATTTACATTGTAAAAATTGTTTAATTGAGCGACTTTACATGTTTAGTAAATTGCGGTAATTTTCTTGAAATGTTTTGAAAACTTGTTTAAAATATCTGTGAAATCAGACCTTGTAGTTCCCGTTTGTCAGCTTGTGAGTAACTTCACTCGAGGGGAAAATTGAATGCAGTTTGCTTTCCTAGGCAAACAAGTGCTTCGAATGTGAATGACATTTCATGTTTTTGAAGGTTTCTTGTTCCTTTTTCTGTGTTTATTCATTAAAGGAATTTTTATTAGTGAGCAATCTGATATAAACTTAAGCTTATATGTGCAATTCTCTTTTGAACTTTAGTGTGTAATTTTCAATATTTTTCTTCGAGCAATTCTAGTCAGTAGTGTATTTTATTCGAAAAGTAGAAATCGTTTCTATTCTAGATTGAGTCTGTGTTGTTTTTTCAATCTGGGTTGTTTTTCTTCGGCACCGCATATTGGGTTGTTTCGACTAATTCGTAATTTAGTATTCAACACCTGAAGAGTCGCTCTGTCGTCAATATTTTTTTATTAAGTTTATAGTCTTAGTGTAAAGCTCCATATGTTTTTTGTGCAGTTGTGGAATATTTTATCTTCTATTTTTATATATTTTTGGTTAGTTTCTTCATTTGAAGTGAATGACATTCTGTCCCAATTTAGCGAATAAACTTAGAATCGCCGTTTCAGTGAGTGAGTTCAGTGTGGCATGTTTTCGTGTTGGTTTTGTTTTTATCCGGTAAGCCAGTTACAGGTCGAAATGAAATCTTTATTTAAGTAACTATAAGCAAAGCATTTCTCGTTTTAAGTCTATTTTGTCTAAATCGAGACTCTAAAAGCTTCCTAAAATTAGTCCAGGGTGTGTCCTTGAAAGCGCCGGCCTGATTAATACTTCGCAGGTGAAAAACGGTTTGATGCCAGGAATTTATTATTTATTTTAGCAAAATAGATGTCGAGAAATGTTTCATGGATAACAAAATTAGACAGCCAGAGGGATTTATTGGAATCAGTGAGAAATGTGTATTTGCAGGGAGAAGTCTGTTGAGTCGAGGCTGCTGGGAGGAAGATCAATAAAATAAAGTAACTTTTGTGATATTTTGTTTGTTATCGTGTGTCTTGTGTATGGGAGAGGGCCGGAGTTTTGCTGATTTTTATCCCCGTGTCGTTGCTAGGGTGAGGCAGGGTGTATGTAAGCGATATTTTCGATGTACTCAATAAAATCGATGTATCAGTATGTGTAGATGTTGTCGAAGCGACTGTTTTTATTGTTTCTATGTAACGTGACTTCGTCGGTTAAAAATGTATGAGTTGTGGACGTGAACGGCAAGAAGGAGGGGGGATTTCGGGGCGCGAGAGAATTAGACATCAAAGGGCCGGCCTATGGCTAAGTCGTGGGTAATGTATTTTAGAAATGAAAGCTGATAGCGAACTTGAAATTAGCGTATTATTTAAGTCTGTGGAAACATGGCTCATAGTATGCAAGATCCTTCTGAGAAAGCCAAGGCTTTGTTTGCTGGCTTTTGTTGCACACATATTACTAGAAGACATATGTGAGGGGATCTTCTGCGTGTTTTTTGCATGTGTAAAATTGATTAGAAGTCCGCGGTCCATATTTACAAGTAGACTTTGACTTATTTCTTGAACGGTTGATGCATCTGCAAGTCCATTCTTGTTCGTATTTAAGCTTAAATCATTACATAAGTGTTCCAAGCGATGTTTGTTGTTCTGGTTGACCACATAAGTTCTTTAATATTGCTGTTTAAAGATAGCAAACTACCTACATACTACAGCCCTGTAGCGTGAAATCAGGCACGGTGACCCCCTCTTTTTATTTTATTTTTTTAATGTACTAGGTGTAATTGGTAACTCTGCAAAGTTTCAACAAATTCTCATTACAACTTCTTTTTCGATGGAATCACCTTAAAAGGAACAAACTTAAACAGCTGCCTTTCGTGCCGTAGTTGTTCAGAAGAACGATTGTCCCTGCATTTTGCTCACGGGTTTTGGATTTGTATCTTGCCGGATTAAAGGTATAATATTATTGCATTTGCATTATATTGAATTGTACAGTTATTTTATTACATTCATCTGGTTTCTGTCGTATGAGAATGTCAACTGTCGACTCATCGAAAATTTCCAGAAGCACTTGGCGCCCAAGTTTTTAAGCATCGACATCAAGAGGTCATTACAAAAGTTGATGAGACAAGTTTTAGTTTTGTAGAAAATGCTGTAGCGAGGAAAGAATCGCTGGCATTTAGCGACAATCTCAACACTTTGAATTTAAAATTTGGTCCCTTAATCTGCCCTAAGCCGCATTCTTTGCGTGGAAATTGATCAAGTCAACATATTAATTAATGCCCTAATTAATTGCGTGGAAGCCAAAAAATTTTTACGTTATTGCGCATACGGTTTGAATCGGCCAATCAAAAAAATTTAATTTTTTGCCGTTACCAGAGCGACAAGAGACGAAAAAAGCCGCGTAGCTCTGGGGACAAGAATGGTTCCTGTAAGGGAAGCTACTAGACTGAGAGCATGTGCATTTTGTGTGAAACACTATGATGTGGGTCTCTTGTGGTTCCCAGTCCTCAGTTTTAGCGACTGGCTTAGGAGTTCGTGCAACTGGAGCTGTACGGCTCTGTGGATGGTGTTTGGTTCGCTATGTTCTAGTTTTGGCGAAACGTCAGCTGTTTTCTGAGGCGAGCCGTTTTCAAGTTCAAATCGCTTAGAATAAATTGTTGGAAACAACAAAAAATTATGCAATGTGAGGCAAATAGTTAATTTGGCTTGTACTGAGTGATTTTTACTTGCTTTTGTATTATCAAAGGTTTTTTTACAAGAAATTTTTGGGCAAGGGAATTCCATGCGGCGAATTTCTGAACTGGTGATCGGTATACAAGAAGGCCAGGTGGCCTTATTTTACCTACATGTCGTATTTGTGCGCCCAACAATAATAGGAGGTAAGACGATTTCTGCTCACCGTTCTAGCAGTAAGTGAAAAAATTAAGTTACCAAAAAAATACTTGCAGCATGATCACATTTTGAGAACAGATAAGAACTTATCGATAATTTTGCTCCCAGGTTGACCCCACGAGAGAAAATTGGATTTGAATTTATCCATATTTCAATTAAAAACACCCTTCATGTCAGTTCAAAACAAAATGGTGCCCGTTCTTGGCATATATTCACGAGATTGACGGGGTCACTTGGGGAAGTGAATTAAAGTGAGGTGTTTCAAATAGCATTGAAAATGTTACCGTGCCGTGGGTAGTTTTTTAGTAAATATTTTTTGCACTTATTGCGCGAACGTTGAGCAGAATCCGTCTTAATCAGTCTTGTTGTTTCAAATGTGTAAGGTGACGCAGGTTCCCCAAAGATATCTGAGTCTAGTTCTCAGTGGGATTAAATCTGAACATCTGAGGTAATCAGTTAGGCCTTGTGAATAAATATTCTACCACATGCGGCCCAAGCTCAAGTTGTGTGTCATATGGTATTGCAAAATAGCAGTCGTAGCAAAATTATAAGAGTTTGTATGGGGATATTTAGGATATGCTTTAGAAAACACAAATACCACAAAATTTTCAATAAAAATACCTTATCTTACTTTCATGGTGTCTTACCGAGGGAGCTAAAACTCGCAAAAATCGCCACAAATCGGGAAAGTAAGGGCACAGACGGCAAGTTAGACACCATGGTAGTAAGATAAGGTATTTTTATTGAAAATTTGTAGTATTTGTGTTTTCTAAAGCATATTGTAAATATCGTGATACAAACTCTTATAATTTGGCTATGACCGCTATTTTGCAATAGCACATGACACACAACTTGAGCTTGAGCCGCCTGTGATTATACAAAATGGAAGGGTTGGCTGGTGGTGGTAAGTGGGTTTATCTCGGCACGCAGGGAAGAGACTATGATTCAGTGGCAATAAACGTTTATTAATTAAGCAACAAAGGTCATTTTCTAGGAATTGTAAAATGATATTTAAAACAGGAGAAATGATATTTTAAAACAGGAGAAATGATATTTAAAACAGGAATTATAAAATGATATTTAAAACAGGAGAAGTTAGAAAAAGAAACAAGAAAATTTTTTAACTGGTTCTTGCTCGTTAATAACAACAAATGTCTTTATGACGCAGAGTGAAAAACGTTAATACACATTTAAATTACCCACTCGTCGAGACTACTGCAAATTGATGTTCACAATTCTTGGTAATGGCGTGGTGGCCTGTAGTTTTTCTAACAGGCAATAAGAATGTAAGTACTATATGCTGTAGTTTCTTCAGGCATATAAGTCTTGACCACCTTGAAAAGGGTTGGCCTTGAGTAGAACAAGATTACAATGATAATGGCGGACAACTTTTGTTAGAGTGTGAGAATCTGAAACATTTCATTCTTTGTGTATTTTTTATGTATTTATAATATTTTTGTAGCGCTACAAAATGCAGGTAGCAACCCCATACTAAAGTAAAAGAAACGATGTGGGGTCAAAAGATGTCGCCAGCTTCAGCCTAAGTACTAAAACGTTCCTCAAAACAAATAAGTTTTAGGTGGTGAATTAAAGATAAAAAGAAATAATCCTATGATATGGATCCACAACTGACCTTATATGAAAGTAATATTAACTTTTACGTCAGGAGTTCGATCACGTGGTTACGCGTCAACTAAGGTCAACTAAGGATCGTGGGCTCTGTGGAGTGGATCACGAGTTTCATGCGTTTTGAAGTTTGTATTATCTATAAATATTGATGGCGAGTTGTGGTGTAATTTTACGGCCACGTAGAGTTTAAAATGGAGCTACTTGTATGTACTAGTGTTGTCTAGGCGAAATTGGCTTGTTGAAGTATTTGCTGTACCGTTTAGATGGCAACTACATTTTGGAAAAGATTTCAACTTCATTTTGACCGAGCCGAAAAGTGTGAATGGACATGATGGTGTTTGCATTTGACCATTATGAAGGGGATAAAGTTGCGATGGAAAGTGGTAGCAGGGAAAGTATCCGATTGATTACGTTACGAGACTGCTTGTAGTTTGGAGTACTTTTATGTGGACAGATGAGTGATCAGGAAATCGTCACTTGAGCACGTTTTCAAGGTAATGTACTAGTGAAATGGAGGCTTCAATATCCCACCCTCCTCCCCCTCCAGTCCGGGCAACTTCACGAGCATTTGCACTTCTGAAGATTGGCTTGTTCAAGTTCTCTCCTCTCGTTGCAAAAAAGTCGTTGAAATGAGCTACCAATTTGTACTGAAATACCTCTCCTTGGTCTGCTAGCTACGCAGCCATTTGCAAGGTTCCTTCCTGGGGATGAGCGTTGGTGACGAGACAAATTTGGTTTTCAATGAAACAAATGAAACACTGTTCACTAGAGAGATATGGTGTGATGACACCTTCAAACTTGTTTTGAGGAGCGTTTTGAAAGTTATTTACTAACAAAAGCGAGATTCTATCTTCTAAATGCGTGAAAGCTTGCAAAAAGCGAGGAAATTTATGCAGTTCAAATTGCAGTGTTAAAGATATAAGTTTACAATTCAAAAGGTATTTTACCGCCATTGGTGGCGCAAATGAAGGATTTCAAAACTTGAAGTTCTCTACTAGATTGTACTTAGTGAGAACGTATGATAGGGTAACTGAACATGATAAAAGAAAGGTGTTGTATAGCTCAAATTGTCCAAGATCAATGTATAGCTCAAATGTGCAAGATTGCATCTGCCAAAATTATTTTAGAAGGTCTAATGGTAACAAAGGAAACGTTTTTAATTCTTATGATTTGAATGAATTTTGGGTTGTGAAAAGTTTGATATTAATAGTAAGAATGCATCTCTGTTACATCAATGCCACTGTTTTGTGGAGGTGAGCAAACATGTTTTAGTATTGAAGTTTTTATTTGTTGAACATACTGCTATTAAAATGGAAAATAAGGAACAGGTGCTGTGTTTGGTAGTTTGTGTTGTTAGTTTTGGCAAATGAGGAATTGTTCATTTGAGCAGCATGTAGGGTTTTGTGGCTGTAATAACACAATGCTCTAGGTTTGAGTAACAATACAAGGTGATAGTAATATTACATGTATCAATATTGTTGATAGTTTCCAGGGCCGTGACTATCATGAGGCAAGACCAGGCACTTGCTTTGTGTAGGTTGAACACCGAAATGTCAAAAAAGTACTGTTAGCTTGAAAAATAACCCAGAAAGCATTTGCCGTTAGGTGATGAAAGAATAATCCAAGAACACTCCAGTGGATTGCATTGTGGCTATCACGTTCATTTGTCATGTAACTTTCACAGGCTGTGACACCAATCCAATGTGTATTGTTAGGAGTGGCAGATCTATACGACTGAAGCTTATAGAAGACAAAACTCTCAGAAAACCAGCATCCGAGGTTTTCTTGAGCTACCTTGCCACAATTTTTGACATACTAGTTGGTACTCTGCCTCGGAAGAACACTAAAGCGACAGGCCGGGACACGGTCTGTATAAATCGTCAAAGCGGGTGCTGGTCAAGAATTTCATTTTTGTGATGGTTCGTAAAATAGCTCTTTACCTGGCTCAGGAGAACCACTAAAATGTGTGTAAAATGTCTTTCTCTGGAATATTCATGCTGTTTACTAGCGAGGTGACGTTGTCTCTCAGGTCCACTAAAGTTCTAAAGTTTGCTGCGGAACTGAATTCGATAATCTTCCAGCAGCAAGGTTTTGCATGGGTTTGAAATGAGAAACCAGCGATTGCTCGAGAGGGGTAGGAAGGCAGGCATGGAGGGGTAGCAAAGCAATATAAATTTTGGGACTGCCATTCAGTACTTGGTGCCAGTATTAAACTACCTAGTACTGGGTCCAGGAGCTCACTTAGTGGGTATAAAATTAAAGTTGCTGATTCACCAAAAGCCTGCCATTTTTCACTTTTCAAATTGAATTTTGAAGAAAAAATATCATGTAAATTGCTTAAGTTAGCATTTCAGAGCTATTAGAATTTAAAATTTTCTGGGTAGGCGCACCCTCAGAGACGCTAAACAGTCGTGCCTTCGATGCTCCTAAAAGTTGCCTCGTCTGCTCTTCGAGTCTGGCTACGGCCCTGGTTTCTTAAGACAATAATATAGTAAGTATAAATTGTATAATAATATGAACTCAACTTTTGATTCCTTCTTTGTGGAGCCCATTGCCAGTCATGTTCATCTAAAAGAAAATGTATCGTTGATTAGAATACTGTAGTTTGTTGAGTGCTAAATGCAACTTAAATAATGGAATGGGGAATTCCTGTTTCGTGTACAAAACACATCAAAAGGTGAGTCGTGAATAGACCTAGAAAATATGCGTGGTTTGTGAATTGAGGAGTAATTAGAGCTTGGGTTTGCAACTGGTCTGCACTCAGTTTTTAGCAGCTGAGGCTACGTGGGTGGGTGGAAAAATACTGAACATACACTGTATGTTATGTAGAAAAACTGGACTTAACTGTGTGCTATTGTCAGTTATGTGTATTTGTTACTGCATGGACTTGATAATAGTTAAAGCAGAGTTTTCTAATTACCGGTATTTATGAGTTCTATGTTAATTTTGTCATTTCATATATTGTTGGCAAAAATTCCTCATCTGAATTGATGTACCGTTGTACGAATATTTGAAATTTCAGCTGATGTTTTAGTGTGCTGTGAAGCTGTTCTTAGGGTCATCGTGCAACACTTGTCCCCACAAATGGTTGCTTCGATCTGGACACATAACATCTCATATAACTTGGAGTCAGTCGCAGCAAAACCACTTGTCCAATCACAGCTCATGTTTTATCGGTAACTCACATGCATGTGACAAACGGAGATCAAGATGGCGGCACAAGATGTAGATTTTCATCTGGTTTTGTCAGCATTCAAAATCCCTGAGTTAAATTTGCATCAAAAACAGGCAACTGAAATATCACTGTAGATGAGAAGGATCTTTTTGTAAACCTGCTGATGGGGTTTGATATTCTTTGATTTACGAAGTTCTTGTACTGATGTTTTACCATGTTTTAAACGAAAGAACCAGATCATATAGCAAGGTTTTCCAACAAACATGTTTGCCAATGAACAACTTGGAGTCATCGTAGAAGTTGATGTTCACATTTAACGAGGAATGGATGATTTCTGCAAAATCTGTAGCAGTTTTTTATTCACCGTATAAAGCGATGAACACGTACATGTAAAACGCTTTGAACTGCTCTCGACAAATTTGTTTGGTGGATCACAAGTTAAGATCTCTGGCACATTACTGGAAAACCCGGCTGGTTTTTTCGCACAAAAATTTACGTCATTGTCAACTTGCTGAGATGTGATTGGGTGTTTCGATTTATCACAAACAGAAGTGGTATTTGAGGTATTTATAAGTGGCAGTGAGGAAGTTATTGCTTACTTTAGCACACATGCTAAAGTTTGTTGACACATTAATAAAGTTTATTTATATCATTATTAAGGAATGAGGTTCCGATGAAAGCAGCTGTTTGTGGGGAGGAGTGTTGCATGACTTTAACCCTAAGAACATCTGTGAAGCAGGCTACTCATTTTAAGTTTCATAAAAAATGTCCCCAATGGTATTTGAGGTATTTATAAGTGTCAGTGAGGAAGTTATTGCTTACTTTAGCATGACACACAGGAATCCTGTTCTCTTTGCCAGTCGTTGGCATCTTGCACAGTCCAGGTTACATTTTGATATTGAATAAAAGAGAAAGGTTGGATTGGTTTTTGGAGTTTGTGTACTGTGAGGAAAGCCCTTGATGATATCAACAGTGCTGTTCTGCTAAAAAAAATTGAAGAGGTTGGTATCTCATTGTCTGTATTGTTATGGAGCTAGGGCTGAGCAAGAAGACAAAGCCTCCAATTCAGAAAATTCAACCAAAACGCTTGTCCCTTTATCGCACGCATTTCCACAGATATCTCTTGAATGAGGAGCAAATAGTTTTAATATGTTGTCCTCAAAGAATATGGCGACAGTGTTACAAAATATAGTTAGTAAACAAGCTGTATATTCTACTCTTACACAACTTAAGGCCTCAAACACTGAAAAATAACACTCCCTACTCTCTGCCATGTTCACATCACTACACACACTTTCACCATAACTCAAGTCAAAACTCTGACAATCAATTTCCAAAACGTTTGGTAGCTCGTTTAGTAAAAGATGATCTTGAGCTGCAAATCCGTGAAGATAGGAGTATAGATTATTCCCTACACGAAGAATGCTGTCCATGGTTATACTTTCCCACCCTGGTAAGAAACAGCTCACCTCTGTATCAAATACTACAGCCACTAAACTGTTTGCAGCACACTGATTTCCAGCATTTATTCCAAACAATTTTTAATCTCCTTGGTGAAAACGACCTCTCACAGTGTTACAATAATTCACATACGAATGACCAGGATTTGTTTCAATATCACTTAGTAGCAAGTTCCTCTTGTGTGAAAGTTCATGAATTCCATTTTTAAAAACCTTTTGTAGATCTTTAACAATCTTGCGCACACCAGAGTTCATTTCTTGTTTCTTGTGCTTACCGGTCCGCCTGTTATTATAATCTAACCTGTAGACGCGACGATGAAAACCTATTCGCTTCGAACCAAAGGAATACTTTAAACACACCTCCTCGGAACGATAAAGACTACTTTTACTAAAATTAAAGTGTCTAGACGACTTTGGAACAACACCAACAACTTTTCTTTTATATAAACAAATCTTCTTTCTACGTTTTAGCGTAACACGATTGATTTTCTAACCAATCCTTGAGGGCTCCCATGACCGTTGTCGACTCCTTTTTCTGCCAACACCTCTGCAGACACAAGATCCTTTATGCTCAATTACCTTGCAATCTCCTTTGCCTATCATTTCAAAAATATCATACCTTGATCGAACTATCTCTAAATCTTCCAACAAATTTTGTTCACTGTTAAAACAACACTCATTTTTGAAAATAATGACATCCTCTTTAACTTTTAATTGCACCAGTTTTACTTTTGGATCTTGCATCTTTCAATCACTAATGAACATCGTTGTCCTTACCTCACACATACAAAACTAGTAACTCACGAAATCCTACCAAATGATCCGGTAAACTCAAAAAATCCGCACAGCCTTGCTTGTCGATTCTAATACTGTTCGTTGTGCACAAAATATTCACTTCGTCCTCCCAACAGATCCGTCTGAAATGTTGGTATTTTTCCAATACCACCCGCACTGTAACCTTGCTCATACCTTTACTAGCATTTTTCTCGTACCTAAGACAGCAAAAATAGCCCGACCAAAACACACTCAAATAATAATTTAGTGTTGGGCCTACTGCTGACGGCGTGTGCGCTGTAAGCAGCTGAGCATTGAATGCAACCCTTTTTATCAGTGTCAACGTACTGAACTTCAACTTACTTATTGTCAACTTACTTAACTTCAAACCTAGTCCGGAACTCAGACGAAGAACACACAAGGCCACAAATAAATAGCACTGATCCACGTGTCTCCTTCGCTTATTGCTTTGAAATTCACGCCTCGATCACGTGAACAACAAATTCTCACCTACTTACTTTCATCCGACATATTCGCAAAAAACTCATTTCTCATTAAAAAGCTTCGCAACAATTCCACATCAACCCTACCAAACACATTCCAGGTTTATCGGTACGCAAGATTTCGTACCACTGCTGAACACCAAAAATAACCTACGCAGATTCACGCCCCACTCAGAGCAAAGGTCATCATCTTCGCAAACAAATCATCTTAAAACTAACCCAAGACTCATGCATTCTCAAATTACGAAGCAAAGCTAATAAAAAAATACCATCTACATCAAACACAAATATAGTCTTTTCAACCAACTTCTTACTCAAAGAAACACACAACAGCTGTTTTCGTGTGAAACTCAAAAAACGCTAATTACAATGAACTAAAAATACATCACAATTTGTGATAAACAACTCGAGTTTTGTCACTATCACCATATCAGCCATTTGGACACTACCCCGCAACCATATTCCACAAAACTGATTTCTCGTTCAAAACCATCGTAAAAATTAGACAAAATCATCCTCATCTTGATCAAACCATACCTAATTCATTTGAAGTTTACGTACGCAACATCTACTGCTACTTGACCGAATGCCAAAATAATGGCTTTGCAAATTCCCACATGGAGCAAAGGTCATCATCTTCAATCCTCATAACAAAATCCAGGAGTCGATCACGTGGACAACAAATTTTCACCCACTTCCTTCCATCCGGCATATTCGCAAAAACTCATTTCTCATAAAAAGCTTCGCAAACATTAGACATCACCCATTCCAAACACATTTGAGGGTTATGTACGCAAGATTTAGTACCACTTACCTGAACACCAAAAATAACCTATGCAAATTCACGGCCCACACGGAGCAAAGTTCATCTTCTCCGTAAACAGATCATCTTAAAACTAACCCAACACTCACACGTTCTCAAATTATAAAACAAAGCTAATTTAAAACCGTTTCAAATTCATTGAATGATATCAACATCAAACACAAACAACCTCTTCTCAAACAACATCTTACTCAAAGAAACACTGGTATAACACCTATTTTCACATCAACTCAAAAATGCTAATCGAATTATAAGGACAGACTAAAAATAGATCACAATTTGTCGTAAACAACTGCAGTTTTCTCACCTATCACCGTTTACCGTAACAAAGTTTTCATTGCTATCCAATTAACTGTAAACAAAAAAAACAAAAAACATTCGTGCTGCTTTACTCTCATTCACCACTGTTTAGAATGGCATCTCAAGGTTCGAGCAAAGACCATCCCCACCCACTCGCATGCACCCCCCGGATTATAAGTACATACATACAAACATACAAACAAACAAACAAACAAACATAAAAAGCGACAAACTGCAGTCTGGCTAAGACCCTATGTTTTCAACATAGGTAAAAAAAACAAATTAAAGTACAGTTTCTCGTCAACGAGTCTATTTTTGGAACAAGGTAATTGTTTTTGTCAGGTACTCACATTCCACCGTTCGCCACGACAAAGTTCAATTTTACCAGCCCTTACAATAACTTTAGGAAATTACCATCAATTCCACCACACCAAGCCTTTACTGAAAATATCATATTCGAGAGGAAAAAGTAGAAAAGCACATTTGCGCTGACCCTTTCCGTCCCCATATGTATGTTCAACATGGCCGGTAAGCTTAACCTTGTCTGACCTTCAGCTTCAGTAAGCGGATTCTAACCAGCTCTTTTGTTGGTAGAATGTACTCTTAGCTTAGTCGCCTCAATCTGATTGGTGCCACGTAGTGCCACATAAATTCCCCCGTATTAACCAGCACCCATCACAGCACGTGACAGCTCTAGACCAGCTGCCTATTTGGTTGGGTGAGAGCTGTTTCACCTGGTGCTTGCCATCGTCGCACATCTCATCTAGCATGTTTTTGACATGCGGAAGGGCAAGGTCTGTCACCTCCAAAAGGGCTTTTCAGAGGTGATACCCAGGCCCAATCCCCTCCCCAGTGTTTTCCTGTGCCCTGCATATCTATGCCCACTGATAAAAAAAATGTTAAGGGAAGGGCCAAGGATGCCACTGCCTCCTTGAATCTTGGGCCAGGTAACCGCTTTTGTAGTCAACTTCAGTGGTCCAACAGCCACAGCACTTGAACGGCAATTCCATGGCTCCTCCCGGTCCTGTCTTTTCATGAGTACCTTGTACTCATGCCACGAGTACAAGGTTTCCTGTAGAATTGTAGATTTATGTAGTGAGAAGAATGAAAAAGAAAGTGTGGTGAGAGAGGATGAAAACATGACATATTTCTTTCCAATGGATTGATAAATTGTTGTCTGTTCCCCTACCCCCCATCCATACAGAACTTATCAATTTTGAGCTACTCTGTGGTTATAAACCACAATGAGTTCCACTACCATAAATTTCTACCCCACCCTAACCATCCATGGAAATATTACAAATGCCAAATAATGGCACATGAGTGTTTCATGAGCGGAACCATTAGCCAAATGGCACCAGAAAACCAGTAAAACAATGAATGACAGCTTCGTCCATGTAAGCCAGCTCTTCTTTACAAAAATGAAATGGAGCATTAGTTTGCGAGATGTTTCAACCTTTTTCAACGTCAAAAAAATCAAGGCTTGATAATTATTTCAACAACTTTCGCCAGGCTTTATCAAGTGCATTTTCCCCATTCAAAGGGCATTTATAAAATTCGTTGAAGCTTTCTACAAAAGACACAATTCTAGATGTGGTTGCCACGAACAGTCCTTCTGGGACGTCCATGCTGAAACAACAATAAAGGTTGAAAGTTTGTTGTGGCTAGTGTATAAGAAAATAGTTCGATAGAATTCATTCTTGCTGAATGGTCAACAACGTGATAAAAAGTCCAAGTGAAAACTTGAAAACAAGTTAACAAAGGACATGAGAAACATGAATTCAATGTTCGCATAAACTTGAGAGAATTCACACATTTTTTTGCAATCGATTGGCCATAACAAGTAATCAAATGAATAACGTTTTGCAGGCTACTAAATAAAATGAGTTGAAATCTCACCATTCGCCCTTTCTTTCTTCAGATATCTTTTTTGTGGTGGCTCGTAATCTTCATTTGAGTCCTGATTGACCTGAGCCTCTCGAGGGAAAGCAACTGTATTTGATTTCGGTTTGGGCTGCGCTGTCTTTTTCTGCTGAGAGAAATTTCTTGTAATTTCCCTGTTCTCTTAGTTGTCTCTGTACGTCTTTGCTGCTTTGAACCGTTTTCCCTGCTGGATTTGTGTATCTGAAGTACACTCTTGCTCCCGCTGAAGATGGTCTGTCTTCAACTATTTTCCACCCAGCTTGCCACAACTTGTCAAAATCAAGGACAATTCTTGCTTGTGATCTTGATCCTCCAGCTTCAGTCCCTTTCACTGCAGTCTCGTTCAGCAACTTTTCTAATCTTTTCTAATATCTTTATAATCGCTAATTCTCGCTCTTGCTGGATCCTGAGGTGATTTGTTTGACATTGCTTCAACACTGAATGTTAGGGTGCCATTGCTATGCAAAGGCGTCATTGTTTACATCGCTAATTCTGATTGGTTTTCGCGGGGAAAAAAAGCTCCCCATAAAAGGAAAGAGGGGAACAAAAATAGGGCCATTTTTTTTTTACAATTTACCACTGAATCCTATTATCGAAGACAAGAAAAACATGGCTACCATTGAAAACAACCTGAGGAGAGTGCTCAATCAATTTTTTTTACATTGAAGCGCAATTCTGAGAAAAAATACAGGTTATTTCGAAGGTGGGAGTTTGTTTATATTTCAATTTCTTTCTTTCAATTTATCGGAAGGTCTTGAAATTTCGTACAAATTAACTACATATATGACGGAACTTGTGTACGGGAGTACGTTAACTACTATTGAGTTGGAGACCTGTAGCAACTTTGTCTATTTCTTCGAGGTGCAAATTTACATTCCTTAACTTTTGTTCATTTTAATATTACTTGGTCTAACTCCCGTACGATTTGAGGTTCGGCTTTCAAGTAATTGGCAGAAGCTTTTTTTAAAGTGGGATTTATTTCTCTTTGAGTTATATGACAAAAAGTAAAATGCGAGGGTTTCGACCACGCCCATAATAATATCAAATACCAGAAATTCTGTTAACTTTTCTGGAATGAAAATTTTTTTAGTATACATGAAATAGTGATCACAGGAGTAAATTTCATTGAGTTTACGTGATTATTTGAATGGACTTGGTCGACAAAAATGTGTGACAAAAATGTGAAAATTAGCCTTCAGGAATACCTTAAAAGTGCTGGTGCTCTCGAGTGTTACATTGCCTATGATTGGATTAATGCTGTCGCAACAGCATTTATCTGATGCTTGCTAAATGCACTCTACGCCCAGACACATGTATGTATGTATATATATATATATAATTAGAAATGTAATGGTCAAGAGGCCAACTCCAATATACAATGTAGCTAAGTTGGTTTTATTCGCTCAATGTTTCGACCATCACGGTCTTCATCAGGAGCGTTAGAGGTATAAACTGCTTACATCAACAACAAACAAAATTCAAATTCGTGTCAACGGTTAACATACTGTGACGTAACAAGGTCACATGTTAGGGAAAATATGCAGCAACGGTTTAAAAAAATATATACATACTGCAAAAATACAAATATTAAGAAAAAAAATTAAATGCAAAGCTATGGTTATTTATACAACTAAGTTATTAATAGATGGTTTAAGCCTTAAAATCCAATATTTTTCTCGCGCTTTCCGAATGTCTTGGTCCTGTTTTCTAACCCTCTCAATAATTGTTAATTTAAGATTTTGTACTCCACAGTTTTTGAAATGTCTGACTGAAGGTATGTTTTTTGTTCCTCCTTTAATATCACTGCGATGTTGTGTTCCATGGTGGTGAACCGGGTGTCCTGTTTCACCTACGTACTGATCACTACATTTTACACATTCGATTAAATAAATTACGTTGCTGGTCTTGCATGTGGTGTGTTGTCGTAATGTAATCGTTTCTCCTGTAGTGTTGCTAGTAACTGTCCGTGTAAACTGTCCGTATGTTTTGCAGCAAGCACCTCTGATATCTGTTCTGCAAGGCCAGAATCCCGGGTCAGAGGGTGTAGATGGACTCTGTTGTTTGTGTTTATGAGTGAAGTGAATTTTCAGGTTTCTGTTGGTTTGAAAAGATCGGCCACAGATTGAACAGGTAGTGTCACATGGATTTGGCAACCAATCGCTCTTTTGTTGTGTTGGATGGTCAGAAGGGGAGGTTGTGTTACTGGTGTTTGATGATGGCAGCCTCTTGTGTGTGAGCATTTGTGACAGACTATGACCTCTACGAAATGCAACGAGCGGGGGTTCTTTGAAGATGGCTTGTGTCTTGGGTGATGTGTCAAGTATTTGCTGGTGTTCTTTGAGGATTGTATGCAGGTTTGGCAGTGCTGGATTATAAGTGACTACGAGTGGTACACGGTCAGAGGAAGAATTTTGCTTGCTCTGGAACGCTTCTTCTCTCGATGTTTTCCTTGCCCTCATGATGCATTCTTTAATCAATTTGTTCTTGTAACCACGCTCAAGCAGAATGTTGTGTAATTCACGTGCTCTTTTCTCAAAAAAATCGTTGGTGGAACAGATGCGTCGTAGTCTCAGTGCCAGGCTGTAATGGATGGAGGTTTTTGTGTGGCGTGGATGACAGCTGGTCCAGTTAAGGTACTGATGGGTATCAGTAGGTTTGGTGTACAGGTCAGTGCTAATTTTGCCGTTACTATTGATTACTTGAACGTCAAGAAAAGGGATACTTGTAGTCGATTTGGTTTGTTCAAACTTGATGTGTGGATCAAAAGAATTACAGAAGTTAAAGAAGTCAGTAAGTTTTTCTTCACCGTGAGTCCATATAAAGAAGATGTCATCTATGTACCTGAACCACATGAGTGGTTTGTTGGTGGCTCCTTTCAGAAAATGATCTTCCAGGCGACCCATGTAGAGATTTGCATAGCTAGGTGCCATTTTAGTTCCCATTGCTGTCCCCGTCTGTTGAACAAAGTGTTGGCCTTGAAAGGTGAGATTGTTGCAAGTAAGAACAAGGTTGATGAATTTTACGATAGTTTCTCTTTTGTCTTTGGCGAAGTTATGGAGACGCATAAAATAGTCGCATGCTTCTCTGCCACCATCATGTGGGATGTTTGTGTATAGAGATTTGACGTCCCAAGTTACTAAAAGTGTATCTGGCGGTAAAGTATGCTTGTTGTTCAGTTCTATAAGTTTGCCGAGAGAGTCATTGTCATCTTTAAGATGGGAGGGTAGATTCTCGACAAGTGGCTGCAGTTGGTCATCAGTCCACTTGGAGATGTTAGTAGTGGCAGATTTGATGGTGTTGCAGATAGGACGAGCGGGAGGTGGGCGTTGTGGCTTGTGGATCTTGGGTAAAAAATAAATATTGCTTGGTTGAGTGGTTTCCATTTTTAGATAATTTGCTGTGTCCGTGTTAATTACTTCCTTAGAGTGGGCCTCTTGAACAGCTTCCTTCACCCTGATAACGAAGTCAGATGTAGGGTCAGTAGACACGGGTTGATAAACTTTGCTGCCATTTTCGTCAGTGCCATTAAGTTGTTTGTACGCTTCAGCTAGGTAGTCTTACAAGTCGTGTGTTTGTTATATATATATATATGTATATATATATATATATATATATATATATATATATATATATATATATATATATATATATATATATATACCATGTCACAAGCACAAGTCTCATAGTCAGTTGTCTCTGTGAAAAAAATATAATCACAAATAAAGACAAAATCGATTGCATTCGGACAAGCCACCCTCTTAAAGAATTAGATGGCAAATGTGGGTTTGTGCTTTCGATGTCTGCCATAAATGCTTTATGGTAGTTAAGGTGGCTCATCCCAATGGCACTTGATGGTCAATAAAAGACTCCACTGCCTGAGAGATCTTTCTTGGCACAAGTAAAGCCCCAGAAACCGACTGTGAGGGCTCAAAACCAAAATACCGCTTACCTATCATGCGAAAAAAAAATTGTAAGCAAAGCAAAAGCAGCCACTGCATATTGCCCAATATATTTCAAGCTAGGTTCTTGCATTTCCCGCCATGCAGGCCAAACCACGACTGACGTTGGCTGTGCAATTATTTGCTAGTGTCAGGCCGGAACATAACACCATTTATGCATAACTTGTCCGGTTCACCCCTACTAAAGGATACCTTCTTTCCAGTCTTTTTCGCTTCCATTATCCGTGTCTATTAATGATCTCCTGAGGAAAATCTTCCAAGATCTTTATTTAACTCAAATCCTGCTCTCAGCACTATTTCCCTCTCTAAACACTACAGAAATCGCGCAGTGATTGGTCTCCATTTCTGGTGTCACTTTACCAATACAATGGGCCCTCTGAAACTCTGTGCAATCAGCGGGATCTTCAAATCCTGGGACATTCTTGATAAATTGACACAAGACTTTGTGTGTCCTCTCCATCTTTCTATTCGACTCCCCCTTTTTATTGTTAAATATTTATTCTCCCAATAACACTGCAGAGCAACGTACTTTTTTCTCAGGCATTTTGAACACGTTGGAAGAAGCAACTCATGACTCGAGCTGTCAGCTTACTATCAGAGAAGATTTTAATGCTCATTCAGATCCTGAGCTAGACAGCGCAGAAGGGAAAACAATCAGGAAAGAGTCGGTTGAAAATATAATAGACATCAAACTGGCTTTTGATTTGGTCAATATCTGGCGAATCAGGAACACCAATAAAAAAATATATACATGGAGGCAGAGGAGAGCTCTTACTTACGTTTGGTTTGTTGGCTAATTAGTGACTGTGTGCAGGATATAATTAAACACAGTGTCATTATCCCCTCAATTAAGTTCGCCACTCAGCTATTATTTTGCAAACAAAAGCATTGAAGGTCAAGTTCGTGGCCCTATACACTGGTGTTTCAAGTTGAGCCTTTTAAATGATGAAAACTACGTTGAGTTAATTACCGTTAAGTATGATGAATAAGTACAGGAATTTATAGATGTTCAAGACAAATCCGTTCTTTGGGATTTGATTAAATATAAAATAAGGCAGTTCACTATCTTCTTTGGTAAAGGAAAGGCCAAAGAACACTCTAAAACCAGATTCTTTCTACAAGACTTAAAATTCTCCTCTGCAGAAAAATATATCTTATAAGAAGAATTTTGAAGTCATGATTCTTCGTCCACAGAGGAGAACTATAATTCTTAAAACGAGAACTATTTTTCTTAAAGTAAGAACTATAACTCTTTACTAAAGAAATATTGGTCTTAAGGAAAGAACTTTAATTCTTAATCCAAGACTTTATTTCTCTTAAGAGGAAGTATTGCTTTGAAGGGAAGAACCATTGCTCTTAATGAAGAACAATTGTTCTGACGTAAAGAAATTAATTCTTCTGAGAAGGTACACTTCTTGGTGAATTGAATACTGTTCTAGAGGGCGATTAATCAATTTTACGCCCACAATGGTACCCACATGCATTTTGAACACACTTTTTTAATTCTTCTTCTTGATAACACTTATCAAACACTGTATATTACGTACTGCTACCAGTATTGACCTACGCACTACCATCATATTGAAAAGTATTTGCAAAACATTAATTTTTAAGTTTTTATATGAAATATCATTAAAACAGGAAAAATAAAACGATGACAGTAATAATAGAACATACATACATACATACATACATACTTTATTATAGCTCCCAAAGGGGCTCTTCCGCTATAAATACACAAATAATAATAAACTAATAACAAAAAATATATTATAGAAAATACTAATCTTCTCTAAAAAATATAAAATACTATTGTAAGAATTAAAAATTTCGAAATAATAAAAGCTAATAACGGGGAAATCTCTAAAGTTTTAATAAATAGTTATATAAATTCTTCTTGAAATGCTTTGTGTCCCTAGTTTTCTTAATATCGTCTGGGAGGTCATTATATGACTTGGCGCCTCGAAAAGCAAACGACCGCTGACCTATTTTTAATCTACATTTTGGTAAATTCAATTCATCTTTTTTCCTAGTATTTCTATCATGTATTTTTGAGCGTTTTATAAATTTATCACTTAGGTAATTTGGCATTTGCCCATGTAGACATTTATGAACCATTACTAAATCGTTTAAAAGCAATTTATCTTTTACACTTATCCAATTCAAAGATTTGAGGCCTTCAGTAATATGGTCATACTTTTTCAAACCTAAAACAATCCTACATGCAAAATTTTGAACTAATTGGAGCTTTCTTATATTCTCTTTTGTCGTGTTGCTCCAGACAGTAGAACAATAATATAATTTACTAGAAAACAAGCTAGTTAAAACTTTAAAGATGGTAAAAGGTCTATACTTTTGAACTTACAAGATTGATATAGAAAAGATGTTCATTTTTTTAAAAGATCAAAAACAATTTTGTGCTTGACTAATTAATAAGAATAAATACATGAACTTGCCAATTCTTACACATTCTACACAAAGTATCATGCCTGCCACCCTAACAATGATCTCATGCTCAATTCCTTGATCAAAAGTCAAGTTCTTTTCAGTTTTTATACAGCCAACTCTCATTAAGATAGACACCCCTGAATTTTAGCTAGACACCACAAATGCAGACAGGGGTTGGTGGTCCCAGCCCTGTTATTAGCACCGGCGCTGAGGATGTCTGCCTTACAAAGAGTTCACCATATTATCAAATGAAAAGATTATCCAATAATTATTTAAAAAACAACAACAACGACAAACATATGCTAATGATATATGTATGGAATCTCCAGAAATATATGAAGCTCATTTATTCAGAATAGCCCCAATGCATGTTTATGCCAGACTAACTAATTTTATTCCTACGCCTTTCTTTCAAGGTCCAAACATAAAAATTTTCTCTTGAACAAAATCCCAAAGGAACAAAACTGCAAGGAAGACCCACCTGTAAACAGTATGCATGTTCCAGAGGTTGAGAACAATTTAATGTGAACGAGGCTAGGGATGAACTTTTAAGCACTTGAAGTCATTGGTATCATGCATTAGGCCCATTCCCAGTTGAGAAAAATTGAAATTGACTGGTTCATATATTATACCGGTAATTACATAAGAACCCACTAACTTGAACACGGTAATGGCCCACCCCTCCAACCCCCCAAAAATTAAAAACGTTAAAAATTGAACTACTGAATATTGAAAAGAACAAATATTGAAGCTGCTTTACAAGGAAGCTAAACAAAGAGAAAGGAAATAAATATTGCCAATGTTATGGCAGCTGACTCGAATGCAAAATTATTTCCCTTGAAGTGCTTTTTTCTTACTATAAGCTCTCGATTTTTTTGTTTCCCTGGAGGTTCAAGTTAGTGGGTCCTATTGTATTTATGATTGTGAATTCAACCAGGGAGCTTCATTACTCCAAGTCGGTATTGCTGTGTCTTCCTTTGTTGTGCCATTCCAAATATGTATTCTTCTAGGAAATGTAAACCAGCTTTAACTGTTTTGGATATTCGAGGTTGAAAACATGATGGCTTGCAATTAAAGAAAAAAAGCCATCTATGTAAGAAGACAGTTCTAAAACAATTTCATTGTCGATGACAATGAATAGTTGGGCAGTATCGGTGTCGTCAGTATCCAACAGGTGGCAATCAGGAGACAATTTCCCGATAAAAGCATTGAGATCTTGGTTGCCCTAAAAGAACAAACAATGGAGATAATGATCATTAATGATACTGATCAGGAGGAATTGTTTACCATTCTGTTGTAAGGTAGTTGGGTGATTGTCATTCCATTAACAGTCATGTTTGGTTATGCAAATAATATAAACAGTTGGTTGTCTTCCTTTCATGTTTTCAGCATAACTCCACATGTACATGTACAGTAGAATCCCGATTTGTGGAACCTCCAAGGGCAAAGAAAATTGGTTGGAATAATTGGGAGTTCGGGAAATCGAAGGTGGCATAAAACGATGCTAAATTGCTGAGGTATTGTTTTATCAGGGGCAGTTGTGCATATTTTCGTAGTAACGGATGGGAGATGACAGATTTGCCACCTGGTGTGTGATAACGAATCAGCACTAAGTGGTTTCAAAATTTTCAAAGGTTCGAGTTATGGAGGGTAATTTTTCCCACGAGAGTCAAGAATTGGTTTGACTTTGTGCGAGTTTTGAATGATCGAGGGTTCGAGAAATCGGGGGTAAAATTACAGTGTTAGAGTGAAGTAAATCCAAGGGAAACGACAATTGGTTAGAGTTTTTGGGAGGTTTGAGAAACCAAGGGTTCGAGAAATCGGGATTATACTATACGTAGATATGGTGAAAAAAGTGGTCCACCACAAGCAAGAATGTAGTAAGTTCTTTGGTTTACCTGTGAATGGTACAGGGTAACTGTGCTGATAATATTATAATTTACTAACACGCTCAAGCAAAACCTAGTTCTGGGGTATCATGTTGTTGTTAATTACTGATATTCAGTGCTTTCAATAAGCACCGACGGCCGATGAAAAGCGTCGGCTATTTCGCTCAGAAAAGTCGGCTACTTTTTGCCCTAAATTAAAGTAATTAAAGGAAGATTGTTTCAAACCCCTAGTTGATACAGTCAGTTACTCTATTCAGACGAGCTGCCTACTTCAAATTTTATTGATACCCCTGGATATTTAGTAAAATACTCCCTGGAGAAGTTTATACATTTACCTTGACAGTTTTCATTAAGCTTTCATTAATTTTCCATGCAGACGGCAGAACTTGCAGGATAAGTGGTACCTTGTCCTCTGCAAATGAATAGAGTATGTGTGATGTTACTATGTTAAACAGCAATAACTACATGTGGGCACCTCCATTTTCTGGAAAAAAAGAGAAGAAGAAAAGAAAACAGTGCAGTGCCGACGATAAAGATAAAAAATAAGCTGTGCTGTACATGTCACTGCATTTTGAAAGTAATTTCTTCTTCCTTCCTAAACAAACATTTCCCTCTGATCATATACTTACAGGTGCTTCTTTGTCTCAGTATTATGAGCAATATATAGATTTAGCCAAGCCTAAAAGCGGAACTCCAATTTTTATTTATTTACTTATTTATTAGTATTTATTTTATTTATTATTATTTTATTTATTATTATTATTATTATTATTATTATTATTATTATTATTATCTCAAGTGGTACCTGACAGCAATATTATAGTTTAGGTAATTATTAGTAAATACACCTCTCATCAAATTAGAATCTGCATACCTGGCAACCTTATAAAATCAGAAATAGGGACCACCCCCCCCCATGCTCACCCCAGACCTGGGGTAGTGCCCTGCCCCCCCCCCCCCCCACTGCCCCCCAACACTGAGCAGGGTTTAGGATGCTCTAGGGTTTTTGCATTAATTTTTAAAAATATTGCCTGTACTGTACTGTCTTAGCATTAGAATTCTCAGGTGTTGTTTAATGGTCTCAAGCACCACATGTATTGCACAAAACAAAAGAAAAGTAAAAAAAAGACCAATTGAAGGCCAATCTTTAATAATCCAGTTCCAAATTGTCTTTTTTTTCGTGGAAAATCGGAATGTCCCGATTTTTTTAGGTTTTGAAACTCCAAAATTGGGACAATTCCCATTAAATGGGGATGGATGGCAGGTATGAACCTGTTTTACAAAATTCTAAATAAGCCCCAGTTTTAGGTTGTAAACTTAAATATTGGGCACAATAATTATTTTTGTTCACCTTACCTCGGCCTTTTCTCTGCCACAAGTCTACGGTTTAATTTATTTACATTTTTGCAGAGTTGTCAAGTTGCATAGACAAGGTACTAATTGAAAAATACCTCCACCTTATTCAGTGGTTTGACAGATAAGTTGTGTGGTATAGAGCGAGGAAAAATGCGAGCAATGAGTACCGGTAAAATGTCCTTGACCATTATCTGTAATACGACTGAATGATATTTATTATTCTACTACAATATTTGCCTATCATTTTAAATGATTTATTCAATGAGTGATTTGAAACCGGGACACTACAGTGCAATACACTCATACCCTCATGTATGTGTTTCCCTCTTATATGATAAACTGATGCTATAGTGGAATAACAATGTACCTTGTTTACTCTTATTGATGCCCAGGGACTATTATATTAAAATCAATCTCTTTAAGTACCCATCAGTCATGAATCAACCACTCAACCACTTAGTTGATAAATCGGTCAATCAGTCAATTAAAAATTTGTGACTAACAGTGTTGCCAACGCGAATAACAAATGGTCCAGTAACCACTAGTGACTTTATTTGATGCACAGATTATGACTCACTATGTTACTACCCCTGACTGTGATGGTAGTAAATCTTGTGGTTGAATTTGTTTTTGGTTTGATCATTAGCCTTTACACTGCATCTAATGTCACCAATGAGCAATGTTACTGATTGTCATAATCTGGTAGCAAAGAGAAACAAAAAGAAAAGCCTCTTCATAAATCATTTCAGGATAGTCAGAAACCTGTCATGTAATGAACTGACAAGAGGGGATCAGACTGTGGTGAATCCATCATTTGAAATAGTTTTCCCTGTCAAGTGAATTCAAGTAAATAAGTCTGAATCATTATTCCTGGGAAGTTAGTTGTGTGTGTGTGTGTGGGGGGGGGGGGGGGGGTAGGGTTACTCCCAAATAACTAAAAAATGCTACTGGTGTATGGATGTGTTACTGAGGGAACATGAAGTGTATGTGGATACAGTCAAACTAATCACCAACATCAAAATTTACCACAAAAAAAAAACAAAAATATAAAACCTTATTTCAAAACTGCTCTTAAAATTTTTTATTTCAATTGATAATGTCTGCCTGGGAACATACATGTAGCTAAGAGTACAAATTTATTAACCAAAGCCTTACAATAAACTGCCATATTTTTTCTGACATCAGGTTGATGGAATAAAAACCTGTATGGGAAACAAAGCAGAGTTTAATTACCTCAGTTGCCAAAAGTAAGCCCGTGGCTTTAGGGAGGTTCTAAGGATATTTGCGCAATTTTTTTCTGCGCATCCATACTGCGCACACAATTCACAAAATTGGCATTATGTCATGCCGTGTCATGCACTGAGCATGCACGCTCGCATGAAAAACTACCCCAAATGTTTTAAGACACTGTAAACTGCCGCTTATAAGCCCTAGGCTGATACAACTTTGTAAGGGGTTTTGGGTGGGCTTATAAATGGAGGGGCTTATATCCGGGGGGGCTTATAAGCGGGATAAGAAAAACGTTACAAAATGAGCCACAGCAGTGTTGATCGAAATACGTTTTTAATGTACCAGTTTGTAATTAACCTTTGAAATGTCACAATAAATCGAATTCACTTCAATTTTAACAACAAAATCAAAACTGCAACAACGCGAACGTAACCGGAACATAACAAAACAGAAGCTCAGAGTTAATCTTTGCAGTTTTCTGTGCGAGTGCTTAATATTAAGGAAACAGGGAAAACTAGAGGAGGGCTTATATCTGGGGGGGGGTGGCATATTACCGGATGTATTTTTCGTTTACAGGTGGATGGGCCTATAGCCGGGGGGGGGGCTTGTAAGTAGGTGGGCTTATAAGTGGCAGTTTACGGTATTTGTTTTCAGTTTTGAGCATGTGCATTTAAATAAGTGGCATTGAAGCAATCCAAGTGGATGTAAGGTAAACTGTATTTTTCAAGATGGTTGGTCTCATGTAAATACTTGTGCCAGTCTGAATTTCAGACTGGTCTCATGTAAACAAAATTGCACCAGTCTGAGTTTACACTGTTTTAATGAAATCAGGGTTTTACTGCCCCTGGGTATCTGAGGATGTTGTTAAACATTCTTGAGAGCTGCTCAACTTTAGTCTGAGGGGGTGTTTGCATGACACCAGTTCATCGTATGCTTTTCATTCTGCTACAAGTTCACCCCAGTTCCCTCTTGCTTCTCTGTATTTGTTATATGATTACAACACAAAATCTCGTAACAGTGCAAGCCATACCTGGGTGAGTTCATACCGGTATCACGTAAACATGGTGTAACTATTTGATTCATTCTGCATTAAGTTACCCCCCTGTAATTAACCATATTGCCATCCAGATAAATCTCACATCACCGTGAAAAAAGGATTTTGTAACTTGAGGAGGGGAGATTCTTAACTACAAATCTCGCATTGTTGCTTAGGGATTTTTGTGGATGGTATTCTGTCATACGCTGTTTTCAGCGTTTCCTGCCACTATATTGGTGAAGTAATGAAGAAGAACATATGAATTCCACAACTGAACATTGTGCACGCATAGCTACTGCCAGTCCCATGCAACTGCACATTAAAAAAAAAACAGGAAAACTAAGAGGAAACTAGTAAAGTTCCGACTTTTTTGCGAATCGCCCCACCCTTCTTTACAATCTGAAGCATGCAATTACTGTTTTTACAAAGAATAGAAGAACTACAGCACAAAAATGTATAAAGATATGTGCTTGTGCCATCACAACTTTTATATTCATAATAAAGCAAATTTCTAGAAACTGTTGCTTAAAATTTTGCATCCTGATAATCTTTAAATGTTCGCAATGTTTACAATAGCGAGAACTGTATGCTGTTTGAGTTTTAGCATTTTTTCTGTTCAGGTCAAATGACATGCTGAATATGGTTGTGACTTGAAAATCTTGAAAACCTTTCCCATAAAACAAACGTGGCCAAGCAGCTTATCTGTGGAAGTAATAGGGTTTCCAAGATATGATGGTTCTGAGGAACTTCCCACAGCAACAATATGGTGATTAAGAGTCTCCTCCCTTAAGTCCAGTCATGTAAAGGCTCTCATTGCCACCCAAATGGAAGTCTTGATGGCACACTCATGTAAATGTTGTGGTTCAATTTTATCCTTGGTTCAATTTTTATTTTCCATTGTGAATAATAGGATTGCCAAATAAAAATTGGAGCTCCACTTTTAGGCTTGGCTAAATCTATATACTTGAATGATTTTAAAACTGTTTAATTATGTTTGACTGGGTTCAGAAATTGAATGGAATCAAACACAGCTGTATATATAGGCATAGTTTTGGTCATCAATTGTGTTCAACTACCGAACCCAAATTAACCCAATCACTGCATTCAATCCAGTTCAATTTACTGAACAATTAGATACGTAAGCTGGGCTAATTATATATTAACTGATATCTTCCACGTACCTTAACTTCACTGTAAGAAAATGCTGCATCACTGATCACTGCTGGCATATATGCCTAGAACAGAAAAAAAGGATCAGTGAAAAAAAAAACATTCAGGGATTAAAAATGGCAGTCGCCCAGTCGCCAGTGGCGATTTAAAACTGACCAGGGCCACTAAAAGTCGAGGCTTAAATGCTTGATAGAGGACTGCAAATAAAAGGTACACTGTAGTTACAATTCAAATAAATTAGACTTTCATTGGAGCATCTTTGTTTTCTTTCCCCTCCTCAACTCTAAGTTCATCAATTGAAGAAAATTTTCAGTTCTTGGAGTGCAAAATTCATGAGAACGAGCGCCTGTCAAATTACTTTCATCCTTAAAATAATATTAACTTCATTGTTTTTCTTTTGACAACATCAAATAACTAATATTGTATGTAACATACATTATTAAAGCATTCACAACGCAATTTTTGACCAATGTGACATTAATGAACAGAAAGAATGGGTGAACAGAATAGTAATTATACTCAATGTCAATTATTAAGGGAGTCGTCATTCACTTTGCTAGCATTGTCACTTCCCGCTTTGAAATGTTGTTGCCGAAGCTATACTTTGCTTTACTTTTGTGATCCACCTGATTCATGAGACGTACAAGACCCATTGTTGGAAATTTTTGCATCCACCCGTGAAAGTGTTCTTCTTTCCAGCTTTTGTGGAATCCTAACAAATAATTAATAAATCATCGCCTGAACCCCTCATTTGCAGCTATCCAAACTCTTTTAGCCATTTGTCTAAAAAGTGGTTACATGTAATTGTCTTCCCCCCTTTGCACGGTTCATTGGGTAATACAGGTAAGGTAAAGCACTTGAATATCAATCGATCGAATGAGCAACAAAATGGCAGGACCTCATTTAAGTTTACTGGATGTTCAATCATCTCCAGTCTCCTTTGCTTAACTCAGTAAAGAGCCAATTGCAATTAATCAAACATGTTCTAACTAATCCCAGCAGACAATTGTCAGTTAAACAAGCCAGATTGCCTTTAGGAAGCAAAAACACATCAAATAAATAAAATAAAATAAATAAATAGGAATTAGCAGTGGATCCACTGGGTGGCTCTTCTTCCACTGTGTCCAGATCGAATTTGTACATCAGTACAAATATGTCAATTGCATAAAAAAATCCTTTGCTTACATCTGGATCCCCCCCCCCTTGGGAATACAATGATTTTTGGGAAAACCAAAAAATGCATGCAGTAATTATTTAAACTTTCTAAAACATGAACATTCCATTATGAGTGACAAATAGTAAGAAGCACTTTCCACAATGCAGTGCTTTTATTTCATACATGTAGGTTAACTGAGATCGAAAAAAAAATGGCAAATTGCAGTCGCCTTCTGAACTAATGCATGGTTCAATTTTACCTGTTACCATCCCCCCACCAGGCAACCCCGGGGACAAGTCCAGCCCTTCGAGCCTGGGGGTGGGGAATTGTTTGAAGGGGTCTTGTCCCGGGGAGTCGGGGAGGGGGGCAAATCGAAAATAACTTCTTGTTGTTCTTGTAAAGTACGTCACTTCTCAGTTGATATGATGGCCCCGGACCGCGTGGAGCCTATTTCCAGTGAAAATCTCTAGTATTTGTAGCAGACTGTTTAGAGAAGAGTAATCTCTCAAAATTAAAATCTGTGTTCGACGGTACGTTTATTATAAATTGTTGAAAGAATGTGCGTTTGATGCATACTCGAATGAATGGTGGTCGTCACAAACAAAGAAATATTTCTTCAGTGTGTTTATATTTATAATAAGACCACTTAAACAGACTCTATATCAAAACGGATGCACAGTTTTATGTTAAACAAAGATTTCAGTCCAGTGTTCTTATGAAACAAGGTAAGAAAAACTCCTTTAAATGCTGCCATCAATTTGTTCATGGACCTCTTGTGCGTATGCGCTATATTTAGAATAAAACATGTGGCGAAGAAAATTTCTTTACTTGCCAGCCGTACGCCAGTGCAGGTAGAGTTTTTTTCTTCAGTTTTCTGTTCATGTTTTTATTATATTATGCATGTAGTGTCCTTCTTTCAATACACTCTAGAAAAGCATTTAAGTTCTTGTCAAAACGTCTGATTTTGCTATTGTACGGAAATCAATATCGTCATTTAGGTTTTGTACACAAAACAACGTATTCGTGGTCGATGAGGAGTCCCGGAGGTGGGGAATCGTCTCTTTCTGTGTGCCCGGGGGTGGGGAATAGACTGCCAAGTGAGAAAAAAATTGCAAATCCCGGGGGGTAGGCCCGGGGAGGGGGAGGATGGTAACAGGTAGAATTGAACCATGCATAATATTGAGTGATAAACAAAAAAAATTCACACATACACATGTAAGCTTAACTTGAGCTTAAGTGAAGCCAAATAAAATTATTGAAATTCAAGCAAACAATTCATAAGTGATAAACAAAATTAATTCACACATAAGCTTAAGTCTTGAGCTTAAGTGAAGCCCAATAGAATTATTGAAATTCAAGCGAACAATTCATAAGTGATAAACAAAATTAATTCACACATAAGCTTAAGTCTTGAGCTTAAGTGAAGCCAAATAAAATTATTGAAATTCAAGAAAACAATTCATAAGTGATAAACAAAATTAATTTACACACAAGCTTAAGTCTTGAGCTTAAGTGAAGCCAAATAAAATTATTGAAATTCAAGCAAACAATTCAGAAATCAGAATAAGGGTTAAAAAATATTTAAGACCTACTTCAGTAGATACATAAATGAGGATGTGCTTTTTCGTCGATTCGTTACTTGCATGGATTTTGGTAGGGGTTTTGCCGAGGATATTGTAAACAATGACTGGATTCAGAGTTTAAAAGAACGAGGCATATATCAATTATGTCCTGTTTTGTTATTCTTTTGTTAGTCAATGAGTTAACATCTTGACGATTCGCGTTGGTACTTGTTTTCGCCTTTTACTTCATTGCATGCTTTCATAAGCTGTTTCCTCCTTTGCCTGGCTACACTTTGCTCCGTGAAAACAAAAGACACTGGTATTCTTCAAAGTTGAGAAAAGCGGGTTATCGTCGTAAAAGTAAATAACTGGAAATATTATATTTATGACCAAAGCCAAGACAAATTTCTCTTTGTTCGAGATAACGGGGAATTGGAGATAAGCGAGTTGAGATAGTGGGATCCTTCTAAATAAAAGCGAATTCCCCATACCGTAACATTCTGTGAAATGATTGAAAAATTCCGAGAAACTCACCCGGGAAACTCAGCAATCAGATCTTCACGCTGGTTCAATTAAAGCATCGGGCCAAAGCAATCCATATTTCTCCTCAATAAAGACATTCATATTCCACTTAACAGGCATTCGGGACCGGCAGTCGAGTTTCTTTAGCCTATCTTTTCATTTCTAACGCTGAAAAGGTATTGTGTTCTCGTTCTCACTCAGTCACGCGCGCGGCCATATTGTGAAATCTTGTAATATGATACCATCACCTTTGCACTACCCCCTCAAATTGTGTTCCCTTTTTTCGTTTTGTTTTGTTTTGTTTCTTTTCCTCTTTTTTTCACTTTCTACGAGTAGTATTAAATGACATACCGTAAAAGGTGCGGTTTAAGTTTTGACGAAAAGTTCCCTTTTGTAACAGTACATTTTTTTTGTTAAACAAACTTTGCTAAAGCACGGAAATTGATTTTACCTTTTTGAACACCTTGTAACTTCATGCTGTCCTTGGCGTAAATTTCTTCTCCGTTCTCTCTCTATTACGACTTCTTTCCCCTTGATGATCTGTAGAATAAAAAACAAAAACGTAGACGTAAATTATTCGGTGGTACAAAATTATTTCCAATCACAAATAGATAAAAATCAAGAAAACTGTACCCGACATGTTTACAGTTCTCTGTCGGCGTCTCTCAGTTTTCCTCTGGCGTTGTTCTTCAGTAACGTTCCGTCTTATTTCTAGTTGCCTTTATCTCTCTGCTGTACTGTTCCTTCGTCTTTCTCGTTTTCGTTTCCGCTCTGCTTGACCGGGTGCTTGACGCTGTTCTTCAGTGGCGTTTCTCATCCTTTCCCGTTGTTGATCTCTATCTCCTTCTCTTTTCCTTCGTCTCTGCTCTTCCAGGGAAAATTGCCTCATGTAAGAATGTCATGAAATGCGATGTACGGACGTATGTATGGCGCACGCGCCCGCGAGCCATTCCGCTTGCCATGACCATAAAAAATCACCAGCATACCTCTTAGTATGGGTATGGGGCTCCACTTTTGCGGCCTTCGGCCGCAAAGGAGTTCCGCTAATATATGTTAGGTCGTGCCTGAATATGTGGTAAGAATATGATTATGAAGCAAAAATGCATCCAGAGAAAACTCACATTTAAGATTTTTCTTACCTTCATCAAGACTGTCCATGTTTTCTTTACTATCCTCTGGATTATCTCCAAATAAATCAAGTACGTTGGGATTTTTAGATGTGTACTCCCACAGCTTTGGTAACATCTCCTTCAATGCCTCTCGATATTGATCAGTCTTTGCAATCAACTGCATTTCTGTCATCAGCTATGGTTATGGTAGATAAGAATAATAGAGTATAAAAGTTATAGTCTGTAAAAAGACCTTTCACTGATAGCATAAAAAACCTGAAGGTGAACTCAAATTTGTTGTGTTTTTTAAAACTCTACATAGACTCAAGGATTTTTGAAAATCTTCACCAGGCAAACTTTTTATTGTGCCCTGAGACTGGTGTCAGTGACAATACAGTGGAACCTCGATTTAACGAACTGCCAAGGGACTGGGAAAATTGGTCAGTTAATCGAGGTTTTGTTATATCGAGGTTCATTCCTCATGTCTTTTGCTGTGGTTTAATTTCTCTGGGATGAAGAATATTGTTCGTTATCCCGAGGACTTTGTTAAATCGAGGTTATACTGTACCAGCACCTCTGACGATTAGCCACTGACGGCCCAAAAATCTGGTGAGGTGAAATGCTTACAAACACAGTTCAAGGACTCACTAATTATAATATAATCATTTTAATTGGCTTAGGAGCACAACTAGTTGCAAAACAATTTGGCAGCACAAATCATCATGAGTTTGGTACATATACTCTGTGCAATGTTGCCACAATCATTGCAAAAAGTATTTCAAGTTCCACTTTTCCCAATAAAACATTTCTATTCCCCTGTAATGGTGTTGCACATGAGAAAACAGTAATTGTACTTTCAACTGACATGTGATGATTGACCACACTTGAGTCCCATTTTGTGAGCATGCCAAGGTATGTGTAATGCAAATTTTGTGCATTATTTGGAAACTAGCATTCCTTCAGTTATTACTGTAAAAAAAATTGCCAAACATACTGCAGGGTTATCAGAACGTACCTGGTCATAACGTTCTAATCCTGGATAGTCCTTAATGATTTGCTTGGTTGTCCGTTTACCCTTCAGACTCAGAATCCAATTCCGTCTCTTTTCAAAGGATGCCACCATTAATGACTGAATTTGTTTTTTGTCTGGCTTCTTTTTTTCGTTTCTGTTTTTAACTGCTCATCATGAGACTCCTGCATCGATTCAGTTTCAAACTCAGGGCTCCCTTTCTTTCTGGGATGTTCTACTGCCTTCCTATTGTAGTAGGCCTTTTTGAGTTGGTAGGCCTTTTTTTTCTTTCCTGTCCTATATGTAGGGTGAAGTGGCAGAGGGCTTTAATTAAAGAGCTCTTGATGTAGCCTGTTCTCATTTCTCCAGGTCTAGGAAATAGACTTCTCTTATGGCCCAAAAACGAGCTGCACTGATTATTGTGTTGTTCACCAAGGGGAGGGGGGGGGGGAGGGGGAGATTATTTATTAGTACATTACAAAACCTCATGATATGTGCCTCAACAGACAACTGCCTTGTATTCAAGCAGAGTGGGACTCTTATTTCTGCTTGGAACTCATTGCAGGTCATCCAATTGTTTGTACAATTACTCCATGCAGTCTCTCTACTGACCTACTGGGGAGATAACGTCTTTTGCATGCATTCAGGTAATTGGGCCCAGCATTATCTTTACACGTGATAGTACAAGAATAACCCATTTTACAGTTCTGTGTGTAGTGACCTGATGAGGCTGGCACTGGTTTTTTTTTTTAATACAAACCTCATTCACAGTTCACATAAATGTTTACTTCATATATTTGCATCCATGATTTACATATGAATAGCAGGAGGATTTGTATCAAAACAAAGTCAACAAACTCTTTTCCACCCAAAAGCCTGGTCACTAAGGCTAAGCAGACACCTGTAAAGTGGGCTACTTTTTCTACCCCAATTTGCACAATGAACATACATGTTGTACATTGCACATATCAATGTCATTATTGTTGAGGTCTATCAAAAAGAATACATGCTGTGCTCAATGTGCAACCTACCCACTGCTTAAACGCATCTCTTCGGATAGGTGGAAGAGGGTCTTTTAGTTCAGGCACCATGTGAACAATTTTTTCAGCACAGGTCTCAAATTCTACATTGGTAGGTTTCTCTCGCGGTCCAATATGGGCTTGTAAGATGATGAGAGGGTTCTTTATCATTTCCAGCCTTGACTTGTTTGGAATTGGCAGTCCCTTTGTCCTACAATTTTTGATGGATGATGGGACAGCTTAGTTCAAATTGGCAAACAAGGTACCAAGATCACCATTCTTCACATCTCCAGCTGTTGCAAGGCTTGGCAAGGTTTCACCTTGTTGTCTCTGATCCACCTTAAACAATAATAGACCATCAACAATACATACATACATACTTTATTGTTACCTCCCCAATGGGGCTTTTCAGGAACAATTACTTAAATTACTAAGTTACTAGTAACTATACAATCACAATTAATCAATCAAACCAAATCATTAAACAATCCTGCATGTTATGTACTCTTAATGACACATTCAATTTCTTAGCAGATTGGGATTAAATGATTGTCATGTCAAGGGATTCTATCTGTCTTGGCCTTGTTTATAAGCTGAGAAAGCATTAATTGGGCATAAAAAAGTAACCTAACCATTTTCATGGTAATGTTTGGTCTCAAGACTCTTAAAAGACTCTCAAAAGAGTCTTGAGACCAGCGCAGTACCAGTTCAATTTCACAAACAATATAGGTTGATACAGTATAATTTCCATATTCTTAACTGTGAAAATGAAGAACAAATTGTTGCCATTAACTAAGAACAAACTAAGAAGCACTTACAGAAAGGCGTGGAATCTTGTTGAGTGAAGATATTCCACAAGATGAGCGCTTGAATAAAGACTAGGAATAAAATGTTAATTTCAATTTTGAACCACTTTGCCTAATCAAGTATGAAAAATGCACAGTCTTAATATTAGGTTCCTTAATTTGCAAAAAGTAATAATATTATGAGCTAACCCTTTTAAGTCCAGATTTCCCTGAAGTTGATTGCCCTGAGATAGGTGTTGACATCAATGGCAATGTCAATGGCTCTGATGAAGCCACTGATGGCCCAACAACCTGGTGAGGTGAAATGCATACAAACATATTGCAAGTTATTCTCAAATTGCTCAAAATCAAAGTCAACACCAGACATCCTTTGATAGGCACCATCTCTGAAAGACACACTTGCATGGGCACCCCTTCTTTTGAACCATAATATATATTTTTAAATAGATGTCACATCCCCTCCTCCTCTATAACCACAAAAAAATCACCAGTTAACATACATGCGCTAGTGTTTGCCTCCAAATCTGTATTTCATGTTGCCTCTCTTTGAAGTTTTATACCTCAGACAGATCATCACTGACAAGAATGTCACTGCTGGACTGGCTATCATCAAGGATCAGTGAAGCACCTGATGTTGATGCTGATTTAGCCCTACAAGGGGGCGAATCTGATGACAGTTCTTCACTCTTGGAAACCTTAAAACAAAAAAAGAAATAATCGCACACCTGTACTGTTGTACTGCAGCAGGGGAATGGACATTGATATATATTTTTTTTCTTCACCCTAGGTCGAGCAGTTGATTTGATGCGTAACATTTATGGCCAGTAAATGATATGTACATAAATCACCACAAACAGGGATTTGCCGAAAGGCGAGACATCAAAAAAAAATTGACCAAAGTCCCCAACCATATGCTGGCCTTCCCCTCCTACAGCTTATATAAGCCTTAGGGGAAATGAATCAACGTGGGCCAGGTATTATGGATATACATATGGCAAAAATTCAAATTCAATCTAGATTTGAAAGTGTAGGTCTGTTTTTGTTTCAAGAACTGTTTTCATACATACCAAAGATGTTACCCAATCTCTCAGCTTCTTTCGCTTTAAAAATGTGGGAAATATGTCCCTCACGTCTTTAGCAGTCATGGTCCTTAGAGTTTGTCCATCAACACTATTTTCTGCAATCATATTAAAGCGCAAACACAATGCGCAATTAAATTTTGGCGCGCAAAATAAATTAGAATAAATTATGTTCATGGCCCGGATCGATTTGCCGACTGCATTCGATCTAAATTTCTACATCCACGTGAAACGACCGCGAACAAACGATAAAATCACAAATAAGTAAAGATATTCTTTCTCTGGCAGAGCAAATGATATGAATATTAACCCGGATTCGCGCGTAAATAGAGGATAAAAGACTTGCAAATTTTGGCGCCAAAAATGTTAATAACGTACTCACCCACAAAAATCTCGATTAAATCCTCCTGAAGGCCTTTTTTTCGCAACCATCGTCCCACTTCTGCTGCGTGGGTGGGAATGGCAACCTCGAAGTCTTCGGGGAACAAAGGTTCATCATTCATTGTGATATAATTTATGGAAATCTGTAGACGATATTGAAGCCGTGCACCAAAGCGTTACCTCCTCCCGCAAAGTAATATGATCTGCACATGCTTAGTGGTTTTAACCTCGGTACCAATCTCACGCAGAATTTCACCTCGCTTTCATGTCCTCGCTGTCACACAAGTCACAAAATGGCGCAACGGTGGAAGTGCTTGTTGTGCTCGTTTCTGTGCCTTTTTTAGGCAATCTTCTATCCCATTTAAATTCTAGTCATCGTAATAGCGTCGATTTTCGTCAAAAATGCGGACTGCCCCGCTGCAAATCTAACTCAGAATACACTTCAACAAATTCATTTGTGAAACACGTCCGAGCAAACCATCGCGAAATTATTTCGAGTACGTACGAGGCTGTTTTTGGTGTTTCACAAGATTTAGTAGATGATCAAGAAAATGCAACAGGTAACACTTTTTGGTTTCTAATTTTAATTAGGTTGAGTCATGCCATAATGTAATCATCCCTGACAATATAGAGATCACGTGACCGATTCAGATATATAATACATATGTAATATTTATGTCTGATCTGGACTTTACTTGTCAAAAAGGCCAGCACACACTAAGGGACAAGTTTGCGGGGACAAGCCCCTTTGTGTGCACTGCAATGGCGCACACAAAGCGAATTGGCATAAAAATCACAGAAATCACTGAGGGTGCCTGGGAACTAGTTTTAATGGGACGTTTTTATTAGTTAATGCCTATTTTGTTGCCCATTGAAAATTGAGTTCATTTTGTCCCCGCTTTGTGACGCACAAATTCAAACCAGCTCAGCTGAATTTCATGCAACGAAAACAGGGATGTCACACAAGGAAAACTGTCGCTGCAACATGTCCCAGGAACATGTCCCGTAGTGTGTGATGCCCTTATTATTTTCTTGCCCATACATCAAAATCATAAAAAAAAATCATTGATCAATGATTAGTTGTCTTTTAGTAGCTTCCTGATAAACTAAATTAACATATGTAATCATATCTCTTGTGATAAAGGTACTTGTTAGGTGGACTCCAACAAGTTCTTTTTCAGTTTTTCTTCTCTATTTTTCTATTTTTGTGTGCCTTGCAGCCCCCCTCTCTAATGAGCCCCTCCCCCCCTTTAAAAGTCAGATTTTGAAGTAAGCCCCCCATCTACACATACCCTAGAGGTCAGAGTTAAGATGCTAAGTGGCAAAGAAGGATACAACATCTAAACTTTAAATTGTAATTTTTTGTGTTTTTAGCAGAAAATGGCAGTGTGTTGGTAATATGGCACAGGAAAGTGAAAATGACATTACATCCATAGAAGAAGAGGCTGAAGCAAGCTGTGATGGGCACAGTTCATTTGCTGAACAAGACAACATGGCAGTAGATTCTGATGATCCTGACTCTGATTATGAGCCACTTCCAGCCCTTGAAATACTAAATCGTTATTGCTTGAAAGTTAAAGAGGAGGCAATGGTTAGTGCAAAGACTATGTCATCAATTAAACAAGTTACAATTTCATTAATGAACGCAACAACTGCCCAATGTGAAAGACAAGTACACAGAGTCTTGCGCAAATATGGAGTAGACCCTGCAACTATGCCTGAACTTGATGATGCCTTTGAATCTGGTCACTGGGAGCACGGTTCTCCCTGTTTGAACACTAATGTGGCTATGAAAAACTACCATCCAGAAGTTCAACTGCAAGAAATTTTGTTAGGGAAACGACGTCAGTGGAAGAGGTTGCCTAACAAAAAGAGTAGAATTGTTCAGTATCCTGCACGATTTTACTGTGTGTCAATATTGGCTTCAGTTGAACTTCAGTTGAACAATCAAAGAATCCTGGATATGATTGCAGATCCACATATCAACCGGCCAGGTAGTGGTCTTCTCACTGATTTCACTGATGGTTCTTTGATTAATGAGCATGAACTGTTTTCAGTTGATCCACACAGCCTGAAGATAATTTTATACTATGATGACCTAGAAATAACAAATGAAAAGACACGAAGGAAACACAAACTGGCAATGTTTTATTATCAACTTGCTAATATATACCCCGGATACAGATCAAAATTGAAGTCTATTCACCTTATTGCCATAGTTGAAACCAAGTATTTAAAGAAGTATGGTGTGGACATGATCTTAAAACCATTTATCCATGAATGTACTTGGGGAGGATCATGGATATAATTTCAGAATCAATGGAGGAAACATTTGTCTAAGAGGAGCTCTGTTAGCTGTAGTAGCAGATACCCCTGCAAGCCAGTTTCTAGGAGCATTCAAAGAGTCAGTCGGTGGAGCCAAACGTACATGTAGGCATTGCATGGCTGATTTTGAATCAATGCAGACTTTATTCACGGAGGAGGACTTTGACCTTCACAGCAAGGAGATGCATGAATACCACCTGGAACAGTTGCACAACAATCCAGAATTGTACAACCATTACTCCAAGGAGTATGGTGTGGTTAAGAGAAGTATCCTCATGGATGCTCCATATTTTAATGTGACCAAGCAGCTGCCTCAAGATATCATGCACGTGATATTAGAGGGAGCATTATCAAGAGCCCTTTTTTTCGTAATCAATTGGTTTATAGATAACTCTGTGTTTACTTTAGCAGAGCTAAATGACTTTGTGCAGAATTTCCCCTATGGGTACACAGAGTTGAAAGATAAACCTGTGGTCATTTCAAATGACGATTTAGCTAACCCTTCGAACAATTTAGGTCAGACAGCAGCACAAATTTGGCTACTTAGTCGTGTGGTTGCTTTTTTTGGACAGCCATTTGCTGACGAGTTTCCAGATGTTTGGAAGGTCTTACAAACTGTGCTGGAAGTTACTGCAATTTGCTGTGCGAAGAGCATTTCTGTGAACATCATTGGCTATTTAAAATGCCTAGTTAAAGAACATCTTCAAGCATTTAAAAACTGCTTTGATGAGAACATAACACCCAAGCAACACTACCTTGTTCACCTGCCATCGCAGATTTTTATGTTTGGCTGAACGGTAAGAGCATGGGCTATGCGTTTTGAGGCTAAACATCAACAATTCAAACACATACCACGTGTGACTAAAAACTTCAGAAATTTGGCAAAGACTCTGGCTGAGAGACATCAAAATGGAATGCGTGCAGACACCATATCTCTATCACTGGATAATGATGCCTCTGACCATCCCCTTTTTAGGGGAGAACTCATATGTCCTGCTGGTTCAACATGCTCAAGGGTACTTGATAGTGATAAGTTAACTGTTGCAGTTAATTGTATCAAACGGTTCTATCCATCTTTTGAAATGCCGAATCCTGGTCCAGGACTGTTCCAGACGCGTTCTATAACCGAGCATAGAACTTACTATAAACTGGATAGTAATAGTATCCTGTTAGCTGAAATGAGGGACACACTTCCTACTTTCGGCTCCATTTCTAACATTTGGATGTATGATCAGAGGCATGTATTTTTTGCACTTAATCTGTTTGAAACTGTCAATTACTCAGTTAATCTTACAGCTTATGAAATTAAGGAAGAAGAGCTCCCAGGTGGATTGTTTGTTATTGAAGCTCAAGACCTTCTTATTAGTAATGTCATGCATATTTATAGGCATGAAGGGTCAATGTTTGTCTGCCCTAGGGAAGATCCAAGGACACTGCTAGACTGATTTCCTGTAAAAAGTAACAAGCTAACTGGTTAAGGTGACGTGACCCACATCTGTTAGTGAGACAACCCGCGATCATTGCATGTATTTTGGTTTTCAATTATTTCAAGTTGAAGTTACTGTTATTGTTCGTACTTTTGTCATAGTTGGACAAACTTTGAGCAGGTTCCATGAGCTGTTGGACAACTGTGATGTTTTTAGTTACATGTAATTATTGTTAATATTGTTTGAACTATTGGTGTTTTGATACTAGAACTTGATCTACTGTATGTATATCAGAAGTTTTGTTTATGTCTTCTTATGAAGTATTACTGCTCAAATCCAAAAACCGTGAACACTTTGATTTCAGTTGTGCAATGACCAATCAGACATGAGATCATACCACAAAAAAAACCACAAACCATAAAGCTAATTACCGCTTAAGATAGCATCTTTTTTTCTCTCTTCTGATTGGCTTTTTCCTTCCAACACAATCAATCAATCACTTCAGGCGAGTTGCCCGAACCAGTTCCACTCTCCGTCTCCAAACACAATAACATTCCAGAATGTAATTCTGGTGTTCACAGGTTTTTGGATTCACCCAGTAATACAGGGTTTGTACGGATCCTGGAAATCCTGGAAAGTCCTGGAATTTTACTAATTTTAAAATTACGTCAAGTCCTGGAAAGTTCTGGAGATTTACAACTGTGTGCAGTGTCATTTTTGGATTTCTATTTAGCCAGGGTTTATTGCTTTGACCATGTGACTTTTACCATCTCAATTGCATGTGGCACGACATGTTAGCTTATTCAAGCAACTGCACTGGCCAGATAAAATGCGGTTTTGTGAGTCCTGGAAAAATCTGAGTCCTGGAAAAGTCCTGGAAATTTTTTTCTGAAAAAGGACATGAACTTTGCTAATAGGTATAAGAATAAAGCATCTTTATAACTCATTCCCTATACTCTCCATTTATGTTCACTTGTTCATTTCCTGATGTGACATTACAGCAATGGGCATGTAAAATTTTGTTAAAAGGTTAGGTGTATTGTCCTTGAATTCTTTTCTGACGTGACCAACTATGGACCACCTGTATGTTCTGGCTAAAACCCAGCTTACCTCCCCCACCAGCTCTTAATATTAAAGTTTCACATCTTGCTGGCTGCAGGCTTGAAGAATATTCATTCTACAGAAAAGAACGCTATACATTGAAATCATTATTTTTGGAAAGAAAATCCATTATTGTTTAAAGAATTTGTTTCTCATCAAAAGGATATTTGTTCTTCTTTAATAACAAGAGAATGATATTTCTCCCTCAAAGAGTCTTTAATTAGAATTCTATACATGCAGATGATCGCAAACTGTTTCTCATAGAAGAATATTTCCTCTTCCATAAATAATTATTGCAAGTACATTTCTTCTGACCAACATTAATATTACAAAATGAACTCATACCATTTATCTCCATGTGCATGTTCAATTGGTAGACTGACTTAGAACGATATTTCTCCCTTTAAGGATATGCCTTCTCAAGACAAGAACTGTAGCAATCTTTTATTATTGAAAAAGATCTTTATTCTGCTCAGAAGATTTAGTTTCTTGGGGAAGGAATATTTGCCCTTCTACGGGCAATTAACTACTGAGCAAGAACTCACTGCCAGTAAACATATATTGCTAGGCAAACAGTAAAATGGCAGCATTTAAAAAGTTATGTGAGAGGAATATACTCCTCCCTAAAAGAATATTTCTTCTCAAGATAAGAACTGTTAACAATCATGTGTTCTTCGAAAAGAACTATATTCTGTTCAGAAGATTTAGTTTCTTGGGGAAGGAATATTTGCCCCTCTAATGGGAACTTACTACTAAGCAAAATTTTACACAAAAAGAAAATGAACAGTCAGTGCCAGCACCATTATCTTGCTTGGCAAGCAGTAAAATGGCAGCATTTTCAAAGTTGTGTGAGAAGAATATATTTCTCCTAAGAAGAATATTTCTTCTCAAGAGAAGAACTGTAACAATCATGTATTCTTCAAAAAGAAGTATATTCTGCTTAGAAGAATAAGTTTCTTGGGAAAAGAATACGCATTCTTCGAAGTAGAATGGTGATTCTTGGGAGAAGAAAACCCAAAGAATCTAACTTAAGAGTGGAAAGAAGGAATAAGTTTCAAAGTTTTGAAAACAAATTACAAGAGAATGAAAAATTCAACATTGGGAACATTATTGGGTGACTCTCTGAATGCAGCTTTCGTTCACGGAAAGCTATCAAATTCGCAAAGACAGGGAATAATTCGACTTATCGAAAAGAAAGATAAAGATAAAAGATTTCTGGGAAATTGGAGACCTATATCTTTACTAAATGTAGATTACAAAATTGGATCCAAAACCCTAGCTACAAGATTAGAGAATGTTCTCCCAAAATTATACACGAGAATCAATGCGCATATGTGAAAGGCAGAACTATCTTTGATGCAGTGAGGTCCATTGGTAATATCATGGAGTATACTAAGCTAAATAACGTTCCTGGGCTGATGACCACCTTTGATTGTAAAAAGGCCTTTGACTCAATAAGCTGGCAATTTCTCACAGAAGCATTACGATCATTTGATTTCAGAGAATCGTTTATTCGTTGGGTGGAGGTACTTTATTCAGATATTTAAGGTGGGGGATGAACAACGGCTTTGCTTCTGAACTTTTTGAAATCAGATGTGCTGTTCAACAAGGCGGCCCGCTATCCCCCTTATCTTTTTATCATTGGACTCAAAATCGTAAATGTGGCTGGGAAGTTTGCATGCAGCCCCAGAGGACATCGAAATTCCCATAGTTAATAAACCAATGAAAATTTTAAAGATATACTTCACCTACATCTGACAAACGTTTCGGAACTTAATTTCGAGAGTATCGTCAAATCTATGAAAAAAATCTATTAATCTTTGGAGTTGGAGAAACCTAACACTTCTTAGACGAAATTATACAGATAATCAAGACGTACACAATGCCTAAATTTATGTGTAGAGCAGCACAAATACTGCTAACAAAAGATATCATCAAAGACATCAGCACAGTCTTATTCCAGTTCATGTGGAGAGGCTGCAAAGATAAAATAAAACGCTTGTCTCTGATCGGTGACTACAAGGATGGCGGGTTAAGAATGCTGCACATAGAATCGCTTATAAATGCACAAAAAATTATGTCTCAAAAAGTATTTAGATGGCAACAAAAGCACATCGAAGTTATTCCTGGATCACCATCTTAGGGACTATGGAGGCTCCTTCCTGTTGAAATGTAACTATGATGTGTCTGCCCTACCACATTGGTTACCTAAGTTTTATAAAGAATGTCTTTGTGAGTGGGCTTATAGCGGATAGTTCGTGTCTCCTCTCCATCTCAAGTCCTCAACGAAATCATTTGGAACAACAGATCTATTAGACTAGGAGATATTTTAACTCTCAGTGATTAAAAATTAAAATCTTGGTGTCAAATGAAAAAGCTTGGTGCATCAAATGCAGAGTATTTTCTTTTAATGGGTATCTATAATGCAATTCCAAAAGACTGGATAAACTTATTAAAGTGGTACTATGATCAAAATTTTCCATTTCCTTTTCTTTTCATTTTTGGAATCAAGAAGTGATGAAAACTTAACCATGCCAAGTTTTATTCCAATATTCGCATGGGAAGTTCGATTATTTTAAGGTTGTTTTTCAGCTTCGGGCGTCTGCCATTACTCGATTCAAAAATGGCCGAGTGCAATCGAAAGAGTTAGGTCTAGTCGCGCGTGATCGGAAGTGACGTCATATGCGCACTTCAGGCCAAACAAACGTGGCTAATCGTGTATGCATTCTTGGAGAAGTGGAAGTATCCAGAGTGTTTTTCTTGGGTCGATAGCTATAAAATGCTTCCAAGACGTTGTGTAGTACAAGATTGCGATCGTGTTTCTAACAAAGAGTTGGGAATTTCGTTGCACGTGTCTCCAAGAACCTTCACGGAATGTGTTAAGTGGAAGAGATTTGTGCTACAACACAGGAAAAACTTTAATTTGAAGGATCGTTTGGTGTATGCTCGCTACACTTTACGAGCGATTGCTTTACACGTGCAGTCCATATCAAGGGAACAGAGAGACGTTTGAAGGCTGGTTCTGTTCTGACAATATGGAAAGAAGCCTCAGTTTCCCTCAGTGAAAGAAGTCGTCGAAGGGTGAGTGAATTTGCAGAATTTTTGTTTCGCACGTATTTGTCACTTTGCTGTGATATTCACAAATCAAGGAAAACATACACACACTCATCTTCAACCTATATTCTTTATAACTCGTCTAAGTGTATTTTCTTTTAGACTCGGGGAATTTGTTATGTTCCTTTATAATAGTATTTATGTCGCAAGATTTCATTGATTCGCAAAATCTCATTGCACTGCAAGCTCACTGAATGATCGCAATTTCACAAGAGAGAAGACTTTCTGTCACTTCAATTCAGTTCATTATTTTTTGGGCACAATGCGTATTATTTTCATCTGCAGCACTGTAGCCACAGGTACAAGAAAACCTGTCAAGTTTATACAAAAAAGAAGCATTTAAAGCTCGATACAGTAGTTGTTACATATTTGTTTTTGCAAAAGGCTAACTTAATTCAACATTCTTCGCTAAGGCTCTTGTCTCATTATGCATGTGATAAATCCCCCTGAATTTTTTACTGGGCGTTGTTTGAGTGTGAACTATGGCAGTCATTGTTTTTCAGAAATAGTTTTTGGTTGCTTGTTACAGGAATAAGTTATGTAGCATATATTGCGTTGCATAATTTGCTTGGCTTTTACGTTTATGTATCCTTCGTTATTCTAAACACTTTACTTGCATGTTCTATGTGGCAACAAACACATGTAATTAAAATTTGTCTTAGTGATTTAACTGCCGACTGACGATCGCCGAACTGCTCCATTACCTCGCCACAGCGGTCTATTTCCTGACAGCATTGGCACTCTTCTGCTTTTGTGGTCAGGTCAGTAGAACAATTAGAACAAAAACACCTAGACAAAGAAAAAAAAACTTGTCTTAAGACGCCACCATGGATAATTCGAAAGGATTCATGAAAGCATTTTTGAAAAAGAATCCCATAGCAACTATTGTAAACAAGAAGGGCAAGACTCGAGAATGCTGCATACAACAGCGAAACAATTTCATAATAAAGGCTAAAAACAGGCTGAGGACATTAACGTAACGTTTAAATAAAGTTTACTTGTTGTACCATACAGAAACTTCCACTTTTCGAGTAAATCTTGCTTCGTATTCTCGCTCTAGTTCGGCTTCTTGAGCCATTCTTTCTTCTTGCTCTTTGGCTTCTTCTTCAGTGGCTAACGGCTCTAAATTCTCATCATAAGGAACGACACCGCTAAATTCCATTGTCTCTTTGTTGCAGCTTTCTTCGGTTTCGCTACCGGACGAACTGGACGAAGAATTCAACGAGGAAGACATCTTTTATAACCCTGTGAATTCTCAGTATATTCCCTCTTTTGAACACTCGAAGCTCGAAGCGAAGATGCGCATATGATGTAAATCATACGTAAATCCGCTTTTCAGTGCAGTCGCCAGCTCACTTTAGCGGTCCGAGTAATGGCAGACAGGTTTTCTTCCCCCTGTTGGAAAAGACAACAGCGATTTTCTCTATTCGCTTGCTCTTGTTGATGTCGTCAAGCACTGGTGGCAGTTTAGTTCTGCTGCAGAGGTGCAAAATAAACCGCTCCTTTGAATTGTTCAAGGGCAACTCCAAAAGCATTATGAATGTGTGAACTAGTTTGTTCAGTAAAGGGATAGGCAAACCGTTTTTTGACAAAATCTTGTCCTTCAACTGATGCTGAAGCCGATTTCCCTTTCGTCAAGGGTAGATCCCATTTTAGTGACACTTGGCAAATTTTTCACCACATCGAAATTTTTTCTAATAGAAAAGAAAAATGCAATTAACTACCTTTACCTACAATCGAACCAGAACCTCTTGCACGTTAACATTCTTCCATTACCACTTCATCACTATGTTGATCAGGCACATCCATGAAAATTGTAATTATATTATTTACTTTTCTTAAATGATACATGTATAACAGGTGACCCTATCCCTATCCCTAACTTACGCATAAATCTAACTATAGGTCCAGCTTAATCATTTTATTTGGGTTTTTGTAGAAAGAAGATCATAATACAATAAGTGACCTTTCATATTAAGTACATCTTTCACGTACCTGTAGTGCTTAGAACTTGTTGGCTTCTCGATCTCTTGGACTTGCACAGAGGTACCAGTGCTGCTGCATGGATTCGCTTCTATGTCTATGGCACAGTGGCATTGGTGCTCGCTTTTTCCTTTTCAACTGCTTCTTTCCCCTGAAGAACCTAAGCATCGAAATTTTCTCCCACTTTCTTTTGTTTCCTCACAGTCTCCGTGTGTGACATACAGATTCCAAGGCAGTTAAGTCTGGTTAAATCTGCAGTCTTTGCTCCACTGTGAAGAAGGATTGACGATGCCCTATAGGCAAAGGCTGGCATTCGCTACTGCAGTGGCAGCAGCTGTTGCATTGACAGTATTCCAATTCATTCCCTTCTGCTTGCCAGTAAATCCAGCAGTCCCCAAAAGGCATGAATAATGAGGCATTTTGCTGATGTTTTGTGTTATAGGGATTTATTTGTATACTTCACTATTTGCTTTGGAAATTTCATTGTCAGCATGGAATTGGAATTCTTGAATTTACGGTTCACCCCTTTGGTAATTGCATCCTTCATCATATCTTGACTAGTAAGAGGCTTTAGAGTTGTTGATGTTGCAACAATACTTCACGTTTGGTAGATATTTGTAAAGAAATTTCGACATTTCTTCAGAATGAAATACCCGCTCGGTGGATTATCCTAGGTGACGGATGGTAAGCGTGCGTTTAAACTCGCCAATAAGCTAAACCAAAGTGTGAAGTAATAATTCTAGCTTTTCTGACCTGAAAATAGCACACGACATGCACACGAGTATAAATCTGGCAATATCCCGAAGTGTACAAGGACTAAATTCAGGAGTGGATAGAGTATGCAACGGGAAAACGAATCATGATCGGCGTGCGATCAACCGATTCGTGAAGAAAATGGGTTTTACAAGAAGAAAGGTACGTATGACTAGCTGCATTTTTTTTGGAAGGAACACTGCTAATTCTAATCACCTATCACCTCCGGAATGAATTGAAAAAAACAAAATAAAGCATAAGCTTATAATGCGCTTGTAACGTTTGTTGTTCTACGTTTCGAGAATGTAAACATATAACGCTGTGACATGATAGGGAAATTGTTATTTCTACAAGCGGGAACGGGGAATCGAGGAAAATATTTAAGCTTACTTTCAAGTTTACTTCTTCGTTATAACTCAAGACGATTGCCAAAGAATGTGATGAGGGAAACAGGATGATGTTTTGTCGTAGGATCGCTGAATTTCACCGAGAACAGTTGCTATTGATAGATGAATCTGAGTAGTTCTGATTCATCTATAAATAGTTATAACTGTTCTCGGTGAAATTTAGCGATGACCCACGATGATACATCGCCCTATTTCGCTTATCACGTTCTTTGGTAATCACAGTGAGCTATAACGAAGAAATTAACATGAAACTGTGCTTAAATATTTTCCTATAGTGCGGTACGGTATGTAATTCCGTAGGATTTTCTTGCCGAAATTGATTTTTTTGCTGTTTTGGACTAATTTTAGGCCGAATAATAAGAATCCGATGGGGTTCAAATTTTCCGATTCCGTCTTCCCATGTTTCTGGCCACTAACGGATATAATTTATGCTAATTAGATGCTAATGAGATACAGGAATAAGTTTTGCGAATATCTTCGCTCCAATGAAAGATACACGTACCTCACGTTATAGAAAGCTTGCCTTTGATGGCTTACGTCGTTTGACCTTAATTGGTTACCATGGCAACAGTCGATGACGTCAGGATTAATTTTTTGCTATTTTGGTGGCGGCCATCTTGGATCCGCCATCTTGGATTATGGAAGTCTCATTTTCTTAAGCAACACAGATTATTTTAAACAAACTTTAACTAACGAATGATTTCCTTTACAAGTGATGTTCAGTAAATTGCAGAAATGTCGTTATTTTTCTTCCTTTGTTAAACGCGTGTACTGTTTCGATTCAGTTTTCTCTGTTAACGTAATTTTACTTAAATAAATTTCATTTTAGTTTATGCACTAAGGGCATCATCATCCTCTTCTTCGTCATCAGCTCACGTGTCATCTTTGAATGGGTTTTTACAGTTTTTACCAAAACATTTACAAAGAGGAGTGCATGGTAATCCGTTCTTAAAACAGCTACATCGTCCCTTGCAGTCTGACTTGCAGCCGCATTTAGTAAGCTCAATAACAGCTTGTGGTGCAGGGTGAGAGAGGCACATAACGGGAACGTATCCTCCATGGCGTTCGTTCCAGCCATTCTCTTTAATGGGTGGGAGGTCTGGGCAGCTGGCGGTGTATGATTTGTCGCGCATGGCCATGAAGTTTGCGCGTGTGATGTGCGGAAGTAGGGAAGCACGTGTTGGAGGCAGCATCTCACCTAAAAACAACAACAACAACTTTAGTGTACTCTTGGACTTACATGAAAATATTAATACATAGAGAAGATTAAATAAAGTAAGAGTCACCTTCCAAGTTTCTGGATCGAAAGAGCTCCCATCGAAGTTCAGGAAGGGTGGTAGGTCCCGTTTTGCAATACACTTGGCAGACAAATTCTTCTAGATCTTTAACTTGCGTCGGCAGTTCTCCGTTGGCTAGCTGGTTTTGGATAAGACCCTCACCAAGTTCTCTGAAACAGTCGATCGCAGGGTGGTCGTCATCGAGTGCCATGTACGCTTTCACCCAGGTCTTCTTTGTGATACCAACGAACTTCCCTCCCCAGTCGGCTCCGGTAAAGTGGTGCAATCCAATCAGACCTTGACACTTTCTTATTCCAATGGCTTGGACTCGCTGAATAACATCAATCTCTCTGTAGTTTGCGCCCTTCCCTGTCAAAAACTTTAGACTATTCAGGTTTCCATGACGTCCCCTAGAAACCAAATCGAGCAGCAGGACTAGCACGTCAGTGTCCGGCGAGGAAACACAAATCTCTTGCGACAAATTCTCATCTAATGAACGCAACACCTGGTTAGGGATCAGCGTGTCCGCCTCTTCGTGGGTGTGTTCTTCTTCACAGTCGAGACATTTGATTTTGTTATCGTAGACCACGACCAGCTTGATGGTTGTGTTGCTTGAAAAGCTCGCTAATAATCCATTGGCGAACAAATTGACAAGCATGCTTTTGGACTTTGACGATGACAGAAGGTCCTTGATGGACATGGTGAGCCTCATTTCCGGATGTATCTGGAACTCCACAGATGTTGTCGATCTTTTTTGGCGCGTCTTGTTCTTCAAGGAGCTTTCCAAGTAACGATCAAAGACAACTCGGCCTTCATGGAAACCAGCCATCATTCGTTCGATTCGCTTTATAAAGGATACTTGAAGGTCTGAGAACTTGAGTGTAGCGGTTGTTTTTTTCAGGCCTGCATACAAACCATAAACACAAAATATTACATCATCATCATCATCATCATCATTATTATTATAGTTACCTTGAACAACAGCCATAGCATCAATAACAAGTATTCGATGTAGAGTTCCTGTTGCTGATGGTGCTTCTAGTTGTGGCTGTGGGTTGACTTCCTCTATCAAACGCATCAGACTGGCTTTGTCAGTTGGAATGTAAAGAGATCCATCGACCGTGCATAAGGAACGCGGCACCACTGCCATCTCGTACTCTCCAATGGTTTCCTCAAGTCTTGGCACAAGCTCTGGCCTACTCCCTTGGATGATGAGAAACCTTCCGAGTAACTCCCGTTCTTCGCGTAGTTTGATGACTTTGTCCCCTACACGAACTTTAGTTTTTTCCATCCAGTTTGAAAAGGTCTTCAGCTTCAGCTTTTTCATAGCATCCCACAAGGAGTGCTTAGAAGTTGGCAACAATCTGTCTCCGACGAATTCTTCAAACCGCTTCTGGCCTTTCTCTGCATAGCACAAGATATCTTCCTTTGCTTTTTGTGGCACAAGAGCTGACGACACCAGACTCTTCAAGGGAGACTCAACTGTGAATGGATTTCCTTCGCAGTGCAGCTCTATCGACTGGCGGAGCTTCATGGCGTTTTGTCGCGTTCTTACAGCAACATCCCCAGAAAGCTGATAGTGCTCGTTCCGCTCAGAAGACTCGGATACTCTTGGAAAGCTTTTGAGATACCGTTTCACCATACGGGCAAGATGAGGTGACGTGATAAGAAGTCGGTCTAGGGCGGCTTCGTCTTGACTTAACCCGACCATACCTCCGTGACGCTTCAATACTTTGATCTCTTGCTCAAGCGTCTGATCTGTGAACATCCTGGTGAACGGAATCTCTGACTTTGCAACTACAAAATCCCCAGACTTCAATGCTTCCCATGTGATAGGATCCTCATGCTCAAGTGCGTTCATCTGAGCGAGGTGTACTGGCATTAGACGCGCGTAATTAAGAAGATCGTGGGCAAAAAAATACCTTATGAGGTATTCCAGCGCTGCCAGGTACCCCTCCCAGTCCCCAGAGCGGCAAGCATGAATGAGCTCTAAAAGGTTGTCAACTTGCTTGAGGTACTCAATCATAAATCGCGAAAGATCCTTTAGTCCTTGATCTTCGCGCTCTTGCAGTTTGATCTTTTCAGAGTACCAGGAGTGGATGTCGTCATATATGCTTACCATCTCTGGACTGCGCTCGTGGAGGGCTTCTCTAAAGGACGCGCACTGTACACGCGGTATATCTTCATTTGCTGGAAGGGTTGTAAACAGATGGTCAAATCTCATCATCAAGAGTGCGAGGCTTGTTGTTATGTGGTACTCAACGCCACGTTTGTAGGCCTTGCCGCTATATATCCCACGAAGGGCTGCAGAAGTATAAATGCCACTCTCAATGGCACACATATCAATGCCGCTTCCGTCAAGGGTCTTTCCAAGCGCGTGTAATGCAGCAAAGGTGATGTGTAGAACGCCAGCTCGCAGGATCCAGTTACGGTTCCCCACTGACTGTTGAATCTGAAGTGCTCGGCTGTAGAGATCTAAGTCAAGAGTGATGACAGTCCTTCTCCCAGGGCCAACGACGAAAGCAGAAATCCCTTGTGTTAGGTTTAAGACTGTATAAAGAGTAGTATAATCAGTCGGCGAAGTCCTGAACAACGGAGCAATCACCTCAGAATGTGTCAGCTTGCCGACTTGATTTTCAGGGGAGTGTGATAACAGAAGCGACTTTGTACCGGCCCACGTTGTAAGGACTTCCTTCTTTGCCGTCATCTTTCTCGTTTGTGTTCGCTCTTTCACCACAAGAATTGGGTCATCAAAATCTTGGAAATTTTCCGATTCAACTTCACGTTGGTCTTGCTGTTCATCGATATCTTGCTGTTGTTGGTTTTCTGTCTGGGGAACATCCAAGGTCTTGTCACTAGCGTCTTCAGTAGCAAGATAGTTTGCGAGCGCCCATGTGTGTGTGTAATCATTCGATAATAACTTCGTTCGGTTTCCGAGCTGGAATGTTTCAAATCGAACTGGTTTTGGCTTGATAACTAGCTGCTCACAGTATTTCACTTCAAAGCCAACTTGTGCTGATGGGTCTAGGGCCTTTGGTGGGAAAACGAGTGGTTGATTGACTGCCTCGCCATCTTCCTCGCGCTGGTTCAGAACAATCACCGTCCCATGGAAAGTATTCTGTCCTGTTGGCGTGTCTTCTAAAAGGTCGATGTTGTCGACAGCAAACCAGATGTTAACATCCCGTTTAACAAAATCAGGAAGGCAAAAGCCTCCGGTTTCAACTATACGCTGAAGAACACTCTGCTCGACGCGCTTTTCGATGTCAAGGATGCATTTGTAGTCACTACCGATGTACACGTCCGATAGGGTTTTCACGAGATTCTTGTCGCGCACTCTTGAGTGAATAGCGAGGGGTAGACCGACTGACAGGGGAGTTTTCACTGTGTGTTTGAAGCCCTCATTGGCCTTAGGTTGATGCTTGACTTGACGATCAGTTCTTGTGTTGTGGACAACGAACTGACATGCTACGTCAACTACTTTGTTGACCTCTTTATCGCGCATCCCCAAAACATCAAGTGCGTGCGAACCAAAGAGCAAATGTGTTAGAAAAAACTGGAGTAGGGGTGGATTCGAAAAATCTTCAAAGCTTCCAGTGAAGGACCAATTTCGATGCTGCATAATTTCTCGCCGTAACACCCGGGCCATGGTTTGTAATTGCTCAATCGTATCCTTACTATCCATTTGGGCTGACAGTACATTAACAGCCTTGCTGACCGCTTCCGGCAGTACAACTTTGTCAGGCTCATTTTTTCGCAGCGACTTAACAAACTGCAGATTTGGAAGCCGCTCACTTAAAAGTTGTTTTAAGTACTTTCGGTAGTTTCCTGACTCGGTTATCTCCATCGAATACCTCTTTAATATCGCCAAGTAGGTGTCATTTACTTCAGCCATATTCAAGCTGGCACTGTCGTCTACTAACGTGTTCTGAACTGCCAGTACTAATTCAACATCACACGCCGAACGAACGACTTGTTTTACTGAAGCACTTTCACAATACGCACCGAAGGTGCGCTGAGCTTAACGCAGACAGTTCCTGTGGTAGTGTTTTTCAAGTGCTGAGGCATCCCCCGCATCTACAAGCTCCGATACGCAAGTTCTAACCTGGTCATCTTGCGTATTGCTTTTTATTTCTAGTAACGTTGTTCCCACTTGATCTGAAAAAACGCGGTGTAAATCTTTTACTGTTTCACCGGGACAAAAACTACAAGAGTTGAACAGGCACACCTGTGACTTAGGAAGTGTTTTCGCCCTTTTAGGGCGCGAAGAGGTTAATGACGTAGAAGGACGACCAGGGCCTCGCCGGATGGCGGACGAGGAGTCGTCTGTCAAGGGCCGCTTTGCACCTCTCAGTCGCTCGATCATACTTTTGTTAACGATTGGCTTGCGGCACTCACTGTGGTAGTACACAGATTTACGCTCAACTTCACTCATGCTTGCTAAACGGTCTGTAAGTGACTTGATGTCAGTCTGTCCCAAGGACAGTCTTTCCTTGCAGCACTCGTAGAGATGCTCAATCATTTCGGGGTTACTAGTTAGATTGTTATTCAAGGCAGCACCCTCGTTGCAGATAATGCACACCAAATCAGACATGACTACTTCGCTACTACTTGACGGCTAGATAACATCAGATTCCTTTTTTCCTCTCCGATGCTAAACAACAACAAATCAAAATAAATATTTTTTGTTGTGTCTCTGCACGCTTAAATGTGCGTGCTGCTCGAGCTGACGAGTTTCTTTTTTGGCCTCGTAATTGCGAAAATACGCCTAGAATTTGAAGATTTACGGCTGTGTATTTTAGGGGCGAATGAGCGCTAAGAAATGACAGTTTTGATCTTGAACTTATTTACTGTGCACAGATTTAAATACCTCTAAATTTTCCCTGCTTGGCGCATTATAATAACATCAATGTTTATTCTCAAATCCGACAACTGCAAGTATTCTTACTCGTTTGTTTAAGCTCTATTGCTTCTTATCGTGAAACATACTCTAAAACATTCTGATAGAACTTAAAGTACGCTTACCTTGTAATTGCTTGTTCACTCTTCTCCGGTGTTCGTGTAAGAAAGGATAATCAAGGGCAATTGGAACGTGACAGCAGTGAGCTTTTCGACCGGAGAGACCGAACAGAAAGTGCTTTCAATTGGTTTTCTTCCCATGGTAAAAACCAATTTAAGTCGACGTACGTCATCAAGATCAAGCCCGTGCTAAGTTTGCTTAATTTAAATGAAGTCAGAGCAAAAATATAATCGCAAACGTTTTTACACGAACACTTTTAACTGAACTCTGCATTAGTATTACAAATAATAAAAAGAAGACGAATAGCTATTGCGTTGTTACTATGGGACTAATGGCAAAAGACATGTTATTTTAATTTTTATGAGGAAACTGTAAAAAGGAAAATAAAGAAAGTGCAGTACTTAACTGAACATCACTTGCAACGGAAATCATTCGTTAGCTAAAGTTTATTTAAAATAATTTCTTTTGCTTAAGAAAAATGAGAGTTCGAAAATCCAAGATGGCGGATCCAAGATGGCCGCCACCAAAATAGAAAGAAATTAATCCTGACGTCATCGACTGTTGCCATGGTAACCAATTAAGGTCGAACAACGTAAGTCATCAAAAGCAAGCTTCCTATAATGTTAGGTACGTATATCTTACACTAGAGCGAAGAAATTCGCAAAACTTATTCCTGCATCTCATTAGCATCTTATTAGCATAAATTATACCCGTTAGTGGCCAGTAACGTGGGAAGACGGGTTCGGAAAATTTGAACCCCATCGGATTCTTATTATTCGGCCTAAAATTAGTCCAAAACAACAAAAAAATCAATTTCGGCAAGAAAATCCTACGGGAGAGATTTTTCTGACATACCGTACCGCACTACTAGATATTTCTCCGTTCCCTCTTTAATTTTATAAATAACGATTTTTCAGAATTTTCTTGCTAGCATGTCACAGCGTTAACATACACGTAGAACAATAAACGTTACAAAGCGCTTATGCTTTGTTTTTCATTCCATAAATACTCGTGGTGAATAACATGTCGTATGCTATTTTCAGGTCAGAAAAGCTAGAGTTTTTACTTCACACTTCGGTTTAGCTTATTCACGCTTACCATCCACCGCATAGGATAATCCACCGAGCGGGTATTTAATTCTGAATAAATGTCGAAATTTCTTTACAAATATCTGCCAAACGTGAAGTATTCTTGCAACATCAACGACTCTAAAGCCTCTTACTAGTCAATATATGACTCGCCAGCGCAAATTTACGGGATGATTTGGCGCTATCTTTATTCCTTCGAGCTCAATTCAATTGCGGTAACATCACACACTTTCCATATAAGGTATGATTGACGGAAGCGTATTGCAAAGTGCTCAGCAGTGTTTTGAAAAGAAAAGTCGCGTAGTAGTGAAAATGGTGGTAATCACACTCGAAGAAAGACTGTTATAAGGTGTTGGTACAAGTTTACAAAAGCAGTAGTTCATTTGTAAACAGAATGCAGGGTTTTCGGTAATAGCAACAAGTGGATTTATTCCAAACTGAAATTGTCTTCACAGCTTACAGCACTTCTGTGTCACACAGACTTCTTCTTACACAGAACACAGCTCGGCACACAGCCACAGCAAAAAACTCCAAACTTACTGCTCACACATTTCTGAAAGCTGGTTCTCAAAACTTCTCTCAACAACCGCTTGAATAAAGTGACAGTGGCATAATTATATTACTTATAACACGTTCTAGAAACTTCTAATAAATCTATTTTAGTACATTACATAACTGCTTACTATCCTGAGATTACATAATTATTAAAATGACTGAGCATTCTACAGAGTTTTGGAGAGTTCTGGAGAAGGTTCTGGAAGGTTCTGGTAATAAGTGTTCTTACATTTAATCGAGAATCTGAAATGATAACCTTCACGAAACCATTTTCCTTCACGACAACTATGTTTTCCAACGTTGTCAAGATGTTGCTGAACATTTTGTCGCTCAGCAGATCCTTGCAAACATTCTTCACTTTATCCTTCATTGCCGGGTTCATTCAGAGATATGCAAGCGCCAAGCGTGGGTCGCTTTCTTTTGCTTCCGTCATTTTCTATGGTAGACTGTGAGCAGTCTCTCTTTGCTTGCAATCTATTTCTATGGTTGTCTTGAACGCTTTGGTTTCTGTGAGCCGTGTGGCAACTCAGACATTTGCTTGAATCTTCCTTTGGTGACATCGTTTTTTTGTTGTGGTCGAACTTTCCTTCTTGTTGATGTTGCTGTTCAAATAAATGGTTTGCGCTATTAAGTTCCCGTCAAATGAATGTAATAGAGGGCTCCGCATTTCTCACTTTGGTGGCACATCTTCTGCACGCACGAGGGGAAAGCAAGTCACTTTGCATCACTGTAAATCCAAGCCGTTCAAACAAAGAGTTCAGAAAAGGCCTTTCCCTTTGACAAGAGACTTAAAAAATATGTTCTGTGCTGACATACTTGGCTGTTGTTCTTCAGATAAGTTCTCCAGAAGTGCTTTTAGATGGGACATTTCCACAGATTGTTTTAAACAAACACACAAATGACAAAAATCCGACACAGATGGCTGATCAGAATTTTTTTCTTCACCCCGTTCAAAACAGGCTTCTTTGGCGTGGAACTGCTCATTGCATCTTCCCAGTGAATGTGAACGCTTAGATCGGTTCACTACACTGCAAGCAGTCTGTCTTTGTCTTGACATTGATGCGAACTGTCAAAAGGCTTCAGAAATGCAGTATGAAAATAATAATAGGAAACTTATTAATGCCTCCCAAAAGGGCTTTTCAGGCATCAAGCACAATAATAAAAGTGACATATTAAGAAAGGGGTACAAAGGGCTTACAGTCTTTGTAAAATTCGTTATATGAAATGTCTCTGAAAGAAGATTAAAAATTGCGTAGAGTGTCAATGCATTTCAAATGTTCTGGCAGAGTGTTCCACAGTTTCACTGCCATGAATAAAAAGGACCGCTGACCAGAGGCAGTTTTACAGAAAAGAATTTCTAACGTGTTCCTGTGCCTTGTGGCGCGGTGTGGATTTTAGATCTTTGGGTAAACCTGCCAGACAAATACTGAGGTGCACAACCCTTAAGACATTTGAACGCTAAGACCGTATCTCTATAATGCAGCATATAGTGCACAAGCAGTCATACTCTCGTGTACCAGTGACAATACACGCTGCAAAGTTCTGTATGCTTTGAAGTTTAGTGACGTTTCTTTTAGAAGTGTTTGCCCAAACAGACGAGCAGTAATACAGCTTAGTGAATGCGATAGCAAACCGTTTGACTCTTGATTCGTTCATGTGTCTTGTTCCTTGTTCCTTTCATGGTCATATGCCATTTTCACGGCCTCCACACAGACTTGCAACGGATCCTTCATGGTTCTGTTCCCTGAACCCCCAGCTGTTCTTCTGCACCTGGCTTTCGGTGAGCTTTTTTTGACTTTTTGACCTGTGCAGGGTCCCTTCATCGAGCTTCCCTTCTTGTCCCTTTGCCGGCAGTTGCACCACCGTTAACTTCACAAGATCTGCAAACTTTTTGAAAGCATGCACACTGTTGCTGCGCAGTTGCGCCGTTTTCTCTAGTTGATCCATTTAAGCCCTCAGTTGATGCCACTGACCACCAAATTTTGTATTGTGGCTCAGAGACTCTCAGCCCTCTGATGGATTCCAATTCGGTTCCAGTTAAGCTCTGACACAAACGTGCCATTTTAAGATTCACTGGCTCGTTTCACTGATCCACCAAACTCTGAAACAGCCCCCAAAACTCCTCAAATTTTGTCTTATCTCTGTCATAGGTCAGTACTTTCAATGGTTTTAAGCCGTGGTCAGCTGTAAATCCTCCTGGAGAATTCCCCAATGATCATTCAGTGCTGTCAGTGCTTCGGGGTAAAGCTGAGACTGAATTGGGGTTGCTCTTCCAAGGCGGTAGTAATGGTTGGCGAAGTTTGATTTGCCAGAGAAGCACTTTTGCCGCAGTCGCTGCGAATGAAGTTTGAGCTTGTGCCTTATGGCCCTTATGGGCCTTCCTGGTTTGAATCTCCGATACCAGCGATTGGATTTCTTCCATAGCTGCCTTTTGATTCTTCATGTTTCCCCTTTCAGGATAAACCCAAAATAATTCATAAGACTGTTCAGAAAACGATTTAATAAACGAAAAAGGCTTTAATACTGATGCTGCTCAAAATCCATGAGCAAACCTTAAAAATTAAAATACAGCATGTGCTCAGATATGCATCAAAAAAGTCTGTCAATCATTCAAAGCACTCCGATTGGCTCTCTAAATTTAACATCATTAAAGGCTTGTTTTGCCTGACGTATTACGGAGCATCAGTGTCTTCTGCCCAGCTAATATACTTTATTTCACCATGAGGTTGACTGAACTTATGACACCTCATTTCACATAATGGTTGGCATGGACTGGTGGATGTTGACTCCAGAAGGATGACGAAGGTGGGGTGTTATTCCTTGCCTTTCACCTTTTTTCTTCAGTTTCGGTTTGCATGAATCCCCCCACCCCACCCCACCATTACTTTTTTCATGGTCCATCCTGTGGAATTACTTTGTTCATCACCATGACAGCAATCCCACTGTAGCGTTTCACCAAGCCATATGCCATAGGCTTGAGCATTGCCATTCCTGTAGAACTTGTGACCACAGAGATGCCAATCTCTCCATTTTCGTTTTCAACATTGGATGCCCAAGTCAATGTTGAAGCTTTTTGGGTACCTGCAATAAACGTGGTGAAATGATAAAACGTAAAAAGGTCAAAGAACTAGAGAAAGAGAAAAAGTACGAAAGTAAAGAGAAAGAGGAAAGAAGAAACAAAGTAAGTAAAATTCGTGTGAGAAGCTTTATTGTACTTTCTTGGTTGAACCTATTTTAAAGTTTCCCCATACACATAGCACATGGAAGCTGTAAGCAATGGAAGTCCCTCCCAGACATCTTTTACCTCAGAAGCTGAAACCACTGTAAGAGGGAAGTGAGAGGCGTGTTGGTACATCAGATGCTCCACCACTTTGAAGTTCAGGGACTGATGCCCTCTTCGGTAGTGGCCACAGTCGGACAGGTAGCACAAGTATTGACAACTCCATCTGGCAGCTGTTCACTGCCCAATAGATAAAGGTTCCTTTGCACTCATTGTAGTCCATGTATTCCCCTGCTGGGTAGTAATAGTCCTTGAGGTCTCTGATAAGACGGAGTTTTGGGGGGAAGCTGTGTAGTGCAGTGACCGTAAGAATCATAAGACCTATTCTGAAACTAGCAAATTATAAAAAGACAGCTGTGGTTCGGTGCAGTTTGGGCACTTGATGACTACCTTTCACCTCTTTCTTGGCATCCACAACAACAGGCATCGGTGGATGTAGCAAGATGGGGATGGGATTGTTTGAGGGAGTTTGAGATCAAGAAGAGGGGGATACCACCATGTCTTAAATTTAGCCACGAGTTGTCCTTCCTTTGCAAAGAGAGAATGCCCATTCCACTGTCTGTCCTTGGGAACGACGTTTTCTTTCCAACCTTTTGGCAGGCGAAAGCTAAAATCTGTGACAGATAATGCTGTCATAGGACTGGGAGTGGGCTCTTTTGAAAGGTCCTCTGTTGTCTCTGCATTCTTCAAAATAATGTTTTGTAATGCAGATGTTCAAACTCGTAATTTTTTCCTTTGTTAGTTTTTAATTATTTAAATATCAGCATCGTATATGAAGCAATAATTGTAGTTACTTATAAGTTAGTATGACCCTCCTCCCCTCACCACCTTCCTGATGCTTATCCCAGGCATAAATATTTTATAATTCAAATTATTTCTAAGCTGCTGAGTGCTCACACTTATTGCATTTGAATTCATGGTGTTGCTGCTCGGAGGGAATGATGGTGACAGGTTTCCGGTGGGAACTGCAGTTGTTGCATTGCTCACAGAGGGAACAGACTCCTGCACATTTGAGGTCCTGGTCCTACTGCTTACAGAAGGACTGAATGCGTAGCACTGCTTGCAGCACAGATTTAAACTGCAGAAGTACTCACAATGGGGACTGAAGACGGCGCGCTAGCAGTGTAGACTCAAAGGTGATGGATTTCCGGTGGGGACTGAAACTCTAGCATTGCCAACAGAGGTAACAGTTACCTGAAGTAGGACACAGTGAAGCTGGCTATAGATTTTATTGGGGACAGCTAATGTTTAAAAATAAACAGTAACTTTCATTGTGGTACCCACAGGGGAAGACTGTGGTTGTGCCAAATATATCCAAATGTGCTCCTTGTACTTGCTCGGGACATTAGGAAGCGTTTCTTATCTATTGTGGTTGCTGATGGATGTTCTCTGCTGTTGGCATATGCTTTAAGGCAATTCCAACCACTCGGAGGCATCTGGAATTTTTTGCAGGCATAAGCTGGTGCAACAATCTACTCTACAAGGGGGGGAACACGGAGTAAAAAGAATAAATGGGCGATTCCCTGATGCATGCAAATACAAGAGCGTGACAAAACAAGTAACCTGATAGTGTTTCCATAAAAACAGTTAATAGTAACTATGGTTTTACTTTATAAACGTTTTTGAATTAAACAAAACTAAAGAGATGCTGTATTCTAATGAATTGTCTTAAAAGAAAACTGAAATTTTCTGGATTCAAGAGTTGGAATAACAATGAGAATGGCAAGGGATTTATCAAGAGCTCCTTTTAAAAATGGCACTATCAGGCCCCACTGCTACAACACTGTCACTTTGGTGGGGAAAATATTGTTTAGGATACGAACTAGAAATGTATAATAATAACACAAGTTAAGGTTTAGTAGTTAACTATAAAGTTGACACCAAGAGCACCAAGAGCACCCAACTTCCAGACATTCAGGTTACTCAGTTCACCCTAAGCCTGTTGAAGTAGATGGCATCCCGTGAAAAATTCTCTTTCTCTTATCTTTTACTGTTTGTTTGTTTCCCTTTTTTGTTTTTTCTTGATTTCTTGGTCTTGTCATGTTTTGGTTGCTTTTTTGAACTGTTTCTTTTTTATCTGAACTCAAGAAAAAGAACAAGCTAAACAGAAACTGACTCTGCCCTGGCCTGTACCTTAGCTGCTGTTACGGGCTTCTTTTCTTCTTACCACTGGTCTCATGGGATTTGTTCAAGTTCATCAGGGCAGTACGTTGGCCACGAAACTGGGTGTGACTACCAGAAGTCATTGGCTTCTTACAAACAGGGCAAGTGCAGGTTTTCCAGGCTTCTTTGTTTCCCGGAATGCGCCCTTCTGCTTCTGCTTTTTTCTTGCACCACTCTATTGTTCTGGACATTTTGGAAGGCTGGGACTCTGGAAGAGCAATGGATGAAACTGAAGAAATCACAGGAAGAGCACTGATACCATGGAGATAGAAGGCAAAGGAGATGCTGCATGGTTTCTAACCCTAATGGTATCCACAGGCTCAGAAAAGCTATGAGACGGGCCAGCAATGGCATTCACTTCAGGAACCAGTGAAAGAGATGGTGGAGGAGGTAGGGCTTGACTTGCACAGAGAGCGGGACTCCAGAGAGTCAAACCTAGCCTTGAGAATCTTAATTTCATTCATCCTTGTGTGGTTTTTAAACCATCTAACATGGGTCGACCCGTTGATGTTCACTAGGGCAAGATTTGTCTCCTCTGAAAGGGCATGGCTGTTAAGTAGGTGCGCTCTTGGACTGTTGTTTCAGTTGTATTCAGTCCACCTTATTTCTTTGGCTGTGTGATGTTGTCACAGAGGCAGATACATATCGCTTGAACAGTGCAAGATAAAGATGGAGATAATGACGGTGAACGATGCAAGATAAAGATGAAGATGATGATGGTTAATCAGCAGGTAAAAAGCACCTGCAACACATGAATAAAAGATTGTTCAGGAACGTCATAGTACCGCAGAATTCCCTTTAATCATTTTCTCTTGAATTGGATCTAATATGGAACGCCAAACTTTGATTTGTCAACCATTTTGAGACCCTAAAGAGCTTTCCTTGATCCGAACTGTTTTCTTTAATGACATAGTTTTAGACGCACTTTTAATTTGTAATCTGATTGTCGTAATTTTGCTTTTTGTAATTACTTTTACTATGCTTGTAAATTTTGTGTATATTTAAATACCATATTCATTTGTTATAAATCCGTTTTAATCTTTGTAAGGCGCATTTGATCATGTTCAATTTGCGCCATATAAATTATTATTATCATCATTACTGTGTATGCTTCCCCCTTTTATAGTTACCGAATATGATTTAAATCCGACAAAGCAAAAGCTTAAATGAAACTAACGGGTAATATAATGTTTAATTATCTTTTAATGTGATCAACACTGACAAAACCATGGCGATATTCTCTAGACCTTGCAGAACACCCCCATGCTGGATTTCTTGGTCTTGGTGGATACGCTGTGTCATCAAATTCAGTAGAATCATACATGCAGCTGGATCATCCCCTGTAAATACAAAGAGTGTGTTTAACAAAGAGCAGAGTATTTAAATGTTCAGTCGAATGAAAAAATTAATAGAACAATAGTGATAACTTACTTCTTCCTGCTCTTCATCACTGCCATCACTGTTGTGGCATACCAAGGGTGTCAGTGGCGGTTGACAGAGAAAGGAGTAGTACCTCAATTAGTTCTGATATCTTCTCCACTCCACGGGTCCTTGCCAGCACATCCTTAGTAACGGCCTTTCTAATGGCAGATTCTGGAGCGTCAGGGATGTCGGAACGAATCAGTTCATCTTTCTTGGCGGACATCCTCAGGTCATAATCCTCTGAGTCCCATTCTAGGATGCAACCTGAGAGGTAGGGCATCAAATGTACCATACATAAGGTTAGTGCCAGCCTTCTCGTGAAATCCTAAATGCCCAGGCATACATATATGTTATTCACCAGCCAGGAGGTGGTGACAATAAGCTTTGTCTTGTTCAAAATGAAATCGCACGTTTAAATTTGGTTTTCAGTACCGAAAGATCTAAAACAAGTAAGACTTTCAGTGAAAACTAAGGCTTACACTCCACAAACTCCGCTGCATCTGCACATGATTATCTTAGTATTTTAACCGTTTTGTTTGTTCTTGGTCAAGGTTTTCACAAATAGATACTTTGAGAAAACTAAACTGTAAAAACCTGTTAACATAAAGCAGTTCTTGTCGAAGACACAGTGTTGTGAGGCTTCTCGTTTTACTATTTTAGCTAACAATTAATAATCATATTGTCTTGAATGAAGCTAAATGGGACAAGGTCAGAAAAGAGATCTCCGAGGAAGATAATGGAATTTCAACCGAGTAACAGAGGTCAAAAGACTACCTCGCAGTTAACGCATGTTCAATTAAATGTGGTGTCATAAGAAAACCAAAACTCGAAAAAAGGAAGCCAGCAAAATTTTCTTAACAAAAACACAGGAATACTCGCCTTTTTAGGAGAATAACCAGGCCTTTTATTCCATTGCTGATTTTTCCTTTCACTTTACAATGGTTAGTGAGAGAAAATCTCCATTTTAAGAAGGAAAAAACTGTTTCATTGTGCGGAAGTAAAATGATTTCACTTCAAGTTTTCCTGCAGATTGAAGCGGTCCATACGCGGGTTCCGGATGGGAAAATCTGGACCGCTGGAGCACCCGCCAATAGCCAATCACATTCAAGGATTTAGGATTCTGGGCCGCTGAGATGCTTCAGAAAAAAATAAGTTCAGAGATTTCCAATCAGGAAACAAGGCATTCATTTTACACACGAAGGACTTCCGGTGGTGTCTTTCCCACATCCTTGTAGTGCAACTATTCTTCGCTGTGTACCTGTTGAAGATTGTGTGCTGAGACTGTGGAATTGTTCCCTAAAGTATGAGACCTAAGGAGGAAATAACAGCCCTGTCACAAGCACTACTGGAAAACGGCTGCATACCCCATCAGTCAGCTGCGCCGGCATCCTCTGATCCCAGGAGAGGAACGTACCTCCACATGCAGCACAGTCCATGTACTACCCAGCAAGGTAGTAGTAGTCTTTCAGGTGAAAAACCATACGAGCATGATTTTTCAGTCCTTTCGATCTCAGCGACTGAGAGAGAGTGGACAATGGAAGTCCACCTTCCACATTTTTCTTGGCATCCACAGAAACAACCTTCTGGAAAAATGTGTGTGGTTTTGGGCGTGAAGATCTGTGCTGCACAGGAGGTGGATACAACCAATTTTGTAGATTTGTCGCCATCTTTCCTTTCTGAGAAACAGGGTGCAACTCACCCACCTCAACCTCTTGCATATTCTCTTTTCAGCCATTGGGCAAGCTTTGCCTAAGTTCTGTGGGTCTCCATGGGAGATCTGCTGGCGCATTCAAGTCATCTGATTGGACAGCGGAGTTTGATGCCACAGATATGGTGGAAGGGGTGGTTCTTGGGAATTTGTATGAACAACAGTACTGGTCTCGTGGGTATTAAAAAAATCCAAAGCACACATAAGTGATAGCTGATTAAATTCTAAGTAGAACATTGGTAAAATAAACTGTTTAAATCTTTTATGTACTGTTTTCATGTGAGAATTATAGAATTTATTAGCATCAAATTTTGTTAACACAAATTAACAAGAAAAACTCATTTGAGGTTTTTCATTGTACCCTGAAGGTGATCTTCAGCCTCTCTTATCGGATCCAAGCTTACCCCCATGTCGTCTCCATCACCATGCAATTTATCCTGATCCTTTCCACCACTGATATCTACGGAAGCTTCAAAGGGACACTGAACATCATGTAAAATGGAAGTGTTTTTTTTTTTTTTTGGAAGAATGAAAGTTACAGTCGGAACAGTGGAAGTTTGGTTTTTAGAAAATGTAAGTTGAACGTGTAAAAATGGAAGTTTGTTTTTTCAAAATAGAAGTTGAAGTTGTGTTAACAGTGGTTGTTTTTTTCTAAGTGGAAGTTAAAGTTGTGATAACGGACGTTTGTTTTTTAGAAAATGGAAGTTGAAATTGTGGAAATAGGTGTTTGTTTTTTGAAAACAATACTGTCTTATAGGTTGTCGTGCTGCTCAAAATGGATTCCAAACTTTTGCTTGCTTCCCTTGTACTTTTACCTAGTATAATGGCCTTCTCCAAAGGTGCCCCCCCTCCCTACACTCCTTCCTTGAGTGTCCTATTACCATGACTCTTTCATCGGGGTATATGGTGACAGTTTGATTTCCACTTGATTATGGTCACTGTGATGCTTTCATCTGGGCATTTGGGTACTGTGGGTACTTTGACAAAATAAAGTGTTTATTTCCTCTTGGATGCATTCAACTCTGCTTACCTCTTTTGCAACGTCAATTGTGGCTGATTCAGATACCTCACACTCGACCTGCGTGACACGGCGCTTTCAGAGCGGACATTTAGTTGACCTGCGCCCGCAATTGTCCTGCCTAGTGTGTACTCAAAATCGGGTAGCAACAGCATAGCAATGGGGACAGTGCCTTTGTTTACGCTTGGGAGCTGAAAAGCTTTTGTCTTTTGACCAATCAAAACTACGCTTTGGGAGTGCTTAGAGAATATTTTGTTACAAAATGGCGACCAGTGAAGACCAAAGGAGATAGGGAAAGTCGAAAACCCGAACATTTTACCTAAAATCCTCGCAATTCGGATCCAAACGGACAGGCTGCAATTGCTCCCATATCCTTTTATCGCATGGATTAGCTGAAACTATCGAATGAAAGATTTGAATATGGAGTTTTCCCGAGGATTTCGAGGGCTATCGAGGGAAGACTGAGCATCAAAGACTCACGTTTCAAGGTATTTCCACTGTGCAGCCGTGTACCCACCATAATTGGACTTTATATTTCCTGGAAGTCTTCCAATGTCTGATAAAGAAGGCATTTCATTTATCCTTGTTTGTATTGTCTCAAGTCCTGCCTTCGTAAGAATCTCAGACTCGATCCACTTAGTGAAGACTCTCTTGGCTGTCCCAAGGAACAAGTTGTGCATTGAGTCAATGACACACATCTCGACACTTGTATAATAAGGAAGCTCCGAGAAAACAGTGTATCTACTTTAAAGTTCACTTGCTAGCTTCTAAGCTACAGTTCTTCACTTTGTAAGCATCTCTTCGATGTTGCTCTGAAGATCTTTTTGGCCACTGGTCCCGGTCTTCAAAGCCACTATAATTCCTCTGCTCTCCAAAACCACCAGGAAAGACTTTGTAACAGTGCGAGCATCCTCTTTTTGCACTATGGCCAAGGAGTCCCCAAAGTTTCCTTGCTGCTGGAATGTCTGTTGCATTAAGCATAACACAGCTACCTGGCTTTGAACTGTAACAGGTGGACGTTTGTGAGTATTCACCTCGACCCCCTTCCACGAGGCATTCAGTTCCTTGACAGCAGGCTCACGAAAGTGATTTAGAGGTCTGGACTCATCCGCGTGGCCAGGGATTATCGCAACTAAAAACATTTTCTTTTTTAATCTTGTACTTCTCAGTAGGTTCATCATCATCATGTAAATAACTCCAACAGAGAAGTCGTTCCTATGCTTCAATGGTTTAAACCAATCTACGTTCATCATTAGGCCAAAAGACCGAGGCAGATCAGAGAAAGGCTTACTTCCTTTCCAATTTCCAAACTGTTTCCAAATCTTTCCATCGTAAACATCAGCATGCAAGTCACCTTGAACGTCTTAAGGGCATAAAACTTGATGTTGCCATTTTTTAACACAACCTTCTGAGCAAGCTAGGAACCACACGTTCTAGGTCGTTTTGCTCGTGGAAAGGCAACATTGCCACAAGTCCTAGCAACAATTTGATGATCCTCATTGATGACAATTTCCTCCATCTGATACAGCTTGGTGCATTTTGGGCAAACCACGTACATACAACTGTCCCAATCAATTTTTAGCATCGTTCCTGCCGAGTAAAAGGTAGTAGTAGATTTGTCACAACAACCTGACAAAGGTCTTTGTGGTCCCTTATCATTTGACCAATGCACAAATTTCAACAGTAGTTCAATGGCATTGTCACTAATGCAATTCTTGTACTGCCACACCAGTACAAAATAAACAAATGAGTCTGGTAGGTGTTTATTTGTACTGGGTCAACAAGGCTGTGGCAGTTCCACATCCTCTGACTGTAGCACATCCTCAATATAACTGAAATCATTTTTTGCAGCCGCATAGAAAATATGTTTAATTCCCTGCTGTTGCGCAGACTGTCTTAGAATAACTATTTTAAACATGGACGAATTACATAAGTTTTTATTTTCTGCCTCCTACACTAGAATGATACAGGTACACAAATGTTGTGTGCTGCATAGCACTTAAACCTGATTAAATTTCAAGAAAAATATCTCGGTAAAAATTAAAATGAAAGAACGGTTCAATTTACAGTGGCTGCAGCTTATGGAGTTTTCCAACTTGGTTTAAAGTCGGTTAATTCTCGAAAAAAGAAGCTGCATAAGAATTTTAATAACCTTGTTAACTTTTAATAACCTTGTTAACCCGGTTAACTCGTCTTGTCCAGCCACAGCCACAGTATGTCTAGACCAAGAGAGGATAAAGGGTTAATAGAGTTAATCCTCCATACTGGCCCTATCCCTATCCTAATCCCTCTTAGTTATTTTTAGGTCCCCTCCGAGATCCAGGTATCCCCATAAGGGTTACGAAATAGCCGATCATATGTCATGAATTTTAGCCACGTTGACAGCTGAGCCCATTCCCATGCAATGGCTTCGTGTCGGTCGTGAATTGACTTCAAACAAAATGGGGAACATGCCGAAAGCGGCGCTCAAATATCGGGGCATCTGCATCTCTGTCTGCTAAATCTGTTATCAACTGACGTTCATCGATTTTCTCTTCTGTAAAAGCAGGGACAAAAAAATATAAATCTTAGTGGCGGGTTTAAAACTTTACAGAAGCTTACGGTTTATGGCGTAGGAATTAATCCTTAAGAAATGGCGCCAATTACAGTCAAAACAACAGAAAAATCTTGATTCATTCTAATGGAGAGTTCATTATTTACCTAGAGCGTGGTATGATGGTTTTAAGGGGGGAGTCATGATTTTCTCAGTACATTTTTTTTTGAGGGGTGGGGGCTTTGGAAAATTTTCCCAAAAGTAACACAAGGTATAAGGGGGCCATAAAAAAGTTCTAGTTTGTTTGTCACTTGTTAAATCTGTGCACAACAGTTGTTTATATTTGTTGTTGTGTGTATTTTTAGTAGCTCAAACGAGAGAAAGTAAAATAGCCTTTTCAATAAATAAGAAACTCGCAGTGATAGTCGCTCTATCTCCCAGAATGTCTTTTTTATTCCGTGTTGCATTTGTAACTGGTTTCACAAATGCAAGTGTAATGAAATGTCAAAAAAAAGAAGTCGAAACAAATGCAGTAAAGGATGGAAAACAAACACAAACGGAGTAATAAAGGGAAATGTTGAGACTTAAAAAGTACTTTTGCCAGCCATTTTAGAGGTCATGGTTTTTAAAATGGTTTTCAGGGAACCCCATGAGGGGGGCTAGAAAAACTTTACTTAGGCCATCATGGCGGGAGGCTTCTAAAAATATAAGGGAAAAGATTAGAAATCATCCTACCCCCCCCTCCCAGGGAAACTATGATCCCTTCCTAAAGCTTTCATCACAGGTACCCCTAGTATACTTCATGTGAGGGAATTTCACAATAGACAATTAATTTGTCAGAGGGGTGCTAGAAATTAAAATGATTATTTTACAGTCCAGGTACTCGGGTTACAGAAAATTGGCAAAAGGGTATTTAAGTTAGAAGACACAAAGGGACATTGAAATCAAGGTGATAATCAATGCTTTATGGCCTTTATTTGTATGAGAATGGTCATGATAATGACATTTATTATCATTTTTATATGGTTTATGTGAGAGGACAAAATGACAAATTTTACATGTGTTATTGAATTTCTGGTATGCTTGTGCTACCTCTGCTTTCATTGATCTAAGATTCCAATATTGCATAGTGACTGATTAATGACAAAGTAGCTTAGTCCATCCCAATTACCATTAGAGTTGACTGGAGTTTGCATACTGTTAATGACCAAATAAGCCCCCGTCCCATTGCAATGTTAGCCCCCCCACCAGCCACAAGGTCAACCTTTGAATAAAGCCCTTAACTCAAAGAAAATACAGTACATACTGTTTCATTTTGTTTCCAGTTTTGCCGGAATAAGCCTCTTGTCTACAAGGTCAGTTTTGGAATAAGCCTCCTCCCCCCCCCCCCCCCCATTTACGGTATTTGACAGTTTTACAACAGCATTCCTCCAATCAGATGTACATAAATTAGGTAAGGGTCGCATGAAAATTTTGGTCCACTCTGGCATTTGTCTCGTTGAAATAAGAAGCCAAAGCAGTCCTGTAAACAAAACCATTTTTTTATCAAATCACTCAATTTGCACTTCCAGATTTAATGCATGAACCCAAGAGTGAGGCATTGTCTTGTTTGACCAAAAAAGTCCCTTTAGGCTAAAGCTCAATCCCAAAACGTTCAACGGTCCAAAACATAATCACCAAAGTCAACTTCATTTTCTCTGCCAAAAAAGTTAAATTTATGTTTTCATTATTTTATTGATCTAAGGATATCCAGACAAAACTACATGTACAGTTAAAGACTTATACCAAACTGCAGACATCTGAAGTGTCAGTCTTTACCATGGGGTACTCAAGTTTATCAGTGACAGTGGTTTGATAGAGGTTTGAAAGTAGTGAACATTTTTTGGAGTAATTTTCAGTGAATTTTCAGTGAATAGGTGAATTTTTATGGGTTTAAAATATTTTGGTAGGGAATCCTTTCAGGGTTGATAAAAAGCAAGTCACAGCATTCTCTTGATGTACATTGCTTTAATATTTAATGCCACTTGCATTTAAAAGCCATATTTATTGAATCAAAATAATATCATGGGACTATTTTAAGGTGACCCGATACTATTTATCTGCGTGAGGGGCAACTGTTTTGATATATCAATTTTTAGCTGCTCAACAGCTAACAAGACAAAAAGAGACAAAAATAAGACAAAAAGAGCAGAAATTAGCGAAATGTGGAAAACAACGTGGTTGCCATACTTTTTACCGGCAAGGCGTGCTGCCACTTTACCGTCGACAAAACCGTTCCCTATCGCTTTGACTCTGATTCATAAGTTACAAGACATATGTACCTTTGTTCCAGTAAATGCGATTCTTTGTTGCTTTAATCCTTTTCGAAGTATTTATGGCTAAACGCGTGTACATAATATTCTAATAACTATTTTATTCACCGTTTGTTAAAGGTTGTGTGGAGCCGATATATCTGAAACTTGGTCTTTGAAATCTTTGTGGTTGCAACTCCTGTTCAGAGTAATATGAAGGAAAAACATCTTTTCATTTTCCCGATAATACGCATTTTCTTTGAAAGCCACGGTCAAGAAAATTGCTGAGAATTTTTGTATCTTCGTATCGATCTCAATAAAAGTACGCTTTTGATAAACTTCAAGAATTCCCTTTTCAGCGTCTAAAATATCTCAGCAATCGAGTGCTGTTGAGCAGCTAAATAATTGATTTCAAATCAGTTGCCTCTCACGCAAATAAATAGTATCGGACCACCTTAAATTGAGTATATTGATTATCCGTAACTGTAAGTATTCTTTATGTAAATCACTTTTATTTTTAAAACTGAAAGAATCCATATTTATTCAAATTCTGTAAGTAAATTAATATGAATATTTTTAATTTTGTTATTTTTACCAAATGGTGCTTCAAATACAAAAAAAGGGCTCCTCCATGAACTGTTCTTCGAGGCTTCTTCGGATTTCTTCCGTAGCTGCCGCTTTCTTGTCGCTCCTTTTATAATCTTTCGTGCTGGTCTGATACAAGCATATGTGTACTTTGGCCACAGCTAAATAAGGAGTTCTTCCTCTGGGTAACTCCATACTCGGTTTTTAGTACGTTTTTTGTCCTTGTTTACGGTCATGGCTGTACAAATTGCGCGCGACAAAACTTCGTCGTTGCTTGATGCTTGGTGATGGCTTCAAACTAAAATGTTCGGTTGATCTCAAAAAAGGTAGAGAGAAAAGAAAAATTGAACGATACTGGTGATATCGTCTGATATCATTGTGAGCTCTCTGTGCAAACCATGACAAAACGTGACATCTAATATGCTACACCTGTGTCATCATATATCCAAATTTGGTTAAACATTTAGTCCCCGTATTTGGTAACGCAATGCAAACAAATGTACAGAAAATATTTGCACATGAAGAAACAGAAGTTTGGAAACGTGAAAATCGCCCATTTCGGGCTTTTTCTTCCTCTTTTTGGAACGAAAATGAATGTCAACGCTGGAAATTAACAAGAATGAAGTAGAGCGAGCCCGTTTGGTTAAAGAAGCAAAATTTCCCGTGTTTTTGTGTACGGCACAATTCAACTTCACTAAACCCCATTTGTTAAAACTTTGCTGAGTTCGAACTGGCCCCAAACAAAGTAGCCTGGATAACCCAAGCCAGTTTCAAGGTATGGTTTATTTCAATGTTTGTGCTGTCTATTGAATGAGGATTGAGACCATTTAGAATTATGGCACATGTTAAATTATTTCACAGAAGTTAGGTTCCAAATCAGTTTGTACGTGATCATCAAAACCTGCCTTTTAGTTGGAATAGCCCTTTTTACAGTTCCCGGCGCCATATTGGAATGGTAACCGTGCAAACACGATAGCGAGGCTGAGGTTGACTCGCGTCGCGTCATTTCTAGTAAACTTAACGTGGTTTCTTCGGTTTCTTCTGAATCTGTGAGCATATGCTGCAAATGGACGACCCTAACAGTTGCCAGAACAGCCCTTCTGCTTCCTCTAGCAGTAAAGGAAAGGAGTGTGCCGCTTTTGGGCGTTCAAATACCTTTTATGGATCAGACGGTCTACATACACCCTATCACTTCTTTAGGTTTCCGAACACGAAGAAATCGGTGGTGTAACCTGATCAAGCGACGGCATGGAAAGATGATTTTTTGTATCTAACTCTACTGTTATTTGCTCAGAGCACTTCCAGCTAACCAGCTAATCCATAATTAATATCAACAATAGGGAGAAAAATAGTTTTGATGTATTTTACCGTATATGACCAAATCATCCCCTGGGGGCTTATTCCAAAATTGACCACGTAGACGGGTTGCTTATTCCTTCATTTACAGTATCTGGAAAGAATTATTCTCATAAATTGACTAAAAAGTTCAGTATTTACCAAAATACCTACTTCATGGTACACATGGATATATGTACATAAATAATCTATTTGCAGTTATTTACATCAACTTCAAGTTAAACATGGTTGTTCAAAACAGTTCATCGGAAACTACCTTATAACGATATAAAAAAGGAAAAAAGTTTCAGTGTAATATAGAGCTTTGAAATTGCACTGTACCATTAAACTATGTTTCTTAATTTAGGGCGTGCTTTATCAACCATATTCCAGAATAACAATATGCAGTCCCTTATATTGGGAATGCTTGAGTTATTAAGTTTGCTAAATATATTCTTGACATCTTAGGTCAACAAGTACCACTATTGCACTGTTTCTTCCAAGTGTGGATGTTAAGTGACTGTTATAGAGCATTCATTTTGAATTTTATTACAGAATCTGGTCGAATGAATGCACCCATAATAACTAGTGTACCACTACTAAATGCTGTTCAGTTGTAAGGAGAAATCAGGTGTTGGTCACTCCTCTCAGTAGTATCCTGTAATAATAAATAAAGTGTGAAGTGTTTGCATTTAAATCTGAAATGTTACTGTTCAAGTAGGCTTTTGCTTCGTTAACCTATCCTGCACATCAGTGAACAACAGCAGAGAGAATCATCAGAATGTGAAAGGTTAAAATGGGAAGGGACCACTAGTTTCTGAAGTTGAAATATTTCAGCAGAACTATGTAATTTTATGTTCCTGTAGATATGAGCTAAAAAGGGAAACACCCTGTAAACCGCACGTTCTTCATGAAGTTAAAAAAGCTAAAAAACTGATAATCAGTCTAACACGTATGACATGCACCCTTTAGGTGGTCATGTAGCTCTCAGAAATCTTAATTTCAGACCATTTGCTGTACAAGAGTATTGTCCATATGGCACCCAACCACCATGGAGGTACAGAGGTTTGCCTCTCTTTACTCTCTGTGTCAACATTTCAGGGAAAAAAGCCCTTTTGTAAAAAAATCCAAGTTTGGGAAGAACTTCATTCTGCCACCTGTTACTTTCAAAGATAATGTTCTCTTTAAGGCAACATACAGTTGTCCTTGGACTTGAATGTAGTAATGTGTTCTTTTGAGTCTGATAGTTCCATCACTAAGTTTTTCTAGGAAAAATTCTTTAGTCTTACAGGCATCTTCAACTGTCATGCCTGCTTTGCTAAATGGAGATTTAATCTCCATCCGCCACTTCTCATTTGTGTCAAGATTTGTAATTACTCTATCCAAGCTTGCTCCCAGAAATGGTTTCTTCTTGGACAGTGAAAGTCCAACTTCTTTCACCTCAACAGTGATTCCTCCTTGTTGCATTTCCTTTATGTAAAGACCCACAGCTTTATCTTGACTTTCCATTCCATACTGTACAGCCTCTGTGGTAAAATTCCCAGAGAGCATGGCTTTCACTTTTTTTGATGGTTCCACTTTAATTTTTACTGCTTTTCCGGAATTTGAAGCAGTCAGCACTGACTTACATTTGTCAAACCAGAGTTGGTTTTTGGTTTGGCTCCTCGTGAGTCTTTCAGTGTCACTTTTCTCTTTGTCTGTGATTGTCAAGTTTTCAACATGCTCATCTACAACGTTTTTAAAATGAGCTGTAGCAATGTCATAATTGTCGGTGAAGGGTGTGTCCTCTTGATCCCCCTCCCCTTTTTCCGAGGCTGAAGTTGATTGTTCATCACTGCCCGCGCATTTTGATTTAAGGTCATGAAAAAGAAAGAAAGAACTTGAAGGCAAACAATTCTGAAGGTTGTCACACAGCTTTTTAAAATTCTCTTCACTTCGTGTGCGCTGATTTGGCTCTCTTGGATCGAACTTAATGATTTTGGGTCGCGTTGTAATGTTCTTTTTGCCGAACCTTATTTACTTTATCAAGCAGCTTTGCAGCAACACTTTGATTGCGAGGCACAACCCAGACGGACAGGCGGGAGGTACAGGTTAATGGCTCAGAATTTTTTGTAACTCTGTTCTGATAAAATCCTCAACAGCAAAGAGCACTCCTCCGACGTGATTACACTTTCCTTTGCCTTACAAGCCCAGACCAGCGGGGCAAGTGCAGGCTGCTCGCAATACATCACACGCAGGCGAAAACTCAACAATTACTCTGTATGGCGCCTTCTTCATAGATGGGAAGACGGTTGCCCTGACGTAGGTTTTGTTTTCAAAAATTTTACTTTCTGGCTTTTTGACATTTCCTTCGAAAAAGAATTGACAGGACTTAAGCTTCTTATAATGTATTCCTTTGAGGACGATGTGGCGATATTTGCGCGCCGATACCACGAGGTAGTCGTATACCTGGATGAAATTCATTTCTGGCAAATGACGGAGATCAGTTGACCATGAAATCCTTCTTATGGTGGTTTCGTATTTAAAATCCCCTTGATCTTGTAGGGAATCGTTTTCATTCCCCTGTTGTTCGCACTCGACGGTAGGACTTCTCGCATTAGCAAAACGTACACTTTCAACACTAGATCAGCTTTCTCTCCTCTCGTCGATTCTGAATAAGATCGCAGAATTTCTCGTAGATACTTTGCTGTGAGGTTTTGAGTGTCATCGAGGGACGATATTTCCTTATCGCTATATTTTAGAATCATTTTGGACAGAGAACTCACGGATAAAACTTGATTTTCCCTTGAAATGCTACTAAAATCAGCTGTTTGAATATACGCGGGGTCAACCTCAGCCTCGCTATCGTGTTTGCGCGGTTACCATTGCAATATGGCGCAGGGAACTGTAAAAAGGGCTATTGTTTGTGTCCAGCAGATTTCGCTACTGCTGTTTCACGATTGTCTGGTTAATGAAAAAGACTTGTTCTGTTGATAGAAAGTGCCTATCTTTTTCTCTGCGCTTTAGTTTACCAGCGCGATGCAAGTTTATGGTACTGATTTTCACGATTAAATTCCTGTAATTTAGACCTTCGGAACCTGAGAATCGATTTCCTCGTTTTTTTCGAAAATAAAGCGCTTCTGGCGAAAACGAACCGCATCAGGTTTCTAGCTTTACTAATACCTAATTATATGCAAAATACGAAAGGAATCGATTTTTCAACTACTGCCGCTAAATTGAAATTTAGCTTGACTTTTAGTGAAAGTCGCTCTTAAATATCTTTGTGTTTTGACGATTTCTCTTCTTTGGTTTTATCTTCAGGAACTGTCAAGACGCATTTTCTCTTCTTTGGTTTTATCTTCAGAAACTGTCAAGACGCATTTTCGGTCCTGTCAGACGGAAACAGAAAAAGCGCGAGAGATTCTGTCGTCCCTAAATGCAGTAGAATTTATGCCATTGGAGGAAAGCAAAGACGATGTCCCTAGAGAGTCCAGAAGTCCTAAGCCAAGAAAAGTAACAAAGTTTGCCTGGGAGCGAAGCAAATTAAAGAACATTAAAGCCAAACTCGACGAAGCTTACTTGGAAGGGCTGAGAGAGAAGCAACGACGCACCAGCGCCTGCGTAAGCCGGACTGGCGAAGAGGCATCTACAAGACCCCCCCCCCCAGCTAATGGCCCTTGTTGGGCAGTTCGTAATGATTAGCCAAAAAGGGCATAAATAAACATTGTGCAGTTTTAGTTTTCCCAAGTATTGATCCATATTTGTGAAATAATGTGGGGTTTTTTTTAATCTTTAAAAGATTTTATGCCCCTTGCCCGCTTACTAACGAATGAACTTTTCAATGTGCATTGCCAAGGCTGAGCTCAGTTTGCTGGGAATGGAACTAGACTGGCACAGTTTTTGCCATAATTTGGCCACTCAGTTAAGTGGCCGTTTATTGATAATCTCATATCAAATTACAATTGATCTGGAAATGAAAACCTTTTCCCAGCCCCACCCGAAGCCCAAGCAATGCACAGTGACTTAACAGGAACGAACCAATAACACGGAAACATGACTGCTGAGTCTAACCCAGTGGCCCCTGCACACAAGGTTGACCAACAAACTGTGAAATCGTTTACAAAAGCTTACACTTATTAAAATATTCAGAATAGCTGGATGTTTTGTGAAACATTTGGCCCCTGCACAAATGCTTCCACTTAAGGGACTCTATACAAAGCATACAAACGTCCTTCCAGATCTGAGTCTGAACTACATAGGCTCAAAAAATTAAAGTTAAAAAATTAAAGTATGACTACTGAGTCTAACCCAGTGGCCCCTGTACACAAGGTTGACCAAAAAACTGTGAAATAATTCATAAAAGCTTACACTTATTAAAATATTTAGATTAGCTGGATGTTTTGCGAAACATTTGGCCCCTGCACAAATGCTTCCGCTTAAACAAATCTATACTAACAACATACCACTGTCTCTTCAGATCCAAGCCGGAAGGAAGCAGTTGGCCCCTGCACAAGTGCTCCTAATACGGCAGCTATCTATCTGAACAAAAACCATATGTCCTGGGCTGTTGGCCCCTGCACAACAGCTCAGCATTAAATGCCATCAACTAACTTAACCATCAGTCTTTAGGAATATATTTAACAATGCTAGTAGATAAACATAACGCAGATACTCTTGGCCCCTGCACAAAAGATCTGCGCCATGCTTGAGAAGCTTACATGTAGTTACATGGGTACGACTGCAAGCATGGGCATATGGCACTGGTTTACGGTTGGACCGCCGAAAGAGACCCCACTGTGGAAGTTCGAATATATCGTAAAAATGCATTAGATTTCCAGCGTCCAAAGTTCCTAATCTGTGCGTCAGACATGCCCTTAGCTGCTTCCCAGGAAGCAGCACCAATCCGGAAGCTATGTGTCTTATAGCGCGAACCATCTAAATCACAAAAATTGAGGTCTTCAGATAAAGCTGTCACAAAGAAAGATCGGCATATTGGAGAGGCATCTGGCCAGCAGAAAAGAGGTCCCGGAGATTGTCCCCTTAAACTTAGATACTCTAACAAGTGAGAGACAGGGCAAACCGGTTTCTCACGATAAAGAAAACTATCTACTGGGCTTGTACTATCACTATGCTTGTAATTCCTTAGCGTTAGCTTAATCGCACTGACATTGCCCTCTCTGGTTTTCATACAGACGAGTTGGCTGATAGTAATAATATTTTGATGGAGTTGATTAACTCTATATGTGATTTCACCAACTCGTAGGGCGGCAAAGAAAGCGAAAGCGTACATAGCTTGTATTAATTTCCTGCTATACAAGGAAGATTTGGTGTGTTCACATGCTAATATGATGTTTTCAAGTATTGGCAGTGAAATGGGTAGGCGAGAGTCCCTGGAAGGGTTGAGTTTACAGTAGCCGCGTAATGTGAGCTGAATCATTTCAGACTTAGTTGGATCAGGCAAAGAGGCTAAACGGTGGGGGTAACTGGTAACTGTGGAGGCTGCATATTTCTGTTCAGCTAAAAAGGCGATGAACAGGGCCATTGTATGAGTTGAAATCAGAAACAGGAGAGTTTGAAGTTGCAATCTATCCCTTATGAAATGCTGCAAGATCTGCCAAGGATGACGATATGTGTTTAAAAAACTGGCACTCAAACTGGCTTCTAATAACTGGGCTAGCCTATTGCCCAGTTCTCTGGTAGCAGGGGTGCTGGCAGTGGGGTTGGTGATGGGTCCATACCGCAAGACAATGTTTGGAATTTGTCGACCTGTAAACGAGATAGACTATCGGCTAGCACGTTCTTAACTCCTTGAATATGGCGCGCCCTAAAGAAAATATTGTTCCTCAAGCAAATCAGAACCATAGTGCGCAATAATACTAGCATCTTAGTGTTCTTCGTTGTTTGCTTATTGATGACATGGACTACACTCTCATTATCCGTAAAAAAGAGCACCCTCTTGTTTCTTAATTCTGTACACCAAGTACTGAGAGCGATGACAATTGGAAAAAACTCGAGAAAACAAATATTATGTGCCTTCCATGCATCGGGCCATGTACCATAAGCCCAGTGCTTGCCAAAAATAAGACCGTATCCGCTAGATTGTGCGGCATCCGTGTAGAAATGCATGGTATGCGAGGTCGACCAGGCTTCCTCTAAGAAAAAGGACTTTCCATTGAAAGAATCTAAGAAAGTTTCCCAGATTCGTAAATCCTGTTTAGTTTCAGTAGTAACCCGAATACGGTAATGTGCATGTCGGACACCGATGGTGAGGTTTATCAATCGCCGGATAAAAACTCTGCCAGGGGTAACTACCAAGCAAGCAAAGTGCAGGAGACCTATAAGCGATTGGAGCTCCTTCAATTTAACTCTTTTTCTGGGCAACATACTGCGAATTGCCCCCAAGATTTTGCTAACTTTTCCATTGGAAGCCTGGCCTCAAGATTTATACAATCTAACTCTATTCCAGCAAATTGCAATACCTGACTAGGGCCTTCAGTTTTTTTTTTTTTTTTTTTTGGAGCCATGGGAACCCCGATGTCCTCACAAAAATGTAAAAACCGTTGAAGGGCAGCACCGCAAGCATCGTGGGATGTATCAAGAATAAGAAAGTCATCTAAAATATGTAGGATGTTGGGAATCGCTAATTTGCTTCGCGCTACCCACTCCAATGCGGTGCTGAGAGCTTCGAAGGTCTTACAAGAACTAGCACAACCCTGGGGGAGGCAGCGGTCTACATAGTATCTCCCTTCCATTGCATTCCCAGTAGTTGGTAATCTAAAGGGTGAACTGGGATGACGCGGAAAGCACTCCTAACGTCCGTCTTGACCAGAGTACAGCCTGCGCCTAAACGTTTGATAATCCTAATTGCGTCATCGACTGTGGCATAATGTACTGAGCAGAACTCTGGAGGGGTAAAGTCATTAACTGAAGCTCCAAAGGGGAATGAAAGATGGTGAATCATTCTAAATTCACCTGGCACTTTCTTAGGGATCACTCCTAAGGGAGATATTTTGAGATTATGCAACGGGGGTGTAGCAAATGGTCCCATTATACGACCTGCTTGGATTTCTTTTGCTAACTTGAGATCAACAATATTCGAGTGCTCAGACGCAGAAAAAAGATTGTTAGAATAAGTGCCCTCCAATGGCCCTTGAAAATGCAAACGAAAACCATGTGAAAATCCAGATAATAAATGTTTACGAGAATTTTCATTATAACCAGCTAAGTATGCTGCTAAAATCTTAGCCTTGACTGGAGTTGGGAGTGCTTCGGATGGTAGTATTGCTGTTGGAAGCGACCCGGTTGTAAAGTGGTGGGGTTGGTTTGGACCCTGTATTCCCCGTTGGCGATTTGGGAGCTTGCTGGCATTTGGAAATGGGGTGGCTGCTCCCACACCGGAAACATCGGTGCTTGAAGGAACACCCATTGCATTCAATTCCCCTATGGAATTTATAACAGAACCCTTTGGGAATGTAGTGCCCTGTTTGTTTACTTTTTCCCCCTTGGGTATTTGCTTTGGCACGAAAATAATGTGACCTCAACCATAACTCAGCGTGAATCTGGTCCCATGGTGCCCCTTGGCTCTGTCTAATACTACGAAAGGTCTCGTCGTAGAACTTCCAATTTGCTCCCTGCGTAGCCAGCTCCCGGATTACGGAGCCATATTTCATCAGGGCTGGGGTATCATGGGGGGCCTTCTCAGCATAAATGGCGACAAAGACCTGAAAGGCTGAGACCCACTGTTCAATGGAGTGAACCGACTGCCGCTTGGGATTAGGTGCTAGAGTTAAAGTTGGCTTACCCCCATCATCTTTCTCCACCCTAAAGGTGTAATGGTCATTTGCCTGAGTAATACTACTATTTAGCAGGATGGCAAAATCTACATATTCATTAGCCCATATCAGTTTTTTAACCTTATCGGGCACTTGGTGTGTTAGTGAAACAGCCGCTGACAAAAAAGTGTTCTTACTTGGTGGTGAGGTTACTGCACAGGGTAATAATGAACCAGTTACTTGCTGGACTGCTGTGTCAACAGTGTGTTGCACTGATTGGTCTGCATTGCCAGTAGGGGGAGTGGTTTCTGCTATGTCGGAACTCCCATGGACTGCTGTACCAGACCTCTGTGGAGGATCAGGAATGAACTGCACCACTGGTATTGCTGCTGACGCAGATGGTGGGACTTGGGCAACATTCTGCAAGGCGCTAGCTACCGCTGCTGTGATTGTATTTGAAAGAGTTGCCAGAGTTTCCTGGGTAAGGACTGACTGCATTGGCACTGGTACTGCAGGGGAGTTATCCTGGGACCCTGACTGGATTGGTTGAAGGAGTGATGGGTGCGGGTGCCCTGGCGTTTCTGAAGGTGTATTGCTTACCACTCGACACCTCTTGGCCACTCTGCTTAAGTAGCTTTGTGTTCTTTTAGGAGGCATTCTGGCAACGAAAATAAACTTTTAGGGCGTATTATGAGTGTAAACAAGAAAAAGTAGCGCAAAGCTCCGCTTAGAGCTTGGAAGGACAGTGGTAAACCGTGCATACATGAAACAATAGCCAAAAAATTGGTGCCCTTGAACCACACAACAACAAAATAGGACGACATAAACATATGGCCCATAAAATTCTATCACACCACAAGGATGTAATATGCATACATAATGATGCAACAGCATAACCTGGTACATGAATGGCCCAGGGCAGTATTGCTCCCGCCGAATAAGTATCATGACCCATGCTGACAAAAGCCAAAAACTGTACGTCCATAACAAACAAATGTGTGGTGACAATAAGGGCCCAAAACAAAGTCTTGGCTAAAACGAATAACTGCCTAGTGGCCAATAATAACAAATGGCTGCAACAAAGCACATGGTGCCTGGTATCCTATTAAGGATAGTTCACATAAAATTATGCAGCACGAATTATAAAGGCCGAATTTATACTGAAAATCTTAACATTGGTATTAACCCTTTTGAACCTGGGACATTGCCCACAAAATGGCACCCCTATAGCTTCGGTAAAGGGCCTTGTTTCCCATATAGTTTAAGTGAATGCCGTCGCGGTCATATACTGCATTATTCGTCGGCTGAATCAAACCACGATGCTGCCAACACTTCGCGACTGATACTCCACGTAATAATTCCTTCAGGTGATCATTCATTTGTGTGGCCTTTTCATTATATCCATCGAAAGGCTCCTTCTGTCGTGCGATGGCTTCACAAACAATTATAAATCGCAATTTCAGGTCTTTGAGTAAAAGCTCTGTTAAAGCGACTATGGACTACGGGGTCGTTGTCCTTGTCACATAGATCATTCGATCCAAGTTCGAGGATAACAATGTGAGGGGCGGCACTGCGAATGTCATCGAGATCATACTTGATTGTTTTGTCCACTGTTCGCCCTCCTTTCCCGTGAAAAAATTACCGAAAAGACCTTTGCCAATCCTAAGTTGAGGTCGAAAGATCCGTCGGAGTGTTTTTGGGCCGCAAAATCTTCCAATCTGCGAACAAATGAATGCCCTAATACAAGCGTACGTGGTTTCGGGTTCGCAGCCGCCATGTGACTCGAGCGACGGTAATGCAGTGGCGATTAAAACTAATAAACAGCCTACTTATCTGGTTGTCCTTTGAATCAATGTCCAGCTCTTCTCTTCGTCCGTTGGAAAAGAGAAAGTTGGGAATCCTGGCCATGTAGTTCTCCTGTGTAAAAATACTCGCAGAAGAAAATGCGAAAATGCTTGCCCTGCACCGAAGCTAAAATGAAAGAGGCCTGCAACCACATGTTCAGAAGCCTAAATATAAACCTGTTAAAGTCCCGGATGTGACACCATCCGGGGTAATTAATTGCAAGGCAGGCTGCATAACTTTATTTATTCCCTTTGGTAATAAATGTTATTTTGAAATGTGACCGATCGTTTTTAGTACAGTACTTGTATTATAATTCGGTAAATTGTGATCGTCCGGGTGAGTGTAGTCCTGAGAAGGACTGTTTGAGGTGACATTGAAAGTCCCGGTTGTAATTGTTCTTGTTGAAAACGTTGTCTAAGTACTTGTTTTCGTCCGTTAAGCTGTCAGGTGAGTCACAAACTAGTTGCGCGCGTCTTGTCAGGGTCCGTATAGTCGTAGGTTTGTGAGAAGTTGGGTTGACGAACGTTAAAGACAATGACGAACCGAGTGACAGACGGGGAGCAGTTTACAAAATCAAATGCTGCGACTGCTAGGCCACTTACATTGGTGAGACCGGCAGAAATCTGAACGTCCGACTGACTGAACACAAACGAGCGACTAGAAATGGTGATATCAACAATCACATTGCTGAGCACCATTTAAAAACAAACCACAGAATCGACTGGGACTCTGCTGAATGCGTTACCTACAGTACGGACTACTATCAACGAATTACTCTGGAAAGCTGTTTTACTAGCTTAGAACAAACACCACTGAACCGTTGCCAACAGCTACCTGCACCTTACAAACGACTGATTACCGACAATAACAAGACAGACAAACAATAGACAAACCGACTTATTTGACTAACAATAGACCAACGGACATTTGACTAACAAAAGACGGATCGAAACGCACCAATCACGTTTACAGTCTTCACAGCCAATAACATCACAGCTTAACTGACAGACGACCAATAACATCACGAGATCGTCGGGTTGGTGCACCATATACCAAGTCACCGGTGACGTCACTCATTACCAAGTCACCTGTGACGTCACTCCAAGACCAAGGCAATTTTGTTGGTCCGGTGGTTCGATGGATCGTTGGCTCGGTGGTTCAGTGGATCGTCAGTTCAGTGGTTCGATGGTTCGGTGATTCGATGGGTCGATAAGGGATGGCTGGTTTCACGATTCGGTAGTTTGATAGATGACTGGTTCGGTGGTTCGATGGTTCGCCGGTTCTGTGGTTTGATGGATCGTTGGTTCGATGAATCGATGGTTCGCCGGTTCTGTGGTTTGATGGATCATTGGTTCGATGGATCTATGGTTCGATAGATCGGTGGTTCGATGGATCTCTGGTTCGATGGATCTCTGGTTCGATGGATCGCTGGTTCGATGGATCGATGGAGCTTACTTGACGTGCAGAACATCCGCTGGTTTATATTTTGCAGTCGCACAAAAATGGCGTTCGCTTTTCAGCTTTTTCATGTGTCTTTTTCTAGTTTTTCTAAGTATTCATTCGCCAGTAGTTAATCCTTCGAATATCCCGAAAACGTGGCTAGACTTCGTACAAAGTTGCATTGCCTCTTTTAAATCATCAGGTGCGAAACTTTGCTTTAGTAATGTATTTTATCCCTCTGGCGGTGATCACGTGGGTGACCCAGAAGCTTACAGGATTCCACCGGTTATACTGTGGAATCCCTTGATCCAAACAGAATGCGATCTGGCCTGCCCATATTGCCAGTCATCTCTTCGAACGTGGAGGTGGAGCGACGGAACAAGCCCCCATTCAGTGCCTCGTAGTATATTCTCTATCCAGGAGCGAGTCCTTCTTGTGTCCTGTGTGTATCTCTGTGAGAATCATCACCAGGTTATTGCACATGACCCTGAGTTGCTTAAATTAGTGAAGCAGGCATTAAAATTCCATTTATTCTGTTTCATAAGTCTGGTATGACAAAGGAACTTCATGATTTTATTTCAAGCAGTATTCAAGCTGGGCTCTGTATCCAGGACAATGAGAACATGCTTTTGAATATGTTAAGTTATCACCACAGCAATAGAGCCTACTGGTATTATTCTCAACGTACATGTAGCATCGGTGGTAGTGTACAGTGTAATTTTCCCCTTTTTAATCCCAAAAAGGATTCCATTGGAAGAATGCTCATCACAAGAGCATTTCTGCGAGCTTTCAGTGAGTGTGAGGATATGTATACACAGCACATGGCTAGTCATTATGGCAATTGGCTGTCAGCAGACCACACATTTAAAGTATCTGCTAACATTGGTTATTGGAGCAACCAAAAGTGGATCAAGTTATACAATGCTGTGTTTATTGTGATGGATGAAGAGAACAAGGTACTTGCATGGCAGCTCACAAGAGGCACATCCATTGATACAGTACAGTCTCTTCTCATTGGGTTGAAGCAAAGACATCAAAATGCACAACAAGAGATAGAAGGCATTATTATTGACAATTGCTGTACAGTGAAGAACAAGATTAATGCCATATTTGGATGTGGGGTGTCAATAAAACTAGATTTGTTCCACGCAATAAAAACAATCTTGGACAAGATACCAAGAAAGGGAGTGACAGCTGAACTTAGAGAAGTTAGGCAAGTTATGATTAAGGACTTAAGATTGTGTTTTCGTGATGAAAATGATTTGGTCAAGCAAGGAAGAAACCAACACCTCCATCAGACAAAATGGAAAAAAACTTGCAGGACTTTTTGAAAAAATGGTAAGCTGAGGTACTAAATGATATGAAAGTACTACCAGACAAAGCTGTAGCAGAACTATCAAAAATAACGAAGCATGTTAAATTGGGATGTTTATCTGGTATTCCACCTGGAGTAGGAACAAACCGGAATGAGAACATTGACAAGAGGTTGCGTAAGTGGCTTAAGAAAGACCGTATTGGTGTTGCGTTAGCAGTTGCACTGCTTGCGACTGTATTTTATAGCGGAACTCCTCCGCGGCCGTAGGCCGCGGGAGTGGAGCCCCATAGTCATACTTAAAGGCGTGCTGGTAATTTTTTATGGTCATGGCAAGCGGAATGGCTCGCGGGCGCGTGCGCCGTACATACATACATACATACATACATACATGCGTACGTACGTCGCATTTCATGACATTCTTACATGAGGCAATTTTCGCTGGAAGAGCAGAGACGAAGGAAAAGAGACGGAGATAGAGAACAACAACGGAAAAGAAGGAGAAACGCCACTGAAGAACAGCGTCAAGCACCCGGTCAAGCAGAGCGGAAACGAAAACGAAAAAGACGAAGGAACAGTACAGCAGAGAGATAAAGGCAACTAGAAATAAGACGGAACGGTACTGAAGAACAACGCCAGAGGAAAACTGAGAGACGCCGACAGAGAACTGTAAACATGTCGGGTACAGTTTTCTTGATTTTTATCTATTTGTGATTGGAAATAATTTTGTTCCACCGAATAATTTACGTCTACGTTTTTGTATTTTATTCTACAGATCATCAAGGGGAAAGAAGTCGTAATCGAGAACGGAGAAGAAATTTACGCCAAGGACAGCATGAAGTTACAAGGTGTTCAGTTAAAATCAATCTCCGTGCTTTAGCAAAGTTTGTTTAACAATAAAAAATGCACTGTTACAAAAGTGAACTTTTCGTCAAAACTTAAACCGCACCTTTTACGGTATGTCATTTAATACTACTCATAGAAAGTGAAAAAAAGAGGAAAAGAAACAAACCAAAACAAAACGAAAAAAGGGAACGCAATTTGAGGGGGTAGTGCAAAGGTGATGGTATCATGTTACAAGATTTCGCAATCTGGCCGCGCGCGTAGCTGAGAACGAGGACACAATACCATTTCAACGTTAGAAATGAAAAGATAGGCTAAAGAAACTCGACTGCCGGTCCTAAATGCCTATTAAGTGGAATATGGATGTCTTTATTGAGAGGAGAAATATGGATTGCTTTGGCCCGATGCTTTAACTGAACCAGCGTGAAGACCTGCTTGCTGAGTTTCCCGGGTGAGTTTCTCGGAATTTGTCAATCATTTCACAGAATATTACGGTATGGGAAATTCGCTTTTATTTATCTCAACTCAACTGGCTCATTTCCAATTCCCCGTTATCTCGAACAAAGAGAAACTTGTCTTGGCTCAACTCGCTTATTTCCAATTCCCCGTTATCTCGAACAAAGAGAAACTTGTCTTGGCTTTGGTCATAAATATAATATTTCCAGTTATTTACTTTTACGACGATAACCCGCTTTTCTCAGCTTTGAAGAATACCAGTGTGTTTTGTTTTCACGGAGCAAAGTGTAGCCAGGCAAAGGAGAAAACAGCTTATGAAAGCATGCAGTGAAGTAAAAGGCGAAAACAAGTACCAACGCGAATCGTCAAGATGTTAACTCATTGACTAAACAAAAGAATAACAAAACAGGACATAATTGATATATGCCTCGTTCTTTTTAACTCTGAATCCAGTCATTGTTTACAATATCCTCGGCAAAACCCCTACCAAAATCCATGCAAGTAACGAATCGATGAAAAAGCACATCCTCATTTATGTATCTACTGAAGTAGGTCTTAAATATTTTTTGATTCTGATTTCTGAATTGTTTGCTTGAATTTCAATAATTTTATTTGGCTTCACTTAAGCTCAAGACCAATAAGCTTATGTGTGAATTAATTGTGTTTATCACTTATGAATTGTTTGCTTGAATTTCAATAATTTTATTGGGCTTCACTTAAGCTCAAGACTTAAGCTTATGTGTGAATTAATTTTGTTTATCACTCAATATTATGCATGGTTCAATTCTACCTGTTACCATCCCCCCCTTCCCGGGCCTACCCCCGGGGATTTGCATTTTTTTTTCTCACTTGGCAGTCTATTCCCCACCCCCGGGCACACAGAAAGAGACGATTCCCCAACCCCGGGACTCCTCATCGACCACAAATACGTTGTTTTGTGTGCAAAACCTAAATGACGATATTGATTTCCGTACAATAGCAAAACCAGACGTTTTGACAAGAACTTAAATGCTTTTCTAGAGTTTATTGAACGAAGGACAATACATGCATAATATAATAAAAACATGAACAGAAAACTGAAGAAAAAACTCTACCTGCACTGGCATACAGCTGGCAAGTAAAGAAATTTTCTTCGCCACGTTTTATTCTAAATATAGCGCATACGCACAAGAGGCCCATGAACAAATTGATGGCAGCATTTAAGGGAGTTTTTCTTAGCTTGTTTCATAAGAACACTGGACTGAGATCTCTGTTTAACATAAAGCTGTGCATCCGTTTTTATATAGAGTCTATTCAAGTCGTCTTATTATAAATATAAACACACTGAAGAAATATTTCTTTGTTTGTGACGACCACCATTCATTCGAGTACGCATCAAATGCACATTCGTCCAACAATTTATAATAAACATACTGTCAAACACAGATTTTAATTTTGAGATATTATTCTTCTCTAAACAGTCTGCTACAAATACTAGAGATTTTCACTGGAAATAGGCAATCTTCTCCACGCGGTCTGGGGCCGTCATATCAACTGAGAAGTGACGTACTTTACAAGAACAACAAGAAGTTATTTTTGATTTGCCCCACTCTTCTACCCCCCAGGACAAGACCACTTCAAACAATTCCCCACCTCCGGACTCGAGGGCTGGACTTGTCCCCGGGGTTGCCCGGTGGGGGGATGGTAACAGGCAAAATTGAACCATGCATTAGTTCAGAAGGCGACTGCAATTTGCCATTTTTTTCGATCTCAGTTAACCTACACGTATGAAATAAAAGCACTGCATTGTGGAAAGTGCTTCTTACTATTTGTCACTTATAATGGAATGTTCATGTTTTAGAAAGTTCAAATAAATACTGCATGCATTGTTTGGTTTTCTCAAAAACCAATGTATTCCCAAGGGGGGGGGGATCCAGATGTAAGCAAAGGATTTTTTTTATGCAATTGACATATTTGTACTGATGTGTTTTTGCTTCCTAAAGGCAATCTGGCTTGTTTAACTGACAATTGTCTGCTGGGATTAGTTAGAACATGTTTGATTAATTGCAACTGGCTTTTTACTGAGTTAAGCAAAGGAGACTGGAGATGATTGAACATCCAGTAAACTTAAATGAGGTCCTGCCATTTTGTTGCTCATTCAATCGATCGATATTCAAGTGCTTTACCTTACCTGTATTATAGCAATGAACCGTGCAAAGGGTGGAAGACATAACCACTTTTTAGACAAATGGTTAAAACAGTTTGGATAGCTGCAAACGAGGGGTTCGGGCGATGATTTATTAATCATTTGTCAGGATTCCACAAAAGCTGGAAAGAAGAACACTTTCACGGGTGGATGCAAAAATTTCCAACAGTAGGCACTTGTACGTCTCATGAATCAGGTGGATCACAAAAGTAAAGCAAAGTATAGCTTCGGCAACAACATTTCAAAGTTGGAAGTGACATTATGCTAGCAAAGTGAATGACGACTCCCTTAATAATTGACATTGAGTATAATTACTATTCTGTTCACCCATTCTTTCTGTTCATTAATGTCACATTGGTCAAAAATTGCGTTGTGAATGCTTTAATAATGTATGTTACATACAATATTAGTTATTTGATGTTGTCAAAAGAAAAACAAAAAGTCAATATTATTTTAAGGATGAAAGTAATTTGCCAGGCGCTCGCTCTCACGAATTTGCACTCCAAGAACTGAAAATTTTCTTCAATTGATGAACTTAGAGTTGAGGAGGGGAAATAAAACAGAGATGCTCCAATTAAAGTCTAATTTATTTGAATTGTAACTACAGTGTAACTTTTATTTGCAGTCCTCTATCAGGCATTTAAGCCTTGACTTTTAGTGGCCCTGGTCAGTTTTAAATCGCCACTGGCGACTGGGCGACTGCCAATTTTTAGCCCTGAATTTGTTTTGTTTTGTGTTTTTTTTTTTTCACTGATCCTTTTTTTCGTTCTAGGCATATATGCCAGCAGTGATCAGTGATGCAGCATTTTCTTACAGTGAAGTTAAGGTACGTGGAAGATATCAGTTATATAATTAGCCCAGCTTACGTATCTAACTGTTCAGTAGATTGAACTGGATTGAATGCAGTCATTGGGTTAATTTGCGTTCGGTAATTGAACACAATAATTATTAACCAAAAATATGCCTATATATACAGCTGTGTTTGATTCCATTCAATTTCTGAACCCAGTCAAACATAATTAAACAGTTTTAAAATCATTCAAATATATAGATTTAGAGGATGCAAAATTTGAAGCAACAGTTTCTAGAAATTTGCTTTATTATGAATATAAAAGTTATGATGGCCAAGCACATATCTTTATACATTTTTGTGCTGTACTTCTTCTATTCTTTGTAAAAACAGTAATTGCATGCTTCGGATTGTAAAGAAGGGTGGGGCGATTCGCCAAAAAATCGGAACTTTACTAGTTTCCTCTTAGTTTTACTGATTTTCTTTTTAATGTGCGGTTGGGGACTGGCAGTAGCTATGCACGCACAATGTTCAGTTGTGGAATTCAGATGTTCTTCATTATTTCACCAATATAGCGGCACGAAATGCTGAAAACAGCGTATGACAGAATACCATCCACAAAAATCCCCTAGGAACAATGCGAGATCTGTAGTTAAGAATCTCCCTTCATCAAGTTACAAAATCCTTTTTCCATGGTGATGTGAGATTTATCTGGATGGCTATATGGTTAATTAACTTAATGCAGAATGAATCAAATAGTTACACCATGTTTACATGATACCGGTATGAACTCACCCAGGTATGGCTCGCACTGTTATGAGATTTTGTGCTGTAATCATGTAACAAATACAGAGAAGCAAGAGGGAACTGGGGTGAACTTGTATCAGAATGAAAAGCATACAATGAACTGGTGTCATGCAAACACCCCCTCAGACTAAAGTTGAGCAGCTCTCAAGAATGTTTAACAACATCCTCAGATACCCAGCAGCAGTAAAACCCTGATTTCATTAAAGCACTGTAAACTCAGACTGGTGCAATTTCTGGTGCAGTCTGAAATTCAGACTGGCATAAGTATTTACATGAGACCAACCATCTCTAAAAATACAGTTTACCTTTTGTCCACTTGGAATGTTTCAATGCCACTTGTTTAAATGCACATGCTTAAAACTCAAAACAAATACTGTAAACTGCCGCTTATAAGCCCGCCTACTTACAAGCCCCCCCCCCCCCGGCTATAGGCCCATCCACCTGTAAACAAAAAATACATCCGGTAATAAGCCCCCCCCCCCCCGGATATAAGCCCTCCTCTAGTTTTCCCTGTTTCCTTAATATTAAGCACTCTCACAGAAAACTGCAAAGATTAACTCTGAGCTTCTGTTTTGTTATGTTCCGGTTATGTTCGTGTTGTTGCAGTTTTGATTTTGTTGTTAAAATCGAAATGAATTTGACTTATTATGACATTTCAAAGGTTAATTACAAACTGGTACATTGTACATTAAAAATGTATTCCGATCAACACTGCTGTGGCTCATTTCGTAACGTTTTTCTTACTCCGCTATAAGCCCCCCCGGATATAAGCCCCTCCATTTATAAGCCCACCCAAAACCCTTTACAAAGTTGTATCACCCTAGGGCTTATAAGTGGCAGTTTACAGTGTCTTAAAACATTTGGGGTAGTTTTTCATGCGAGCGTGCATGCTCAGTGCATGACACGGCATGACATAATGCCAATGTTGTGAATTGTGTGCGCAGTATTGATGCGCAGAAAAAAATTGCGCAAATATCCTTAGAACCTCCCTAAAGCCATGGGCTTACTTTTGGCAACTGAGATAATTAAACATTTACTCTGCTTTGTTTTCCATACAGGTTTTTATTCCATCAACCTGATGTCAGAAAAAATATGGCAGTTTATTGTAAGGATTTGGTTAATAAATTTGTACTCTTAGCTACATGTATGTTCCCAGGCAGACATTATCAATTGAAATAAAAAAATTTTAAGAGCAGTTTTGAAATAAGGTTTTATATTTTTGGTTTTTTTTTGCAAATTTTGATGTTGGTGATTAGTTTGACTGTATCCACATACACTTTATGTTCCCTCAGTAACACGAGTAGCATTTATTTGGGAGTAACCCTACCCCCCCCCCCCACACACACACACACACGCACACACACAACTAACTTCCCAGGAATGATGATTCGGAGTTATCTGACTGAATTCACTTGACAGGGAAAACTATTTCAAATGATGGATTCACCACAGTCTGATCCCCTCTTGTCAGTTCATTACATGACAGGTTTCAGACTATCCTGAAATGATTTATGAAGAGGCTTTCTTTTTGTTTCTCTTTGCTACCAGATTATGGCAATCAGCAACATTGCTCATTGGTGACATTAGATGCAGTGTAAAGGCTAATGATCAAACCAAAAACAAATTAAACCACAAGATTTACTACCATCACAGTCAGGGGTAGTAACATAGTGAGTCATAATCTGTGCATCAAAGTCACTTAAGTGGTTACTGGACCATTTGTTATTTGTGTTGGCAACACTGTTAGTCACAAATTTTTTTATTGACTGATTGACCGATTTATCAACTAAGTGGTTGTGTGGTTGATTCACGACTGATGGGTACTTAAAGAGATTGATTTTAATATAATAGTCCCTGGGCATCAATAAGAGTAAACAAGGTACATTATTATTCCACTATAGCATCAGTTTATCATATAAGGAGAAAACACATACACGAGAGTATGAGAGTGCATTGCACTGTAGAAAGCGTATTGCACTGTAGTGTCCCGGTTTCAAATCACTCATTGAATAAATCATTTAAAATGATAGGCAAATATTGTAGTGGAATAATAAATATCATTCAGTGGTTTTACAGATAATGGTCAAGGACATTTTACCGGTACTCATTGCTTGCATTTTTCCTCGCTCTATACCACACAACTTATCTGTCAAACCATTGAATGAGGTGGAGGTATTTTTCAATTAGTACCTTGTCTATACAATTTGACAACTCTGCAATAATGTAAATGAATTAAACCGTAGACTTGTGGCAGAGAAAAGGCCGAGGTAAGGTGAACAAAAATAATTATTGTGCCCAATATTTAAGTTTACAACCTAAAACTGGGGCTTATTTAGAATTTTGTAAAACAGGTTCATACCTGCCATCCGTCCCCATTTAATGGGAATTGTCCCGATTTTTGAGTTTCAAAACCTAAAACAATCGGGACATTCCAATTTTCAAGCAAAAAAAGACAATTTGGAACTGGATTGTTAAAGATGGGTCTTCAATGACTTTTCTACATCCTATCGTTTTGTGCAATACATGTGGTGCTTGAGACCATTAAACAACACCTGAGAATTCTAATGCTAAGACAGTACAGTACAGGCAATATTTTTTAAAAATAATGCAAAAACCTTAAAGCAACCTAGATCCTGCTCAGTGTTGGGGGGCAGTGGGGGCAGGGCACTACCCCAGGACTGGGGTGAGCATGGGGGGTGGTCCCTATTTCTGATTTTATAAGGTTGGCAGGTATGCACATTCTAATTTGATGAGAGTGTATTTACTAATAATTACCTAAAATATAATATTGCTGTCAGGTACCACTTGAAATAATAATAATTATAATGATGATAATAATAATAATAATAATAATAATAATAATAATAATAATAATAATAAATAAATAAATAAATAAAATAATAATAAATAAAATAAATATTAATAAATAAATAATAATTGGAGTTCCGCTTTTAGGCTTGGCTAAATCTATATATTAAACTAAATGTTTGTGACACAGAAGGGAAAGGACGTGAACAAAGAATATGTAGTCCTGTGAGTCAGTGGTTCCACACATTTCTTGCATCAGGGAAAGATCCTTCATCCGAAAAGTCTGGCATTGGACATAACATTCCTGATTTGTCAGCCTTTACAGATGACAGTGAAAGCAACCTCGTTCCCAGGGTCTCTCTCTCCTCGCCCCCCAGAGCGAGAGAAGAGAGACCCTGGTTGGGTCTGGTCACGTGCCCCCCAGAATTTGGGGGGTGACAAAAAAATCGTTGATGGGAGGGGCGGCTTAGAGTGTTTTTGTCAATACTACTTTGATCAGTGCATTTAACGGCGAAACAACAATGATCACAGGAGATGGCGCTACTCGACTTTCACACTTAATTTTGTCGAGGAATAGCGAAGGTAGAAGATGGAATATCATGGACTTTCCATATCCCGTCGGTAAAACGGCAACAACATCTCGTCCACGATAAATTGCCTCGAGACAAACCACTTGCTTGACTTTGAAATTTATGTTCGAATAGATGCTATTCGAAACGGCGGCCTGAAGACTGCTGTAAAACATGTATTAAAAGTTCAAGCAAGCAAACCGTCTACGATCTCCTACCGGTATACGTTGGATCAACTGAGTGATCTAATCGGTTTGACACATAGAAAACTGAAATTGAAAAGCAGAGACCGATACAACGTAGAATAAGAGAATTAGTTTTGTACTATATTTCGGCTGGCCAAACCAGCCTTCTTCAGGTACAATGGAGTTTACATTGGCTATGTTTAAATTTATATGGTGATAATGGAATCTTACGAAATACCGGAAATATGTAAAAACTAAATACAGGAAATATGTAAACAGTGTAAAATAAAAAATTTAAAATATGCTAAGCATAAAAATGACAATAAAATAGTAAAAGTAGAAAAACTAATAGGTTTCTTCGCGTATGTTAAGGCCATCGGGAACAAGTGTTCTGCCTTTTAAAATTAAAAAAGCTTCCCTGGCCTTACGGATTGAGTCTCGGTTGGAGAAGACTTTCGATGGGGATTAATTGTATGTCATTAGCAGTGTGGTTAGGCGAGGAAATGAAATGTTGTGCGGCTGTAGTGGGTTTAGATTTACTGTTAGGGTTATCTATGGTACGGCGGTGTTCATTAAATCGGTCTTTTAAACGTCGTTTAGTTTCTCCTATGTATTGTAAATTACAGTGGTTACATTGAATCATGTAGATGAGGTTTTGAGTGTCACAGGTCAGGTTAGATTGAATGTGGCGCGTTTCACCAGTAGAAAGGAAGGTATTGGTAGTTAGTCCGTCAGTAATATAAGGACAAGTAGCGCAGTTCTTTCCACAACGAAAAGAACCGGATGGAAGTTGTGGATGCGGATTAGTCAAATTAGAAGGGAGTTTGGCCTTCACTAGTAAATCGCGAAGGTTAGGGGAGCGCCTGAAAGCAACAACAGGCAACTGTTGAAAAACGGTTTTGCAGCGGTTAGAAGAGAGTAGTAAATGAAAATGTCTTTTGATAATGTTAGAGATGTGAGGAAGTGATGGATTAAAAGTAGTTATAAATGGTACACGTTTATTTTTGTTGACGTCGTGCGTTTGTAAGGCAAGTCTACGGGGGATGTCGGTCGCGCGTTGTATTTGTTTGGTGACAAGGTTACGGTTGTAACCTCGTTTGAGAAGGTACGTTGTAAGTTGGGCAGCGCGAGTATTGAACGTTTCGTCGGTAGAACAAATGCGTCGTAAACGGAGTGCTAGACTGAAAGGAATGGCTTTTTTAGTATGTGAGGGATGGCAAGAAGAGTAAAGTAAATGTTGGTGTTTGTCGGTAGGTTTGGTGTAAAGGTCAGTACTGATGTCACCGTTGTCAGTTAAAGAGACATTAACGTCAAGAAAAGGTACGTTAGTTGAAGAATGTGAGCTGGTGAATTTGATGGTGGGATGAATGCTGTTGAGATAATCGATGAAGACTTTTAGGTTATCCAGACCTTCAGTCCAGATCATAAAAATATCATCGATATATCTAAACCAAGTGTGGAGTTGGAATGGGGCATTTTCTAAAGCTTTGGCTTCGAGATAGCCCAGGAAAAGGTTGGCATAAGATGGGGCCATTTTGGTACCCATGGCTGTGCCGTGGATTTGAAGATAGTGGTTATTGTTAAAAGTGAAGTTGTTAAAGTTGAGAATCATACGAATGAGGTCACAGAGTTTGGTGGTTGGAATGGTTTTATGAGAGGCAGTAGTTAGAAAGTGGTCACAAGCATAAATGCCTTCATTATGTGGAATATTAGTGTATAGTGATGAAACGTCGAGTGTGACTAACAGAGAGTTGGCGGGTAAAGTACTGATGGTGAGGAGTTTGTTAAGGAAGTCGTTAGTGTCTTTAACAAAGGATGGTAGTTTATGAACTAAAGGTTGAAGGTAGTAGTCAACGAAGTGGGATATGCGTTCAGTGGGATGGCTATTAGATGCCGGAAACGATGGGGCGTCCTGGATTGCCGGGTTTGTGTACTTTGGGTAGTATGTAGAATCGTCCTGGTTTTACGTCGGTCTGTATAAGGTATTCTCTGGTTTTGTCGTCAATAAATCCGTCATCGTGCATACCGTTAACATAAATTGTGACTCATTCTTGTACGTTCGCAGTGATGTCTTTGTCTAAGCGTTCGTAAAATTTGATGTCAGAAAGTTGTCTGTTGCATTCATCGATGTACCAAGTTTTGTCCATAACAACAGTACCGGAACCTTTATCGGCGGGTTTGATAATTATGTCTTGTCGTTGCTGCAGTTGGCGGATGGCCTGTCGTTCTGTAGCGGTAAGGTTGTCACAGATAGTTTTAGGTTTGTAGGTAGTTATGTCGAGTTTAACAGCGTCTAAACAAGTATTAAGAGCTCGTTCTCTGTTGTAGGGGGGGTTCCAAGTGCTCTTGTTACGGAAAGGACAGTCGGGTTCATTAGTGTCGGGCGTTTGGTTGTTTTTGTCAAAAAAGAATTCGGTTAGTCGCATACGTCGTGAAAAATCGTATATGTCAGCTGAGACTTCCGGCCAGTTGATATGTCGTGGTGTGGGACAGAATGTAAGTCCACGTGAGAGAACAGATATCTCGTCGGTAGACAGAGAACAACTAGAGAGGTTAATCACAGAAGAATTATCAAGTTGAAAGTTAGCAGGTTTAGTTTTACGGCGAGAGCGTTTGCGTGTGGGAGTGACAGTTGCTGAATGAATTAAGGTGGAGGCATTATGTGTAACATTAGATGGTACAGATATGTCGTTATTGTTAGCGTTAGTGTTGACCTGTGGGTTAATGCTATTATCGGTACGGTTGTGGTTAATTATACGGCGGATGCTCTCTCCTCCGCAGAGGCCTCCTGCAGTCGCGGCTTGGGAAACCCGCTCCCGTTTCTTTCTCTGGTGTTCACTAACAGGAGCCTCTGCGGAGGAGAGAGCGGCGGATGGGAGCAGTCTTTTTGGCACGTCTTCTCGCAAGCAGGGACTCAAGCGATAAGGCCATAGTATCCATTAACATGACAGGTTTAATGGCTGTCGGAGTGCGCGAGTGATAGCCTCGTTTTGAAATCGACAAACGACAACGCGACAAAATACTTGACATTAGAGGACCCCTCCCTTATGTTCTAATTTGTCCAGGAGGCACGTGACCAGACCCAACCAGGGTCTCTCTTCTCTCGCTCTGGGGGGCGGGGAGAGAGAGACCCTGGGAACGAGGTTGCAGTGAAAGCACAAATTTATTAAGTGACAACCTTGACATTGAACTTGAAGGTGAAAATGTCAGCAGTTGTGAATCTGACTTGGATGAGGACAATGAAAATGTCAGTTTGCAATCACAAGAAAATATTATTAACAGAGCATTCACTATGGCCAACATTGCATCTCGCAGTTTTTCAAAGGAAAAAAGTCCACTTCTTGCAAACAAACATTCTTGGATTAATGCTCCATCAATGCTTCTTCTATTTTCCCATACTGATTGTCATGGACAAAGTGAATATTTTGCAACTGAGAAAAAACTCGATGAGATTGTTTCTAACTATGGTCTTGAGCGAATGTCAGTTCCTGGTGATGGTGACTGCTGCTTTACTTCAGTGTCATTAGGGCTTGATAAGATGTTGGAAGGCGGTGATGATGCGTTAATCCAGGCATCTTTGACTGTGAACTTGGAAATAGTGGTTTACTTTCTTTGACCAATGTGTTAAAAATACCAATAGTTGTGTTCTCATCTATTGCCAGTTACCCTATCATACCTCTGGTACCAAGAAGCTGCCCATTGACTGTTGTACCTATCTATGTGGCCTTTAATCAGACAGGGAAAGGTCATTATGATCCTGTATTTGCTGCAAAGACACGTTGTGGTCAAGACACAGAGAAGACAAGGCAAGACACCGTCAAGACTCAGAGTTGTTCTTGTGGCAGGGGAGGAGCGAAAGACAAACAAAGGTCATTTTGCAGTACCTATGGGTCAAGGTGTAAGTGTTTTCAATACTTGCAAGGATGTAACCTGTCGTGCAAATGTCTCAATTGTGGAAATCCACATGGACCAAAAGATGCAGCAGTAAAAGACAGACAGGTCAGAAAAAGAAGGAAACATGATGATCTTCCAGTATCTTCAGTTGAATACCTGGAGAGAAAGAATGAGCCACTGGCTCCCGAAAAACTAGAGGACTTTGAAGTTTTTGTCCTTCAACAAGTTGTAAGTGGCATGCAGTCTGATGAAGTTGACACTCCTGACTATGAAAGAATTTTTCAGCTCTTTAAAGAAATTCTCACAACTGCTGGATTTATCAACATGCCTCCCTTTGAAAGAGTGAAAAAGTTGGTGGACAGGATCATAAGGGAAAGAGCGCTTTTTTCTCTAACACTGAGGCAAGAGGTTAAGAAAAGTTGGCACAACTCATAAAGCACCCAACACTCTTCTAGACTGACTTTTAAAGAGTTGAAAGAGTTGATAGCCTGAGCCCTATTTACCATTTAAAGACTCAAGTAATTGTATTATGTTGTGATTCAATTTTGTCCTTGGTTCAAATTTTATTTCCTTTGTTTTTGGGTATGGTAATGCATGTTACTGAGTTTTAATCAAAGGAAAATAAAATTTGAACCAAAGATAAGATTGAACCACAACATAATAATTATATACATAAATTATTACTATTAATCTGTTCAATAGATTACAGATGTTCTTTGAAAAGTAATAAGCCTGAGAGGTGGTTGCAGTTTGACTTTTGTGTTCCCAAGTTTGTTCAATTTGTTTGATGTTTTGTAAAAGTTTTCTCATTGACTAATATATAATTAGTGAAGTTCTTCACTGGTATTACACTTAGCCATATAATTTGTACAATTAAAGTAATCTGTATGAAAATGCAAAAGAGGTTTGAAGTAGAATCGAAAAGAAAAAAGATCACTGGACGTTAACAGTTGAAATCAGGTTTTGTTGTCATAGGTTTTAATAAAAGTCGTCATTAGTAAATTAAAATTGTTTTGTAGTTACTATTTGATAAGCACCACACCAAAAGTAAAAAGATTTCATTAGTGTTGTGACACATGCAAGTAAATATGCTCTTTCATTACTCTTGAAAATTACAGTGCATAACTTCCACCAAAACACATGGGTAAAGAATGATAGTAACATTGACCCCAATCAGATTTTGTATGATCATTATGTAAAGTCCAACTTGATTACATGAAAACAACCATCATGTTAAAGTTTTAAACTCTTTCCTTAGAAGTTTCACCAGCAGCCAGAGTGAAGGCAGAGAAGATCCTGGAATGAGGTTCCCAACCCCCTCATCCCCGCATCTTTTGTATTTTGGAAGGGACTCTCGGAACTTGGAAGTAAAAGGCGACTTACTTGCTCACACCTTCATGCCACATGATAAATTTTTTGCAGAAATTTAACTTTTGACATTGAAGATTGCTTAGCATTTCTTGCTAACAATTTTTGGAAAAATTGATTTTAGACATATTGTTAAGGGCCAAGATCAAATTGTAGCAGATCTCATGCAATTCCCTGATGTGAGTGATTGGTATTTCACATACAGCACTTGCATTTAACAACAGGAGATAACGTGTTGTCTTGTTTATTTACAATTCACTGTTCTCGCGTCCTCATTAATTTTAACTCAAAGTAAGTTAAGGCATAATTTGGTGTAACCAAAGCAAATTGGCCGCACCTTGCTATCCAAGTGTCTTTAGAGTCCCTCCCGCCTGGGCTTTGCAGTCCATTCAACATAAATATGAAGGGTAATAATAAAGTGGAGTAAACATTTTTTTGTTTTGTTTTTGTACATTGGGCGGGAGTTTGTTTTTTACAATGCCTAATGTTTAGATTGTTGGAAACTGGCTGCAAAATTCAAAATTAAATATTGCAAAAAAAACATGCCAGATGTTATCAAAGAATATCAAAGAGTAATTTTCCACTGGTAGTGTGAGATGAAGCAAGCAGATTAAGGTTTTCTTACACTTTCCTGGGTCCTCACTGACTGGGGTAAAGGTCATGTGAGGCACAAGGCAGGTCGATTTGTTCTTGATGCTGTCTGTTGCCACTGACCTCCCCACCCACTTACTATTTAGCTTGATTTTCTAGAGATTTAAGAATTACAGTTGTGCAGTGGTTTTTGTATATTTTCCCTTGAACAATGAGTATAAGGTTTTGGAGGTTTTGTTGTCAGCATAAAGCCTATTAAAGGTCAGATTTGTTGTGGTTACTCTCCAGTGGGAGATAGACTCAGATGTGGCTGTCCACAAGTTGCTCTGTACTGGCACTGGTCTTAACAGTAAAAAAAAAAACTAATTGCATTTAGTCACTCAAGCACCACTCACTCATCCACCACTGTGTTTTTCTTAAAATAACCACTAACCTAGGGCCTAGATCACCTGAACAACTATCTACAGGATGACCAAATTGTTCCAACAATAAGCCAACCCCCCCCCCCCCCCCCCAAATCAGGCTCCCTGACTTTTACATTGGAAACGGCCCAAGTACATTGTATCTAATAACTACAAACATTGTAAAACAAGATATTTAGAGCAACTTAAACCCTAAAAGCTGCTCCAATTTCAAAGACTGGGTAGAGATTGTTTAGAATGGAAAAAAGTTGCTTGAAATATGTAAAGTTGTGAGAAATTTAGCACGCAACTTGTGGACAGCCCTAGGTATTCCAAATGGAGGCTGAGAATAGAGTGAGGAAACCCTCCATCTCCTCTCCCTTCCCTTTTTTTCCTTTGCCCTTTCCCTTTTTCCTTTTTCATACACCACCACTGAGCTACCATGCAGTGTGTGAGAATTCATAATTATTAATGACAATCAGATACAACACTATTAGCCATTTATTCTTAGCTTCAGGTCTCATATGTTACAATAGAAAAACATTGAATATATTAAAATTTGTTAAAATCTGTAAATATATAATTTCAATTCTTTTATGTAGTTTCCATATGTTCAGACTGATTTATAAAAATCATAAAATTCACCATTTATCGATCCTTCAAGTCTTGATGGTTTTGAAAATCTTGTTTTTCTCCATAAAATCAAATTTTGACCAGACATACATGTAATTAGAATTAAAAATCGGAATATCTGTAAAAACTATGCTTGTTGATAACAAGGTGTTCATAGAAATGGTGCATTATATTTGTACTCTTGGTCACGTCTCTAAGTAATTTTGGATTAAACAAGTAACTATAACTCTAACACACTACACCTACAATCAGTTTCAACATAACCATAATATAATCATGAATAATAATAGTTATTGTAATTATTATACTCCAACAGGAACCTTTGAATATTGGAAATATTTCACATGTGCCATAAAATGCCTACTAAGCCTCAGGTGAGGGTTGGGATGGGGCTTATTTACTTGTAATTTACAGTTCCAACAAAAGGTGGGGAGGTTAAAGAGGGGGGTGGGGTAGGTGGGGGGTGAAAGTAGCCTGTGTAACACCCATTTGAGGGGGAGGGGGGGATTTAGGCATGCAAGAACCTGAAGGACCCCTTTCCCCTTCCAAATACATGTACTTGTTACAAACATGTACCTGGAAGTACTGAAGATAAGCGCAGTTGCAAATTATTTTAGTCTATTCAAGTAAACATAGTATTATGATCTAAAATTTTACCTTTTAAAAAAGTGTCCTGGGGCCCATTTCTCGAAACTCCCGATAACTTTCCGGGCCCGAAAACTATTTTAGGTGCACAATATTCTCCAACAGTTATATAATTTTTATTGATTTTGAAAGCTAAATTTTAATCTTTATAATTTCATGAAGCATATCGCTAAGTTTGCACCAATAATTACCATTAGCTGATAAATAAATGAGCTCGAAAAAAGTTACTTACCGGGCCCGGAAAGTTATCGGGAGTTTCGAGAAACGGGCCCCAGGGCACTTATTTAGGGATAAGTGACAATCTGAACTCTTTCCTAATGTTACTTCTACCAACCATTTTACTCTGAAAATTCTTGTTAAAGTTGTGGTTTGAAATACATGTACATAGGCCTTTCCATCATACTCTTCAATGTGCAGGCTAAGCCTTGCATAGAGCTAATTCAATCTCCCTTGTTCTTGTGGCACAGTGAAAATTTGAATAATTATTTATGCATGTACATATAGCCAACTTAATTATGCTTATGCAAATGAAGAAACCTCAAACAATAATTCTCATTTTTGAAAGTCACAGGTATCAGGTTTAAATCACAAATGCAAAACATGTGCTGTTCTATTGGTACTTTTGTAGGCTAATACACTAATAACTTAAATTTTAGATTTGGGAAAGGCGAAGCTCATGCACAAATCAGAGAAAAGTGGAAATGCATACCACAAGTGGAAAGCCATAATATGGGCGAGTTTTTCATCAGCTTAAACCAAATTGAAGCGTGCAAAACTTCTATTACTCCTCTACTGTTGGTTCTGGTTCATTGAGGTAGTTAAATCTTCGGGCATCACCCTTCCAAGGATAGAGCTTCATCACCTCTGTGCTTTGATACTCATCGTAGAACTCATCTACCTGTGCAAACAAGTTTTTGTATTCCTCTACGGTGGTGTTAAGTTTCCCCAGCCTATATTCCTCGTTGATTAGAAACTCTGGTAGCTTCTTGAAGAAAATGGATGAACGGTTTGCGGTTTTCATCACACCAAGGCCCTCCTTCTCGAGGTCTTTGAACTGCTGGACGACAAAGTCAGCAGGTGGGCAGCGAATGGATGAAAAACTTGTGTAGATCCGCTTTGCTGTCGCAAACATGCCTGCTGTTTGTACAACCCTTTGCTTCACTTCTTCACCAGAAACACCAGTACGAATGGGGTGCGATCCATCTTTGAGGTTAGACGTCTGAAATTAATTAATAAATGTGACAATATAGGGATTCTATACCATACAGCACATACTATAGGAAAAATATAATAAAAGTGTCATTCTCTTTTAATAAAAATGACATTTTGCTTGAGCATACAAGCACTGGTGCAAGTAATCTGAAATATCCACTACTTTAAGCTCCCTGTGTTTGGAGGCTTGCTTTTTATGTGTGGTCATTGGCAGTACACTGTACATATTTCCACAAAATTAACTTTTAGTTCAATGGGTTCACCCTAGGAATGGGGTTCGGAATGTCTGGGGTACATGAGAGTAACCCAGATGGAAATAGGCAATGCTATAACCAGCAGTCACTGTTCAGACAGCCAGTTAAAAAATGCATGCATGGGATTGTCCCAGGCACCTGGTTAAAAAGTGACTACAGTGGTTTACAATGGCCTGGTGGATGAGGGGGGAAATTTAAAATAATTAAAGATACTTACCAAATCCATTAAAGCCTTCACATGTGACAAGGTAGAACAGAGACTAATGGCCATCTTCATGGTTTGCTCAGGTATTTCTTTAGGAGTTGGCCCAACGGTACTATCTATGGCTTTCTTGAGGCGGTCATAAAATACATGGAGCACTAACGCCAACTTAAGTGCATTCTTTGATAATTTTGCATCACTTTGATGACCCTCTTGTGTGGATTGGACAATGTACTTCTGATAAGCTTCCTTAGCTGCCACAGTCAGCTTGTACTCGACAGGATTACCACAGTTGTGTTCTGCATAGATTTTTTCATAGACCAAGTCAAGTGATGAAATGGCAAATTCATCTAACTGTGTTGAATACTGTTCCTTGTCAATGATTGACACATTCTCCTGACCAGAGCAAAACACAAGGAAACGGTCGGCAAAGCCATTTTTGTTTTCGACCACTCTCCCCCAGACTTTCTGCAAGAACATCTTGGGTGTGGTGTAGCCTACAAGGGACACGGCAGCAAATTGTGTACCAATTCGTTTGCCTTTGTTGCCTTTAACGCTGTACCAGGCATCCCCATCATATAGCTTGCACATACGTTCCATTGTGAGGGCTTGATCATTGGAAGACTTGGATGGATATAGCATCTTGCTGAAAAACCCCTGACATTCATCAATGCACATGATAGGGATAGTCTAGCTGCTATCGTCCAAAATTGTTCACTTTTGTGATAAAAGCATGAAACTTTGCATGACCACTACTAACCATGTAACAAATAACTTTTGATATGGATCCAAGCTGGGTTAAGCTCCAGACTCGAGATCTGCGCATGCCCTAAAATTGCCAACGTGGAAACGAGGCTGAAAATCAGATTGTCTTAAAACGGGTCTCGAAGTACAAAAATAAACTTGAAACTGATATATCAGTTACATATGTGGTATTTTTTGCTAGAAAATGCTTAAGATGTGAACACGTGACCTTTCTTTACAATTGCGCATGCCGTAAACTGCCAATATGGAAACGAGACTGAAAATTAAAATTGCCTAAAACAGGGAGCGAGCCTATAACCGTCACGCATTTGATATCAAGTAGAATGTTCATTTGTTTATCCGAACAACGAAGGAATAAACCTAGAATAAAATAGGCTGTTGCTACTAAACTGTACAAGCAAGCCGTCAAATCTCATTTCACTCTAAAACATTGCAATTTATATGCGAGTCTGAGGTTCTCAACTGGAGTTGATAAACTTCAGATAAACACTAATAAACCCCAGACTAATTATTTAAATTCTGCGGAATTACCAAATTAGCTTCCTCACAGCTAAACTATAAATATACCAAAGTTGAAGACTTAAACAAATTTATTTCAAGACTTGAAGTCGAATTTCAGTCTGTGAAGACGTAATTTGCTGGGACATTTTCCAAACGCGGCCGGTATTACAGTTGGTTTATAATCCAATGTAGGATTCTATGATTTGATGTGTTCATAATACTCTCCCCCTTTGGGTTTCTTTCATCGGCTCGAGCTTATTATAAACCATTATACAGAAGATATAGTTTCCCCGAAAAATCTTTGAAGAGTTAGACTGCTATTTGGTTTATTTTATACCTCGCTTTGATTTGCAAAAGCGGATTTATATGAATCGAGTTGTTTATTATTTATCGGTTTTGGTTTGCCTCTATACCAACTGGTAGTTCCGCTCTTGACTCTTTTCGTCTTCAGGAAATTGTCATTGCAAGATTTGGGGGTGAACATACACGATATTTCCATTTGTGCGATTATTGAAGAATTATCCACCTATTTTGCCAAGGATAAACTAATTAGTTATCTTGTTCATCAGCTACCAATTTTGCAACTAATGCAAGAATGTTCGACTCGAAAGTACCGTATTTTCCCGATTAAACGCAGGGGGCATTTATTTAAAACTCGGCCTCGTAGACCCGGCGTTTATTTACTAGGGCTCGGCGTTTATTTTTTAAATGCATTTTTTCAGTATTGGAAGTTTATTGAACCAAGAACCAAATTGCAACAAAAACGTTCAAAAAAATGTGAAACAATGCCATCAACACTGTCTCATATAAGTGAATCTGGTAAGTTATTTATCAAAAAAAAAACGTCACTGACAGAAACAGTGATTGAACTCTTCTCAACGTTACGTTTCTCCGTGCATGAAACACGGACGAACAAACAGCAAACGTACTGTGCAAGCAATTTAAAACAAGGCGATGGCGAGGTTCCTTCTCCATCAGTTCTGAAAAAGGCAAAATTATGGAACGATTCAGTTGCAAGGAACTGCTGGAGAAACGCAGGAGAAACGCTGGAGAGACCCTCGAGATGATCCTTGCTTGATGTACAAGCCCGCAGAAAAGTTACAATGATTTAAGAGAGATTGACACGATACCTGATGCGTCGTTTGTTTCTTCTGTTTTAGTGAGAAGCACTTTTCTGAAAGGTAGTTCGGTTTGAATGTTAGTGTATAAGTTCAAATATAATGGTAGAAAGAGAACTAGTATGCAGTCACGACGCATAATCCTGTTTCAATATACCCATCTCGAATAAACGCCAGGACCGCAAATAAACGCCAGTACCCCAAATAAACGCCAGGAGCGTTTATTTCAAACTCGGCCCTGTAGATCCGGCGTTTATTCGAGGTCTGGTGTTTAATAGCCTCCCACGCAGTCGTTTTTAGGGGAGTTGTATTGGGAGGAGGGTAATACGACTCCCCTAAAAACGACTGCGTGGAAGGCTAGGCGTTTAATCGAGAAAATACAGTACGTCCCTTTTGGTCTGGCAAGTGAGGCAATCAAATCCTCCATTGGCACCTCTAGGGATTTGTGATTGACAGGCTGAACACCTCAGCCTCCCTTTTGTAGGTTTGCTTCGTGTTTAAAACGGGTTCAGAGTACAAAAATAAACTTGAAACTGATATATCAGAACTTTACATATGTGGTATTCTGTGTTAGGAAATGCTTAAGATGTGATCAAGTGGCCTTCCTTTACAATTTTACGCATCTCGCTTGGGATACCTGTGGTGGAATGTTAAAGCTAAAGACGTGGCGGTTTAATTAGCACCACTGAAAGTAATTGTTCTATCATTTTAATGCTAGGACCTGGCTTTTTGCGTGAACCAACCCTGAAAAGATCCAAAATCTACGCACGCATTATTGACACTGCACATGTAAGTGCTTCAGTACAGCTGTTGAGATCACTGATCAAAACTTCCTAACTACAACAATGTTCTTGGCGATTGATATGAACTAAGAGTGAATTAAAACTTGCTATAGGCTACATTCTGTGAGTTTGAATAGCTAGTTGCAGTTGCCTCCACAGTTGCACAACCCAGTGGAGGTAAAACTGGCTTTTTGGCATTTGCAGCGTCCCTGACAACCAGCTTTGCAACCACATCGAATGAGTTCATAGCAAGAGTCCTTGGCTTGTGAGGCACCCGGCCACTAAGCTGCCATCTACATCTAGTCAGGGACTTGGTAATGTGGGTGGCTTTAACAGGGACTTTCCCATATATAACCACCTTGAAAGACAGCTCTCTTGACATGTTGCTTGAGTTCTTGAAGGATGCTTGAGTGGGAGGGATGTTGTCAAGGGATCTCCCCTTTCTTGAGAAAAGCCCTTGCCTGACTTCGTTGACTTTTTATAAGCTGCTCATGCAGTCATATAGAATTGTCACAAATCGCTCAATGACACCAATGTATGTGTCATCAATATCTTCTGGCAATGTCATCAGTGATTCAAGAACAAGAGTAAGCACGTGGAACAGAGGACATTGATGAACATGTATGGGTGTCATTGAGCGATTGTGACACTTCTACATGACCGCACTAGCAACTTAAGAAAAGTCAACGAAGTCAGGCAAGAGCTTTTCTTAAGAAAGGGGAGATCCCTTGACAACATCCCTCCCACTCAAGCATCCTTCAAGCACTCAAGCAACGTGTCATGAGAGCTGTCTTCCAAGGTGGTTATATATGGGAACCCTGTTAAAGCCACCCACATTACCAAGTCCCTCTAGATGGGGATGGCAGCTTGAAAATAGTCACTGGGTGCCTCACAGGACGACACTCTCGCAGGCCAAGGACTCCTGCTGTCAACTCATTCGATGAGGTTGCAAAGCTGGTTCTCAGGGATGCTGCAAATGCCAGAAAGCCAAACTTACTTGCACTGGGTTGTACAACTGTGGAGGCAACTGCAACTAGCTATTCAAACACACAGAATGTAGCCTATAGCAAGTTTTAATTCACTTTAGTTCACATCAATCGCCAAGAACATTGTTGTAGTTAGGAAGTTTTGATCAGTGATCTCAACAGCTGTAATCGGTATTGACCGCCACCTTGGGTACCTGATCAAACCCTGAGGTCGAAAGAAAAGCTTTGTGAAGCTGTAGAGAATTATCGTGTTTCCACAGCACTTACATGTACAGTGTCAATAATGCATGAGTAGATTTTGGATCTTTTCAGGGTTGGTTCACGTAAAAAGCCATGTCCTATCATTAAAATGATAGAATGATTACTGGGCTTTCAGTAGTGCCAGAAGCATATCACCTGGTAGTGCTAATTAAACCACCACGCCTTTAGCTTTAACATTCCACCACAGGTATCCCAAGCGATATTCGTAAAATTGCAAAGAACGGTCCAGTGAACACATCTTAAGCATGTCTTACACAGAATACCACATATGTTAAGTTCTGATATATCAGTTTGCACTCTGAGACCCGTGTTAAACCAATTTAATTTTCAGCCTCGTTTCCATGTTGGCAATTTAAAGGCATGCGCAATTGTAAAGAAAGGTCACATGATCACATTTCAAGCATTTTCTAACACAGAATACCACATATTTAACTGATTTATCAGTTTCAAGTTTATTTTTGTACTCCAAGACCCGTTTTAAGACTATTTTGATTCAGCCTCGTTTCCATGCTGGCAACTTTGTGGCATGCGCAGATCTCGAGTCCAGAGCTTAGTCCAGCTTGGATCCATATCAGAAATTGTTTGTTACATGGTTAGTGGTAATCATGCAAAGTTTCATGCTTTTATCACAAAAGTGAACAACTAAGCTACTTTTTGGACGATAGCAGCTGTACTAGACTGCTTTCTCATTTAGAAAGGAATTGTCCACCAAGATCTGCTTACCATCCCCAATCTTTGCTTCCAAATGGTTAACAATGGGGTGGCTGCAGCTGGTTTGAGCCGCTGGGGTTTTCCCCGCACCTGATGGAGCAAGGGCTATAAAATACATATTGCCCCTCTCCTTGTGAGTTGAAAACAACTTCAACTCAGTTTTGCCAAGGAGAGCACCAACCGTCGGTAAAATCCCTAACAGGGTCAATTCTTTCGATGTTCCATGGCTACGTGCAAATAAATTCAACCAGTTTGTAAGTTCACTAGGGCAAAAATCATCCCAAGGCAAGGTAACATTGGTCAGCTTTGACACCAGGTCATCAATGGTGTTAATCTCCTCCATATCCTATGAATGAATAAAATAGTCGTTATTACATAGTTTAAGTTCAAAATGCACAGTCGAGTAGAAAGTCTTTTCGATTTAATGTTTTGAATTGGTAATAATTAACCGAAGAACCTTAATCTGGATGGAGTGACCGCGCCGCCTTATAAGGCACATTCTGCACTTAATATGTCTTATTATTGGACTTATAAAGTATGGACTTATAAAGGTTCACTTGATCGTAGTACACTGTAGCTATTTTGAATTTAGTTAAGCTTAACTTACTTCACAGTGTCAAATAAAAAGAAAGCAAGAGCTGTAAGGGCAAAGATAAATCCTGTTGCGTTGACTGCAAAAATAACAGTAATTGCCAAATACTAGGAAATCAAATAAAATCAGATCAGAAACTGAAGCTTTAAATGTTCACTCCACATTTTACAGTATTTTGCATTACTGTTCTTCCTTTGTAAGCGCAATAAATCCAATTTCCAGTGCATTTTCCTGCATGCTAACTTACCTCGACAAGCGACGAAAATTGGCGGGAAAGCCACGGACAGATAAGTCAACAGGACTTGTGGTCAGCGGATTCAAGTTCACTGTCAAGTAAGTATCTCCGCGTGTCTCCAACGATCCATCGAACCATCGAACCAATTATTCATCGAACCATCGAACCATCGAACCAACGATCCATCGAACCAACGATCCATCGAACCACTGAACCAACGATCCATCGAACCAGCGAACCATCGAACCACCGAACCACCGAACCAAAGATCCATCAAACTACCGAACCGTGAAACCAGCGATCCATTATCGACCCATCGAACCATCGAACCAAGGATCCATCAAACCACTGAACGAACGATCCATCGAACCCCCGATGCACCGAACCAACGAATGGTAACCGGTGACGTCACCATAATTAATGACTTGGTAATGAGTGACGTCACCGGTGACTTGGTATATGGTGCACCAGCCGATCGTCGACCAATCAGGACAACGACCAGAGACTTATAACATCTACTGACGATTCACAGTTCACTTGACTCTTGACTGATTCATTTCAGAGACAGACAACAGTGAAACTAGATCGGGTGTAATCTCCTTTTGGAATACTTCAATTAGATTGCCCAAGTTATGTCGTCTAAGAATAGAGGCCATAAGTTTTGTCTTGTCCGCCATTTTTGTATATATCCGATCGAAAAAAGAGCGGGAAAGGGGAGAAGTGCATTCTGGGGTTTTCCTATGGAACGCCAGACCGTCTCCGAATTCTTTAAGAAGACTGGTGACGATCATAATGAAGAGAGGACCGAATATAATGATGTAAGCACCGGATATAACGAAGAAAGCATTGAACAAAGAAAGAACCGAATATAATGAAGTAAGCACCGAACAAAGTAAGCACCGAACATAACGAAGTAAGCACCGAATACAATGGTGTTAGCACCGGATATAACGAAGAAGCCACCGAACAAATTAACCACCAAATATAATGAATTATTATTCAACAAATTGTCACTATGCCCATATATGGTAAGCAAGCCCTCAATATCTGTCATCCTGCATGACAGATATCCTGCGATATACGTAAATGACCATATTTGGAAGTGCACTGCAGATTTTCTTTCATTGCTTCTTTGGCAGCCATTTTGAAAAGCAAGGCAGTTATAGCAGTGTTCTCCGTAAATTTTAACTCTCTGGAAGAAACTTTCCACGATTAAATGCTCTCAAAAAGTCAACAAGTATTTGCTTCAGCTCACAAAGATATCCAGCGGTTGACTTGGAATTTTCATAGTGAGAACTCAACCAAGAAAATGCTATTGCGAACGAAGCAGCACACTTGCCGGCACGGAAAGTTGTAAAGACTAAAGTTGAAAAGATTTTAATTCACAGGAAGAGGACTTTTTCTCGGTAAGGCAGCAATATTTTTTCCTTTGTCTTGTCATTTCCAAACATGAGTTTGTAAATAAGTCTTTTTAAGCGAACGGTAGTAAACTTCGATTTCTTGAAGTTCTGTTTTGATTTTTATTAAGCTTAAGCTTATGTGTTTCTAGCTTTTAGCGTTTTTATCATAGAGCCGTAGTTTTTCTCGTTCTGAAAATGGTAGGCGATGGGAATTTGTTGACTAATAAAACAATTATCCTGCTCAATCTTGCGGAATATCCCCTGATTTAGCCAACTCGGCCTACGGCCTCGTCGGCTAAGTATCAGGTGATATTCCGCGCGATTTCGCAGGATAATTGTTAAATAAACACACTGAATATAATGAAGATATCATCGAATATAATGGTTTTAGCACCGAATATAACGGAATAAACACCGAATATAATGGCGTTTGAACCGAATATAATGAAATATGCACCCCATAGAACGAAAAAAGCACTGAATGTAAAGGCGAAAGCACCGCATATAAAGACAGGAGCACCGTACATAATGGAATAAGCACCGAATATAATGAAATAAGCACCGAATATAATAGAAAAAAGTATCATAAGACAGTTGTGGCGTTCCATAGTAAACGCTCATGGCCTAGTGGGCTAATGGGCTTAGACAAAATTTACGGATTTCGGGTCAAAAATACGGAAAATCGAGCAATTTTTTTAAAATTTGTGCACTTTTCCTGTGTTTTAAAATCTGTTTCGAGTGTAAATTGTTAGAAAAAATGCGGATTTAAGTCGTAAGGTTAGCCATAAATGAGGTTATGGACAGCGCGTATTTTGTTAACGTAAACCACATAACAGTTTAACGTTACCGTTTACCGTTCTTGTGTCTTGTGTCGTTTATTTTTTTATTTTATTTACTTATTTCTTTATTTTTGCTTTCCTTGTTAACATGGAGACAATGCTTGTGAAGCAGGAATTTTTCGTATTTTATTCTTGCTTTCCCTGTTGAAATGTAGCGTGGCCGAATTACGAACGGTGCATAAAGTGGTACTCCGGGAACTGAACCATTTATGCGTCCTTGCGGACCTCACAAAGGTCGAAGATAGGCTTGATAATGTTGCCAAAAGGATCCTTGTTATAATCCTGATGTTACATCCACTCCTGTAGGTAGCTTTCTGAGAGTTCCTTGGACGTTCCTGTGCGGGGCAAACCTCGGTGCCTAAGTCTGCGAAGTTTAAGCTGTATTAGTTCACTGTGAGATGAATATAGCCCTCGTTTTGTAGGTAATCAGTAACAAAAGGAGGCACTGTCCTAAATGGCGGTTTTAGCGTCTCGGAACAGGTCAAATTCTCACTCAACTTTAGGAAGCCGTTGAGAGCGTAAAAAAGATTCTTTTCAAATGAAACAAACCACGAACATTGTTTAACCCTAATACTTAAAAACCGTGTAATAAATTGGCTAATGTTTGGTTTCGAACAGTTTAAAGCGCCGTTCAAATCGAGCCGCTCTTAACCTCGTTTATCACAAGGTAAAATGAAGGCCAACTTTTGCCGCTTAAAACGGCATCTGGTATGTACCATTCGATGATTAATACTTCTAAAAAAAAAAGCTCAGTCATTGTACTTTTAACCAGGAAAGTTACAGCTTTGGTAAATAAATACTTAAAACAAACCAAACTTTCCACGACAAGTGAATTTGAATGAAATGAACCGTAAACATCATGAAGTCTCTGTGGTCTCTGCGAAAATGTGAGAACAGCTCCACATAAGGAAACCTACTCCTGCCGAAGAAAAAATAATTTATGGATGCTGTACGTGTTAATTTTTAAATAAATATCTTTCTCAAGACCATCTGTGATGCCCGGCTACGCTCCCCCCCCCCCCCCCCCACCGAAAAAAAGTAGAAGTGTGCTATTCGTGAAGTTCTATAATCGATCAGTTATCGCGAGAATTTCTCCCACGTTAATAAGGGTATGCCCATGTAAATTACTACAATAAACAGGAGAACAACTGAATATGACATTCCTTTTTTTTGTCAAAAAGCTGTCCTCTGTGGGTGAAATTAATGGATAAGTTCTTACTCGATTCGATGAAATCTGAGATCCAAAATCGGAAAAAAAGTTCCCTTGAAGAACAAAACATCGAAAATCCGTAAAATTAAAATGCCCAGAAAATTTACAGTCAAACGGTCTATAAAAGTACTTTTACTGGATGAAAAAACCCGCGTAAGCATGGGCCTGTCCGGGAGTCAAACCCGGGACCTCTCGCACCCTAAGAGAGAATCATGCCACTAGACCAACAGGCCGTCAGCATGTACTACGTTTCCAGTGATGTTCTTTGTTCTCTGCCACATCATAATGTGATGTTCTCTGCCACATCATAATTTGGTCTTCGATATAATGAACTGCCAAAGGGCTGGCAAGATTTATTTGTTATAGCGGGGGTTCTTTTCCCTAGATTTTAGGGTTTAGGGTTAGGGCTGAAGAACATGGTCTGTAACATCGGGGGTCTCGTCGTTTAGGGGTTCGTTCCATCGGAATTTCACTGTCATTTAGAACTACGTTCTGGGAAATTATGGCATTTCTTTTTTACCGAGTTGTTTGTTTGTTTGTCCGGAAGAAGAGTGGAATAATAAACAATAACGTACACAAGGAAACTGAGGGTTGAGCCTGAATTAAACCTGTAAATCAGCCTCACCGCGCAGTTTGTTTAGTAAAAGATACCGTCTCTATTATTCCTTTTATGGCCTTTTTAACTGATTTTTTTTCTTTTAAGGTAAATGTCGTCAATCGAATCTGAAGGATGAAGCAGATTTAGAAGTTAAAGCTGTAAATCAGCTTCACGCCTTGACCTTGAATAGTAATAAGCATGTATATACACATTTCCAAAATGAGGTCATATCGGCAGTTTCTGACGCATAGTGCGCGAGGAGTTAGTTTAGACTCGTTCTCAGCCTTCTTGTTTTTGTTTTGTTTTATGGAGCTTAGGCAACCAGTCTCAAGAAATTCAAAGGACAATGGTGTAACGAAAGACATTATGTTAAAGGTGCACCAATGTGGCGGCGATAACGTCACAAGAATACGCCCTACACTCCTAATAGGTTACATATTGCAATTTAAGGGCTGTCGGTTGTTAATGTAGCCGAACGTGGTTCGCACAGATTAGTTCAAGTATATAGATTCTTTATAGCGTAGCCTGCGGGCAAGGCCCGCCAGCGGAGCTCCATTGCTAAGCAAATTTGGTAACCTAACGATCCGAGAAATTTTCGTTGTGGCGTAATAGTCACGTGACCGTCCGTCCGTCCGTCCGCACAGACTCTGCGGGAGGGGGAGGTGAGTCCCAAGACAACCCGACGGGAGGTAGAGAATGCCATCTTTTCTTGGCGGGAAATCGCGCGGTGCTTTTGGGCAACTGGCGTTTTTCTTGGCGAGAAATCGCATGACCATCGTCGCTTTTGAAAAAGAGGTTTCTTTAAAGGCTTAAGCTTCTTTAGCAAAACGATTGTACGAGAGTACTAAAGTACTTGACAAAAAAAAAACATGTAATAACTATAAATGGAAAGAAAAAGTTCAAAAGTTCAAGTTACAAAAGCTGCCTTCAAAGGACTTCATCGCTTTGTTTTCTTCACGGCGGAGAGCTTGCCCTGTTCTAAAACATAACCGAGTAATGCAAGGTTCAATTCTACCTGTAACCATCCCCCCCGGGCATACCCCCGGGCATACCCCCGGGGATTTGCAATTTTTTTCTTACTTGGCGGTCTATTCCCCACCCCCGGGCAGGCAAAAAGAGACAATTCGCCACCCCCGGGACTGCTCATCGACCACAAATACGTTGTTTTGTGTACAAAACATAGATTACTTTGTTGATTTCCGTACAATAGCAAAACCAGACATTTTGACAAGAACTTAAACGCTTTTCTAGAGTTTCTTGAACGAAGGACACTACATGTCTAATGTAGTAAAAACATGCACTGACTATATTTGAAAAAAAAAACTGAAGAAAAACCCTTAACCGCATACGGCTAGCGAGTAAAGAGTTTCCACCAAGTGATTTATTCTAAGAATGGACAGTGGACTGAGACCTCTGTTAAATACAAAGCCGTGCATCCGTTTTCATATAGAGTCTATTTAAGTCGTCTTAGTATATACATAAATACGCTCACAGAAGAAATAAATCTTTGTTTGTGATGAACGCCAACTATTCGAGTACGCATCAAACGCACATTCGTTTAACAATTTAAAATAAAAGTACCTTCGAATACAGATTTTAATTTTGAGAGATTACCTTCTCTAACCAGTCTGCTACAAATTCTAGAGATTCTCCCTGGGAATAGGCAGTCTTCTCCACGCGGTCCGGCGTCAACCGAGAAGTGACGTACTTCACAAGAACAACAAGAAGTTATTTTCGGTTTGCCCCGCCCCCCTCCCCCCGGGACAAGACGGCTTCAAACAATTCCCCACCCCCGGGACCGAAGGGCTGGACTTGTTCCCGGGGTTGCCCGGGGGGGTGGTAACAGGTAAAATTGAACCATGCATAACTTACACCTTTTTGGGCGAGATGATAAACGCGGTAAAATACAGAACCCACCAAGTAATTGATACACTTAATTGAAAGTCTAATGCACCGATCAATTCGAAACTTCAACATTCCCCCCTCCCGGGCATACCCCGGGCATTTGACTGTGCATCGTGTCCGGAGAGGGGGGAATTTGAACGTTGCGTTTGAAGGGTGGGGAACTTGAACCGGATTTATCTCTTGTTCTGACGTAATACGCCCGTGAGTATTTTCGGTTTTTGCAGGGTTTGACGGATTTACAAGACAGAATTTCCCCTTTCTTAGTGAATAACTCTTTCAAAAAGGGTCTTTAAAAGACGTTTGAAGATGCCATTACGGTATATCTCTCTGAAAAGAGTTTAAAGTGTTTGATTGAAGACGAAATTTGTCTTTGAGGAGAAGTATTTTAGTAGTAATTGGTGGGACATTTGAACGACTTTTTTGCCCCGAGGGTAGGAAATTTGAACAAGCCAATCTTCAAAAGTTCAAATGCCCGGGGGATTGCCCGGGGGGTTGCCCGGGGGGGGGATGTTGAACTTTTTAATTGATCGGCGCATAATGTCAGTAGCTGGGGAATTAGCTCAAATGGTAGAGCGCCCGCTTAGCATGCGGGAGGTACCGGGATCGATACCCGGATTCTCCAATATGTGATTTTGCACTTGGACTTTTTATTTATTTTTCTTTTTTAGTGGAATTGCTTTGGAGTTTGATTTGCGTTTTGTCTTTTAGGAGTTTCATTGTCTTTTTTAAACACGTAGATAAAAGCACGAAGTCAGCGCGGTTGTCATTTTTAGTTCGTGTTTTTTTTTTAATACCGGGAAGCATGCAATACAGTAAAACAAAAGAGAAAGGGTGTAACATTCCTTCATGTAACTTGGGAGTTATGCCTCTGGCATGGCGATGCTTTTTTCCCAGCATTTCAGGGACGCGGGTAGAGTTGGATAGTTTGCTCGTGGAGTACGGCCTGTCTATTCAGGGGATTTTAATAAATGCAAAGCAGTTTGTTTGTTTGTTTGTCAGTCACTCACTCGGTTCGTTATTTGATTAGTCGTTTAACCAGATCACCAGTTACGCCGTTTTTAGTTAATCAGTCAGTCAGTCAGTCAGTCAGTCAGTCAGTCAGTCAGTCAGTCAGTCAGTCAGTCAGTTAATTGGTCAGTCAGTCAATCAGTTAGTCACTTAGTCAAACAGTTTGTTAGTTTGACGGCTGGTCAGTTACTCAGTTTATCAAGTTGGTTAGTGAGACAGTCATCCACTAATAATGTAGATAGGTACCTGTTAGTTAAGATGTTCAACACCCAGATAGCTAACAGCAATGCAGTATTTCTGATGTGCTATTAATAACGTTTCCCTCCTGACAATCTCTCTTTTTTGTTTGTTTTTTTTCGCAGAAACTGAATCGGGGTACCAGGTTTAGTGTAACCAGAAGAGGACCAATCTGTGAAAGAAGAGAGAGCGATGGCGGCAACAGGGCATCACATACTATATCAAGATCAGGAGAACCTATCAACTGCAGCAAATCCGGTGGCCAAAGAATCAAACCTCTAAGGACAACAAGTGCCATGACTCAGCAACAAACTGAACATGTCCGAGCGGTGCACCATACCTTGGGACAGACGAATGTCAACAAATGTATGCAATCTCGTGTAAAAACAGTAATCCTCATTAAAAACATTTTCTGTATAGCTTTGTCATCCTTTTGTGTTTGATGTTATAGCAGGATTGTGGAAGCGGGATGTTAAGTGCCCAGTGACCACAACAGACTTGTGCTAAACTGAGATTTTAGTACATGCTGTATCTATTTTCTCCCGAACAAGCCGTCGCCCAAAAAAAAAAAAAAAAAACAAAGAAGTATACCTGTTGATAGCACTTTAGTTGCTATATGCAACCTCTTAGAAGTATAGGGAGTAGTCTCGTGACGTCATCGCCGGAATTAATTATAAAATTGTTATTATTATTTATTAATTAGGAAATTAATTATTAGTTAGGAAATTAAGTAGGGACCCCTCTAACAATAAAATGGAGCGGTTAAGAGCGCGTAGCTACACCTTTCTGGTCGAGATAATTGTCCTAAGTTTAGCGAGATTTCCTCCCTCTCCCCCATTCCTCTCCCGTTTTTACCGTTATTTTATTTTGCAAAACTTATTCATTTCCACTGGCGCGAAGGATCTGAGGAAAATAGGACGACCGCTCGCAGCCTATGATAAATGCAGTAAAATACGGAACCCAACAAGTAATTTCTACACTTACTTGGGTTACACATACCAGTAGCTGGGGAGTTAGCTCAAATGCTAGAGCGCCCGCTTAGCATGCGGGAGGTACCGGGATCGATACCCGGAGTCTCCAATATCTGATTGCGCACATGGAATGTTTTTATTCGTTTTTAATGGGGAGTTTGATTTGTCTTTTGATTTTACTGTCACTGCACAAATTTTCAAAGCAATGTAGAATAGGAGGTAACATGGGCTCCTGTCGGAATTCCTTTTTGACATTTCAGCGGTAATGTGTTCCTCCAGGTGAAAAATTATTTGGCAGATTCTTTGGCCGTGGCCAACCATTCTTCTTTCCATTACTTGTTTTCTCAGTTAAATTGGTGTTTCATGTTTATCTCTATGGTCAATTTTCACTTTTTATCTTTGCGAAAGTGTTTCTGAGTTTGCAAGGAAAAACTCCAGAACTAGCGCTTAGAAAAATATACTATAAACCGCACGTGCGTAACAGAGACGATCATGGCAACTTCATCGTTTTTCTGTAAACAGTAAAGAAAGAGAAAAGACTTTTTTCTCAATACGAACAACTTCATTTTTTCGTTGTATAGATTGGTCGAAGACACCAATGAACTTAAGAATGGAAGTAATTTGTAAATATGGGAGATATTTTCTTCTTGTGATATTCTAAAATTTTTGGAGTTTAATAAGGAGAACAAACTTTGTTTTTAAAATGCTTGTATTTCTTACCTTAATGTGTGGCATTCAGTGTAACCGACAGCAGAACGAAAACTTGCAGTGCAGTAAGCACATACACAATTTTCATGGTGACCACACAACTCTTTTTCCTTTTACAAGAAAAACACGGCTGTTTGTTCCGCGAAAAGAAGCGAAATGGATGTTTAACGTCATAATAGCAATTAAGGTGATTCCATCGAAAAAGAAGTTGTAATGAGAATTTGTTGAAATTTTGCACAGTTACTAATTACACCTAGTATATTAGAAAAATGAGATAAAAAGAGGGGGTCACCGTGTCTGATTTCACGCTACGGGGCTGTAGTATATAGGTACTTTGTTATCTTTAGACAGCAATATTAAAAAAACCTATCCTTGTACTAGAGACACCCATTACTTCAACAAAGTTATAACTAGCAATGAAATATAAGCATTATTCTTATGATAGAAGTACAGTGTTACAGGAAACGCCTTAAAATTGCCGTAATGAAACTAATTTGAAATGATAGGCAAATCGAGCGTCCGCACGGTTCCAGTGAAACGCCTAAAATCTGACTGTAATAGTGAATCAACTGGAATATTTCAAAATCGAATAATGAAAAGTTCTTCAAATTTGAATATATCATGTAAAGTCGTATTTTCCTTAAATAAATGGAATAAAAAAGTGGGGTCACCGAGTTCGTTTAGGAGAAAACGACCATTTATTGCTCTGAACAGCTCAGCTTCCGTAGAAAACCTATCAAGTTCCGAACGCGCGCGCGCTCGTGCACGCGCTAATCACGCAAAAAATGATGTGCAGAAAGGATGTGCAATGCAATTGAATGGAATCACCTTAATGACGCAGTGTGTGCGCGCAGAGGCAAATTAAAGTCGTTTCCAGTGTTCTTGTTTTTTTTCTCTCTACATTCAATTGCTTAATTAGCAACTGTAAGTGCCTGGGGAATTAGCTCAAATGGTAGAGCGCCCGCTTAGCATGCGGGAGGTACCGGGATCGTTACCCGGATTCTCCAAAGTACGACTGTTGGAACTTCACACTATTTTACTATTCTTTTTACTATTTTACTATACTATTATTTTACTTTTCTCGTTTTAATTTTTTCGGATTTCTTTTTGTTTGTTTTAAGACTAAATTTATAAACGGAAAAATGAAAGCATTCTGTCTCACGGAGTGTGAGAATTCTGAAGTGCGCAATTCTGAAGGAATAGCGAGCAGTAAACAATACACAGAACACAATAAAACAACAAAACGTGTTTTTTGCCTACATATAATTGTAGCTCCTTAAATAAATTGTACATGTATTTGCTATTCTTCTTCTGTTTGTTTGCTTTTTAAGTTGTGATTGATTAGTTGTTTTTTTACACCAGAAGACGGACAACCTATTTGGAGGGAAAAGCAACCTCAGGCGGACAAGACGACAAACTCACTCGTCCAAAAACGTTGTCCCTCTTCTTGTGTGAGAATCGTGAATTGTTTATTTGTTTTATTCGCGAGTTGTATCACAAGAAGCTCTTTGGTTCTTAAAAACAAGTGAATGAAAATTGTCCAAGGGAAGTAATCACCAAGCAATTTGTTTATAATATGAGTACTGACATATTACAAGAGCTATTTTTCTAAGAGATTGTTTTCAGATGTTTGACACAATGGCAAAACGGGCCCGTTTTTAATTTGAATCAACTCTTACTTTATATATTTTGTGGCGTGTTACGTCACAATGAGAAAAGTAAGTCAAGTAAGTTAACGTTACGCCCCCCCCCCCCCCCCCACCATTTATGGCCGTTTTGAAGGTTTTCGTTGCCCCCTGTATTTCGGGTATTTGGGCGGTTTGATTTTTAGGTATTGCAAGAGGTCGGGGAGTGGGGTGAAAATTTGACATAGTTACCAGGGGTGCTTACCATTTACACAGAGAAACCGGAACTTCTGGTTTGGAAAATCAAATGGTTCGCGTCATTCCATTTGGAAAGCTTCAGAAATTATGAGCTGCCGGTTGTAGTGATGCATACTTTCTATAATTTTTAGTCTCTTCAGCTGATTTGGCTACACTTTGAAACTTCTCCCTCTTCCGTGAGGTCAAGCTAAATCCTTTCACGTTGTGGATGGATTTTCCAACAGAATGGTTTGCGTAAATGGTAAGCACCCAGATCTCCCAGAGGTTGGGAAGTTGATAGGGGAGTGGGGTGGGGATTTGACATAGTTCGCAGATCTTGTCGATTCATCCTCGTGGTACAGTGCGAATGTCCTGTCAAGTGAGAATGTCGATGGTTTTTTTGTCTTCTATTTCATAGTACTTAACCAATTTGCATTTATGTATCTCCTACAAACGTTTTGAGACACGTTTCTTCATAACAGGCTTTTCCTTATAGAATAAAAAAGTGAGACGAGACAAGTTTTTGGTCCGATGGTTTGCAAGCAGTTGACGTGAGTTCATTGTGATAAGAATATACTTTGTGCATTGCTTTTTATACGAACCAATAATTTTAGTGATAAACAACGATAACGATCTGCAAATATTCTTTTCTGCTCTGTGATTATGGGTGAATCACGGCCGGTGAATCATGTTTGAAAAAATACCAGATCGGACTAATTTTGTTTCACAAGTTTTTTCACTTCCAGGTGGCGGACATTTGTGTTTTTCATTATCTCAACAAAATTGTGTTCTCCTGAGTTTGTTAAAAGTGTAGCACTCAAAATGAAGTATTATTTACTGTTTCACGTCAGCAATAGATTTGTTAAGGCGAACAATTGGATAATACAAAAACGGCTAGTTCGAAAACTAACATTTCGGTAAGAGCTGTGAAGACAGAAAAAAAGCATAGATTATTATTGTACAAATACAACCAATCTATAAATTGTTTAGGCAATTGTTTGCCTTTTTCATATTAATAAAAGGTTAACCGGTTGCCATCAGCGCAGGTCGACACATTGCAGTGAAATCCGCTGTAACATTTGATATTATAAATAATATCCGCAGGAAAATAGCCTCTCTCGTTTTGGCGCTTTACCAAATATGATGTGTTTATCATGTCGTTATGGTTGTTGCTCTGTGCTATGCAAGTATTGTTACGCCGAGGAATCGTATTAAAAGAACTCATATATTAGGGATTTGCACACCCCGATGCCCGCAAAAGTAGGCTGCCGCGTGGAAAATTCACGCGCGTGAGCTCATCACACGCACTCGAAGTTAACTTCGGCAGCCTATATTCGTATGTAAACCAAGTTCTTCTCGCTTAACTATTCAAGAGGAAGGAAGGGCTGCTCATAGTCTAAAGCTGTGGCGAACATGGTATATTCTTTCAGTGTTTTTATTATTATTTTTTTCCGGCAAAGGGACCCTTCCAGGAGTTAAACCTGGGGCCTATCGAACCCGAACCGATAATCCTGATGCCACATGCATATCAACCGGCCTTCATAATACATAGATTTAGCCAAGCCTAAAAGCGGAGCCGCGAAGGAATAAACTGGTGTTCGTTTCTCAAAAATAGTCCTGAAACTTTTCGGTCTGAAATACATTTCGGGGCTTTTTTTGGCTCGTTCGCTTTCGAAAAGTGTTTCTCAAAAAGCCTGAAAGTGTTCCGAATTGTCCTTCAATATTTTGGGGATCTGTTCTGTAAAACCAAGCTCGAAAGGTCGTTCTAGAGGCTGAGCACAGCTTGATTATTTTACTCACGAGCGGTCTAGCTTGGTGTTTGCAATGTTTCCATATCCTGTCATGTTCGCTTGAATGAACTTGAAACGGCGCTAATTTACAAAAACAAAATAAAAATTACTCGACTGTTTAAATGGGTTATCTTCATCGCGTTCGGATGTTAACAAATAACATGAACTGCCACTAAAAAATATTAGTCTGGTCAAAAATTTATACTGACATTTCACCGGCATTTTACTGGGATTACCCGAAATAAAGGATCTGGGGAGCTTCGAAGCACTTGTAATAAACTTATCGCAGAAATGTCGCGTAGGTTTTAGCAGCCGCGAAAAAATTCAAGCACTTTGAGGAACACACATTACTTACGGGATAAAATAGCTTTAAACTCAAAACTGCTTCGCTTATATTTCGTTCTCTAACTTGAGACCTTCGAGATTAAAAACAAACGAACAAACACCGTCCAAACATTCTTAACTCTGTTGCATAAGTTGTGCGGCTGCAAATTGTCTGAAATTCGAGCGCTTTAAAAAATGCACCGAACTGTTTTTGGAAGCTTTTCGGGCATAATAGGTTTAAACCGACAACTGCTTCGCTTACAGTTTTTCAAATAACTGTATTTCGTTCTCTAACTAGAGACAATCAAGATTCAAAACAAAGAAACGCCAAACACGCTTTAATTAAATTGTTATCATGCCGGCATAAGTTTTGCGGATGCGAAGTAAGCCTATATAAAGTTAGGCGCTTTGAAGAACGCACAAAACTGTTTTCGGAAGCTTTTCGGATAAAATAGCTTTAAACCGACAACTGCTTCGCTTAAAAGATAATTACTATTGAAAACTTCTAGGACAAGAAAATCGACAGTTGCACAACGAGATGGACCGGACGGTGAAAATTGAAAGCAAAGCTTGTGCAGTTGTCTTGCGGCTGTGCTTAGACCTACTGTTATGAATAAACAAACACAAAATAATGGACAGAGAAATCATTTTTGAAAAACATTTATTCGAAAACCCCTATGTTTATACTTAAATGCAATTCGCGTTACACGTCCAAAATCGTAGGTCGGTCCACGCGAGTGAAATCGGCTCAGCATGGCAAAATATTCAAGAATCTGTCACAAATCTGAGCGCGTTTTCTAATATTTTTTTAAAGTCAAAAGTAAATAACACATTTCTAATGGCATAAATCAAATTCACATTTCAAAACGTAATTTCTTTCATCGTAATACTCGAAATCATGTACCTTAGACCTTTTAAAAACTTCACTTACTCGATTGTGTTTCAGAACAGGGCAAACTCTCCGCCGTGAAGAAAACAAAGCGATGAAGTCCTTTAAATGCAGCTTTCGTAACTTGAACTTTTCGCCTTCTACCAGTATTCTTTTGAACTTTTTCTTTCCATTTATATATATTAGATGTTTTTTTGTCAAGTATAAAACTTCATTACTCTCGCGCAATCGTTAAATGCTAAAGAAGCTTAAGCTTTTAAAGAAACCTCTTTTTCAAAAGCGACGATGGTCAGGCGATTTCCCGCCAAGAAAAATGCCGGTTGCCCAAAAGCACCGCGCGATTTCCCGCCAAGAAAAGATGGCATTCTCTGCCCCCGTCGGGTTGTCTTGGGACTCCCCTCCCCCTTCCACAGAGTGTGCGGACGGACGGACGTACGGATGTACGGACGTACGGACGTACGGACGGACGGTCACGTGACTAGTACGTCAGAAACAAAATTTCTCGGATTGATAGGTTACCATATTTCCTTAGCAATGGAGCTCCGCTGGCGGGCTTTGCCCGCAGGCTCCGCTATTAACTGCGAACTCCCAATTTTGTTTTAAACAAAGTTTAAGTACAGTGTACGAATTTTCAATAATACGTTACTACAAGAAAAATCCCAAGAAGGAGGGGAGGGGCTTGTGGAATCCACAGCCCACATGTTTTGTTCGGCTTAGTAGAACAGCTGTTGCCTAAACACCCGCCCCGACTTGCATAAAGCTTAACGTCCGGCCTGACTTCGACGACTTCTTACGTCAAATTTAAGGTTGATTTCCACTGTCGCGTAAATTTTATGTGCGTACGGGCGTGAATTTAACGGGCTTTACGTGCGTAAATAAAATTAGAGACGATGTATGAATAGCTTACGTAAACGTAAAAAGTTAAAAGTTTTCAACTTTTTACGTTTACGTAAGCCGTTCATACATCGTCTCTAATTTCTTTTACGCACGTAAAGCCAGTTAAATAACGCCCGTACGCACGTAATATTGACGCAACAGTGGAAATCAAGTGTTTCTGTGAGGCCATTCCTTAAAAGATTCATAGTTTGGTAGAATTTCCATATAAACACTCGTGTGAAAGAAAGCAAAACTCTGTAAGGCCCAGTCTAAATGGCCAAACATGTTTCCCAACGTTGTCAGTTTTGGGCGAATATGTTCTACTGTTATGCCGCCTTTCTCCACTGTGCGTTTAAACGGTCCATAGTCCACTGTTTGTTCATACATTGCTTGCCTGTAAAATGGTTAAGTTGAGATTTTTCCGACCTCCTCTGTGAGCATGAGTGCACTGATGTGACGTAGTCTGCAGGTTCGCCTTGGCTTTTCTTCGCCTTTTTTTCTTCGCTCGTCCCGACTCTCCTTTGCCGTACTCTCGTATTTTCTTGCAGTTAAGACTGAAATAAAATCCAGAAAAATACTAAGAAAAAATAACTTTCTCGTGGAAAAGATCGTTAACATTACGCCCTATGCGATGGATGATGGAGACCTTATTGCTGCACCACGGCGATCGAAAACTAAAGTTAGCGGAAAAAAAGAGAACTTGTAGAATTTCAGTGGAAGCCCAAACTGCCAAGAAACTTGAACTTGGTACTTAAAGAATGTGTTTGTTAAAACGGGGTGAAATATAAACGAAATACCCTTTATAACAAAGTTGTGGAAAACGAGCAAAATGTTTGTTTTATCGGGGTTTGGCTAATAATATTTTAACTTAAAATTAATCAGTGTTTATGTTGCACCACTCAGCATTCGCTTTAATCGCGCACTTGCCATTTAGACTGAACGATTAATCTAAATTCGTGATTCAAGGTCTCTACGCATTTCTGTTGATCTGTTTGGCTTTCAACTTCAATGTCGTTATGACATTTAGTCGTTATACCCGAACATAATTTGCTTGGGATAAATTATTGGGATAGATTATTTCTGTTCGTTATGTCGGGAATTTTATTATTCAGGGGGTTTGTTATGTCGGGTTTATGCCCATACATCAGTTCTACTGTACCTTTGGTCTGGTAGAAGAGTATCGTTTGTTATATTGGGGACTATGGATTTATCAACTAAGTTGATAAGGTAAATCAACACAGGCCTAACACTCGAAACGCCAGTTTCAATTTCTTTACGGTCACGGTGGCCAGTTTACCTTATCAACTCAGTTGATAAATCTAAGTTTTGTGTTTCGCTTCCCCATCGACTCACCACCACAGTTCATTTCGAAACTGACCCCTCCGGCGTTTGCTTGTTATAAAGGAGATTGTTTTATCCAGTTTTCACTGTATGTCAGGGGAAACCTGCATTAGCCAACTTTGGTTTACGGTGCTAAGATGCCTCAAAACACTGTTATACAGCAGTCCGTTTTAATACGCAGTTTTTCTCAAATAACACGCACTCGAATCTGTTGAAGAGTGGCTTTTGGATATATTTATGACCTGACATAACATTCTTGAGCTTTGCTTTATAAAGATAGAAAATGGTCGCCTATGCCTCTTAGTGAGGGTTACTGGAATCCAAAAAAGAAAAATATGGGTAATCGCGCATTTTTAAACAGATAATCAAGCAACTGTAATTCTTAAACAACTTTAAAATACAGAACGATGTATGGCATTTTCTTTCCAATTATCTTTGAAAACTTTTTGTAGTTACTCCCAATTTTCTCTTTGGATTCCAACATCCCTTGCTTAGATCTAATTTTCCTGCAAAGTCCTAAACCACGCAAAAGTGGTTTTCCTTAAACCTTATTCCTTAAACTGTTGCTAGCAGTCGGCAGAGTGAAAATATACCAAATATAGCACTTGGGTAAAAGCAATCAGTTTCTTGTGGATCAGGTTTAATTCTTTAACACTTTAAAACTTTCAAAGTCCTTCTCCCTTCTCGACTCCAGAACACTTCTTATTTGCATAACTCCGTCATGCGCAAAAGAGAAGAACTCTCTTGTCGAAAATGATACTACGTGAGCCACTAGAATTGGTCCTTGCTTGTATAGGTGCACAGATTACGTCACTGCATGGTTGACTTAGTTGCGTGATGCAGGTTCAGAATCCAAGATAAGATTGACAACAACAAGACAAGGAAAAGGGGCATTATACCCGCCGTTGTTCTCCCTCCCCTCGGGATGCTGAAGATATTATGGTCAATCAAGATACGTACCCAAGTGGTGTAAACAACCAAGGAAAATGCTTATATTTAGAGGACGTTTGCGACAAACATTTGTTTGGCCAAGCGAAAACTGGGACTCTGGGTAGTTGAACAAACTGATAGACGGACAGACTGACAGACTTAATAGTCGAACAGTATCAGTATATACCAAACAAGTGGATAGCGTCAAATTGTATTACATGTAGTATGTACCGAACCAGTGGATAGCGTCAAATTGTATTACATGTAGTATGTACCGAACCAGTGGATAGCGTCAAATTGTATTACATGTAGTATGTACCGAACCAGTGGATAGCGTCAAATTGTATTACATGTAGTATGTACCAAACAAGTGGATAGCGTCAAATTGTATTACATGTAGTATGTACCAAACCAGTGGATAGCGTCAAATTGTATTACATGTAGTATGTACCAAACAAGTGGATAAGTGTCAAATTGTATTACATGTAGTATGTACCAAACCAGTGGATAGCGGCTTATGCACACTCTGATTGGCTAGTCAAACTCAGGATAGTATCTGCTAGTAACCTCCTGGCGTTTTTTTGTTTTTGTTTTTGTTTTTGTTTTTTCTTTTGATTTTACGTGCAAGTTTTCCCTGATTTCTAAGAAAAAGGAACTATTTGGTGCTGGCTATCCATTGCTTTGGTATATAATAAAACAAAATAATAATAATTATTTTTTAAGCTCAGTGTCGGTTGAGTGGTAGATATTTCCCTCACTGCTTTGCAGCTCAACAAATATCCACCATTATTCACCTCCACTTAATAACAATAATAATAATAATAATAATAATGACAATAACAATGTCAACAATAATAATAATGATAATAATAATAAAAACGATAACAATGTCAATTTTTAACAATGTCAATAATAATAATAATGATAATAACAATAATAATAATAATAATGACAATAACAATGTCAATAATAATGATAATAATAATAATAATAATAACAATAACAATGTCAATAATAATAATAATAATAATAATAACAATAATAACAATAACAATGTCAATAATAATAATAATAATAATAATGATAATAATAATAATAATAATAATAATACTAATAATTGTTCAATATCTCTAATAGCATTCACAAATTGATTGTTCAATGTGCTCCCCTTTAGGGAAGACCAGGTGTCACAATTACATACAGTCTGCACAATATGCACCCAGTGAAACATGATCATGCATCAAGTGCTTGCTTACTGGAGGTTATAAACGACAGAAAAATTCTAAATGCCATCCTGATTAAGAGAGGTAGTAGCCTACAAGAGATTCCAATTAAAGTAATTTGACTGAGAAAATTTTCAGTTGATATGGAAAAGTGGTGGCTAACATGAGGCAATCCCTTTGCATAGGGAGACTCACCTGTATTTTTTTCAGTCTCAAGCAACTGCATAAAATATCTATTAACTGCTTAAACACTGACTGTGAAAATATGCTAGGCACAGGAATATATCAGTTTCATATATTCGATACATCACTACTTATGTGCTTGTACACCCAGCTTATTTTCTGGATTTACCGGAGTGCTTTCTTTGGTGTTAATTTTGACAAGTTGATCATCTCCGAGTTGACCTCTAAAGAAACCTCCACTGTCACAGCAAATTGAAGTTAAATTGTTGGAAATAAAGTCTAAATGTGAATTCTTAAAGTGAACAAGTGGAAATAAAGTTTTAGTGTCCTAATAAGTTAGATATGAATATCACCGATTTTTGCTTTTGAATTTCCTGCGTGCCGCCATTTTGAATTTTTATGACATTGTACCGTTGCTGCTCTTGTTAAGAAGCAGCTTTCTTTTGTATGCAACGACATGGAAAACAGTATGAAATCAAAAAACTTCAAAAAGGAAGGAAACAGGAAATTCAAAAGCGGAAGGTGATATTAATATCTAACTTTTTGGTACGCTAATACTTTATTTCCACTTGTTAACTTAAGAATTGAAATTTGAAATTTAGACTTTATTTTCAACAAATAAATATAAATATATCACATCAATTTGTTGTAACAGTGGAGCTTCTCTTTAAGGAGGTTGTCTTTCTCCTTGTTTTCTTTGAGTTTGTTACTTAGGGATCAATGATTAGTCTCCTCTGTTAGAATTTTCTAACAGCTAAGAAAATAACCAGTATTGAGCATGAATCAGGTGATCACTAACATACCTGTGTGCCCTAAATGGAATAAAAAGCCAAACCACAATTTACATGTAAGAAACCTGGCTGTAGGATCTAGTTTGCACGTATTGTGGGCCTGCAATTTGTATTCCTATGATTCGCTTTGGGCAGGTTTCACCATGTGCTTGGGTAAAAATTTTGCACGTGCAGTAGGTTGTTTATGTTTACCTATTTTGGAGATAGTTACCGATAGTTACCACTATTTTCGTTTTTGTTTTGTGTTAAAACTCTAGCCTGTTTTGTGTTAAACTCTAGCCTGCAAGCAAGCTCTTGGGGGCGGGGGGTGGGGATTTTTTTATAGGCATTTTCCACCAACGTCCACCACAGTGTAGTGTTTCTATGTTTCCATCTTTCTTCACTCACTGGTGAAGGGCAGATTTGGCACAACTTGTTAATTACAGGCTCCATGTACCTGTTGTAGTCAGGCCAGGAGGCTGGTCCACTGTTCTGTCCCAACTCCAACTCCAGAAACAATAGCAGATTTCTTGGTAGCTTTAAATCTGCCCTGCACAAATTGTGGATGATGACACGGAGAAAAGGCAATAGGTTGTCTGTTATATTTGCTCATGTCTTTTCATAGCGCAATGATCTCAGATGACTGCTAAGTCAGGGCACTTGAGGATTCCTTTAAGGTGACCAGATAATCTGCCAGGGCAACCTCTCTGTCATAGCCAGGGATGTTCTTGGAGCCAACAGGGTACCCTTCTGGGCTCTGGAAGGTCTTGGTACACTGATCACCAGTGTAAGCTACTGTGGGGTCATTACCTTCTGTGGTAACATCCTATGTGAATAGTTAAAATCTCAATTGTAGATATATATTGTGAATACATTAATTTATGTTGTATCTGTTGGAGATGGTGTACTTACATGAAACTTTTCACCATCTCATTCTACATCTGTACATGTAGCATGCAGTGGGTCTCCTCGTATTTGTTTAAAGCTAACATTCTAAAGGACCTGTCCAGTCTGAGCATACAGATACTTAATCCCTACGAGTTCTCCTGTGGCAACAAAGACAGACAAAACAAAAACCAAACAAAAAATAAGGACAACGAAAAAGGAAAATACAGTTGCTGCTCTTGTTAAGAAGCCAATGTCTTTTGTATCCAACAACATGGACAACCGTATGACGTCAGAAAAATTCAGGAAGTAGATATAAATTATACCTAATGTTTTGGTACACTAAAACTTTATTTCCACTCGCTAACTTACCGGTAAGAATTGAAATTTAGACTTTAATTTCAACAAATAATTATTATATCACATCAATTTGTTGTAACAGTGGAGGTTCCCATTGAGGAGGTTGTCTCCCTCCTTGCTTTCTTACTCACCTCTTGGTGCTTTCAACTCCAGGAACAACAGTGGATTTCTTGGTAGCTTTAAATCTACCCTGCACCATTTTGGTTGACAATGCAGAGAAAAAGGCAATAGGTTGTCTGTCATATTCACTCAAGGTTTTCCACAGCACAATGATCTGAGTTGCCTGCTGATGAGTCGGGATACCTGAGGAGTCCTATAACAATATTAACTAATAATAAATAAACAAATAATAACAATAAATATAATAATTTGACTTCTATTGCACTCTTTAAAGTGCACCTAACCCCTAAATTTTTTTTTCGGTTAAATAAATTCTGTTATCAGCTGGAACATTTCTCTGCGCACAGAAAATCAGGGATTAAACCAAATCAAAAACTTTTTGTGACGAAATGCTCCAAATGATAACAGAATTTATTTGACGGGGGAAAAAAATTTGGGATTAGGTGCACTTTAACATAAAACAATCAAAAGCGCAGTACAATAAATGGTAGCTGAAATTATAGCAATAAAACTACAACCTATCAAAATTGCTAACCTTCAAGGTGACCAGATAATCTGCCAGGGCAACCACTCTGTTATAGCCAGGGATGTTCTGGGAGCCAACAGAATCATGAGCAGGGTCCCCCCTCAGGGCTCTGGAAAATCTCAGCCACCGGCTGATTACCAGTGTAGGCCACTGTAAGGTCATTATCTTCTATGGTAACATCCTATGTGAATGAAACAGTAAACATCTCAGTTGCAGATTTGTATCGTAAATTTATTAAATTTAAATAAATTAAATTTATGTTGTATCTGTTGGTGATGGTGTACTCATATGAAACCCTTCATCATCCTCATCTGTAGCATGCAGTGGGTCTCCTCCTATTTATTCAAAGCTGACATTCTGGAGGACCTGTCCAGTCTGAGCATACAGATACTTAACCCCTATTAGTTCTCCTGTGGCAACAAAGACAAAACAAGAACAAAGCAAAAAACAAGGAAAATGAAAAAGTAAAAATACAGTTGTCGCTACTGTTAAGAAGCAAATTTCTTTTCTATGCAACAACACGGACAACCATATGAGGTCATAAAAATTAAGGAAGTAGATATTCATACCGTGTGTATGTAACATTTTGGTACACTTAAGCTTTATTTCCACTTGTTAATTTAAGAATTGAAATTTAGACTTTATTTCCAACAATTTCACATCAATTTGTTGTAACAGTGGAGGTTCCCTTTAAGGAGGTTGTCTTCCTCTTTGCTTTCTTTGAGTTTGTTTAGGGATTAATGACCAGTCTGGTATGTTAGAATTTTCTGGCAACTTACAAAATAACCCATATGGAACATGCATCAGTACTTTTAGGTGGTCAGCAACAATTATGTCTGTGCCCTAAAATTATGGAATAAAATGACAAACCACAATTTGAGAAACATGGAGTTCTTGGTTTGTACAATAATGGTCAAATTCAAATTCACAATGTTAATATTATCTAAGTCTGGTCCTATGCCAAACGGTTAATAAACAAGTTAAATGCAAACTTGTTTTGCTTTCTAGGAAAATTTTTATTTTTCTTGATGTCAAAATGAATCAGATCTTTAAGGAGACTATTTCTCTGATGAGTGTATCTTTGGCTCTAACTTCTTGAATAGTTACCAGACCTTCTAAGTGCATCAATTATAACTCAACAACACACAGCTGTGGCATTTACTTTTTGTTTCATAAAAAAACTTTGGCTACTAGCATACTACAGTTTAACCTAAAACAAAACCAACCTGAATCATGAGATGTTAAAACACCTGAAAAATCTCAACATTTGCTATCTAGGAATAACTTGTGGTGAACTGTTAACAAATAATTATCTTAAAGTTTGTTACCAGAAGAGAGAGTCTTCAAGTAGTTTATATGCAGTATGCAAACTTCACATGTGGAAAAAATTTAACACCATGCTAAAATAATATAACAAAATAATAATGTACACATCTTCTTAAATTTTTGTTTATGGTAATATACGTACACAGTGTACGATATTGACTACAAAAACAAGGGGTAAAACAATGATAAAAATAATTTATGAGACTTACTAAATAAGTGTTCTCTGGTTGAGTTCAGTAAGCTGGATCCCAGTCTGCTGCATGACATGAGCACTGTTGACGACAGCTTCCCTGACTTTTTATAAGGATTTCCCACCAATGTCCACTGCAGTGTGGTGTTTCCATCTTTTTTCACTGGTGAAGGGTGGATTTGGCACAACTTGACAATTTTTACAGCCTCCATGTACCTGCTGTAGTCAGGCCAGGAGGCTGGTCCACTGTTCTGTCCCAGGAAACACCTCTTGGTGCTTCCAACTCCAGGAACAACAGTGGACTCTTTGGTAGCTTTACGTGTAAATCTACTCTGCACCATTGTGGTTGACAATGCAGAGAAATATTCACTCAAGTTTTTCCACAGTGCAATGATCTGAGTTGCCTGCTGATGAGTCAGGACACCTAAGGAGTCCTATAATAATAATAATAATAATAATAATAATAATAATAATAATAATAATAACAATAATAGTAATAATAATAATAATAATAATAATAATAATAATAATACATATAACAATCTGACTTCTAATGCACACACAGTACAATAAATGGTAACTGGATTAGCAATAAAACTACATAGAGGATATTACACGGCGGCGCGAAGATATGGATTTTATTTTCGAGTGTGAAAAACAATATTTTACGAACAAGCGCAGCGAGCGAGTAAAATAGTGTTTCTTACCACGAGAAAATAAAACATATCTTCAAGCCACCATGTAATTTTCTTTTTATTATATACACAAGAGTATTTTTGCACAAACAACAGTGTAAGAGTGGGAAATGACGTCATCGATATCCTCACTAGTTAGGATATGGAAAATACACCATTCGAGTCCCGGATGTAGTTTCATATGAACTTTAGGAGTGGTCTATTTTCCACTAAAACACTCTTGTCTATATAATAAAACGTAATACATTATAGTATAATAGTAGTGAAAATTATTGCAGTCATCAAAATTGCTAACCTTCAACGTGACCAGATAATCTGCCAGGGCAACCACTCTGTCATAGCCAGGGATGTTCTTGGGACCAACAGAGTCATCAGCAGGGTCCCCCCTCAGGGCTCTGGAAGGTCTTGGTACAGGCTGATCACCAGTGTAGGCCACTGTGCGGTCATCAGTGGTAACATCGTATGTGAATGAAACAATTAACATCTCAGTTGCAGATTTATATTGCAAATTTATTAATTTATGTTGCATCTGTTAGAGATGACATACTCACATGAAACCCTTCATCATCTCATTCTGCATCTGTAGCATGCAGTGGGCTCTCCTCTTGTTGTTCAGAGCTGACGTTCTGGAATGAATGAATGAAAACCTTTATTTAACCACGATCATCTTTAAAGCAAATACATGCTTGAGGGGTCGTGTGTATGTGTGACTAACTACCTACCTAAGAAAAATTAATATTACATTGTAATAAACTAAAATAAACGATATCATGTTTTAATAAGATTAAGATTTAAAATTGAAAATCACACGTGTTTCGGAGTTGTCTGGATCGACAAACTGCCAAAATTAAGTTTTTTAAATATGGGGTCCATTCTCGCTTTTTTGCAAAACTGCTTGTGGTTGGTAGCGTTATTAAAATAGCTTGACACAAAATTCCATAAGACTGCACCTTTCTTACCGGATTGAGTTCTTTAAAAACGACGTTGAAAATCGTGGGACAACCGCTTTTAGGTGTCCTTTTAGGTTGTAGGGTCCGTGTCTCCACGTTACCAAATCTGAAATCGTTTTAGGAATCTTTTCGATTACAATATTGTAAAACAGCTTAGGACCTGGCCAACTTGAGCACATAGATACTCAACCCCTATGAGTTCTCCTGTGGCAACAAAGGTAAAGCAAGAACAAAGCAAAAAAATAAGGAAAATGAAAAAGTAAAAAGTAAAAATACAGTTGCCACTATTGTTAAGAAGCAAATTTCTTTTGTATCCAACAACATGGACAACTGTATGATGTCACAAAAATTCAGGAAGTAGATATTCACATCTAACTTTTTGGTACACTAAACAGTACCATGCAAAACCACTGCTGACGAGGTTTCATTTGAAAGGCCACACTATAGGATTTCATTCACAGACTCAAAAGTTAGAGTCACCTTAATGTCTCCATAACTGACTCTGGGAGTGAAAGTGTTAAGGAGGTTGTCTTCCTCCTTGCTTTCTTTGAGTTTGCTACATAGGGATCAATGACTGTGACTGTGTTAGAATTCTCTAACAACTTTAAAAATAACCAGTGTTGAACATGAATCAAGTGATCACTAACACACCTGTGGGCCCTAAATGGAATAAAATGCCAAACCACAATTTTGGTTTGCATGATAATGATCAAATTCAAATTCACAGTTTTTAATTATCTTTGGTCCCATGCCAAAAGGATTAATAAACAAGGTCAATGCTAACTTGCTTTCCTGTCTAGAGAAAATTTTATTTTTCTCAACGTAAAAATGAATCTGATCTCTCAGATTCATTTCTCTGATTTTTGTATCTTTAGTTCTAACTTCTTGAGTGGTTGCCAAACCACTGGTTGGTTATAACTCAACAATGCACAGCTGTGGCATTTATTTTTTGTTTCACTACAAAACTTTGGCTAGAATACTACAGTTTAACCTAAAGCACAACCAACCTCAATCATGAGATAAAACGCTGACAAAAATCTTGACATTAGCCTTCTAGAAATCATCCATGATCTACTGTTAACAAACTATCTTTATTACCAGAAGAGAGAGTCTTCATGTAGTTTATATACAGTATGCAAACTTCACGTGTCAAAAATATAAAGTGTTTTATCCTAAGACTTAAAAAAGTCTGAATTTTGCCTGTGGGACTGTTCTTAAGTGTTGGAAGTAAGTTTCGAGAATGTTGCCAATGTATGACATACATAATCATAATCACATGTTTAGATTAAAAAACATTGTTGCTTCCCAGACACAAACTTTTCCTCAAAATATGTACTTTGCAGTTTAGCAAGGTATTCACAACTAAGTATATTTCATCAGAAATATTGCTACAACACATGATGTCCGCAACAGTTGAGAATACAAATAGATAAAATTATCAGTTACATAGGTTGTTCATTTCCCATTATTTTCCTTTGTGTGCACAATCAATAGATGCTAGTGACAGCATCATACACACACTGTAGTCGTGAGCTGAGCTGTTTTGTGTGTGAGTTGATCTGAGCTATGAAAATGTTTTAGTTAACAAATAGTTTCCATTTGGCCATGCATAAGGCACATAGGATGTCAAAACGTGTTAAGAATGTATCATCAGAGTACACATGCAAGGCAAATTGGAATTTATTTTGTTTTATACATTCTTTTGATTTCAGTTATCCTGCATAAAATTAGAAATGTTTTTTAACATCTGTGAAGTGATGGTTTGCATACACACAGAACTTTGCAGCTCACTAGGTAAATCATGCAGCTGTACTTGAACGGTATCCGGTCATTTCGTTCCATGGTCATTTCATTCCAAGTTACTTCGTTCCAAAGTATAGTCAGTTCGTTCCACAAAATAGTCAATTCGTTCCACGAGATAGTTAGATCGTTCCCCAAAGTAATAAAGTAGAAATAAACTTAAACGTAGTGAAATTCAACTTTGAAGTTACCTCATCCGTATGAATACTGAGCAGAAGATCAGCCAAGTGACGAAAACCTGCACACTCTATACGCGAAATTGATGGCGAATAGAACAGCTGTGTAACCCTAGCGGAGTGTGACTGAAAATGAAATGCATATGTCAGTAGATTTCGAAAACTAGACCAGATGTCGAAAGTTAATTGTGATGTGAAAATAAATAAATGATACGTTTCGTGTAATTTATTGCTACTTTTACACTGTTCCCCTTCGCCAGAATAATACAATTGGCTACCAGACATGAGGCTGCAAGAAAAATAAAAATAGTCCCAGTCCCTCTCGACCAAATGAGTTTGTTTTTGTTTTGTCCAGACCAATCACGTTGCTAGAAATCATATAGACAAAACTGTCTATGGCCCAGACTGATCACGGTAATGCATCTCAATCTCTCTCCTCCGCAGAGGCTCCTGTTAGTAAACACCAGAGAAAGAAACGGGAGCGGGAGTGCTGGAGAGAGAAAACGGGAGCGCGGGGGACGATTGCGTTCCCTGCGCGCTCTAATTTTCCCTCTTCCCAGCCTCCGCGCGCCGCGGGTGCTTTTTTCCCAAGGTGCGACTGTAGGAGGCCTCTGCGGAGGAGAGAGCATCTCAATATTATTGTGTGAACTCATTCAAATAACACTGAAGGAAACGTTTTTATTTACACTTTCATCGAGTAAGCAGGTTTTCTTGGCATTACCCGTAACTTTTAAAAGTGGAACGATCTAACTATCTCGTGGAACGAACTGACTATTTTGTGGAAGGAACTGACCTTACTTTGGAATGAAATGACTTGGAACAAAATGACCATGGAACGAAATGACCGTAATTCACTTGAACTACAGACTCTCCTAGACAAATCAAAACACATGCTTTATGAATAAAACTCTTTTCTTTTAGTCCTTTCTGGTTCGCACAAAAGAGAACCAAAGAAACCAACAACACACCTCAGTTGATAAACAGTAGACATACACTCAAATAAACCTGCAGCGAAACCAGTAAACCTATAATAAATGATGCCGATCGTATTTTCAGAGCATTGTAGCCATGCAAAGTTACCAGGGAATAATATTCATTCAGCTGCTCTCAATACAATCAACATCATTCACGCACAATAAGTCAAATACCGTATTAAAAGCGGAGCAACTTTAGAATACCCGTCCCCTCATTTATTACATCTCTTAATGTTTTGAAGAACGAGGCATATGAAAACAAAAGGAATAATTGTTATTCAGTGACATGCAAATAAGGGGACAGGTATTCTAAAGTTTAACCTCGGCTTGCATAATCAACGGCATATATATCTGTAAACCACTGCTAGTAAGACTAAATATGGCACAACAACAACAAAATAAAACAACCACCAACCCAGGAGGCGTCTTACACCAATAATGGACAGGTAGTATGAAAACTTCGTCCGTTTTGAAACTAAATAAAAGAGCAAAATGTCTAATAACGTGTTCACGAACCTGAACATCCCATTTTGTGATACTGTTGTTCCCTTTTGAGCACAAAAAGCGGTAAGAAGGCCGAAGTAGCACGTTGACACATCGCCGTACCCAGAAACCTGAGAGACTGGTTATTCGTCGAGCGTTAGTTTTCAGTCCTTTCGCGCTTCGCAGACCTCGCTTCCAAAACAGCGGAAAATTTAAAAATTTTAGAGGAGATATTTTTTGGGGGAGAGTTGTTTGGACTCGTTTTGATCATTCAAGCGGGAGTTTTCGCTTCTCAGGCGAAGTTCCTTTTAACATGGACTACGTAGTTGGCATCACGAAGCGTAACTGTTCCTTGTTACTGAGTTTAAAGCTTTTTCTGCTAAACTACGTAAAAAGAACCAATACAGATGTCGAATGTTCCGTTTATAGGGCAGTTTTCAAAGAAATTCGCCTGTACAGATTCCACAACGAATACTTTTCTTACCTTTTAGACCTACGGCAGCTGCTTCTGCGCATGCGTTCGATGTAATAATCTGTCATTCAAAGAGTGCATCAGGTGACTAACCACATGTGCGAGACGTATAAGTTTATGTGAAATATATAGAAAATGTATACTATATTGCAGACGTGCTCGCCTCGTGCGGCACATATACTAAAATTGGAACGATACAGAGAAGATTAGCATGGCCCCTGCGCAAGGATGACACGCAAATTCGTGAAGCGTTCCAAATTTTTTTTAGTTTTTGCCAAAACATCAATTGTCCGAGTCCTTCTAGGCGGTTTTTTAAAAATAATTTTGAACTTCTTGACTTGCAGGTCAGCCCTGAATTCCTGAGTTTTTCCCAGCGTTGTCAAAGAAATTGCTATAAAAATTGAAAGTTAAAGCTTGGATCGCCTTTGGACTTTACGGATTTCCGAAATCACAGGGACCCAGGCTCACAATGGGACTCTTAAAAAGCAAAATATAATGGTTTGTACAGGAGTTTATCGTCAGTTTGATAAAGTAGTAAAACTCTACATAAATAGCCATTTAAGTATACATACCTGTTGATGTGATGTCTGTGTGTTGTTTTCTGACTATTCCTGCCCTATAAACGCCATTTTAACAAGTTCTGGGTGTTTTGGTACTTGGATTCTCCAGAACACAAAAACTTGCTAAAATGGCGTTTATAGGGCACAAAACAGTCAGAAAACAACCCACAGACATGACTTCATAAAGTATGTACACTTTAATGGCTGTTTATGTAGATTTTTGCTATTTTATCGAATTCACGATAAATTCCTAATTTGCCCATTTTGCCTTTGAGGAAACCCAACTAAACGATAACCTGTCCGCAGGCTATCCGATGTCCAACCAATACAACAGGACCAAACCTGAACGTTACAGGTGCTAGATTGGCTAATAGATTACAGGAATCGGTCCTACTTCATCCAGTATAAAAGACATAAGAAGTAGCTTTCCTCAAGGCCAGAGCTATTCAAAGAAAATACCATAACGGCTCCAAAAATTTGAACTTTAAAAATACACAAATGGTAAATGATTAACTAGTTTTGTTCTTTTATACTTCGAGTGACGTCTGGCTTCAGCATCTCTACATCAGAGATCCGGCAATACCGAACCAGTACGGTTTAGTTACGCGTCGTGTGGATCTCTGCATCCAAAGGTTATAGACATAAGAAGAACAGTAACCAGTTTGCTATACCTGAAAATTTCTCTCTCCTAACGTCGGTTTTCTTGGTAACAAGGTTTCAAGCAATCAGTGTGCACTACAGACCTACAGATTCCCATAGTTATTGTTACTTTCATCTTTTCGCCTTTCTCACGTCCAAAACTCTACACCCCTTATTCTCAATTTCTTATACATGTTATACTTTGACGTTTCTGTAGTGATGACTTCAAAAATTCATTTTTCTGATGTTCGAAGGGATAACACTCTTCAGCTTGCCCACTGATGTCCAATACACCCGAACTGAATCGGACAGACTGTAAACACAGACGACCGGACTCAGCGGAAGTCAGGTCGCGAAATTTACTACACCTTACCGGAAGTAGAATTCTAGCGGAGGTATGGGAAGAAGAGAGACCCTGGGAACGAGGTGGACCGGAAGTTAGCTAAAGGAGGCCCAGAGTACCAAATTTTGGCGAACCGTCACGGTCCGAGACGGACCGTCACGACTCGTCATAGCAAAACTCCACCCGATTCACCGGAAGTCAGTTCGCGAACAAAAGCTTATCACGACGCAAACGGATAAAAATGGCAACCAAATGACATACATGTATACCTCAATATAAACAGATGACGGACAAAACTATGCATGCATGTATACCTCGTTCTAAGCGTCAGACGATCAATGGAGACGCATATTCAAACGCAAGCAGACGAAAAACAAACCTACACTCATATCTATACCTCGTTCTAAACGTCAGATAAGCAATGGAGGCGCTTGTAAACTCAAGCAGACGAAAAACAAAACTACGTGTGCATGTATACCTCGTTATAAGCGTCAGACGAGCAATGAAGACGCATATTTAAACGCAAGCAGACGAAAAACATACCTACACGTCACCTCGTTCTAAGCGTCAGACGAGCAATAAAGACGATATTATTTCGATTGATTAAACGTAAGGCGCGAATGAAAATCGTAACACACCGACTAGAATTTCTACTTTTTAAGGGGAAACACGCGAACCGAAGCGGAAAACGCAAATGAACATGCCCCTTATGCTTCATTCTTCAAACGTGAGGCGGGAATGAAAATCGCAACGTATCAGTTTATCAATTTCCCTCTTTAGGAACTGAAAATATATAAGTGTTTTCGCTGTTTTTTCGAGCGCTTCTCTTTAGTTGATCGTATACATGTATGGCTGTTGAATAGTCAAAAAACCCGTTTGCCTCATTGGACGTAGAGATCCGCCGGGGCGGTAGCGCTTACGCGGGCTAGAGGTTTTTTCAATGAAAGTTTTAAGTCCTCAGGTCCTCAGCTTTTACGCTCGCACTTGTAGAGATCAACTTAGTTTAGAGATGTTTGGTTCGCGCGAGATGACTTCCGATGAGACGGGCGGCATTTTGCTAGACGGGTCGTGCCACCCGTGTGCGATCGAGTCGGTTGGCCGACATTTCTATCCTCCCTCATACCGCTCTACTTGTATTTTTCTAAGTCTCTCGCGAACTGACTTCCGGTTTGTCGACTGGCGTTTTGCTAGACGGGTCGTGACGGCCCGTGTCCGATCGAGTCGATCCGCCGACATTTCTATCCTCTCTGAAATCCACCTGCCACATATTTTGAAGTCTCTCGCGAACTGACTTCCCCTTTGTCGGGTCGCGTTTTGTTCGACGGGTCGTGACGGCCCGTGTCCGATCAACTCGGTCCGCCGACATTTCTACCCTCTCTAAAGCCCACCTGCCCACCCTAAGTCTCTCGCGAACTGACTTCCCCTTTGTCGGGTCACGTTTTGTTAGGGACGGTTCATTATTTATAGGGATGACCGGGCCGGGTAAAAAGTGACCAGGGCATAAAAAATTATGGTCCTGGAATGACGGGCTTCGAATTTTTTTAAGCCAAAAGATGGCGTTTTGAACAAAAAACTGTCCTTTATGAAAACAGTAGACCACTTCAAAGTATAAATGCCGATGAATGTACCGTCCCGCAGCAGTGCTGGAAATGACAATCGGTCATTGGACATTGTCTGACCAAATTTCGAAATTGTCCGACCAATTTGGCCATACGGTCGGAGATGATGTCGGTACACGATTTTAATCGTCGTGGCTGTTTCCCTTGAAGATCTTTTTCAGCAATCAGATTTGCTTCGAACCATATGCAAATGATAACTGATACAGCTCGACATGTTTTGTTTTGCTGCAACACACTCTCTCTACATACAAACTTTTATAGCCTCAGACAAACTGTTCAGATAAAATTGAAAACAAATGTACACGTGTGCTTTGAATATCGCCCAATAATGCATTGTGAAGCTAAGAGACTGGGTCTCAACTTAAAATAAAAATTAAAAACTCAACCAGGTCTCGATCTTGGCTGTGGTCGAATAGCCAAATACTAGTAAATTTTAAGTTTTAGGTGGAATTCTCCCAGTTACTAGCCATGTTGAAGGCACATTTCTTTGTTTACTGTTAAATGTGATAAATTCGTTGCCTAACAGCTGCACTGTCTCAACGTTTCTCTAGATCTGTACGTTAGTTCGTACACTAATATTGCTGTCTTATCAACGCTTCTCCATTCGTTGGTTCGCTTGTAACGTATCAATCTTGTCTTCCCAAACTTTTTGCACATGTTAATTTGTTGATACCGTGTTAGTCTTGTCGTTTTTACTTTTCTGCGTATGTTAGTCTGTTCGTATGGTATTTGTCTCGTCTCAGTATGTTAGATATGATTGTACAGTATTAGTCTTACCTTCTCAACGTTTTTCCGTACTTTAGTTTGTCTGTTCAGAATAAGTCCGGTCCTTTTTACATTTCTCCATACATTAGTCCATTCGTACGACATAAGTCGTGTTTGGACGTGTCTCCAAAGCGTAGTACGTTCCTATCTCTTGTATTACCGTTGTCTTATTACGTAATCGTTCTCGCTTGGTACGTTAGTTTGTACAGTGACAGTCCCATCTTCTCGATGTTCCGCAGTACGTTAGTTCATTGTATTAGTCTTATCTTCTCAACATTTCTCGGTACGTTTGTTCGTTTGTACAGTACCTAGTCTTATCTTATCACTGTTTCTCCGTACTTAAGCGTTTGTACAGTATTAACTAGTCTTATCTTCTCAACTATTCTCCGTCATTAGTTCGTCTGTACGTTTCTCTCTACCTTATAGTCGTTTGTAAGTATAAATATTATCTTCCAAACGTTTCTCCGTACTTAGTTCGTTTGTACAGTATTAGTCTTATCTTTTCAACGTTTCTCCGTACCTTAGTTCGTTTTTACAGTATTAGTCACATCTTTCCCACAGGCTCCGTCATTAGTTCGTCTGTACAGTGTTAGTCTTGTCTTCTCAACGTTTCTCCGTACGTTAGTTCGTTTGTAAGTATAAGTCGTGTCTTCTCCACGTTTCACCGTACGTCAGTATTGCGCTTATCCTCTCGACTACTTTTGTAGGTTAGTTTGATCGTCACGTATCGGCTGCTTTCCGTAACTTGGTAGGTATATAAAGTACCAGTCTCGTCGCTAAACGTTTATTCGTGTGTCGCTTCTTGCGTTTGGCGTTAATCTCGCCTTCTTTCCGTACGTTAGTTTGTCCATATGATATACGTCTTGTCGTCTCCACGATTCTCCACGTCAGTACCTTCAAACGTTTTTAGTTTTGTCTTCTTGGCGTTTCTTCATACGTCAGTTTGTTAAATTACTGTCGTGTTATTATATGTGTAATACATTATATATTCTACGTAATGTTAGACTGAGGCATCTGTACGTGTAATACACGTTGAGTTACGTTTTGAGTTCGACTCAGCAACATGGACCAACACGATTTGATCAAGTGTTTTAAAAGTAATACTTATTTTAGTACAATGTACTTTTAGCTGTCTCCGACTCTTTCAGAAACTGATTTGGGCCAAAACAGTTTCAGAAAATAATATTCTGTTGCACTGTAAACCAGTCGCCGAAAACAGTTGATTTGTAAGTCCCCCACAAGTTCTAATACAGTGTGTCACGAAAAATGTCTTTCGTACCCTAACTGTCATAATTTTAGCGTCAGGGTCTTTCTTTCCTTTGAACGGGCTTTGAAAAATTTATAGTAGAAATTCAGACGGGCTTTGAAATTCTGGCATGATTTTCACACGGGTGTTAGGAAAAAAAAAAAAAAAAATTCTCTCTGATTTCCCGACCCGGTCATCCCCGTAAATAATGAACCGTCCCTTAGACGGATCGTGACGGCCTGTGTCCGATCGACTCGGTCCGCCGACATTTCTACCCTCAGTCGGTCCGACTCAGTTTGGGTGTATTGCCAAAAGGCCCTATTTCTAAGTCTCTCACGACCTGACTTCCGGTAAGACGCACCGTACACTGTGTTAGTCGGTCCGACTCAGTTTGGGTGTATTGGACAACCCTCAGCTTGCCTGTTCTGGAGGCAAGCCAGACGTTGTCCGCCACAAACCCTCTTTCTACAAGATGTTCAATGTTCCAATGTCCCAAAATTCCGAAAGCCGAAAAGGAGCTCGGGGATAACAAGCAAATTCGTGAATCACTGAACTGTGTAAAAAAAAAAAAGATATAATAGAAGCAAACTTGTTAAAATATTCTAAGAAATAATCTAAATCGAGTTTATAAAACTTAAGAAAATATTTGCACGCCTACCCTTAACAGGATGTCGAGTCTGTTGGTATGTTAGCAAGATGCCATATAATGAAGTCAGAGAAAATTTCAGTTAGTCAGTACTGCTCCATCAGCCAGGGAGTTTAAAAATGAACATTAATTACATTCATATTTTGCTCTGGGGGCAAGCCAGACATGTTGTCCACCACAAACCCCATTTGTATAAGATGTTCAATGTCCCAAAATTCCAAAAGCCGAAAGGAAGCACGGGAATGACGTGCAAATTTGTGAAGGGTTGCAATTTTTTCCCTTTTCTGCCAAAACTTCTATTTTTCTGGTTCTTAGAGGCGATTTTTTGATCATTTTGAACTTCCTGCCTTCATTTTTCCCGGCATTGTTTTAGTACAAGATGTTAAATGTTCCAATGTTTCAATGTTCCAAAATTCCATTGTCCCAAAATTTCAAAATTCCAAAAGCCAAAAAAGAGCCTGAAGATGACACGCAAATTCGTAAAACGCTGTAATGTTTTTCCATTGTTTGACAAAAATCCAAATTGGTTCTTACAGGCGATTCTTTTTTTTAACAATTTTGAGCTTCCTGACTTCAAGTTCTTGAATTCGTGAGTTTTTCTCGAGGTGTTGTTTTTCGCGTCTATAGTCAAAGAAATCGCTTTGCTTTTGCTTGTGTGACACTAGCGCAATGCGATGTGTGTCAAGCTTGGTCATTTTTAACCCTTTTACTCCCAAGACTGCCTAAAATCAAAATTCAAGACAAATCCTAAATTACGTTTTATAAAATACTTAAATATAAATAGTACCTTGTGAAAGTACTACTGACGAGGTTTTATTTGAATGGTCATACCATACGATTTCTTCCACAGACTCATAAGTTAGAACCACCTTAATTGTCTGCATAACTGACTCTGGGAGTAAAAAGGCTAAAGGGTCACTTTGTAGAGCTACTTTTGACGAGTGTATTTTTAACCAGTATAAGAGAACCAAACCTAAATTTAACGGCCGCTACAGCAGAGAAGAACATAATCAGTTTATACTCTAAACTTTGGATTTATCACTTGAGTTGATAAGATAAACCGGCCACCGTAAGATTGAAAGCTGGCGTTTCCAGCGTTAGCCTTTCGTCAGGGTAAAACAGGGAGCTGTGGGTTGAGCGTGGTTTTATATGGGGAGCGGTGGAGCTACGCTATTGGTGGAAACATGGCAATGAGAAAAACAGGGACAAATTAGTTGGATGAAAAGCGTTCGTTGATACCGTGGCGTTAAGTGTCCCGACTTGAAAAAGTGAATTTGTATTCTGCATTTTTACGGCTTTCCATGTAACTCTTGTGTAGTGAAAGGCCACAAATCGTCATGTGTTAGTTAGAATGATCAAGGATATTTGACAAGTCAAACGTTTTGTGTTTCACTTCCCCATAAAAGCAAATGGCGCGGCACCCTGGTTTCTTTAGAAACTAATCTCCTTGTTTGGTTATAACTTCTCTAGATTCCTTTCCGGCCCGGCATTGAGATACACCTGAAAAGCTTCTGAAACCAAAGTCGCTTTTTTCGGTATCAAGATTTCGAAAACCAATTGAAACGGTCTATCTATCAGTGTGCACTACAGACCTACAGATTCCCATGGTTATAAGTTACTTTCATCTTGTTACCCTTCACACGTCAAAAACTCTACAACCCGTATTCTCAATTTCTTACTGGTGACTTAAAAAGTTCGTCTTTCAAATTGGCAATATTAACCCCACAGAATCAACAAACATTTTTCGTTCAACTTATTCATTCTCGTTTTTAACCGACGACGTCGGATTATGTAGGGAGGGAAAACGGAAAAGATATTGGTTCCCAGAGAAGGCCTGGTGAGAGTCGTCGAAAGGTGGATGTCCCATCTAGACCCCAGTTATCTTCTAGTTTTTGACCTACGCGGCCAAAACACAACAACCGAGCGCACGCACGATAGGAAAAAGGTACATAGGAAATTATCAAAGCTATACGCGTAAGGTGAGCACTGCTTGGTTTTAGCCGCCGGACCCTTCCCTGTCACGAAAGGAAATACTGAAATACCATTGAAATTCGGAAGGAGTCAATTCTTGACAGGATACAGTCATCGAGCGGGGTAAATATGCGATGCCCTAATCCAAAAGGAGAGTTTCTGTCTTTTTTTCACACGGGAATCCTACCATTCCCGGAGACCCAACAGCAGTCAGACGGGGGGGGGGGGAGGGGGAGAGGTCCGAAACCGAGCTATTAAAAGCACAGAGAATCCTTCTTTATTTTTTTTCCAAGCGGCCTTCGCGGTATCGCCGATATAAAACTAAAACGTTAATTTGCTTTCAAGTACCCGTTTATGAGAATGTGACAAAGTTTATTTGCTCAATATTTACTTAGCACAATACATAAGATACAGATTTAGTGCTTCCTCTCTTTTTAGTTTAGGAGCCCCGCCGAAAGGCAGGGCGACAAAAAAATTAGTCTATAGACTCATTCAGTTGTTCTCCTCCACGGAAATCTTTAGTAAAAGGCGAAAGATTTATGCGTGGTGAAGGAAAACCAGAGTTAATAACAAGGAACACAAGCTGGGGTTATTTTGAACGACACGCGGAAAGCCATGTGGTACAAATAATTTCAATTAGTTCTTTTAAAGCGCTTGCGCACTGAATACACACAAAGTATTCCAACAAACAGGGCCGCCAACATAATGGACGCGGTGAAATTTTAACTAAATTTATATCGGGAGATTCGGGAACTGGCTTATACGACCCGATAAAGGTGTTTTTGGTTGGCAAGTACACAGTAGGAATAGTGGTGGCTTATGGCGGATAACTTCAACACAAAGGTAAAGGTCGAGTGAAATATGAAAACTTGTTTCTCTGCTGGTCTCAGTCATTTGTAACTGTAAACGGTGATCACTTCACGGCGATCTTTTTTTGCGAATTTTCTACGACAAGGGAAGAATGCACCCGTCATTGAAGGAGCCCTACCTTTCGTCCCCCAATGGGATAGAACAGACTGGATTCATTGTTATTTGTTCACTTGTCACACGTTCTTTTCAAATCCCAAATCGCAATGAAATCGCATGAGTTAAAGAATTTATATATTACGGCAACAAATTTTAGCAATTTTGCGACCGTTTGCCACAATTTCTACTTCCGAAGATACATCTTTATTCTGAGGTTTGGAATATAATCCTAACTGTGAACCTGAAAATTGTTAAAAAAAAATGTTCTCTCTTTAGGAATTTCTTGAAATCAAAGGTAATGAAATGGCAGGTGTTCTTTATACGGGCCGGGTTATACATCTTTCCCATCACCTTCGGTACGGCAATGGACATAAGGGTAAGAAAATAAAATTCCAGAACACTTGCTGTCTTGTACATTTTATTAAAAATTTGTTTTCAAAATAATGCATGCCCCAATTCAATCCAAGAGGAGAGTTTCTTTCTTTCTTTTTTTTTTATTCTTCTTTCTTTTTCACATGGTGACCCGACTATTGTAGCAATCAGTGGGGGTTTCGATCCAAGCTATTACATATAAAAGGACAGAAAATCCTCTTTTATTTTTTCTAAGCGTCATTTACGGTATTGCCGATATAAAACTAAAACGTTAATTTGCTTTCAAGTACCCGTCTTATTTGAATGTGATACAAAGTTTATTTGTTCAATTTATACTTAGCACAATACATGAGATAGAGATTTCGTGCTTCTTCTCTTTTCAGTTTTGGAGCCCCGCCGAAAGGCAGGGCGACAAAAAAATTAGTCTATACACTCATTCAGATGTTCTCCTCCACGGAAATCTTTAGTAAAAGGCGAAAGATTTATGCGTGATGAAGGAAAACCAGAGTAAAGAGTAGATTGCACAAGTTGGGCTTATTATGAATGGGACGCGAGAAGCCATGTGGTACAAATAATTTCAATTATTTCTTTTAAAGCGCTTGCGCACTGAATCCACGTATTTCAACAAACAGGGACGCGAATATAATGGACGCGTACTCAATGCTTTCATCTTAGAGGTAGAATTTTCGTTTTTCTTTTAGTAAGCACAAGCCGACAGTTTGTGTCGTCCCTACAACAACCGCAATAGCTGGGACGTGAATACAGCAATGCGCATGCGTATACATCTTCTTCTCTTTTCCGTTTAAGCTGTGTTAGACAATAATTTTCTTCCATTAGGTATCCTGGTGCTCAACCGGCATGCGCGTTAGATCTCCGCCAAGGAGACCAAGGATTCAAGGCATGTTCCGTTTGTTTCTCTGACACTTCTCATTTTTTTTACAATTTTGCAACACATTCCAAGTGGATGATATAAACTTCAAGCTGCTCGCGCTGTGAATGGCTAAGAACATACTTTACCGGAGGCGATAAAGCATTGAACGGTGCTTGGTTTTGGAAGTGCTTTAACTGAAAAGTGCTTTCAATAAATTTCTGAAGGAATTTTTGATTTCGTAGAACATCGAATAACGTAGTATGGTAATTTTGAAAAAAAAAAAGAAGAGATAATTGAAAAAATGTTTAGAAAAGTCGTTTCATTTCAGCTTTCGCTCTTTTTAAATTTTATATCACAGCGCATGTAGAACCACACTTCGGGCAGTTGAGGACACTTGAGAATACACCTGCTCTCCAATACCCGTCTTAACTGCTCGTGTACTGAGATTCAGTGCTTCTTTTCTGTTTCAGTGCAGGAGCCACGCCGAGAAGTGCATTGGAATCAGTGAGAAATGAGTATTTACATCGAAAAGTCTGCCGAGTCGCTACCGGGAGCAACTTAAGTGGGTTTACTAGAGCAATTGTACTTTTACAAGTGCTCTCTTTGAACTTAAAAAGATTCAAAAGAATGCTACAACAACAGCTGTCGGTGAAAGTCTTGCTGACGTCTTCTGTTCTCTTTGCAAATAATTGCGCAACTAAAATTTGCTGTATTTCATTGGCCAGTACATAACCATGAAAGAGAGGTGTGGAGCTGGGCATAAATTTAGTTAAGATACGGTTGCGTCCCATATATCGCCATTTTAAGAAAAGTTGATAACTTTGCTATGAGATATTTTGATTTGAATGCCGGAAAGAACACGTCCGTTAAGTACACCAGGGTATGTGCACATGCAACAAATTCTTTAATTTGTTTCATAACCTTAATTTCTGTTCAACTTAAATGTATACAATGCAAGATAAATATCCCCTTTGTTCAACCGTTACAAAATTTTAATGTAAGCAAAAACTTTTTTAAAGAAAAGATACCGTATTTTTTCGATTAAACCCCGGGGGCGTTCATTGAAAACAGCTTCGTAGACCCGGCGTTTATTCGGGGTCAGACGTTTATTTATTAAATGCATTTTTCAGCCATCCATTTTTTAATATCGGTACTGGAGGTTTATTGAACCAAGAACCAAATTTCAACAAAACCTTTAAAAAAATGTGAAACAGTGTCATCAACTTTGTCTCATTTAAGTGAATCTAGTAAGTTATCCAAAAAAAAACATCACCGACAGGAACAGTGATCGAACTCTTCTCAACCGTTACGTTTCTCCGTGAAACACGGAGGAAGTGTCTCGGTAACTACTCTACAACAAACGTACTGTGCAAGCAAATTAGAACAACATGGTGGAGAGGTTCCTGCTCCATCAGTTCTGAGAAAGGCAAAATAATGGAACGATTCAAGGAACTGCTGAAGAAACGATGGAGAGATTCTCGAGATGATCCTTGCTTGATGTACAAGCCCGCAGAAAAGTTACCATGCTTTAAAAGAGATTGACACGATACCTGAGGCGTCGTTTGTTTCATCTGTTTTAGTTAGAAGTACTTTTGTAAAAGGTAATTTGGTTTGAATATCAGTGGTACGACTCCGCTGTGTCCGCAGCGACGGAAACATGAGTAAACGTAAAGTTTCCGCTAGCATAAACATGTGATTGTTGTTTCCGCGACGGTTTCACTTGTTTACGTTACGTTTCTGTTTCCAGATTCCTGTAATTTCGTCCCGTCACTTACTCAGTTTGTCAAGTTGTTTAGTGAGTTAGTCATTCACTAATGATCTAGTTAGCTACTCGTTCGTTAAGATGTTCAACACCAAGGTGGCTAACAACATTGCAGTATTTCTTACGTGGTGTCATAACGTTTCCCTGGTATCTGTTTTTTGTTTATTTGTTTGTTTGTTTTGTTTTGTTTTTGTTTTTTGCAGAAACTCAGTCAGGGCACCAGGTTTGGTGTAACCAGCAGAGGACCAATCTGTGAAATAAGAAGAGAGAGCGATGGCGGCAACAGGGCAACATATACTATATCAAGATCAGGAGAACCTACCAACTGCAGCAAGTCCGGCGGCCAAAGAATCAAACCTCTAAGGACAACAAGCGCTGTAACTCAGCAACAAACTGAACATGTCCCAGCGGTGCACCATCCCTTGAGACACACGAATGTCAACAAATTTATGCAACTCATGTAAAAAAAATCCTTATTAAAACATTTTCTGTACAGTTATGTCATCCTTTTGTGTCTGATGTTATGATAAAATTGTGGACGCGGAATGTTAAGTGCCCAGTGACCATAAGAGACTTGTACTAACTTAGATCTTTTCTCATACAGTGTATGTTGTATTTGATTTTCTCCCGAACTAGTCGTCGCTCAAAAAGCCCTAACGGTGACTCAAAGTCGAGTTAAGATTTGGGGGTAAAGTAAATGTGGACGATGTGCACCTCTTTAAATGTTCACGTTCCTGATCTGAATTTGGTCAAGTGAGGATAAAGGGGTATGAGAGTTAAAATCTATATAAGCCCTATCCCCATCGCAATCCCTCAAGTTATTTTTAGTAACAAAATGGCGGGAAATTCAATTTTCAAAACGTTATATCTTTTGAGTGGATTAACACATTTTAATATATTTTCAATATTGAAATCTTTGGAACAAGACTGCTAGACACTACAATACTAAAAGCAAAAGTCGGCGCCAATTTTGCGACGTCATTTTTCTGGCGAGAAATGTCAAAATTGGAAAACTAAAATCGTGAAATTTTATAGAAAGACGAGTTCTACTTCGCTACAAAATTTCGGGGTAACAATTAGGTTATTTGAAATTTGAATTTCCCGCCTTTTTATTACTAAAAATAACTTAAAAGGAATTACGATGGGGATAGGGTCTATTTGGGGGAGTAGCTCTCTTACCCTTTATAATTCCTTGATTTGGTGTATTTCAAACTGACTTGAAGTCACCGATGGGGGAAGAGTTTTAAACAGGAGAAAAAAAGTTAAGCGTGGATCTACTTTGGAATAACGGCATCTTACGGCTTGTAGTTATTACTTTGGCCATAAGAAAGCCATGTTATACGGCTGGAAAGCGAATGGAACATGACTGCACTTGATAGGGTTTATAGCGGAGCCAGCGCACTAGCGCGTCAGCGGAGCTCCATTGCTAAGGAAATTTGGTAACCTATCAAGCCAAGAAATTTTGGTAGTGACGTAGTAGTCACGTGACCGTCCGTCCGTTACGTCCGTACGTCCGTCCATCCGAGCCGCAGGGTTACCAACGCACTTCATACACTAGATATAACCCGGTGCTGAATCCTGTGTGGTATTGGCGCGAAATCGCATGTTGACCCGCGTTGTAGCAAAACAAGCAAAGACAATAAAATTCAAAAACAAATTTGTTAGTGAAAAAAAAGTTCAAAAGAATACTCAGTTGTCTTTTTGGTGGAAGAGGAAAAGTTCAAATTAGGCGAAAAAATTAGGCGATAAAGTTCAGGCGAAAAGTTCAAATTTGCCTCGTCGGTTCTGTTCGAACTCGCACCTTTTCGCAGCGGTTTCGACGCCAAATATAGCAGAGTTAGTGCTTTATGGTTTTTTCTGTCCACAACCATGGTTTTTACGGCGTTCTGAACCCATTCTGAAAGGAAAAACACCAGACTTTTCATGCTGATAGGCAGCTTGTCACGAAGAAGGAAATAAGTATTAAAATTAACTTGAAAATGACAATCAATGGCCTAGAGGACTAACATCCGGTTTCAGACGCCAATGACCTGGGTTCGGCCCTCAGCGAGAGTAGGAATTTTTTTTTTTTTCAATTCAACGACTTGAATAAGAGTATTTTCACAAATTGATAACTGCCAGCAAAAAAAACAAACAAACTAACAAACAAACAAGACAAAAATGGGGGGCTCCGCTTTTAGGCTTGGCTAAATCTATGCATTATTATTTCTGTCCATGCGTTCAACGTGTGAGTCAAATAAACATAAGCCGCGGGAAACAAAATTGAAAAAGAGACCAGAACAGTTATTAAACTGACAACAACGGTTAGGATTCAATGGGATTGGACTCCACGACCTCTACGAATACCAGGGCAATTACACAAAAGATGTGAGGCAAGAGAGGCTTGTGTTATGCCATTGACAATAAGGGTACGGAAGCCGAGAAGGGACAATCCAAAAATATTTTGAAAATCCCAAAAAATATTTCATATTGCAATGTTTTTTCAAGAATCACTGTCGAAGAGTTTGTCAAATCTAAAGAACTATTACAAATCCTAAGAAAATTATTGGATCCACAAATCACTCTTCTAACAATCCGAAAATATTTTGCAAATCCATAAAAACTATTTCACGTCGCAATTTTTGTATAAATCATTATTGAAGAGTCTGTCAAATCTAAGGAACCCCAAATAACTTTTTAAAAAATTCGAAAATAGTTTACAATCCAAGAATCGTCGTGAAATCCAGAAGAATATTTTGAAATCGGAAAATGTTTTGTCACGTGTTGCTTGAGCCAGCAGTCAGCCAGCGTTAGACGTTTTCCCGCCATCTTCCGTATCCGAAATGGCGAAGAAAAGAGGTTACAACATAAAGTACGATGTTCTGCCATAACTGTGGAAGAGAGTTTGGGAACAATGAAATATTCTGCCGTCAGCGTGGAACACTACAGAGACGTGAACAGGAAAGTGTGTTGTCCAGCCCGGGAGACGAGAGATTGGCTATGGAACATTACTTTAAAAGGGGATTTCGTTCGTCATTGTTCACTTTCTGCTCTTCTAGGTCATTGCTCGTCTCTAGCAACTCGCTTTCGTTAAAAACTTCAAAATTTGGTAAGGGAAAAAAACTAGCGTTTCGGCCATTTTTTCGTCGTTCACCTTGTAAGCCTAATGCCTGACGTGACATTTGTAGAAAGCCTGTCAAACCGGTCTTCTGGAATACAAATACCGTGGGATATCTGTACTCGTTTTGGGTGTTATTTGTACTCTACTGAATGCAGTTGAATAATAATGTGCAATATTTCAATCACGCTGAATAATGTTGGGATGTTATTTGAATACTTTGTGAAGTGATTATTGCATGTTAATACACGTGTTAATACACATAACATCTTTGAACAGTTCTTTATTGAGAACAAATAATTGCATTATTGATACATGTATGTTAAGTTCCACAACAAGCGGACAAAAAAAAAGCTTCCAAATTTGTTATTAAGGAGCTACTGAACAGTAACAAAGATTAAGGTTCTTGTTAAATTTTTAAACATTAACCAGTGTCAAGACATTCAACTTTCAATGTTTTGTAAAATGAAACATCAGCAATAAAGAAACTTGAGTTGTATTTCAAACAATATTATTATTGTTGTATTATAGTTAAGGTTGAAGATCTTGGCCACCTGACAACAAAAATCAGGCTAAACGCGATTGGACTCCGTGACTTCTGAAGAACAAACAACTGATGATTGCAGTATTTGTTAAATTTTCAATGGACTTCTTTCTCAAGGTCATCTGTGATGCTTCATCTTCGCCCCTCCTTCCCCTCCCTCTCCTAAAACGTAGAGCTGTGCCATTCATGAAGATGTAGAAATCGAACAGTTATCGTGAGAATTCCTCCTTCATTCATAAAGGTATGTCATGTTAATTAATACAATAAACAAGACAACATTTGAACGTAACATTCCTTTTTTTGTAAAAAAAAAAAAACACGTTCCGTACGTGAAAAAAAAATGGACAAGTACTTACTCGATTCAATGAAATTTGAGATCCAAAATCTTGAAAAAGTGTTCCTCTCAAAGAACAAGACAACGGAAATTAGCTGAATTAAAATACCCCGAAAAGTTCGTCCCACACGGTCTATAAAAGTGAATTAACTGGATAAAAAAAAACGCGAAAACATAAGCCTATGGGTCCTCTAGCTTGCACCCTAAATGAGAATCATGCCATTATACCATTATACCAACAGGCCGTTAGCATGTACGTAGTTATCCAACGACGTTCTTCCTTATCTGCCACAACAAAAGTTGGACTTCACACACAAAGTACATTACAGTGGAAACCCGATATAATGAAGTATCAGAGGAATAGCAAAATCTGTTTGTTACAGCGGGGGTTTTTTCCATAGACTTTACTATTATTGAACTGAAGAATGTGGTCCGTTATACCCAAATGCGAGGTTCTCGTCACATAGGGGCTCGGGATTCCACTATATACCAGACTACAGGTATGTTGTTCCGGTTAATCTCAAGCACTGTTATTAATAACTACGTTCCGGACATAATTCGTTACGTTATTTTGTTCGGGTTAGTACACATAGCCCTTGGCGGTGAGCCATTCGGTCCAAGGAACACTCGTAGCATCACTTTTCTTTTCCGTTAGCTCAGTCGGCAGAGCGTGGTGCTGATAACGCCAAGGTCGTGAGTTCGACCCTCTCACGGACCAGAAGCTAACGACTTTTTTCTTCTTTTTTTTTACCGATTTGTTTGTTTGTTTGTCCGGAAGAAGAGTGGAATAATAAAGAATTAGGTACACAAGGAAACTTAGGGTTGAGCCTGAATTAAACCTGTAAATCAGCCTCACCGCGCAGTTTGTTTAGTTAAAGATACCGTCTCTATTATTTCTTTTATGGCCTTTTTAACTGATTTTTTTTCTTTTGAGGTACATGTCGTCAATCGAAACTGAAGGATGAAGCAGATTTAGAAGTTAAACTGTAAATCAGCTTCACGCCTTGACCTTGAATAGTAATAAGCATGTATATACACATTTCCAAAATGAGGTCATATCGGCAGTTTATGACGCATAGTGCACGAGCGAGGAGTTAGTTTAGACTCGTTCCCAGCCTTCTTGTTTTTGTCCCGTTTTATGGAGCTTATGCAACCAGTCTCAAGAAATTCAAAGGACAATGGCGTAACGAAAGACATTATGTTAAAGGAGCACCAATGTGGCGGCGATAACGTCACAAGAATGCGCCCTACATTCCTAATAGGTTACATATTGCAATTTAAGGGCTGTCGGTTGTTAATATAGCCGAACGTGGTTCGCACAGATTAGTTCAAGTATATAGATTCTTTATAAATAACGATATACACGACCTCAAACAAAAAACTTAAGGAGATACTAAACAAAAGCTACTCTATTGCTCTAGGTTTGAATTAAGAGGATGATGTTAACCTTTCATACTTGCACATGTTTTTAGGAGTGTTTGCAGTGTAAAATGCCATGGTAATTAAATAGAAACCTTTCTAACTGTAAAATGGAACAGTTAAGACGCGTAACTACACCTTTTTGGGCGAGATGATAAACGCGGTAAAATACAGAACCCACCAAGTAATTGCTCGGCTTACTTTAAAATTGAATGCCAGTAGCTGGGGAATTAGCTCAAATGGTAGAGCGCCCGCTTAGCATGCGGGAGGTACCGGGATCGATAGCCGGATTCTCCAATATGTGATTTTGCACTTGGACTTTTTATTTTTCTTTTTTAGTGGAATTGCTTTGGAGTTTGATTTGCGTTTTGTCTTTTAGGAGTTTCATTGTCTTTTTAAACACGAAGGTAAAAGCACGAAGTCAGCGCGGTTGTCATTTTTAGTTCGTGTTTTTTTTTTTAATACCGGGAAGCATGCAATACAGTAAAACAAAAGAGAAAGGGTGAAACATTCCTTCATGTAACTTGGGAGTTATGCCTCTGGCATGGTGATGCTTTTTTCCCGGCATTTCAGAGACGCGGGTCGAGTTGGATAGTTTCCTCGTGGAGTACGGCCTGTCTGTTCAGGGGATTTTAATAAATGCAAAGCAGTTTGTTTGTTTGTTTGTCAGTCACTCACTCGGTTCGTTATTCGATTAGTCGTTTAACCAGATCGCCAGTTACGCCGTTTTTAGTTAATCAGTCAGTCAGTCAGTCAGTCAGTCAGTCAGTCAGTCAGTCAGTCAGTCAGTCAGTCAGTCAGTCAATCAGTTATTCACTTAGTCAAACAGCTTGTTAGTTTGACGGCTGGTCAGTTACTCAGTTTATCAAGTTGGTTAGTGAGACAGTCATCCACTAATAATGTAGATAGGTACTTGTTAGTTAAGATGTTCAACACCCAGATAGCTAACAGCAATGCAGTATTTCCGATGTGTTATTAATAACGTTTCCCTCCTGACAATCTCTCTTTTTTGTTTGTTTGTTTCTTTTTTAGCAGAAACTGAATCGGAGTCCCAGGTTTAGTGTAACCAGCAGAGGACCAATCTGTGAAAGAAGAGAGAGCGATGGCGGCAACAGGGCATCACATACTATATCAAGATCAGGAGAACCTATCAACTGCAGCAAGTCCGGTGGCCAAAGAATCAAACCTCTAAGGACAAGAAGTGCCATGACTCAGCAACAGACTGAACATGACCTAGTGGTGCACCATCCCCAACCTCGCCCCCAGGGCCTTCTCGCTTTTCAATTTGGCGGGAAGACCCTGGGGACGAGGTTGCGCCACCCCTCGAGACAGACGAATGTCGACAAATTTAAGCAATCTCATGTAAAACAGTAATCCTTATTAAAAACATTTTCTGTATAGCTTTGTCATCCTTTTGTGTCTGATGTTATAGTAGGATTGTGGAAGCGGGATGTAAAGTGCCTTGTGACCATAAGAGATTTGTGCTAACTGAGATCGTTTGCCATTTTAGTATATGCTGTATCTGTTGTCCTCTGAACTAGCTGTCGCCAAAAAAATACAAAATAAATATGCCTGCTGATAGAACTTTAGTTGCTATATGCAACCTCTTAGAAGTATAGGGAGTAGACTCGTGACGTCCTCGCCGAAATTAATTATAAAACTATTATTTATTTATTTATTTATTTATTAGGAAATTAGTTAGGGACCCTTTTAACAGTAAAATGGAGCGATTAGGAGCGGGTAGCTACACTTTCTGGTCGAGATGATTGGTCCTAATTTTAGCGAGATTTCCTCCCTCTGCTCCATTCCTCTACCGTTTTTACCGTTATTTTGCATAATTTATTCATTTCCACTCGCGCGTAGAATCTGAGAAAAATAGGACGACTGCTCGTAGTCTATGATAAACGCTGCAAAATACAGAACCAACAAGTAATTGCTACACTTACTTGGATAATACATACCAGTAGCTGGCGAATTAGCTGAAATGGTAGAGCGGCCGCTTAGCGTGCGGAAGGTTCCGGGATCGATACCCGGATTCGCCATTAGATGACTGCGCACTTGGAATGTTTTTATTCTTTTTTTTAATGCAGAATTGCTTCGGAGTTTGATCTGCCTTTTGATTTTACTATAAGATGAGGGGAAACATGAGCTCTTGGCGGAATTCCTTGTTGACGTTTCAGCGTTCTTCCAGGTGAATAATATTTCGCGGATTATTTGCCGTGGCCGACCATTCTTCTTTCCATTACTTGTTTTCTCAGTTCAATTGGTGCATCATGTTTATCTCTATGGCCAATTTTCACCTTTTAACTTTGCGAAAGTGATTCTGGATTAAATTTTGCTATGACAATTATGATATTTCTATCTTAAAAACAAGCGTAATAATTCCAAACATTTTAAAAATTATTGTGATTTCTTAATTTAAAAAGGAAAACTTCAAATTGTAAGGAAAAACATCACAGCGCGCGCTTAAAAATATACACTATAAAACGCACGTGCGTAACAAGGACTACCATGGCAACTTCATCTTTTCCCGAAAGAGCAAAGACTTTTCTTTTTCGTTGTATAGATTAGTCAAAGACACCAACGAACTTAAGAATAAAATTAAAATGTAAAGATAGATTTGTTCTTGTGATATTCTGAATTTTTAGAGGTTATTAAAACTACATTTTGAGTTTTTAATGAATTTGTGTTTAAAACGCTTGTATTCCTTACCTGAGTGTGTGGCATTCAGTGTAACCGACAGCAGAACGAAAACTTGCAGTGCAGTAAGCACATACACATTTTTCATGGTGAGCACACAACTTTTTGTCCTTTCACAAGTAAAACACGGCAGTTTGTTCCGCGAAAAGAAGCGAAGTGGATGTTTAACGTCATAATAGCAGTTAATGACGCAGAGTGTGCGCGCGGAGCCAAATTAAACTCGTTCCCAGGTTTGTTGGTTTCCTTTTCAAATTTAATTGTTCTATTGACAGACTTCCTGCAATTGGGGAATTAGCTCAAATGGTAGAGCGCCCGCTTAGCATGTGGGAGGTACCGGGATCGATACCCGGATTCTCCAAATAGCATTTTCTGCACTTCACACTTTTTTTGTTTTAGCTGCGGAATTGTTTCAAAGGGTGGTTTGTCTTTTTTACAAATCTTTAAAGCAATGAAAACCAGATCTAAAGGGTAGACTAAGGGCAGATCCTTTTTGTTGACTTGTCCCATTTAATAGCGCACTTTATTTACCAGGTGAATAACTGTTTGTCAATCCTTGCCATCCCTGACCATCATTCCGTTTCTTTTTTTAGTTTTTAAATCAATATTTCACTTCAATCAGTTAGTGTTGTATGTTCAACGTCCCATCTTTGCGACCAATTTTTTATTATTAAGCTGGGTCTAGATTTTTACTAAGTTGATTTCTCCTTTGTACCCATTTTCGCTTAATCCTCTTTTCGTTTTTCCTTGTTATTTTCCTTTTCTCGCTTTTCTCATATGTTAGGGATTCGCACACCCCAATGCCCGCAAAAGTAGGCTGCCGCGTGGAAAATTCACGCGCGTGTGAGCTCATCACACGCACTCGAAGTTAACTTCGGCATCCTATTTTCTCGTATGCAAACCAAGTTCTTCTCCCTTAACTATTCAAGAAGAAGGAAGGGCTGCTCATAGTCTAAAGCTTGGCGAACATGGTTTATTCTTTCAGTGTTTTTATTATTTCAATAATAACAATAATATTCTCAATAATACGTTACCACAGAAATATCCCAAGAAGGAGGGGGGGGGGGGGGGTGGCGGCTGGACTTGTGGAATCCACAGCCCAAATCTTTTGGTCGGCTTAGTAGAACAGCCGTTACCTAAACACTCGCCCCGAGTTGCATAAAGTTTAACGTCCGGCCTGACTTCTTACGTCAGATTTTCATTCCAGCTACAGTCATCAATCGAAAGTTCGACGTAAGCAGTTTAATGGAGTCTCAGCCCTACCCACAGCTCCTACAGTCTTACAGGGAGATACTCGTCAAGTATCTCGAGGTTCGTTACTTCCTTTTGGCGTTTGCTAAAAACAGGTTAATTTAATAGCTTATTGGAGACGAGGTTACTTTCCGGTGGTCATGTTGCGACCACCGGAAAGTAGCCTTGTCTGCAACAAGGTGGTTCACGTGTACTTGTAACTGTTGTAATGTTGTATCACTAAAAATGCTACAAATACTACAAATAGTGAGCCCCTCCCCCCCTAAAAAAAACAAAAACAAAAACAAAAGATGGATGACTGCAGTTTGCAGTGGAGAAAGAGGACTTTGTTTCAGCGTTACCAGAAACTTATATTTCTTATGTGTTTTTGGCCTTACATAAAGGGATACATTATAACAAGTGCTTATGGGGACTGGGACGAACAATGACCGCGTAAAGACGCGTTTCGCGAACGGCCACAAAACTTTCATTTTTCACCGGCTCTTTATGGCCGAAACTTGGCGGAAACTAATAGAAAAAAAAAGATTTCGTTCATCATCCTCGGAAGAATCGTCGTCACCTCCTCGCCTAACGCAAGAAAACAAGAAATCAAGAAACGAAAACTCTTCGTCAACCAACCACGAGGGTGAAGAGAACCCGCTGTCAGTGTTCGAAATGTCTGAGACCTTAGACGGGAAGCTGCAAGCGATCCTGACTAAACTTGAAAAGCTTGATGCGATAGAAAAATCGGTTAAAATCCTCCAAGAAACGCTCTCCAGAATGGACACGCGAATCCAATCACTAGAGCTCGCGCAAGCCTCGGCGAACCGAGACATCAACGACCTCAAAGAAAGTCTAAATTCCGCGGAAGACCAATACAAGAAAACCACCGAGAGCTTTAAGGAGCACAAAGAGCAGATCTGCTTAAAACTGTCCGAACAAGAAAACCAGCTTGAAGAAAAAATTGCAGACCTGGAAAATAAGAACCTTTATTTGGAAGCTTACTCCAGAAGAGAGAATATCAAGTTTGAAAATATCGAAGAGGAACCCGAACCGAACGGGAGACAAGAAGACACAGAAACGGTCCTTCGTAATTTCCTAGAAACGGAGCTCGGATACAAAGACGCAAGAAGCGTAGAGATTCAGCGAGTTCACCGTCTTAACAGCAAGAAAGATGCAAAACCCAGACCAATTATCGCAAGGTTTTTACGCTACAAAGATTGCGAGCAAATTCTTGCTATGGGCCGCCGTTTAAAAGATACGGACTATAAAATGTACCAAGACTTGCCCTACGGCATCATCGAAAGAAGACGAAAGCAGATGGAAATCTTCAAAACAGCCAGAAGAAACAACATCCCAGCAGCTTTCAGTAAGTCGCAACCTGACAAACTTTATATAAGAGGGAGGTTATGGCCTATTGGCAAACCCTTTGACTTAAGTCTATTAAACCACTCTAACACCATAGTCTCGCCTTAGAAGTAACTTATCAACACTTGAAATCCGCTAGCATGTCCTACCTTTTCCAAAATTAACGCAATTGTTAATCGAGTTTAGCGGTCGGGCGAACGCTGTAATACGTAGCGAATCAGGCAATTATTTATTTGCTGGATCCAGTCCGCCGAAACGCAAAGAAGTGCGTATTAAGCCCAACTGTAGGGGCTCGTTTAATTTTTCTTTTCTTCGTGTTGTCGATGTACCCATTATATGTTTGCTGTTTTAGCTTAATTTTGGTGCTCATTTATTTTTTGGTGTTTTATGTTATTTCTTGTCGCTTTGTTTTCGCTCGCATAAAAGTCACAAGCACTTGGATACTATACTCAAAAATTTGCATTTCAACTTATTCTCAAGGGCATATAAGCTTAAAAACAGATAATAACAGAATTGATACACGCAAACATTCTCCTCTTCAAAGCACAATAATGTTCAAAACTAGCCATGGCAACGCCACTTAGATTATCATTTCTGTCAATTAACGCAAGAGGTTTGAACCAGGCGCGAAAGAGGAGACAAGTTTTTCGCTGGGCCCACAATAGTAAAGCTGATATCATATTTTTGCAAGAAACCTACTCCACGGAAAGCGTAGAAGAAATATGGAGATCAGAATGGGGTGGCAAAATCCATTACAGCCATGGATCTAGACATTCCCGGGGTGTGATGATTTTATTTAACCCAAAACTCGACTTTCAAGTAGATAATACTATCGCAGACAAAAACGGGAGATACTTGATGCTTGAAATCATTATCCACGATTCTACTTTCTTGTTATGCAATGTTTATGCTCCAAATGACAATTCATCACAAAATACTTTCTTCTCCAACCTAAATAACACCCTCAAACAACACACAAACTTGCAAATTATTTTAGGCGGCGACCTCAACTGCGCACTAACACCGCTAGACAAAACCGGCGGCACCTCTATTGAAAAGAAAAAGTCAGTAATTAGAGAAATAAACAGTTTATGTAGCAATCATAAATTGCAGGATGTTTGGAGAAGCCAACATCCAAATCTATCACGATTCACGTGGCGCAATCATTCTCTAAAAATTCAATGCCGATTAGATTATTGGCTTGTCTCTAAAAATCTTTCCTCATCTCTTCTTAAGACAGATATTACAAGCCCCACTTTCTCCGATCACTCGGCAATTAGTTTTGTTCTTCAGTCCGAGGAATATACTAAGCGTGGCCCAGGCTTCTGGAAAATAAATAACTCGCTACTAAAAGATGACAAGTTCACTTCCGAACTCAAAGCCAAAATCCCAGAGTTCAAAGCTAAACACAACTACCTTGAAGATAAAGGTCTTTACTGGGACATGCTAAAAATGGAAGTGAGGATTCACTCAAGATCTTCCTCGTCGCCTTGGTTTGAACCTCTGTTTAATCATCGCCAAATATTATATTTATACTGCGTCACGAAGAGAAGAGGATTATATCTGGGAAGCTTTTTTTGCTATACTTAAAAGCCACCTTGAAATTGAAAAACATAAATCCAAATCACAAATAAGTATTTGAGCCTCCTTTTGTTTGGCTATCCGTCTTGTTAATTTTTTTTCCTCTCTATTTCTTTCTATTTTTTTCTGTCATTTGCTTATTTCAGTATCGCAGTATCGCACAAGTAATGTAGCCTTATTATGTATATGTAGTGTATAGCATCAGTCTGTAATCGTAGCTTTAGTTTGTTAAAATGTCTCGTAAATTTTGTAAGCATTGTTAACGTTTGTACCGCGTGCTAAGTTATAATAATATCTTATATAATAATAATATCTTGTAGCATAGGTACCATACTGTAAGTTTTCTGTTGTAAACAGTTTTAGCTTTGTATAGTAAGTAATATTTTGTAAAAAAAAAAAAATTATAAAAAAAAAATAACAAGTGCTTATAGCCCGCAAAATAATTATGAATGGAAAGCATGAAAAAAAAAAAAAAAAAAAAAAAAAAAAAAAAAAGAGGAGAAGAAGAAAAAGCCCCGATCCGAGACTGATACCTATAGTTTATCATGTTTTTTCTTAGTAAATTGTAACTGTGAGCCCATTTACTCGCGCAAATGAAAGCAAGAATCTGTAAAGCCCAGTCTAAACGATCAAACATGTTTGCCCAATATCATGTTGGGTGAATATGTTCTACTGTTATGCCGTCTTTCTGAACTGTGCGTTTAAACGGTCCATTGTCCAATGTTTGGAGATACATTGTTTGCCCGTAAAATGGTTAATTTGGATTTTTTCGACCTCCCCTGCGAGCATGAGTGCACTGATGTGACGCAGTCTGGCATGTGCGCCTTGGCTTTTCTTCGCCGACTTTTTTTTCACCAGTTCCGACTTTCCTTTGCCGTACTCTCGTATTTTCTTGCAGTAAACACTGAAATAAAATACAGAAAAATGGTAAGACAAAATAATTTTCTGGCGATATAGATTGTTAACAGTGCGCCCTGTGCGATGGATGGAGGCTGTGTGCTTGCCTTATTGCTGCATCACGGCGATCGAAAACTAGCGTCAGCGGAAAAAAAGAGAACCCGTAGAATTTCAGTAGAAACGCAGAGTATTGAACTTGGACTGGACTTAAAGAATGTGTTTGTCACGACGGGGTGCAACATAAACAAGTACAATCTTTGTTATATCGGGGTTTGGCTAATAATATTTTAACTTAAAATTGATCAGTGTTTATGTTGCACCACTCAGCATTCGGTCTAATCGCGCAGTTGCCATTGGGATTGAACGATTAAAATTCGTGATTTAAGATCTTCACCTATTTCTGTTATCTGTTTGGCTTTCAACTTTAATGGCGTGACGACATTTAGTCGTTATACCCGAACACATCTTCATTTGGGATTCCGAATGTCAGGGATTTCATTATTCAGGGTGTTTGTTATATCGGGTTTTTTCCCATACATCAGTTCTACTGTACCTTTGGTCTGATATATGAGCGTCCTTTGTTGTAATAGGGACTATGGATTTATCAACTAAGTTGATAAGGTAAATTGGCCACCGTAAAAAAGAGATCGAAAGCTGATGTTTCGAGCGTTACTCCTTCAGTGGCTAATTTACCTTATCAACTCAGGGCTAACGCTCAAAACATCAGCTTCCAATCTCTTTACGGTGGCCAATCTTTCTTAGCAACGTAGGTGATAAATCTAAAATTTTGTGTTTCACGTCCCCACCGACGCAGCACCACTGCTTATTTAAAACCCGACCCCTTGTTTGTTTGCTATAAGGGGTTCGTTTCATCCAGTTTTCACTGTGCTTGGGAAAACCTGCTGTAGGCAACTTTGGTTTACAAGGCAAATACGCCTCGGAGCACTCCTTTATAGCATTCCCTTTTATACTGCAGTTTTTCTCAACAACCTGCACTCGAATTTGATAAAGAGCAGTCTTGTAGGACATAACATTAATAATAACAGTTTTTATAGACGCATTTTGCAGAGCCTCAATGCGTTTACAAGAAAATAATTTCAAAACCTAATTTACAACCTCCAAAAAATAGTTTAAAAAGTGCTGTACTACTAATAACAATGGATAAAAGATAGAAGGCCGCCCGTGGCTACCCAAGGACGATGCCTTCTAATACAGAGGTGTTTTGCACAAGTTATGAAAAAAAAAAACAGCTCTTAGCGAGCTAATATTGGAATCCAAAAACAAAAATACTGGTAATCACGATTTTTTTTACAGATAATCAAGGAAGCATAATTCAAATAAAAAAGGTTCAAGATACAGAACAATATATGGCACTTTCTTTTCAAAATTGAGCTCAATTATCTTTGAAAAGTTTGTGATTACCCCTAATTTTCTTCTTGGATTCCAACATCCCTTGCCAAGATTTAATTTTACCGCATAGTCATAAGCCACGGAAAAATACCTTTGTATGTAATAGGTACCGTCCTTAAGAAACCCGAGTTTCTTAGACCAATGCGCAAACGTATGCACAGTAACAAGGGGACGCACCCACCTTAAACGTGCTGCCAACAGTCGGGAGAATGAATGCAGCAGGGGCTCTTAACTAGTTATTTTACCATTTTCACTTTTAATGTTATTCGTGTTCGCATTTTGTCCTGTAGTTCTGGATGTAAGGGAAATGGATTTTCCAGTAACTACAGTAAGTGTACTAAACTATCTATCTAAACTTGTCCATCTAGTTTTAGCTTAAATTTGAAAAAAAGGGGGGGTTATATATTTTTTTCCATTTACGAACGTGGAGATTTGCTTGGGAAATGTTTTTCTCTATGATCAAAATTAGGATTGTTATTGTCATTAGTACGTGTAAATAGGTTAACTTGAATTTTTAAATTAAACATTTATTTGCCTGGTTTGATCCATGGCATGGTTCATATCCTTTTTAGGCAGCCTCGTTGAATTTTTTAATCATCAATTCGACTTAGTTGCCCGTGAGAGTCGTTCATGTACTTCTTTATAGAGTGTTTTAGCCGTTTGCAACTCACTGTCGTTCTCCTCTTCCGACTTCAACAATTCTTTTTCTCTCTCAGACAAGATAGCTCTACTTTTTTCCAACTTCTCCACTTCCTTTTCTCTCTGTCAGTATCCTTAGCCTTTCTTTCTTTACTTTTTGAATGCTTCTTCGACTTAAATTGACTTATGTTTTTTGAAAACAGTTCATTGGTAAAAAAACTGTCGAGGCATTAAATAGAAGGTACACTTACTGTAGTTAATGGTTTGGTCTTTGCTTGGCTGAGGAAATCCGTTTGCCTTCTTGGTTACATCGAAAAGGACAAAATTCACGAGCTTAGCAATAACTGTTTCTTTTTTCCTTTTTATCCTGGGTAAAGCGATTACAGGGCATTTGTAAACTATATAGGGAAATATAGGGGAATTAAAAAATATAGGAAATAAAGGAAATATAGAGACACTTGAAGTCCTGCATCATAGCTCTGGAGTGTAAGGCTCCACTGATTTTTCAAATTTTTGGTGATTTTAAGGATAGAATTTAGAATTGAGAATTTTAAAGAAATGGTGATTCAAACTTGAACATTAAAGTTAATAATCAATAAATGGACACCAAAACAGTCCACTGACAACCCAAAACCTGTCAAATTCTTTCTTTTGAAAGGAATATGAGTCCCCACCACTGCTCTCCCAACCCCGCTCATTGAGGCAGATGGTTACCGGGAGCACCATTTCTGCAGAGTCCCACTGACACTGGTCCACCCACACTGAACCCTGGCCAGGTGTGTTGCCCCTCAAAAAAAAAACCTAGGACGGTTCCAATTACTCTGTTCTCCCTTGCACCAGGTGAAAAACAGTGAAAAAAAAAAAAACCTTCGGAGAAAAAGATACGAGTTTAAGCAATCAAACTAGGGAAAATTTGAACTTTAATTGAGTCTAATAAAATTGAAGCTCTTTGAAAGTACACAAGAAAAGACGACAGCGATGAAAAAGACAATTTTAGCTCTTGTGAACTCTTCATGTCTTATATTTTTATTTTTTTACCAGTTAAAAAATTGAAGACTTCCTCCAAAAATTGATCTTCTTAGTTAAGCTACACCACCAGACACATTCTGCAGATGCATTCTGTCTCCCTCCCCTTTGCAATGTTGGTGTACAAAATTTGCTACCTGAATTGTGATGAACAACATTGAGAAGGAAAAAGAAAACAGCGATGGCTTGAAGTGTCCCAACTAATTGTGATTGACACTGTAGTTTCGGAAGTTTACTTTAACTAATCCTTGAACAGACTGACACATGACACAAACCAAATTGTCTCACTATGTACAAAACCAGTGGATAGTGTTTTTTGCATGCTCTGATTGGCTAGTCAAACTCAAGATAGTATCTACTAGTCACCTCCTCGTTATACAATAAAACAATAGCAATATTACTTTTCACCTCAGTGTCGGTTAAGAGTGGTAGTTATTTCCCTCGCTGCGCATGCTTTGCAGCAATAAATATCCACCACTGTTCGCTTCCACTTAACACCAACAACGTTCAGTGCACTCCCCCTTTAGTGAAGACCAGCTGTGACAGGTACATACACTCTACACAATACGCACCCAGTCAGACGTCATCACGCATCAAGTAGTTGCTTGGTGGTTACAAACAACACAAAAATTCTAAATGTCACCCTGATGTGGCAAATGTCACTTAAGAGAGGAAGTAGCCTGCCAGAGATTCCAATTAAAGTGATTTGACTGAGAAAATTTTCGGTTGTTTTGCTTTGAAAAAGTGCAAGGCGTCGAGTGACAAATGACACTCAGAAAATAGGAAAATAGGAATGACACTGGCCAAACAATAGGAAAAAAATAGGAATTCTCACACAAAATAGGAAAAAATAGGAAGCTTTGTTTGAGTTTTATCCTCTTAAAGGGGCACTGTCACGGGCAATCTGCTGCGTTGAGGTCAATTCTGTACTAAAATAATTGCTTAGTACCTTTAATCGCACTAAAAATGCTCCTGCATAACTAGGAAGATAACAAATGAAATTTAGCAGGGAGAGCAAACCATAATAATTTGCTTGCATTTTTTTCAAGACACAGCTTGAGAACTTTCAAGTTTCAATCCATTCCCATCCTTGCCACCTGTAACAACAGATGACAGTAAAATGTTCAGTGCAGTAATATAGTCCTTGGCAAAAAACTAGAACATTATTTTTGGGGTTGACAAGTTTTAGCTTTTGGAAGTGATACTACAATAGTGTGACAGTGCCCCTTTAACACTCCCTGCCCCAACAACACCTATGTTCCACAATCCAATGCTTTAATATTTAAGACACAATGGCATACATCCTCAATGTAATTCACACGAATGTGCCAGCATTGCAGTATAAGCAAAAACAACTTGAGTGTCACCAGTTATGATACCAAGCACATCTCATCCTTCAAAAATTACCAGATTCCAAATTTCATTATAAACTTAACCAGATAGAAGAAGGATAGGCAACAAGATATTTTTTACAAACATTATCAAAGTTCACTGTCACCCACTACATGTACATATCTTCCTTACAATAACATCAACAAAGATTTGTGAGCAACCAAAAGTCGTCATGCACTTATGTTTTTGCTCGTTTAGCAGTTTGGGTAACCTTAGCCTTGGCCTTTTTCTTGGCAGCATTTACTGTTAATGACACGGCCTTTTCTAATAGTTTGTGCTGTTTGTCAGTCAACATTTTTCTCTTTTCTCCAATTTTCTACCGGCTTTGCATTGCTTGAACTCGCTTGGTCTTAGCAGTGTCAAGCATCATTGTGGCTACATTAACACTTTGCTTGTTGAGAGCTGTCGCTGAAAGGGCATTGTGTAGTTTTGCTGTTGCATCACTCAGTAATTCATGAGCTGCTTTCAATTCTGCTTTTACTACTTCTTCCTCTTGCATCAGAGTATCCTCACTCTTTTGGAGGGACTGTCTTGATTTATCCATCTCTTCTCTTGCTTTCTTGGCTCTTTCAGCTTCCTCCCTCTTCCTTTCAACTTCTAGTTTTTCTGCCTTTAGTCACGGCTGATATGCAGTGTGAACTGATCGTACAGATCGCTTCAACTCTTTTGTGATTGCGATGTTCTCAGGTTGACCATTTACTGGATCATAAAACCTGACTGTCTCCTTTACAGTGCGCAGACCTGCGATTGTCACTTCTCCTACATTCTCGTCCCCAGAGCCCACGATGGTCTTGGTCTGCGCCAGGGATCGAGACCTCTGGCAGGGGCCAGGTAACATGCAAGCGCAATAGCTGCCCCTTTTTGTAACCGATAGTAACAGTTATTGTTTCAAATTTCTAAGGCTCCGCACAAAAGCCGGAATTCTGTGATTCGTGGACTTCCTGCTTCGGTCCCTGCCAGAGGTCTCGATCCCTGGCGCAGACCAAAAGGATCTTGGGCTCTGGGGACGAGAATGCTTCTCCTAGTGCTGATCTCTCACTGGTGACCACCCTTGCATTTATTGACAGACTTCTTTCAGACTCAGCATTTGTTTGGGCCAATACAAGTCCAGATTTGATCACTAGTGGCAGAGATTGATACTGGCTGCTACCATCAATGATTTTAGCAGGAACACGCCATTCCAGTAATGATCAATCTGCTGGTTAGTATCAAGTTCAAATACCGCTTGATCTGCTTGTAGCAATTTCCACTCATCCAACATAGATGGGATATCCAGCTGAGGTTGAAGTTTGAGGTTGAAACAAGCTTCAAAATGGTCTTTTTCACATAGGGGATTCATTTTTTTTTGGCATTTATCAATTTTATTTCAAATATTTCAAAATGTTTCCATGCCACAAGTAAAACCCTTAAAAAAAAAGAAAAAATAGCAAATTCTTCCAAAAATAGGAGAAAATAGGAAGCACGCCAAAAAATAGGAAAAAATAGAAAAAAATAGGAACTTGATGCCCTGAAAGTGGTACCTGACATGAGGCAATCCCTTATGAGAAGTGGCTGCACGGGGAGATTTGCCTGTATTTTTTTTTTAGCCTCAAGCAACTGCATAAAATATTTAATTGCTTCAACACAGACTGTGAAGATATGCTTACCACAGGTGCATATCATTTTCAATTGTTAAGTACATCACTGCTATGAAGCATCAGTCAACAAAAGACAAGAACTTCTGTGCCTGTACACCCAGCTTATTCTGGATTTACCAGAGTGCTTTCTTTAATTTGGTGCTAATTTTAGCAAGTTGATCACCACAGAGTTGATTTCTAAAGGGAACCTCCACTGTCACAACAAATTGACAGTAAACTGTTGGAATTAAAGTCTACAGGTAAATTCTAATTCTTGAAATTGACAAGTGGAAATAAAGTTTTAGTGTCCCAATAAGTTACAAATATACGAATATCACCTATTTTGGATTTTGAATTTCACGCACGCTGCCATTTTGAATTGCCGGTTGCTGCTACTGTTAAGAAGCAACTTTCTTTTGTATGCAACAACATGGACAACCATATGATGTCATAAAAATTTGGAAGTAGATATTCGTATCTAACTTTTTGGCACACTAATTAACATTGTTTCCACTTGTTAACTTAAGAATTGAAATGTAGACTTTATTTCCAACAATTTCACGTCCATTTGTTGTAGCAGTGGAGGTTCCCTTTGTCTTCCTCCAGTTTGTTACTTAGGAATCAATGACTAGCTCATTAACGTCCGTGCCGACCTGAGCCGGCCTTGATTTTGCGCGTGTTCGTTTTTGGCCCCAGCCTCCCCTAGAAAGGCTTTTTTGGTCCCCTTTTGTCCTAGTTGTCTTTGGGAATGTTCAACCAATCAGAATCCACCTACTGCGCATATATTTGAAGGCTTGAGGGGGTCCTAGAAGGGAAGACTTCTTGTCACTCTCCAAGAAGATCACATTTCACTCAAAATGGCTGCCGTGCTCTCCACGCGTGAATTTTCAAGATGGCAATATCTCACTCTCGGAAGGAAGGATTACCTTTTGAAGCTTAAAAATCGAAAGAAGAAGTTCTAAGGAACACTCGACAAGTTAAGCGATGGAATTTAGAGCTTTTAGAGCGAAAAAAACATCTTTCGAGGACAAACTACCGTTTTGTTAAAGCGAAGGACAATCTTCCATCTCCAAAGATTTTTCGAGCCGCGGACTTTCTGGGAAATGTTCTGGCACTTCTACGAGTCTACGGTAGAGTAAACTTCACATTTGATTGTAAATTTGTACCGAAATAGCTTTTTAATTGAGAGATTCTTAGTGTTCCTTAAAGTTTTTGTAAAAGTTCTGAAAAACGTGCACAGTTCGCGTCAGTAAATGCTCTTCAAAATAACTTGCACATTGAGCGAAATCGCTTGCGCGTAGCTTCCCTCGAAGAAAGAATTGAACGCGTTTGGTTTTCAGAAACGAATAAAGGCGTGTATTAATAAATGTACTACTTAGAAAAGCTTACTGTCTCTTCTTCTGTGAATCTTCATTGATGAAATCTCAAAAAGTAGTAATCTGGCCTAAACAAACAGAAACCCTCTGTTGTGGTTTGATTTCATGTGAAAGCTCTTGCGTAAATTTTCAAAATTTTGACTTTGAGGTTGTATTTTTGGCTAATTCTTAATTGACAACTGGTGTATTTTATTCGAAAGTTAGAAATTTTAACTATTCTAGATCAAGTGAGTGTTGTTTTTTCCAGGCTATAAATTGTCGTTTCGTACTGCACATGGGGTTGTTTATTACCAACTTCTAATTTAGCGAAGCGATCAAAAAACACGCGGCTGTTAATGAGCTAGTCTCCTTGCAAAATAACCAGTACTGAACAAGTAGCAGAATTTTTAGGTGTTCACTAACATACCTCTGTGCCCTAAATGGAATAAAATGCCAAACCACACTTAAGAAATTGGAGTTCTTGGTTTGTATGATAATGGTCAAATTCAAATTCACAATGTTTTTATTATCTTTGGTCCCATGCCAAAAGATTAATACATGTAAACAAGTTAAATGCTAACTCACTTTGCTTCTAGAGAAAATTTGTATTTTTCTCAATGTCAAAACGAATTTGATCTTTAAGGGGACTCATTTCTCCCATTAGTGTATCTTCAGTTCTAACTTCTTGTTACCAAACCTACTAAGTGTATCGATTATGACTCAACTATGCACCGCTGTGGCATTTATTTTTTTGATTCATTACAATACTTTGGCTAGAAAACTATACTACAGTTTAACTTAAATCTCAGCCAACCTAAGTCATGAAATAAAACCTTGAAACATCTCAACATTTGCCTTCTAGGAATCACCTGTGGTGTACTGTCAACAAATGATCTTTATTACCAGAAAAAAGAGTCTTCATATAGTTTATACACAACTTATGTAAATTTCACATAACAAAAATATTACACCATGCTAAAATAACAAAATAAAATAATAACTTGCATCAATGATATTTTCTTAAATATCTCTGTACATGGTAATGTAAGTACACAGTGTACGATATTGACTACAAAAAGAAGGAGACAAAAAATAATTTAAATGATTTATGAGACTTGCCACTGAATAAGTGTTCTCTGGTTGATTTCAGTAAGCTGGATCCCAGTCTGCTGCATGACATGAGCACTGTTGACGACAGCTTCCCTGATTTTTTTATAGGCATTTCCGACCAACGTCCACCGCAGTGTGCTGTTTTCACTGTGAAGGGTAGATTTGGCACAACTTGATAATTACAGCCTCCATGTACCTGTTGTAGTCAGGCCGGGAGGCTGGTCCACTGTTCTGTCCCAGGAAACACCTCTTATTGCTAGCTTTCAAGGTGACCAGACAATCTGCCAGGGCAACCACTCTGTTATAGCCAGGGATGTTTTTGGGGCCAACAGAGTCATCAGCAGGGTCCCCCTCAGGGCTCTGGAAGGTCTCGGCAACCAGCTGATTACCAGTGTAGGCCACTGTGGGGTCATCAGTGGTAACATCCTATGTGAATGAAACAGTTAACATCTCAGTTGCAGATTTAAATTGTAAGAATTTATAAATTTAATAATTATGTTGTACCCGTTGGAGATGGTACATTCACATGAAACCTTTCATCATCCTCATCTGTAGCATGCAGTGGGGTCTCCCCCTGTTGTTCAGAGCTGAGGTTCTGGAGGACCTGTGGCAACAAAGGCAAAATAAGAACAAAGCAAAAAATAAGGAAAACAAAAAACAAAAAAATTCAGTTGCCACTACTGATAAGAAGCAAATTTCTTTTCTATCCAACAACATGGACAACTGTGTGACATCACAAAAATTCAGGAAGTAGATATTCACAGCTAACCTTTTTGGTACACTAAAACTTTATTTCCACTTGTTAACTTAAGAATTGAAATTTAAACTTTATTTCCAACAATTTTTACATCAATTTGTTGTAACAGTGGAGGTTCCCTTTAAGGAGGATGTCATTACGGTTTTGTGCCCCATGAACTGTGTCGCCCGAAAAATGTAGGGTAGCCATGCTGCTGTGCACACTCACAAAGCACACCGCTATTTTTGGGTCTCTTTGACTTCAACACAGAATATTCCCAAAAGGGATTTATAGGGCTGTTATTCCCGTCCGTGAAAAGACAATAGGAGTAATTGCTATTGTGGAAATGTGCAGAAAATGCTCTCACTTTAGATTAACACTGGCTGTAGAGGAAATGAAAATTGCTCAACCAGAAACATGCGAAAAATATTTCGTTACAAAGAAAACTTTGAGTGACCGCCCTGTGGGAATACACTTAAGCTTACATGAGTCGTGTGGAAATCTACACAGTCATCTGCTGTTGTCTGTTTAAAGTGCCTATGAAGTGAAAATTGTTTTTGTTTAGTTATAATATTTACCATTCGAAAAACAGGATTCCAAAGATTGAAACGTCTAGCTTTAAAACTAACGATTTTACAAGCGCTCAAAGTTTGCAATTTTTCCCTCAAAAATGGTCATTTGAATCGCGCGGTCAAAATACCACGTGACTATAAGCTCTGACATCATTTGGGTGCCTCAGTCAGATCTTACTATGGCGGACGTAAAGAAATCAAAGAGAAAACCGCGTGGGCGATATTGCGTTGCTGGTGCCCCTAAACAGCAAAGTTGTCAAAATACTACGTTTACACCTGGTATAAGAATGTATGGCTTCCCTTCTGATCCGGTTGTGAGGGCTAAATGGGTCCAGTTTGTCCGTAGACACAGACACGATTTCAAAGATCCTTCCTCGAAATATACATCGCTCTGTTCGGCACACTTTGAAGACTCGTGCTATGTGCGAAGCCCATCGATTCTTAGCAGCATGGAAGCTCAGGGTCTGAAGATGAACTCCAGTTCGACGGCGGTACGTTCGCCCATTCTTGTCCCTCAGTAGTGGAGCAACTTGAAGAAGCACTGTTCTATTTGTTAGAGCCACGTAATCGTCGTGTTGTGTAATACAGGTGATGCGTTCAGTCGATCCATCAAAGGCCATTTTAGCAGACGCATTTGCGACTTCCTTACAGCAACGAAACTCGCGCGCACCGACTAAGTTTTCATCATTGCATAGTTCACATTGGCACCTGAAGGACAAAGTGGAAGTCATAAGATATACGTAAGCTTAACACAAAAAGAAAATATCGAGAGATACATGCTGTAAGATACTTTACTTTCGGACCATTGTCAAAAGAAAGTTCGATCCTTTATGATGTAAATATTGACATGCCCAGCAAGTCGGGTTTGTCTACGAAATTTCGCAACTTAAAGTCGGGTATTACAGCGTAAAAGTTAACGATAAATAAAACTATATACCAACCACGAGTTAACCGGAACTTCTCTTTCGTATCTCGCTTCCAGCGCCGCTGGTGTAAGGCCGTCTTCATCAGCTTCATCGACTTCATTTTCTTCTGTATTTTCATCAGCGTCCTCGGCTAGAGGTTCGTCTTGGTAAGGCCTAATTTGGCTGTAAATTACCTCGACGTCTTCTTCCTCTCCCTCACGGGTTTCATCGTCTTCGGGGCTGCTAGATATTCCCGAAATGTCGCTCATTTCTGTATCGCTCGACATCTTTTCGTACTGAAAACACTCCTTGATTACTAGAAACTTTGAATGCGTAAACAAATGCGAGGCACCCAAGTGACGTCACGGCCCGGTATTTATGGATTAAACTCGACCCAATCCCCTGACCATTTTTTAGGGGAAAATTACAAACTTTGAGCGCTTGTAAAATCGTTAGTTTTAAAGCTAGACGTTTGAAATTTTGGAATTATGTTTTTCGAAAGGTAAATATTATAACTAAACAAAAACAATTTTCACTTCATAGGCACTTTAAACAAAGAATTTTCTTTACGTGTTCGCGTACAGTATTAAAAAAGACAGGTTTCAATAATTCGAGTTTTTTTGGAGGCTGAGTTCAGGTAAAGAAAAGGAGCGATCTTTTGCCGGCCGGCGCCATTTGTCAACTTAGTTGTTTACTTGCGAGGCCCCGCAGATGCATGTCAGACTTTCTGTAGTTTTCGAAGGTCACTGTTTTAGCCACTCAAATCTTCGCTTGCAGTGTCTGGTATAATTTTCCATCAAGTATCTGGATACCTAAAGGATTTTGACAAAAAAATGAGAAAAAATTTCAGATATTTTGAACCGATTACGTACGAATATGCTTTGCCTGCTGTTATGTTACTTTTGGTGGTTGCATTTTAATAATTGATCGATCGTTTGCCTGTTTTCCTAATAGTTTACTCGTTTATTCTAACCGATTTTTAATAATCTACGGACTTTACACGACATGTTCATACTGCTTTCACGTTTATGTTAATTTCAGGTGTGAATTATTTTTAACAATAGAGGATAAACTGTGATGGCCTTTCTAATTACGGGCATTGTTTCTCGATGAATAGGTCGATGATTCGAACGCTGAGAGCAGAAACAATGGTTACGACATTGACATACACTCGGGACTTAAATGATTGACAGCTCTGCATCTTGTTACGCATACCCTGTACGTTTTTTACAAGCTAATTTGCATGTTCGATCGACGTGTTTCATGGGGCGCAAAACCATAATGCTTCCTCTTGCTTTCTTTGAGTTTGTTACTCAGGGATCAATGACTGTGACTGTGTTAGAATTTTCTAACAACTTAAAAAATAACCAGCACTTGAACATGAATCAGGTGATCACTAACATACCTGTGGGCCCTAAATGGAATAAAATGCCAAACCACAATTTTGGTTTGCATGATAATGATCAAATTCAAATTCACAGTTTTTTTATTATCTTTGGTCCCATGCCAAAAGGAATATTAAACAAGTTCAATGCTTACTCGCTTTGCTGTCTAGAGAAAATTTTTATTTTTCTCAACATCAAAATGAATCTGTTCTCTCCGTTTCATTTCTCTAATTTTTGTATCTTTAGTTTTACTACCATTTTCGTTCAAAACTGAAGCGTGACGATTTTTTCGCGTATGTTTACATTTTAAACTTAACTGTTTTGTCTGGTTACGTGTCACTTTAGACCAATGAAACCTTGTCGGTTATGTCGCGAAACTGACAAGGTTCTTGGCGCCATTCGAACATGTTTTGTTCACGTGTTCTGAAACTTTTCGGGTTTTCCGTGTACAGGAGCATGTTTTGTTCATGTGCTTTGAAACTTTATGGTCTGCGAAACGGCCAACATTGAAATTTGTTGTGCTCCAAACTGCACTAATTCCTCGGTGATTTGGGAAAGGGAGATAGATCAGTAGTGGACTTTCAATACTTTGATGAGTTCAAAATCATCTTCCTGTAATTTTTCAGATGTCAGGCCTCTTTAGGCTTTGCTAATTTTTGCATTATTTTCGTCGCAGTATCTTTGCGGTGACAGACAGATTTTGCGATGTTTATGGTCACGCAACTCGTTCGCAAATTGTGTAAAACTCCGCGGAATATAACCCGTAACTTGTTCACCCCCTTCACTCAGACCCTCACTGATATTAAAAAAAAATTCTGTCAATGATGGAGCATTTTAAATCTTGATCTAAAGCGACTCCTGGATGGTAACTCCTTCCAAACTTGTTAACTTTTCTCATCTCCTTCACTGCAAAAAATTAAAGACTTTGGTGCAAAACCTGAAAAGTCTCAAAGCATGTGAACAAAACATGTTCGAATGGTGCCAAGAACCTTGTCAGTTTCGCGACATAACCGACAAGGTTTCATTGGTCTAAAGTGACACATAACCAGACAAAACCGTTAAGTTTAAAAAGTAAACATACGCGAAAAAATCGTCACGCTTCAGGGTTGAACAAAAATGGTAGTAACTTCTTGAGCGGTTGCCAAACCTTCTAATTGCAATGATTATAACTCAACAACGCACAGCTGTGGCATTTATTTTTTGTTTCACTACAAAACTTTGGCTAGAATAAGTACCACAGTTTAACCTAAAGCACAACCAACCTCAATCATGAGATAAAACGCTGACAAAATTTTGACATTAACCTTCTAGAAATCACCCGTGATCTACTGTTAACAAACTATCTTTATCACCAGAAGAGAGAGTCTTCATGTAGTTTATATACAGTATGCAAACTTCACGTGTCAAAAATATAGTGTTTTATCCTAAGACTTAAAAAAGTCTGAATTTTGCCTGTGGGACTGTTCTTAAGTATTGGAAGTAATTTTCAAGAATGTTGCCAATGTCTGACATACATAATCATAACCATATGTTTAGATAAAAAAACATTGTTGCTTCCCAGACACAAACTTTGCTTCAAAATATGTACTTTGCAGTTTAGCAAGGTATTCACAACTTAGTATATTTCATCAGAAATATTGCTTCAACGCTACAACACATGATGTCCACAACAGTTGAGAATACAAACAAATAAAATTATCAGTTACACATGCAGGTTGTCCGTTTCCCATTATTTTCCTTTGTGTGCACAATCAATAGATGCTAGTGACAGCACCATAGTCGTGAGCTGAGCTGTTTTGTGTGTGAGCTGATCTGAGCTATGACAACGTTTTAGTTTACAAATAGTTTCCATTTGGCCATGCATAAGGCACATATGATGGCAAAACGTGTTAAGAATGCATCATCAGAGTACACATGCAAGGCAAATCGGAATCTATTTTGCTTTATACATTCTTTTGATTTCAGTTACCCTGCATAAAACTAAAAAATTAATGTTTTTAAACATCTGTGAAGTGATGGTTTGCACACACACAGAACTTTGCAGCTCACTAGGTAAATCGTGCAGCTGTACTTGAACCACAGACTCTCCTAGACAAATCAAAATACGTGCTTTATTAATAACACTCTTTTCTTTTCGCCCTTTCTGGTACGCACAAAAGAGAACCAAAGAAACCAACAACACACCTCAGTTGATAAACAGTAGATATACACTCAAATAAACCTGCAGCAAAACCAGTAAAACCTATAATAAATGATGCCGATCGTATTTTCGGAGCATTGTAGCCATGAAAAGTTACCAGGGAATAATATTCATTCAGCTTCTCTCAATACAATCAACATCACTCACGCATAATAAGTCAAATACCGTGTTAAAAGCGGAGCAACTTTAGAATACCCGTCCCTTATTTATTATATCTCTTAATGCTTTGAAGAACGAGGCATATGAAAACAAAAGGAATAATTGTTATTCAACGACATGCAAATAAGGGGACAGGTATTCTAAAGTTTAACCGCGGCTTGCATAATCAACGGTATATACATGTATATATGTAAAGCACTGCTGGTAAGACTAATGGCACAACAACAACAACAAAATAAAGCAACCACCAACCCAGGAGGCGTCTTACAGAAATAATGGACAGGTAGTATGAAAACTTCGTCCGTTTTGAAACTAAATAAAAGAGCAAAATGTCTAATAACGTGTTCACGAACCTGAACATCCCATTTTGTGATACTCTTGCTCCCTTTTGAGCACAAAAAGCGGTAAGAAGGCCGAAGAAGCACGTTGACACATCGCCGTACCCAGAAACCTGAGAGACTGGTTATTCGTCGAGCGTTAGTTTTCAGTCCTTTCGCGCTTCGCAGACCTCGCTTCCAAAACAGCGGAAAATTTAAAAATTTTAGAGGAGATATTTTATGGGGGAGAGTTGTTTGGACTCATTTTGATCATTCAAGCGGGAGTTTTCGCTTCTCAGGCGAAGTTCCTTTTAACATGGACTACGTAGTTGGCATCACGAAGCGTAACTGTTCCTTGTTACTGAGTTTAAAGCTTTTTCTGATAAACTACGTAAAAAGAACCAATACAGATGTCGAATGTTCCGTTTATATGGCAGTTTTCAAAGAAATTCGCCTGTACAGATTCCACAACGAATACTTTTCTTACCTTTTAGACCTACGGCAGCTGCTTCTGCGCATGCGTTCGATGTAATAATCTGTCTCTCAAAGAGTGCATCGGGTGACTAACCACATGTGCGCGACTTATAAGTTTATGTGAAATATATAGAAAATGTATGCTATATTGCAGACGTGCTCGCCTCGTGCGGCACATATACTAAAATTGGAACGATACAGAGAAGATTAGCATGGCCCCTGCGCAAGGATGACACGCAAATTCGTGAAGCGTTCCAAATTTTTTTTAGTTTTTGCCAAAACATCAATTGTCCAGGTCTTTATAGGCGGTTTTTTAAGACAATTTTGAACTTCCTGACTGCAAGTCAGCCTTGAATTCCTGAGTTTTTGATAAGGTAGTAAAACTCTAGAGATAAACAGCCATTTAAGTGTACATACCTGCTGATGTGATGTCTGTGTGTTGTTTTCTGACTTTTTCTTGTCCTATAAACGCCATTTTAGCAAGTTTTGGTTTTCTGGATGTTTTGGTACCTGGATTCTCGAGAACACTAAAACTTGCTAAAATGGTGTTTATAGGGCACAAAACAGTCGGTAAACAACGCACATATATGTCTTCATAAAGTATGAAAAGTCTGTATTTTATCGAACTCACGATAAATTTCCCTACAAATCCTTATATTTTCCCCATTTTGCCTTTGAGGAGTCCTGTTGTGAACCTGGATGCCCTGTGCCGATATTAGCCTGCGAGCACCTCGCCCCACACCCTCGCGGTTTGGCCGCTCGCAAGTCGCGTCTCACGCTAAAACCCAACTAAATGAGAACCTGCCCGCAGGCTATCCGATGTTCAACCAGTATAACGAAACCAAACCTGAACTTTACAGGTGCTAGATTAGCTAATAGTTTACCGGAATGGGCCCTACCTCATCCAGCATAAAAGAAGTAAGAAGAACAGTAACCAGTTTATGGTACCTGGACATTTCTGTCTCCGAACGTCCCTTTGCTTGGTATCAAGGTTTCAATCAATCAGTTAGCCTGCGTAGCAGGCGTAAACGGGGAAGGGAAGGGAAGCAAGAACGCGGGAGAAAAATGGGGGACTGGGGCTCGGGTCGTCCCTGGCTTCCAGACCCCATTTTCTCCCGGGTTCTCCCTCCCCTTTCCCTTCCCCGTTTACGCCTGCTACGCAGGGTATCAATCAGTGTGCACTACAGACTTACAGATTCCCACAGTTATTTGTTATTTTCGTCTTTTCACCCTTCTGACGTCAAAACTGGTCTACACCCCTCATTCTCAATTTCTTAGACTTTGACGTTTCTGTTGTGATGACTTCAAAAATTCATCTTTCTGATGATCGAAGCAATAACGCGCTTCAGCTTGCCCGTTTTGGAGGCAAGCCAGACATGTTGACCGCCACAAACTCTCTTTCTACAAGACGTTCAATGTTCCAATGTCCCACATATGAATTCCAAAAGCCGAAAAGGAGCTCGGGGATGACAGGCAAATTTGTGAAACACTGATTTATGTATAAAAAAGACATATGATATTTAGAAGCAAACTTGTTGAAACATTCTGAGAAATAATCTAAATCGAGTTTATAAAACTCTAGAAAATAATTGGACACCTACCCTTCACAGGATGTGTGGACTCTGTTTGTCTGTTAGCAAGATGCGATATAATGAGGTCAGAAAAAACTGAAGTTAGCCAGTACTGCTCCATCAGCCAGGAAGCCACTTTTCTCAGTACCAAGATTTCGAAAACCAATTGAAACGGTCTATCTATCATTGTGCACTACAGACCTACAGATTCCAATGGTTAGATCTTACTTTCATCTTGTCACCCTTCACTCGTCAAAAACTCCACAACCCGTATTCTCAATTTCTTAGACTTTTGAACTGTGTAGTGATGACTTCAAAAATTCCTCTTTCAAATTGGCACTATTAACCCACACGGAATCAACAAACATTTTTCGTTCAACTAATTCAGTCTCGTTTTTAACCGACGACGTCGGATTATGTATGGAGGGAAAACATAAAAGACATCGGTTCCCAGAGAAGGCCTGGTGAGAGTCGTTGCAACGTGAAAAACAAGAATAGATTAGTTGAATGAAAAGCGCTCGTTGATACCGTGGGGATTAAGTGTGCCGACTTGAAAAAGTGAGTTTTTGTTCTAGGTTTATACGGCTTTCCATGTTACTCTGGTATAAGGAAAGGCGGCAATTTGTCATGTGTTAGCTAGAAGAGTCAGGGATATTTGACAAATCGAAAGTTTTGTGTTTCACTTCCCCACAAAAGCCAATGGCGCGGCGCCACGGTTTCTTTAGAAACTAATCCCCTTGTTTGGTTATAACTTCTCTAGATTTCTTTCCGGCCCGGGCATTGAAATACACCTGGAAAGTTTCTGAAACCAAAGTCACTTTTCTCAGTACCAAGATTTCGAAAACCAATTGAAACGGTCTATCTATCATTGTGCACTACAGACCTACAGATTCCAATGGTTAGATCTTACTTTCATCTTGTCACCCTTCACTCGTCAAAAACTCCACAACCCGTATTCTCAATTTCTTAGACTTTTGAACTGTGCAGTGATGACTTCAAAAATTCCTCTTTCAAATTGGCACTATTAACCCCCACGGAATCAACAAACATTTTTCGTTCAACTAATTCAGTCTCGTTTGTAACCGACGATGTCGGATTATGTATGGAGGGAAAACATAAAAGACATCGGTTCCCAGAGAAGGCCTGGTGAGAGTCGTTGGAACGTGGATGTCCCATCTCGACCCCGGTTCTCTTCTTGTTTTTGTCCTGCGAGGCTAAAAAACAACGACCGAAGTGCGAACGATAGGAAAAAGGTACACAGGAAATTACGGAAGTTATATGCGTAAGGTGAGCGCTGTTTGGTTTTGGCCGGACCCACCTTCCCTGTTAAGAAAGGACATACTGAAATACCACTTAAAATTCGGTAGGAGTCAATTCTAAACAAGATATAGTCACGGAGCGGGGTTAACTTGCGATGCCCTAATCCAAAAAAAGATGTTCTGTCTTTTTTTTTCACACGGAAACCCTACCATTCCCGGACACCCAGCAGCAATCAATCGGGAGTGGGGGGGGGGGGGGGGAGAAGAGGTCCCGACCCGAGCTATTAAAAGCACAGAAAATCCAGTTTTTTTAGCGGAGCCTGCGGGCAAAGCCAGCCAGCGGAGCTCCATTGCTAAGGATATATGGTAACTTATCAATCCGAGAAATTTTGGTTGTGACTTAATAGTCACGTGACCGTCCGTCCGTACGTCCGTACATCCGTACGTCCGTACATCCGTCCGTCCGTCCGTCCGCACACTCTGTGGGAGGGGGAGGGGAGTCCCAAGACAACCCGACGGGGGCAGAGAATGCCATCTTTTCTTGGCGGGAAATCGCACGGTGCTTTAGGGCAACCGGCATTTTTCTTGGCGGGAAATCGCATGACCATCGTCGCTTTTGAAAAAGAGGTTTCTTTAAAAGCTTTAAAAGCTTCTTTAGCATTTAACGATTGCTCGAGAGTAATGAAGTTTTATACTTGACAAAAAACATCTAATATATATAAATGGAAAGAAAAAGTTCAAAAGAATACTGGTAGAAGGCGAAAAGTTCAAGTTACGAAAGCTGCATTCAAAGGACTTCATCGCTTTGTTTGCCCTGTTCTGAAAGGCGACCGAGCAAGTGAAGTTTTTAAAAGGTCTAAGGTACATGATTTCGAGTATTACGATGAAAGAAATTACGTTTTGAAATGTAAATTTGATTTATGCCATTAGAAATGTGTTATTTACTTTTGACTTTAAAAAAATATTAGAAAACGCGCTCAGATTTGTGACAGATTCTTGAATCTTTTGCCATGCTGAGCCGATTTCACTCGCGTGGAGCGACCTACGATTTTGGAAGTGTAACGCGAATTGCATTTAAGTATAAACATAGGGGTTTCTAATAAATGTTTTTCAAAAATGATTTCTCTGTCCATTATTTTGTGTTTGTTTATTCATAACAGTAGGTCTAAGCACAGCCGCAAGACAACTGCACAAGCTTTGCTTTCAATTTTCACCGCCGGTCCGGTCCATCCCTTTGTGCAACTGTCGATTTTCTTGTCCTAGACGTTTTCAATAGTAATCAGAATCGTTTAAGCGAAGCAGTTGTCGGTTTAAAGCTATTTTATCCGAAAAGCTTCCAAAAACAGTTCGGTGCAATTTTTAAAGCGCTCGAATTTCAGACAATTTGCAGCCGCAAAACTTATGCAACAGAGTTAAGAATGTTTGGACGGTGTTTGTTCGTTTGTTTTCAATCTCGATGGTCTCAAGCTAGAGAACGAAATATAAGCGAAGCAGTTTTGAGTTTAAAGCTATTTTATCCCGTAAGTAATGTGTGTTCCTCAAAGTGCTTGAATTTTTTCGCGGCTGCTAAAACCTACGCGACATTTCTTCGATAAGTTTATTACAAGTGCTTCGAAGCTCCCCAGATCCTTTATTTCGGGTAATCCCAGTAAAGTGCCGGTGAAATGTCAGTATAAATTTTTGACCAGACTAATATTTTTATTTAGTGGCAGTTCATGTTATTTGTTAACATCCGAACGCGATGAAGACAACCCATTTAAACAGTCGAATAATTTTTATTTTGTTTTTGTAAATGAGCGCCGTTTCAAGTTCATTCAAGCGAACAGCCAAAAAACCAAGGAGATTTGACAAGCCTTCACAGTTAATGACAGGATATGGAAACATTGCAAACACCAAGCTAGACGGTTCGTGAGTAAAATAATCCAGCTGTGCTCAGCCTCTAGAACGACCTTTCGAGCGTGGTTTTACAGAACAGATCCCAAAATATTGAAGGACAATTCGGAACACTTTCAGGCTTTTTGAGAAACACTTTTCGAAAGCGAACGAGCCAAAAAAAGCCCCGAAATGTATTTCAGACCGAAAAGTTTCAGGACTATTTTTGAGAAACGAACACCAGTTTATTCCTTCGCGGCTCCGCTTTTAGGCTTGGCTAAATCTACATATTATTTTCTAAGCGGCCTTCGCAGTATCGCCGATATAAAACTAAAACGTTAATTTGTTTTCAAGTACCCGTCTTTTATGAGAATGTGATACAAAGTTTATTTGCTCAATATATACTTGGCACAGTACATGACATAAAAGTTAGTTCTTCTTCTCTTTTCAGTTTAGGAACCCCGCCGAAAGGCAGGGCGACTAAAAATTAGCCTATACACTCATTCAATTGTTCTCCTCCACGGAAATCTTCAGTAAAAGACGAAAGATTTATGCGTGATGAAGGAAAACCAGAGTTAATAACAAGGAACACAAGCTGGGGTTATTTTGAACAACACGCGGAAAGCCATGTGGTACAAATAATTTCAATTAGTTCTTTTAAAGCGCTTCCGCACTGAATAAACACAAAGTATTCCAACAAATAGGGACCCCAACATAGTGAACGCGGTGAAAATTAACTTGACTTTGTGTAACAAAGAGAAGACAACCATGCCGTAACTGTCCTTTTAATACGTGTACGCACTTTGACGACGCCTCGCCTTTTCATTGCCTGCCTCGTAAAATCCCGGGAAAACGCTGTTCCAGAAGTTTCTCACTGAGTTGACTGAGACTGCATATAAATTACCGGGCTCTATAAGTGTTGTTTAGAATACCTCTAATGATTCGGCGTAGTTGTTCGGTGTAACTTGCCATTGTCTGCTAGAAATTAAAACTACCAAGATACTAAAATCAAGCTTTTAAAGCGATCAAGATTGACCCAAGGTATTTATATTGGGAGGAAAGGACCTATACATCCCAGTAAGGGTGTTTTTGGTTGACAAGTACACAGTAGGAATAGTGGTGGCTTATCTTATAACTAGGATAGCACCTGACGTATGGCCCAGATAACTTCAACATAAAGGTAAATTTCGAGTGAAATATTTGTTTGCCTGAATCAATTGTAAACGGTGATCACTTCACGGCGATATTTTTGTGAATTTGCTACGACAAGGGAAGAATGCACCCGTCATTAAAAGATCGGGCCCCTCTTTTCGTCTCCAATAGGATAGAACAGACTGAATTGATTCATTTGCTTTTTGTTCACATGTTACACGTTCTTTTTTTAATCCAAAATCGCAATGAAATCGCTAGTTAAGGAAACTATATATTATGGAAACAAATTTAAGCAATTTTGCCACCCGCTGTCACAATTTCTACTTCCGGAGATGTATCTTTTCTTTTCTGAGGTTTGGAGTAAAATCCTGCTGTTGAACAAAATTATTGAAAAAGAAACTGTTTTTCTTTTTAGGAATTTCCAGGCATTAAATGAAATGAAATGGCAGGTGTTTTGTACGGTGGTTTTACATCTTTCGCATCACATTACGTTACACCAATGCACGTAGGGTGGGAAAATAAAATTCCAGAACTCTTAATGTCTCGTAAATGTTTATAAAAAAATTATTTCAAAATGATGCATGCCCAATCCAATCCAAAAGGAGAGTTTCCGTCTTTTTTTTCACAAGGGAACCTACCTTTTCCGGAGACCCAACAGCAATCAGTCGGGAGGAGAAAATGTCCCAACCTATGCTTTGAAAGCATAGAAAATCCTCTTTTGTTTTATTCTAAGTGTCCTCTGCGTATCGCCGACATAAAATAAAAACGTTAATTTACTCTCATGAGATACACGAGATACAGATTTAGTGCTTCTTCTCTTTCAGTGTAGGAGCCCCGCCGAAAGGCAGGGCGACAAAAAAATTAGTCTATAGACTCATTCAGATGTCCTCCTCCACGGAAATCTTTAGTAAAAGGCGAAAGATTTATGCGTAATGAAGGAAAACCAGAGTTAACAACAAGGAACACAAGCTGGGGTTATTTTGAACGGGACGCGGAAAGCCATGTGGTACAAATAATTTCAACTGGGTTTTTTAAGGCGCTTGCGCACTGAATAGACACAAAGTATTCCAACAAACAGGGACGCGAGCATAATGGACGCCTACTCATTGCTTTTATCATAAAGCTAGAATGTCCGTTTTCTTTTGGTAAGCACAAGCTGACTGTTTGTGTCGTTCCTGCAACAACCGCAATAGCAGCGACGTGAACACAGCCCTGTGCGTGCATGCGTATTCATCTTCTTCTCTTTTCCATTCAAGAGAAGGCGTGTTAGAGAAACGTTTTCTTTAGTTAGGTATCCTGGTACTCATGCGCGTTAGATATCCGCCAAGGAGACAAGGATTCAAGGCTTGTTGGAAGCGTACTCAGTGTTTGTTTAAAAGCTGTTGTGAAAAGTATATCACGGCGTATGTAGAGCCACATTTCGGGCAGTTGAGAACACTCGAGAATACACTTGCTCTCAAATACCCGTCTTATCTGCTCATGTACTGAGATTCAGGGCTTCTTTTCCGTTTCAGTGTAGGATCACCGCCGAGAGATGCATTGGAATCAGTGAGAAATGTGTGTTTACATTGAAAAGTCTGTCGATTCGCTTCTGGGAGCAACTTAAGTGGGTTCATTAGAGCTATTGTAGTTTTACACGCAGTCTTTTTGAACTAAATACGTTTTCAAAAGAATGCTACAACAACAGCTGTCGGTGAAAGTCGCGCTGACGTCTTCTGTTCTCTTTGCGAATAACTGCACAACTAAAATTTGCTGTATTTTAGGGGCCAGTACATAAGCATGAAAGAGAGGTGTCGAGCTCCGCTTTTAGGCTTGGCTAAATCGACATATTGATACATAAAGATACGGTTAAGTACCATATATCGCCATTTTAAGAAAAGTTAATAATTTTGCTGTGAGATATTTTGATTTGAATGCCGGAAAGAACACGACCGTTAAGTACAGCAGGGTATGTGCACATGCAGCAAATTCCTTAATTAGTTTCATAACCTTAATTTCTGTCCAACTTAAATGTACCTTATTACATGAAATTTTCGCGACGCGTTAATTTCGCGAATTTCGCGATTTAAAAAAAAAACGCGACATTAAAGTGAGGCGAACAATAAGTGTCTCACATTATGTCAATAATCAAACAAGAATGAGTTTATTGCAAGAAATTTTGCAACAACACGTTCGTAAGGTGGCCTTCGGCGGAAATCCAAAAGCAAGTGGATAGCAGAGTTGACTTTAATGACGTGAATGTCGAACGTAAGTCATCGGGTTTGTGACCAATCCATGCAACTTGGTTGGTGGAAATGAATAACTTTTTCATCAGCGCCAAGGGGAGGGTTCATGTCTTGAAAGGATTGGAGAAAGCAAAAAATAAATAAATAAATAAAGCAGTGTGTAGTAACTGGAAGAGAAGCATTACCGCCTGTTGATCCATATCAGGACATTTACACAAATGACTTGTGGCACTTGTACATATGTTTCTAAGCTGCATAATTTTTTTCTTCGGAGTCCATAGGAAGGAATTTTCAATGTAAATGGATATTGTGGTCAATTGACTCAAGAACAATAATTCACGTACGTGCATGAACTGCTTGTGGACTATGTGAAAACGGCTTTTTTGTCACTGTTGACATATAGTCCCGCCGTTGCGTTTTTGTTAAGTTTGACGTTACTGTACCTTTGATAAAGTCGTTTTGTTTAATACAAGGACATGTTAAATAACATTGCCAAGGAAAGAAATGTGTCTTACTCAAAAACGCGAAATTAAAGTGATTCAGAACACAAAATTTTCGCAAAATCGCGAAATTAAAGTGTCGCGAAATAAACGTGTCGCGAAAATTTCATGTAATAAGGTATACAATGCAAGATAAATATCCGCTTTGTTCAACCGCTCCAAAATTTTAATGCAAGCAAAAACTTTTTTAAAGAAAAGATACCGTATTTTCTCGATTAAACGCCGGGGGCGTTTATTTAAAACTCGGCTTCGTAGACCCGGCGTTTATTCGGGGTCAGACGTTTATTTCAGTACTGGAGGTTTATTGAACCAAGAACCAAATTTTAACAAAAACAGTTCAAAAAATGTGAAACAATGTCACCAACTTGTCTCATTTTTAATTAGTGAATCTAGTAAGTCATTTATAAAAAGAAAAAAGCACCACCGACAGGAATAGTGATCAAATTCTTCTCAACCGTTACGTTTCTCCGTGAAACACGGAGGAAGTGTATCGGTAACTGCTCGACAACAAACGTAGTGTGCAAGCAATATGGTGGTGAGGTTCCTGCTCCATCAGTTCTGAGAAAGGCAAAAAAATGGAACGATTCAAGGAACTGCTGAAGAAATGATGGAGAGACTCTCGAAATGATCCTTGCTTGATGTACATCCCGCAGAAAAGTTACCATGGTTTAAAAGAGATTGACACGATACCTGACGTGTCGTTTGTTTCATCTGTTTTGGTTAGAAGGTACTTTTGTAAAAGGTAGTCTGGTTTGAATGTCAGTGTATAAATTCAAATCTAATGGTAGAGAGAGAACTAGTATGCAGTTACAACACATAATCCTGATTTAGTAAACCCATCTCAAATAAACACCGGGACCTCAAATAAACGCCAGGACCCTGAATAAACGCCGGGGCGTTTATTTTAAACTCGGCCTTGTACACCCGACGTTTATTTGTAGTCCGGCGTTTATTCAAGAAAATACGGTGGTTCTCATGTCTGATTACTAGGTTTTCTCAGGAAAATCGTACGCGTCGTATAGTTGCCATTAATAGCTGTCCATTTTGTGCAAAAATGAGAACGGCAACCCTATTTTTTTGTTGCATTTTTGAAAGGTCTAAAACATAATTACCAGTTGGACCAAGTTTTAGAAAATTTCATATCCTTTCTATTTCGATGCTGCTGCTTTCTATTTTTATGCTGCCATCGTTCCAGTTGTTCCAAATGCCCCCCCCCCCCCCTCTCCCCAAATCCTCCACATTTTGGAGACGCGAGCCGCGGGACTTAAGCACAGCAAGGATGACACCTAACTTCGAGAAGGGTTACAATTTTTACTATATTTTCGTTAGCTCCATGGGTGCACAGAGTTCAGATATCTTTAGGATTTGATAAGAGAAAGCTTATGTTTCCTAGCTGCTCTAAAATTGTAGCATAAACATTAGGTTCAGGCAAAACGTAGCAAGATCCCATTCAGTGAGGTCAGATTAAATACTGCTACGTTAGTCGTGGATTTTAACACAAATGTCTCTGGAAAGGAGAATAGCCACATATTATAGTAAATACGGAAAGCAGCATTTTGTGATGTGGTAGGGTGAAAAAGACTAACCTCCTAGGCAGTTCCACGTTTTCTGGCTCATGCAATGTCTCTCTCTTTCATTTTTTAGACTTCAATTTTATACCAAATTTCTCTTTAAAAGTGGGATTCGTTTTCCCCAACCTCTTTGGATACAATTATTTTCCGTATAGTTAGAAATCGCAAATCATTTTTTTGTGAAAATGGGTCTTTCAACGAATAAGGACCGAATCCGAATAATTTGTACGGTTATACGGCCTTCGCGTCTTTAAATCTTGAATTTCTTTGGCAGATATTTTTGTTATCAGAAAATAACTTTTAAAAATTATAGAGAATGATCGCAACCTTGTTTGGTACATTGGTTCGAGAATCGCCGACTGGGCCGGTGACGATTATTTCACAAATGGTAAACACCGCAGTTGCGAATGCAACCACTCAGAAATAGATACAGGTGGGAGGTGAGAGTTGCTCGAGGCGATATAGCCGAGAGAAATTCTATCTTCTTAATATATTAAAGAAGTATGTGTCTCAATACCAAACGCAATTTTTTATTTTCTACCAAAAACGAAACTTTCCCGGTAAAGATAAGCTGAGAAACTTCAAACAGAGTGGTTGAGTGGTTGATTTTAAGTTCAGTGAAAACTTTGTACAATAAAGAGAAGACAATCATAACGTAACTGTCCTTTTAATACGTGTACGCACTTTGACGACGCCTCGCCTGTTCATTGCCTGCCTAGTAAAATCCCGAGAAAACGCTGTTCCAGAAGTTTCTCACTGAGTTGACTGAGACTGCATATAACTTACCGGGTTCTATAAGTATTGTTTAGACCCACCTCTAATGATTCGGGGTAGTTGTTCGGTGTAACTTGCCATTGTCTGCTAGAAATTGAAACTACCAAGATACTTAAATCGAGCTTTTAAAGCGATTAAGATTGACCCAAGGTATTGATATTGAGACGAACAGACCTATACATCCCAGTAAGGGTGTTTTTGGTTGGCAAGTACACAGTAGGAATAGTGGTGGCTTATCTTATAGCTGGTATAGCGCCAGACATCTAAGGTTAACTTTAACCTAAAGGTAAATTTTGAGTGAAATATGAGAACTTGTTTCCTTGGTCTCAACCAATTGTAACTGTGAACGGTGATCACTCACGATGATCGTGTGAGTTCACGGCGATCTTTTCGCGAATTTGCTATGAGAAGGGAAGAATGAACCCGTGATTGAAGGAGCCCCACCTTTCGTCCCCAATAGGATGGAAGAGACTGGATTAATTCACTTGTTTTTTGTTCCCTTGTCACGTTTTTTTTTTGTAATCACAAATCGCAATGAAATCGCTAGTTAAGGAAACTATATATTATGGGAACAAATTTTACCAATTTTGCGACGTTTGTCACAATTTCTACGACCGAAGATGTTTCTTTTTTTTTGTGAGGTTTGGAATTAAATCCTACTTGTGAACAAAATTATCGAAAAAAAAACTGTTGTGTTTAGGAATTTCCTGACATGAAATGAAATAAAATGACAGGTATTTTTTTGTCCGGCCCGGGCTGTTCGTCTTTCACACCACATTCAGTACGCCAATGCACGTAAAGGTAGCCGGGAAAATAAATGTTCATGTCTCGTAAATGTTCATTAAAAAATCATTTCAAAATAATGCATCCCCCAATCCAATCCAATCCAAAAGGAGAGTTTCTTTTTTTTTTTCACACGGGAACCCTACAACTCCCGGAGACCCAGCAGGGGGGAGAAGAGGAGACCATTCCCGGGAACCCCACCAGTTGGGGGGGGGGGGGGAGAAGTGGTCCTGACCCGAACTAAGCACAGAAACGCCTGTTTTACTTTTTCTCTAAGAGTCCTCCGCGGTAGCGCCGATGTAAAACTAAAACGTTAATTGGCTCTCAAGTACCCGTCTTATGAGAATGTGATACAAAGTTTATTTGTTCAATATATACTTAGCACAATATATGTGATACAGATCTAGTGTTTCTGCTCTTTTCAGTTAAGTAGCCCCGCCGGAAAGCAGGGCGACAAAAAAATTAGCTTTTAGACTCATTCAATTGTTCTCCTCCAAGGAAATCTTTAGTAAAAGGCGAAAGATTTATGCGTGATGAAGGAAAACCAGAGTTAGTGGTTGTTTATCATTTACATCATTTACATGGGCAAACCGGTCGGTTTACGGTTTGGGCAAATGATAAGCAAATTTCCGTATTGGGAAAGTTCCGTTTGGGACTGGGGCTTACCATTTGCGAAATTTCTCCCATTTACGAAAAAATAGGGAGCTTAAGCAACCACGACGGCAATGCCAAAGAAAAGGTCACTTTAAAAATGACTTCCAAATATTTCAAACTTGTTCACGATAGTTTCAACTCGTTCAATTTGTCTAATGTAGCCGAACAATCCGGGAGCTGACTCTGTAAGGACGGCGTTACAGTTCAGGTAGAAAAAAGAAAATTCACTGTGGTGTGTTCCCGTTCTACATAAAACTTTGAATCTGGTCATTTGACGTTGTTGTTTTGCAGAGGACAGCTAAGAAATGTACCAAAATCAGTATCGCACGTGCAGTCATTGTTTTGCTAATTAAACCTTTTGTTTTGTGACGTTCTCATCAGCCGTCGCCGTTGTGTTTGCTTAAGTTTCCTAATTTGCACGACAGCGACGGAAAGCGAGAACGTCACAAAACAAAAGCTTTAATTAACAAAACAACCACTCTGCACGTGCGTTTTTTGGTATATTTCTTTGCCGTTCTGTGCAAAACTACAACATGAAATGACCAAATTCAAAGTTTTGGGTAAAATACGAACAGTAATAATATAGTAATAATAATGATTTAATTTACGTGTCAAGTGATCTAGCATCCTCGAAAGACAGGGCGCTAATTGGAGACACATAGCTGTCATAGCTGTTTTCTAATTAATTTTCTAAATGATCTCTTCCTGAACTGAAACATCGTCCTTGCAAATTCAGCTCCTGGATAATTCAACTTCATTAAACGAGTCCGGAATAATCGCCAAGAAGGTTAAACGATTGCGAAGTCTTTTGAAAGTGACGTTTTCCTAACCGTCACCGTCGTGGTTGCTTGAGGTCCTTAAAACTGTTGTTGGGACAGAAAATGGCCGCGAGAGCCTGAAACTGGTATCAGAGACGATCCTGGTGCAAACGACTGTTGGCGATGGTATGTCTGAGCTCGTTGTTCCTCAAGACCATGACTTTCCACTTTGATTGGTATGGGTCTTCAGGTCCCGTACCTCGTTTGTCTGTACATGTGTCACAAAGTTTTACGCAGGTGGCTTCAACTACCCGACTTTTGGAGGGTGAATGAGCCGGTTGACCAGCAGTCACAAATGATCTGAAAGAAACAAGATGCAATTCAATGATTTTACTGATTTTGTCGAAAGGGCCTTTTTTTAGCGATATTACTTCCCAATAATGGCAATGATGACTGTCACCTTTCGTAGAAAATGCACTTGAGGTAAGGGAAAACTAGAAATAATATAACGTAGGATGGTTAATATTCAGGGAGAAGATTGAGATGGAACAGTAACGGGAAATTTGAAAATTTAAGGGTGTATCTTCATATATGCCCACAAAATGCACTATCCGCCGGAGTTCGAAAGGCAACAGCAAAAAGCAGACCTGTTCTTCGACTGCTTAAACCTCCCCTTCCCTTTTTTGTAACGTGCGTCAATCTTCAAGGCTTTGCGATCGTGCTCATCAAGGTCAGCATACAAACGTTTGATGCTTTCGACCTCCGAGTTTGTGACGTACGAACGCAGGTTGAGAAGGGTTTCTGCAAGCCGGCTGACCTTATCCCAACCCGGGAGCCCCGCTGAATCCACTGCTGCACTGTCGTCATCCTATTAAGTTTTCGTTTGTTTGCTGCATTGCAATGAGCTGTATTTACCTCTGTTCCACTATCACTCTCTGAGGATTCCTCGGGCAGGGCGAACGTCAGATCCTGAATTATGAGGGATTCATCAACTGCGTCTTCCTCACTCTGGTAATCCTCGAAGACATCGTCTATCTCCTTTTCGAGATCAGTGTTGGCCAGAACGTCGGACTGGGAGCGGAGATATTCGATGCCAACCAACTCTCCGGTGTATATACCTGGAAGCGTAAAATTCGGAAGGAAGGCCTCATTCCGTAGACTGATGTGCAAACTGTTGAGGTGGTGCTGCAAGGACATGTAGAAGGTGTAGAGTGTAGTGTCGTGATCTTGAACTTCGCCTGCTGCACGTTCAGCATTCCACCTTGTTATACCTTCGATAAGGTAGGCTTCAAAAGCAACAGCATTAGCTGCAGCTCCTAATTGAGAAGAAAAAGAGAGAGAGAGACACATATTCGTTCAGGTTTTCCATTATCTTATTATCAAAATGACACTCAAAACTGAGTGGTAGACAGCGGAACAGTGGCACGGCCAGCCCAACCAGGATTTGATCTATACCATCACGGTGTGCCACAAAAAGCAGAAGTAGAGCTGTACATTCCACTGAACTGCAAAGTGAATGCGAAATTGTGACCGATGAAGGTATGTCTTCCCCGGCTTTGAAATGCCATACATTGTATTATACTATTATAAATGTCCCAGGTGTAAGTAGGTTTAGTGATTAAGCTTAGAAAGGTAGAAAAATAAAAATAAATAACACCAATAACGAAACAAACCACGTAACACAAATTAACTTGTTAGAAAAAAAAATACATGTATGCCTTCACGTACCTGGAATAAATCGTGCTAAGTGCAGATGAAAACTTTCCAGTGATGTTGAACCACGAGCAAACCTTAAGACGGGAAGCCTGACCCCACCCTTCATTGCATAGCCAGTTATCGTGTACAATGGGATTCTTGGGGGATCCTGAATGCAGGGCAAGTGTCGTCTTTGCTCCGGCCATATGGTCTCCACCATGTCATCCCTGAATAAAGGAACCCCAAGGGCATCTGTTGCAGTGGACATGGTGGTTAGGAGTGACTCAATGAGTTTGGACGTTGCTTCCACTCCTCTAGTCCGACGTCTGCAGTGACGTGTCATTTCCTCCTTGGTAACTGCCTCCTTTATGGCCTCTTCAGATGGATTGGCAACCCCAGACATCCGCAGCTCTCCCCTCTTAGCACTATACAACAGAGCAAACATCATCTCTATCCCACTCAAAAATACACCTGGCAAGGCTTGCCATAAAGACCCCATAGAGTGGATGGCTTTCACTGGTGCATCCAGCAACAACGTGCCGCATAAAATGAAAAATGTCAAGACAAACAACCATATTAGACCAACTGCTGAAGAGGGACTTGAACCTTGACTGACTGTCCTGTGAGCCACAGCAATCCCGGTCAGTACACAAAATTACAGGAGGTTCAACTCCAGCTGCTGCATACCTCCTCACCAGTCCATCAGCCATTGGCTTCAAGGAAGATGTGCTTTCTGAAGATGTTACTACCGAAATGACAATCTCGCCCCTCTCATTCCCAACATTTGTCACCCAATTAGCACTATTGGCTTCAACACCCTGGAGCTTCTTAGTTACTTTCTTTGTTGAACCAATTTTAAGCACTTTTCCATACACCGAGGTAGCTGCTGCTTTCAGAAGGTCCAGCCGGCTGTACACGTCACGGACATAGCAGGCCATAAACCACTTTGGGCTTGGAATAATTTTCATAGGCTTTTCACCCTTGTAGACCACTGGTACTACGTTGAACTGTGCATGGCTGTTTGGTGACACTTACATTTGCTGAGATATGAAATGCATTTACGTATCCACTCTTCACTATGCAGCTCATGAATCTTCTTTTGTATGGAAGTGGAACTGTTTCTCAGTGAGCGTGCTCGAAGTAAAAAAGCCACCGAAGTATCATAAGCATACTTATAAGTAAGAACAACTGGGAAAAGGGCCTGACTATCATCAGAGAGCTGTTCCAGTACCCTTCTATCCCAGGCAATAAAAATTCCCTGACAACAGTTACAAAAATGATATTCTGCCGCCAGATAATAATAATCTTTTATGTCTAGGACCATTCTCACTCTGGTGTATAACCCCTTTGCCTGCAACGACCTCTAGGCATCAACACACCTTGGACACTTGAGGTCCACACCCCACATCCTCTTCGGCATCCAAAGGAAAAGACGCCTTAGGAAATACTCATCAGGGGAAGGCACTGAACTGGAATTGGGGGCTGGAGGAGGTGGTGGGTGTCACCAGTTTTTCAGCTGCATGACCAGAGCTCCTTTTGCAGAAAACATTGTTTTGCCAATCCAGTACTGATCTTTATATATATGCCATGTTTTTCCTCCACTCCCCAGGCAAACGGAGAGAGAAGTCCACAGGCTGTCTCTCCTTTAAAACCTTTCAATTAAACAGATTGCATAAAATTTTCTTGAGCAGGTGCTTAACACTGGACTAAAAATGTTTGGTGTTTGTTGCAGAAGTGCTTGTACTTGACCAGGCAGTCCGGATCTCTGGCTCTACAGAAATGCTTGGCAACCCAGTACTGGTACTAGACAATGCACTAATATCCTCCTAAAAAAGATGAAGCACAGCACCATTACCATCTTACACCATCCAAAGATATAGCTTCATTTCTGATAAAAACTCAAATTGTCATACCTCCTCACTTAAAACCACGTCCTCCTCCACATTGTCAAGCAAAGATGCCAATTCTCTGTCGTCTTCAGTCTACGGAAAAACATCACACACTTTTATTTCCCATTTTCAACTTTACATTTAATGATTTCAATTAAATTCAATTTCAAGGAAGGAACCCTACTATTAGATCTGTTCCAGCATTTACATCTGATGATATCAATTCAGCTGACTGGGATGAGGGCAGATCCTGAGCAGGAAAAAAAAAACAAAGATAAAAATCATTTAATTATGCTTTAGATGACAATTTGAGCCTGAGCAAAGTGCCAACATTTCATAAATACAACCAACATCCACAAAACAACCATTTTTTTTTTCAAAAATGAAACTACTTACAAAATATCCTGAACGTTGTGTAGTCTGTTCTGGAACAGTCACAGGCATATGAGTGTTATTCTGTGAAAAACAATGGTATATTAATAGACTATTTTTTGCCTGTGAGTTCAAGTTGGTATGTAAGGAATTCCTTTTTAATGGTAACTTATCCCATGCTGTGACACTAACCAATACACCGGTTGATGTTGGTCGCTCTTGATTTATCCCCTTGTCAATATCAGCGAGCCCCTTGTAGTGCTTCCGGTGTCACCCTGCTGAGACAGTGGCCTGAGAGGAACTCCCAGTAGTCCTTGTTTGATTCTAAAATTAAACATTTTCAAAGACAAAATTATCAATTTCAAGTCATAAAGTGTAGAAAAGTAGGCTCTGCATTTAACTGGATAATGTTCAGATAGTCATGCAACAGTCTACTGGTCTATCTTGGACAAACCAATATATTTCTTTGCATTGTTTCAAACCATTTGCTATTAGATAAGGGTATTTGTGTCAACACAAACATAAATCTTACCTTCTGACGCAGAGCACAGGTTGAGGAAGGTGAGCTATGCAACAGTCACACTGGCGTAGCAGCTGATGACGTGGTCACAGACATTGCGATCGGCTAGGGGCACTAAATCATAAAAATGTAAATTGGTCTTCTTTTTACAATGTAACAGTCACCATTAAATACTCTGATGAATTATTTCAATCAATCGCAACATATTTTGTCAAGCACTAATATAGCAGCATGGCTGTGCCCTATCCCCGCGACTGATAATAAAGAGGGGGTAAAGGGGTTTTCCCGTGAAACGTGATCGGCAGTTTTTATTTGCCATGACTTGTGATTGTAAAAATTTAAAAGCCGTGAACTGTGAACGTCATGCCTGTCGTGATACGTGAAACAAATAAATAATTTTCCGATATCCGTGATAATTGACAAGAAAACGTCCTTTTTTCATGAAAGGATACTTATGTAGACTTACGAAGACCTACGAAGTGTATGAAGCAAAGCAGAGCTCTCCAGGAGTTCTCTTAACGTGACCATTGTGTCTTTAAAAAGTTCTTGTATGACAACTGACCTACTGTTACTTCTCTCAGCACTAGCTGTGTGGGAGGCTCAAAAAGGAGAACATCGAGTCTAGTATTAAATGTCATTAAGTGGCTCTTCTGCAGACAGCATTCTAAACAAGTCCAATCATGCACTGTCCTTTTGCTTCGTAAATTTCCGTGAAACGTGAACATGAAATTTTAATCATCCTGATGCGTTATTTCTACTTTTTAATGTCTCTGAAATGTGCGTAGGACCCCCCTTTACCCCCTCCATAAATTACTACCCATTAATTAATTGATGAAAAAATTAATAAGAACTGACAGAGAGTAAGTAGCACAGTAAATTTGCACTAGCTTTTAGGTTACTCATTTTTTATACCAATAATGACCAACCATCAACTGGACTGACTTACATAATCACGATGGAAACCACAGTTACACTTCGTGCTGTTACCAAAAATGTCTCTGCATGCTTTCTTCACTGGGCATGCCTCTATTAATGCCCTTCTCTTTTCCGCGGCCAAACTGATACTCGCCATTGGCATACAAAGGCAATCTCTTTAGCCATTCAGCATGAGGAAGGCCTTCCTTTGGCATGGTGAGATCACATCTAACTGAAAACACATTTACATTTTTCTTTTTCATTGGTTAACAATTTATTATTTAACCATTACCAGAAGATACAGAATGATATAAATGCCTCATGTTTAACATTTTCATCTTGTGATGAAAAGAGTATATAAGACCATTGTCAGTACATAGTTAATAAAAGAATCTGGTTATGAAGCTCAGCAAAGTCCTTTGTTTTATGTTTTTGTTATCGTTTTTAGCCTTGACCGTACACAAACAACAATAGGTTTCGAATTTTACATGAGCAACTAACCAATAAAAATGTCACAGCTAAGTTATTCAGCTATAGTGTGCGAACGTAAAACAAAAGATTGTGCACGGTCGTAGTACTTTCAACATAAATTGCAGCACCTTTGTTTTGGCCTTTGAAACTTGCAAGGTTTCATAACCAGTCCCTCGAGTAACTATGGTCAGTACTACAACATTTTTATTAATAGAAGATTTCAAATAACTAGTAAGTTTACATTATATTTTCATAAACTTATAATTAAGCTTATAATTAAAACTAAGTCAAATTTCACATACCTCGTGGACTCTAGAGCGAAAGTTATTTGAAAGCAGTTCAATGAAACTCTTACAAAATACATATCACGAATACAGATGAAACTTTTAAAAGTCCAGTATCTAATTTTTTAGAAAATTATTTTATGCTTGTTTTGTTTACAAACGCTTGTCGTCCAACAACACGAGTAATGACCAAAGCGCTCCCCGATTCTGAAAAAAATGTTTTTTTCGATCACTTTCCGTCAGTCCATTCAACAGAACATTCAAAGCTGTGAGGGTTTTTCTTATTTATAGCTCGATTCCCCAGTTTTGGCCTTCATGATCATGATATAAAGGCTTGAGACAGCGTTGCTAAGAGTCCGCCTGGCTTCACAGAATTAACGCTTGAGTAGTCCTTCGATTGTCCGGGAACAAAAGTACGAATATTGAACGCAGGTTCGACTTGCATGATTCTGAGATTTAAATAATAATAATAATAATAATAATAAATAATAATAATAATAATAATAATAATAATAATAATAATAATAATAATGTAATATTTCGGCTTTAGGAGCACTTAAACAGAGTCTCAGTGCTCTTACAATTGTACAGATAAAAAAATCAATTGATACTAATACTAATTACAATAGAGAAAATATGTGCTAAATCTAAACTAATTTACAATAATTATTCAAAGCTAGGAACTAACATAACAATAATAAAGCCTCCTGGACTCTTGAATAATGGAAGAGCTTGACAAATAACAATGTAGCTTACCACGAACGAGTCGCCTTTCTTTGTTTCCCTCACGACGCCATGTTGGATTTACGTCACACTAGATCCCAAAAATCCCAAAATCCCAATATCCCAGAGAACAACGGGGGGAAAACAGCGCAAGGATGACACGCAAATTCGTGAAACGTTCCAAATTGTTTTAGTTTTTGCTAAAACGTCAATATTGTCCGGGTTTTAATAGGCAGTTTTTTAAAATAATTTTGAACTTCCTGACTACAAGTCAGCCTTGAATTCCTGAGTTTTTCCCAGCTTTGTCAAAGAAATTCCTTTCGTTTTGCTTCTAGGGCACTTTATTGTCAAACTCAAAGTGCACTAGTTATTTTTTAGTCTGTAAATGTAATTAAAAGTTACAGCTTGGATCGGCTTTGGACGTAACTGGACGTCCGAAATCACAGGGAACCAGTCTCACAATACAACGGTTTGTATAGGAGTTTATCGTGAGCTTGAAAAGTAGTAAAAATCTACACTGAAACAGCCATTTAAGTGTTCCTACCTTATGAAGTGATGTCTGTGTGTTGTTTTCCGACTGTTTCCTGCCCTATAAACGCCATTATAGCAAGTTTTTGTGTTCTGGGTGTTTTGGTACCTGGATTCTCCAGAACACTAAAACGTGGCGTTTATAGGGCACAAAACAGCCAGAAAACAACACACAGACATGACCTCATAACGTATGTACACTTTAATGGCTGTTCATGTAGATTTTTTGTTATTTTATCGAACTCGCGAAAAATTCCCATACAAATCCTTATATATGCCCATTTTGCCTTTGAGGAGTCCTGTTGTGAACCTGGGGGCCCTGTGCCGATATTAGCCTGCTCGCTAGACGCATCTCGCGCACAAAACCCAACTAAACGAGAGCCTGTTCTGTTCGCAGGCTTTCAGATGTTCAACCAGTATAACAGTACCAAACCTGAACTTTACAGGTGCTAGATTAGCTAAAAGATTACCGGAATCGGCCCTACTTCATTCAGTATAAAAGACATAAGAAGAACAGTAACCAGTTAATTGTACCTGGAAATTTCTGTCCCCAAACGTCGCTGTACCTCGTATCAAGGTTTCAACCAATCAGTGTGCACTACAGACCGACAGATTGCCATAGTTATTTGTTACTTTCATTTTTTTTCACCTTTCTGACGTCGAAAACTCTACACCCATTATTCTCAATTTCTGAGACTTTGACGTTTCTGTAGCGATGGCTTCAAAATTCATTTTTCTGATGATCGAAAGGATAACGCTCTTCAGCTTACCTGTTCTGGAGGCAAGCCAGACATGTCGACCGCAACAAACCATCTTTGTACAAGATGTTCAATGTTCCAATGTCCCAAAATTCCAAAAGCCGAAAAGGAGCTCGGGGATGACACGCAAATTCGTGAAACACTTATTTGTAGAAATGAACATGAATATATGAAATAATCATATATTTGAACTGCGGATAAAGATAGAATAATATGAAGATCATTGCAGTGAATATGTTTCAACTTAAGCAGTTGAAAAGAAAGAAACAAGAAAAATTTCAGCCTTTCTTTCTTTTCAACTGCTTAAGTTGAAACACCTTCACTGCGATGATCTTCGTATAATTCCACGCTTATTTGTGTAAAAAAAGAGATATTTTGAAGCAAACTTGTTAAAATATTCTAAGAAATAATCTAAACTGAGTTTATTAAATTTTAGAAAATATTTGCACACCTACCCTTCATAGGATGTGGAGTCCAGTTTGTCTGTTAGCAAGATACCATATAATGAAGTCACAGAAAATTTCATTTAGCCAGTGCTCTTCCATCAGCCAGGGAGTTTGAAAACGAACATTAATTACATTCACATTTTGCTCTTGGGGCAAGGTAGACATGTTGACCACCACAAAGCCCATTTGTACAAGATGTTCAATGTTCCAACGTTCCAAAATGACAAAATTCCAAAGCCGAAAAGGAGCTCGGGAATGAGATGCAAATTTATAAAGCGTTCCAATTTTTTCTCTTTGCTGCAAAAACTTCTATTTTTCTGGTTCTTACAGGCGATTTTTTTTTCAATCATTTTGAACTTATTGACTTCAAGTCCCTAAATTTCTGAAATTTTCCTGGTGTTGTTTTCGTACAAGATGTTAAATGTTTCAATGTTTCAATGTTCCAAAATTCCAATGTCCCAAAATTTCAAAATTCCAAAAGCCAGAAAGGAGCCTAAAGATAACACACAAATTCGTAAAGCGCTGTAATGTTTTTCCATTGTTTGACCAAAATCCAATTTGGTTCTTACAGGCGATTCTTTTTTCAACAATTTTGAGCCTCCTGACTTCAAGTTCTTGAAATTCACGAGTTTTTCCCCGATTCAAAGGAATTGCTTTGCTTTTGCTTGTGCGACGCTGGTGCAAGAGTGCCTAAAATCAAAATTCAAGACAAATCCCAAATTCTATTTTATAAAATACTTAAATATAAATAGCACCTTGTGAAAGTACTGCTGACGAGGTTTCATTTGAATGGTCACACAGTAGGATTTCTTCCACAGACTCAAAAGTTAGAACCACCTTAATTGTCTGCATAACTGACTTTGGGAGTGAAAGGGCTAAAGGCTCACTTTGTAGAGTTACTTTTGACGAGTGTATTTTTAACCAGTATAAGAGAACCAACCTAATTTTAACGGCGCTACAATAGAGAAGGACATAGTCAGATTGTCTTGACACTAAACTTTGGATTTATCACGTGAGTTGATAAGATAAATCGGCCACCGTAAGATTGAAAGCTGACGTTTCCAGCGTTAGCCCTTCGTCAGGGTAAAACAAGGCATGGTGGGTTGAGCGTGGTTTACTTGGGGAGCGGTGGAGCTACGCTATTGGTGGGAACATGGGAACATGGCAACTTGAAAAACAAGAATAAATTAGTTGGATGAAAAGCGCTCCTTGATACCGTGGGGATTAAGTGTGCCGACTTGAAAACTGAAGTGAGTGTTTGTTCTAGGTTTATACGGCTTTCCATGTTACTCTGATGTAGGGAAAGGCTGTAATTTGTCATGTGTTAGCTAGAATGATCAGGGATATTTGACAAATCGAAAGTTTTGTGTTTCACTTCCCCACAAATGCCAATGACGCGGCACCACGGTTTCTTTAGAAACAAACCCCTTTGTTTGGTTATACCTTCTCTATATTTCTTTCCGGCCACGGCATTGAAATACATGGCCGGAAAGTTTCTGAAACTAAAGTCGCTTTTCTCGGTATCAAGATTTTGAAAACCAATTGAAACAGCCTATCTATCAGTGTGCATTTCAGACCTACAGATTCCCATGGTTAATTGTTACTTTCAGCTTGTCACCCTTAATTCACACGTCAAAAACTCTACAACCCGTATTCTCAATTTCTTAGACTTTTGAATTGTGTAGTGGTGACTTCAAAAATTCATCTTTCAAATTGGCACTATTAAGCCCACGAAATCAACAATCATTTCTCGTTTAACTACCGTAATTCATTCTCGTTTTTAACTGACGACGTCAGATTATGTAGGGAGGGAAAACGGAAGAGACATCGGTTCCCAGAGAAGGCCTGGTGAGAGTCGTTGGAACGTGGATGTCCCACCTCGACCCCAGTTCTCTTCTTGCTTTTGTCCTGCGAGGCCAAAAAACAACGACCGAACACACGAACAATAGAGCAAAGGTACACAGGAAATTATTGACGCTATACGTGTAAGGTTAGCGCTGTTTGGTTTTGGACGGACCCGCCTTCCCGGTCACGAAAGGAAATACTGAAATACCACTGAAATTCGGTAGGAGTCAATTCTTAACAAGATACAGTCACAGAGCGGGGTTAACTTGCGATGCCCTAATCCAAAACGAGATTTTCTGTCTTTTTTTCATACGTGAACCCTACCATTCCCGGAGAATTGGGCCCACAGTAATTGGTTCTTACTGTTGTGGTGTCCCTGCCTGGTTTTGTAATTGTCATCAATGTTTTTTTTTTTAATTTTTTTTTTATATATATACGTAACTCCCAGGCGAAGCAAAATAAATAAATAAATAAATAGAACCAGCAGCAACCAATCCGGGGGGAGGGGGGTGAGGAGAAGAGGTCCCGACCCGAGCTATTGTAAAAACTCAGAAAATCCTGTTTAATTTTTTCTAAGCCGCCTTCGCGATATCGCCGATATAAAACTAAAACGTTCTCTAAAGTACCCCCATCTTTTGTGAGAATGTGATACAAAGTTTATTTGTTTAATATATACTTCGCACAATACATGAGATACAGATTTAGTGTTTTGTCTCTTTCCAGTTTAGGAGCCCCGCCGAAAGGCAGGGCGACAAAAAAATTAGTCTATAGACTCATTCCGTTGTTCTCCTCCACGGAAATCTGTAGTAAAAGGCGAAAGATTCATGCGTAATGAAGGAAGACCAGAGTCAATAACGAAGGGCACAGGCTGTGGCTATTTTGAACGACTCGCAGAAAGCCATGTGGTACAAATAATTTCAATTAGTCCTTTTAAAGCGCTTCACACTGAATACAACAAACAGGGACGCGAACATAATGGGCGCGGTGAAAGTTTAACTTAAATATATATCGGGAGTTTCGGGAACGGGCCTATACAACCCGGTAAGGGTATTTTTGGTTGGCAAGTACACAGTAGGAATAGTGGTGGCTTATCTTATAACTAGGATAGCATCTAACGTATGACGGTTAACTTCAACATAAAGGTAAATTTCGAGTGAAATATGAAAACTTGTTTCTGTTTCCTGGTCTCAACCAATTGTAACTGTAAACGGTGATAACTTGACGGCAACGTTTTTTCGAATTTGCTACGACAAGCGAAGATTGTACCCGTCATTGAAGAAGCCCTACTTTCGTCCCCAATAGGTTATAACAGACTGGATTTATTATTATATTATGGCAACAATTTTGCGACGGTTTGTCACAATTTCTACTTCTGAATAAGTATCTCTTTTTTTTCTGATGTTTGGAATAAAATCCTACTTGTGAAAAAAATATTCAAAACTGAATAATCCGGTTCTCTGTTTAAGAATTAAATGAAATGAAGTGGCAGGTGTTCTTTGTACGGGCCCGGCTATACATCTTTCGCATCACATTCGGTACGCCAATCCACATAAGAGTAGGCAAATAAATGTGATACAGAGTTTATTTGTTCAATATGTACTTAACACAATGCATGTGCTTCCTCTCTTTTCAGTGTAGGAGCCCCGCCGAAAGGCAGGGCGTCAAAAAATTAGTCTATAGACTCATTCAGTTGTTCTCCTCCACGGAAATCTTTAGTAAAAGGCGAAAGATTTATGCGTGATGAAGGAAAACCAGAGTTAAAAACAAAGGGTACAAGCTGGACTTATTGTAAACGGGACGAGGAAAGCCATGTGGTACAAACAATTTCAATTAGTTCTTTTAAAGCGCTTGCGCAATGAATACTCGCGAAGTATTTCGACAAAGAGGGACGCGAAAATAATGGACGCTTACTCAATGCTTTCATCATAGAGCTAGAATTTTTGTTTTCTTTTGGTAATCACAAGCCGACAGCCTGTGTCGTTCCTACAACAACAGCAATAGCTACGACGCGAATACAGCAGTGCGCATGCGTATTCATCTTCTACTCTTTTCTGTCCAAGAGACGCCGTGTTAGGCAAAAGTTTGCTTTCGTTAGGTATCCTGGTGCTCATACCCGTTAGATATCTGCCAAGGAGACCAAGGAGTCAAGGCATGTTGGGAGCGTACTCAACGTTTATTTAAAAGCTGCACTCTTCCTTTCTTTCTCTGGCACTTTGCAGTTTTTTCGTATTAAATGTGAATCAAACAAATCAGTTTCATTCCAAGTGGATAATATAAATTCCAAGCTGCTCACTGTGAATGGCTAAGAATATGGTTTATAGGAGGTAGTAAAGCATTAAACAGTATTATATGTTTTGCTATCGAAGAGCGTTAACTGAACGAAAGTGTTTTGTATAGATTTCTGAAGGAATTTTCGAGTTCGTAGAATATCGAATAACGTAGAAAAGTGGCTTTGAAAAAAGTCCAAATTTTGGATTTATCAACTGAGTTGATAAGGTAGATTGGCCACCGCAAAGAGATTGAAAGCTGACGGTTCGAGTACAGTGGTGGTTGGACACGGTCCGAAAGGCATGGTGGATCATTATATTAGCCAATCACGAGCAGTCTCTTAACCAGGACGAGAAATCAATATGCCGGCCTTTGACGGGAATGTGAGCTTCACTTCTTTTCATTTTAACGTGCTGTCTGTCCCCAGTGCAACTTACATTTAACAAGAATGATTAGGATTGGTGTGTATCTAGATGTCTTGAAGTTTTTGGATCTGGTCATCTTTTGTAAGTCAAGTTTGAGCACAATTTCGTTGTAGGTGGATCCAGCAACGTGTGCTTTCATGATATTTGAGTAGGTCTTACTTTTTGAGAATTTGTAGGCTAACCCAAAAATCTAAAACCGTTTATTTTACACCCAGATCAAGATGGATAAATTTGCTTTTATAAAATCATATAGCGCCCGATAGCGCCCCTCAAGTTTGAGAATTATGCGTTGTTTAAGTTGTCGAATTTTCTCTCCAATACTACTCTCCGCCGGCTGAAAGATGTGAAAATTACCCGCGAAATATTAGCGCGAGTGATCGTCTTATTTTAGTTATAACAAGTATCAACAGTATGGTGTGGCATCCCAATCGAGTGTTTTCCCTTCTTTGTTTTGTTGTCTTTAGGTTAAGCGGTTGAAAGCTGACGTTTGGAGCGTTAGCCCTTCGTCAGAGCGAATCAATTTTTTACAATTTTTTAAATTTAAACTAGTGAGCAACACTCTGCGAATTTTTAGTTGTAAAACTTGTTTATTCTCCTACGCGTTTCGTCTAACTATCGCAGACTTCTTCAGGGAGTTTTACAAACAAATGCTAAATGCCTGTACTTAAGCAATAATAGTGGCTATTTCGAGAAACACGGACTGCAAAGGTGCGGCCGGATTGACGAAAAAGAAACAGGCGAAGCTGTGAAATATTTACGCAAGGCGTGAGAGTTATTAGGGGGCCGCGGTTAGAAAACCGCGGCCCCCAAATAACTCTCACGCCTGTCTAAGATAGACAATATGTTTATTGGTTTGTCTTACGATGGAATCGCTTTGAGTTGTTGATCGCGACGTTTCGACTGCAATACTGCTAGTCTTCATTAGGCGATGAGGTCAATTGCTTGCGTGTCGCTATTTGTAGCATGTTGGTCCGTTGCTATTGGTGCATTTCGATCCTCATTATTATTCCGACTATTAGATGTTGTTCCCTCACCGGTCCGCTTTGTGGTTAAACTGCTGCTGTGTTTTTTGATCGTGGGTATCCAAGCTTCAGGAATAAATTAGTTGAATGAAAAGCGTTCGTTGATAACGTGGGGATTAAGTGATTTTTATGGCTTTCCGTGTTACCCTGGTGCAGGGAAAGGCCGCAGATCGTCATGTGTTGGCTAGAATGATTAGGGAGGTTGAAATATCGGCATGTTGGAGACGAATCGCAGAATTTAAGCGCAGCAAGGACGACACCTAACTTCGGGAAGGGTTACAATTTTTATTATATTTTCGTTAGTTTCATGGGTGCGAAAGATTTCAGATATCCTTAGGATTTAATAAGAGGAAGCTTATTTTTCCTAGCTGCTCTAAAATTGTAGCATAACACATTAGATTCAAGCGAAAGGTAGCGAGATCCCATACAGTGAGGTCAGATTAAATGCTGCTCCATTAGCCATGGAGTTTAACACAAATTCCTTTGGAATTAGAATACCCAAATATTAGAGTAAAATACGGAAAGCAGCATTTTGTGATGTGACTAAAAATGACAAAGACTAACTTCTTAGGCAGTGCCATGTTTTCTGGCTGATGCTATATCTATCTCTTTCATTTTTTAGACTTTAAGTTTATACCAGAGAAACAATTTATCTTTAAGAATGGGACTGGTTTTCCTAACCCGTTTGTACACAATTATTATCCGTATAGTTAGAAATCCAGAACCACTTGTTGTGAGAATGGGTCTCTCAGCGAATCAGCAGTTAATCCGAATAATTTGTGCGGCTTATACGGCCTTCACAGTGTGTTTGTTCTCGTCGTTAAATCTTGAATTTTTTGGCAGCATTTTTTTGGCCCCCACCTTTCGTCCCCTATAGGATAGAACAGACTGGATAAATTCATTTGTTTTTTGTTCACTTGTCACAGTTCTTTTCTAATCCCAAATCGCAATAAATTTGATAGTTAAGGAAACTATATATCATGGCAACAAACTTTAGCAATTTTGCCACCGTTTGTCACTATTTCTACTTCCGAAGATGTATCTTTTTTCCGAGGTTTGGAATAAAATCCTACTTGTGTACAAAATTATTGAACGGAAAAAAAAAACGTTTTTCTGTTTAGGAATTTCCTGACATTAAACAAAATGAAATGGCAGGTGTTTTTGTACGTAGGTTGTCCTCTTTCGCATCACATTTGGGTTACACCAATGCACATATGGTAGGCAAATAAAATTCTAGAGTGACTCGTATGTGTACGTTCAATACCCCAATCCAAGAGGAGATTTTCTCTCTCTTTTTTTTTTTACACGGGAACCCTGCCAGTCCGAGGGACCCAACAGCAATCAGTCGGGGGGAGAAGAGGTCCCGTTCCGTGCTCTTAAAAGCACAGAAAATCCTGTTTTATTTTATTCTTAGTATCCTCCGCGGTATTGCCGATACAAAGCTAAAATGTTAACTTGTTCTCAAGTACCCGTCTTTTATGAGAATGTGACACAAAGTTTATTTGTTTAGTATATAGTTAGCACAATACACGAGATAGAGATTTGGTGCTTCTACCCTTTTCAGTTTAGGAGCCCCGCCGAAAGGCAGGGCGACAAAAAATTAGTCTATAGACTCATTCAGTTGTTCTCCTCCACGGAAATCTTTAGTAAAAGGCGAAAGATTTGTGCGTGATGAAGGAAAACCAGAGTTGATGACGAAGGGCGCAAGCTAAGCTTATTTTGAACGACACGCGCAAAGCCATGTGGTACAAATAATTTCAATTAGTTCTTTTAAAGCGCTTGCGCACTGAATACACGCGTAGTATTTCAAGAAAAAGGGACGCAAACATAATGGACGCGTACTTAGTGCTTTTATCATAAAGCTAGAATTTTCGTTTGCTTATGTTAAGCACAAGCTGACAGTTTGTGTCATTCCTACAACAGCCGCAATAGCTGCGAGGTGAATACAGCACTGCGCATGCGTATTTCTCTTCTTCTCATTTCTATTCCGTTCAAGAGACGCCGTGTTTATTTAATAGACAAAAGTTTGCTTTCGTTACATTTCCCAGTACTCATGTTCATTAGATGTCTGCTAAGGAGACCAAGGATTCAAGGCATGTTGGAAGCGTAATCAACGTTTGTTTAAAAGCTGGACTATTCGTTTCTTTAGTTCTCTGGTACTGTTGTAACGATCATACTCTTTAATAACAATTGGTAGGTACTCCGAGATTACAAGATGACAATTGCTTAGACCTAAATCCAGGAACAGATGAGATAAATGTTCCTTAGAGTACCAGAGATTTTCCGAGATAATCTAATCTTCGAATGGCGTTAATTGAAGGAAAGTGTTTTGTATAAATTTCTGAAGGAATTTTCGAGATCGTAAAATATCGAACAATGTAGAAAAGTGGTTTTGAAAAAAAAAAAGAAAAGATAATTAAGAAAAAAAGCTGAGAGAAGTTGGTTCATTTCAGCTTTCGCCTTAGTTAAATTCTATATCACAGCGCATGTAGAACCACACTTCGGGCAGTTGAGAACAATTTAGAATACACTTGCTCTCCAATACCCGTCTTATCTGCTCACGCACTGAGACTCATTGCTTCTTCTCTTTTCAGTTTACGAGCCCCGCCGAAAGGCAGGGCGACGAAAAATTAGTCTATAGACTCATTCAGTCGTTCTCCTCCACGGAAATCTTTAGTAAAAGGCGAAAGATTTATGCGTGATGAAGGAAAACCAGAGTGAACTGATATAGCTAGGACGGAAGGTAATTTTGAACAAAAATAGAGGAGCCTTGTGGGAACATGAAAAGGAAAATTAATAGTTCTGCTATCACGCATGCGTATCAGATACATAAGTTATCTTTCCGAGGTGGTGGACTCACGATCAGTTTGGTGCTCGTATTTATACTAATCCAGTTATAAGACTCAAGCCGGGGAGGCCTAAAACAACATGGCGGGGAACGGTGGAAACTGCATGAGCTTAGAGAGATGCGTCTTTCATGAGGCGAAGCTGGCAACATGGCAGAAGACAGGCATACTGATGGCGAGGGTTAGTTGCGGCCTCATGCCTCACAAAGGGTGACGAGGCTGAGTGAGCGAGTGATCAGCAAATCAATTCTCCTTACTGGTCGCCACACATTTTTGTTGTAGTACTAGTTGGGAGAAGTTGTTCAAATACCAAAAGGGGTTCATCCCTGGTGACTGGTGATCATTCCTTAATTCTCAACACAAGTCCACTTAATTGTTTAATAATGTTACAAGGAGAAATCTGATGCTGATCACTATTGGAACTTTTAAATGAATGTTTTTTTTGGCACCACAAAGAAAAAAAAAACTTATAAGAATTTGTACTCGCAGCTTGCATTTATAGAGCGCAGTTTATTGCTAGTAATAACGCCTTCTTGACTGTTCCGCTTTCTATTCGACTGTCCTTAATCATGCTCTATTTTTCCTTTGAGCGTTCGGGAACTCTAGGACATACCAAATAGGTGTTGGAATTCATATGCTCATATGTTCTCCAAGAAAATATAGAAAAGCTATTGAACGCACAAGCGGAACACACTTACCGTCTTTCGAGATCCCAAGCGTGCTTAGTTTCTTAGACATGTTAGAGAACATGAACACCATCATCACCATCTGGAAACAGAGGAAAAAGCCTGGTTCCTAAGCTGATTGAACATGGCGGCTAGTGGCGGCTTTGCGTTGTGTTGGTGTGGAGAATATTTGTCATAGTCGAACTTCAGAGGTCCTTTAGCATTGACTTTGGTAAGTTTTTACTTCTTATTTTGAATGTTTGTACTTTTATCGCGGGTGGTTAATTGAGAAATCTTTCATTGAAGGGTGGAAGACGAACGATATCATTTTGGAGCCAACCGCTGCGAAAAATTACTGCACTCAAGAACTTGACCAGACAATATGTGAGCGAAGAGGGCCATGACAGAGCTGTTTTGATTTACTTTTTGAATTGAATTTAATGTGGGAGCAAGATTCAGGATGTTCTACACGAATGCGAAGTGACAGAACGTTTCGAGGTAGGCTATCGAATCACTGTTATGTCAGACCTGCAAACCAAATTTAGCTCTTAAGTAGTATCTTGAAATTTGCTTGTCTAAAACATGGGTGATTCAAGCCTAATGTGAGTTTGTTTGGAATTAGAATGAAAATCGCCATTTATGAATAAACAAGTGCAATGTGTTGGAACAATTCCCAGATTAGTGAAGATGCTTTTCCCCCACTAGATTTGGGTGGGGGACAGGAGGTGGGGGAGGGGGGGTATGTAGGCGTGCTAGTCCAAATGTGAAAGGATATCAAGTTAAACATGTTCTCATCTCAGTAAATTTAATAGCACATGATTCCTTGATAATGAATCACATAAACAATTATTCTTTCATGCTGATAAAAGGGTGTATTCAAACTGAAATTATTTTTGCTGATGTCATGCAAAAGAGACTGTTTCTGAAGAGTACAAACTGTTTGTTGTAGGTGAGATACATTTCTTTTGTTTCAAGCTTGCAGCTGGACTGGTTTTATCAATTTTGTCAGACTGGTTTTAACAATCATTGTATTGTAAAGAGATGAGGTCTCTTTCATTTTCAAGTAAAGTAACAGAGTTCCAGTTTTTTGTCACTTAAGGACGTTCATGAAAAATCTCCTGACCAACAACCAACGAAAAGCGTCTGCAAATTTACTCAAAGAAGTTGACTACTATTTTCCCTAAATTGAAGTAATTAAAGAAAGATTTCTTTCAAACCTTGTTGATACAGTCGGCTACTCTACTCAAACCAGCTGCCTTCTTGAAATTTTATTGAAACCCCTGATTGATTATTTCATGAAACTTTTGCTGCAGCTCGGTAATGAGTGACTAATGTCAGAAATGTGAAAGGGGTCACCCAGCCTAGTCCCTAGGCATTCTTTCTTGTCTCTTACCTGTGCAAATTCTGGGAAGGGGTGGGCAAGAAAATGCATAGCAAATATTGCCTAAATACCCCTGATTTTAGCGCGAAAAAACCCTGGTCAGATTTTACTAGTTTCAATGCCTAATGTTTTGCAAAAGCTGCACACCAATGGAATAGAATCCAATCATGGAAGTGTCTACAAACGACAGGAAGTTCTGCGTTTGCAGCATAACTGTTATGTTATTTTGCTTGTCGTTGCTTTCCGTTCGAAATTCTTTCCTGTACACTTTGCTGAAATTTGCAATGTGTAGTTCCAAAAAATATCCATACTCCCCCCACGGAAGGTTTTTGTTCTGTCCCCCCTCCCCCCCAAGAAATTCCAGTTAAGCTTCATTCTTTGCTTCTAAAATTTTGGCTTTTCAGATCCCCCTTTCCCCTAGGAATTTCCGATGACCTTCCGTGGGGTGGGTATGGATTTTTTCTGGAACTACACAATGCAGATTTTCACCATAAGCTTAAATATTTGTAGACTCAGAGTGGGCATCCGAGTGTGATGTGGAGCTTTCTATGCATCCTTTGTTTAGCGACGTGAAAGGTATTATGTCATGATCGATTGTAATACGTGATCTCTTAAATATTTCAGTGATGTTATATTGGATCTGGCAATATTTGCTAGGCGTTCTTGGCGAGTCTCTTTTGGTGACATTATGGCTCACGGTCCAGGTTTGACCGAGCTGAGAATGTCTAGGGACTAGGCTGGGGGGACTGACTTCATTTCGATGGTCTTTCAGATGAAAGACCACCCCAATTTTGCAAAATTGGTCTTCCTTATTCGAATCCGAAAGAAAAATTTTCTGATAAAAAGTAATTGACTAACTGTAATGCAACATTGGTGCTGAGTTTTTATTGCAAATCAAATTATGTCTTTGCACTAAACACAACTTTTTGTTAGTCACAGTTATGGTAGTTGTTTGTAAACATGCTGTTTAAAATGAGTTAAAATTTTTGCTTAGGTTTACAAGGCTGTTGTCTACAAATAATTTGAAGGAGCCCACAAGGTCAAAAACTGAAAGGTTAGGAGCCCAATCTGTAAAATGTTAGGTGCTACAGCAAAAATTTAGGGCACCACAGGCTACCAGGCTCCTGTTAGGCAACAGCCTTGGTTTATACTGGAAAAATGTTTTACTTTCAGTTGGTAACACAAAGCATTAACAGGCCTTCTGACAGGGTGCGGGAGAAAAACTAAAATTGTGCGGGATTTTGGGGGCAAATTGTGCGGGAAAAAACGTCGACTGTGCGGGGAATTGTGCGGGATTGCGTATTCTTGTGACGAACCAAATATTCAATCTCCAGTGTTCTAGCCAGACCCGACAGGGAGGAAATTCTGTATAAATGAAAAATGCCACTAAATTTCTTTCTTTGGCGATAGAAATATACCCAGCAGTTGCCAATTTGTGGCTCTTTTTTTTCTTACCAAAGCGTAGTTTGACTCAAAATTGTGTCTGTATAAACAAAATCACGTTGCGTGACACGCACGATAAATTCGATCGTTTAGCAAAATAAAACTTCGGTATAAAATATTTCCGATCTCAACGAGTTCCTTTATAAAAAAAATCCCTGCAGTTTTGCTGTCTTGAATTAATAATATGTAGTGTGAATGATTCCCCGTAAAGGTTCACAAATTCTTCGAAGTTTGCCGCAAAAACACAAGCCGACATGTATGCAAATTGCGTGCTAAATATGATTTGATACAGTGTTTGATGGCACGTTTGTTTTTCTCAACAACTTACCAAGTAGATCGTAGAACTTGCATTTTCGTGAATGAAAATGCCTTTCACGTGAATGAAAAAAATGAAATCTAGTATGCAGATCAGTTTATGATTTTCTTCTGACGACCGAAGTTTAACGATTCAGTTTCTTTGTCAGTTCGCAAATTCGATCAGTCCTTTGCGAGAATAATTCAGAAACAGTGACAGTCATTTCGGCGCCACGGTTCATTTCTTTGGTATTTCTTCTTTGTTCCCGGCATATTATTTAACTGAATGAGGAAGCGGTACGTTCGAAAACAAAAGCCGATTACTGAAGTTGACTAAAAGTAGGTCAAACTGACACTAGTGCCCAGGCCGCGCAGAGTGACGAAAGAACGCCTTGCGTTTCATATCTGCTCGAGTGATCGAGGAAAGCGAGAGATTTCTCGATTGTTTTGGAAGGTAAATAGCCTGGAAATAGCCTAAAAAGGTTTTAGGAATCTTGGTAATCAATAGGAGACCTGATTTAATTAAATGTTTCAGCAAATCTTTCAGTATTGTGCGGGATTTTGCGGGGTTTTGGGAATTGTGCACTATTGTGTGGGTTTGACCAAATTGTGCGGTCCCGCACCCGCGCACCCTGTCAGAAGGCCTGCATTAAGCTTTAAGGATTAGGCTGTAGCATTAGGCTGTAAGCTGTAAGCTGTACAAAAAGGGCACTGAGTCATACAGCTCTGTCATTTCTGGTACCTGACTGGACTAAAAAAATTCGCTGTACTGTGTATTTCTGCTTCTTGTGGTTGAGAATGAGATGGCTTTGCATGAATTAATGTTACTAAGGTTTGAAACGTCTGCTTGAGATAAGAAAATTTTTGGTAATGGGTGATTCCAGAAAATATCCATACCCTACCACGGGTGGCATCTTCATCTAGACCCCCCTTGCCTTAGGAAATTCCAAAATGCTCAACCCCCCTTGCTCTCAGAATTCCAAACCGTTCTATCCCCCCATGCCTTCGGAATTCCGTAATCATTCAAATCCCCCTTCGGAATTACCGCTTTTTTCTTCCAACTGATTTGAAAAGCCCTCTCTATATTCCAAACACCTTTGTTAAACGGAAATTAATCCTTTCGCTCCCTCCGGAAGAAAAAAAACGTACATTCAGCACAGCAAACAATCAACATTGCGTGCTGACAAACAGCAGCCGACTGAGTGATATTTTACATTGTGACCTTCCACAGCAAAACGTACACTACCGATAATCCGTTAAAACATTAGAAAACTCAAATGGCTTTGAAGTCATTCCAACGCTTGGTCCAATGTTTAAATGTGTGTCTATAATTTTTGGTGTCGAGGGTTCCCGTGAATAATTTGCGTGCCGAATGCGACGTGAAATTTTAACAACAAAGCTAAAATTTTCAGAATTGAAAATGGAAATTCATAATTGGCAGTCTCAAACCTACCGTCAAAAGCAAAACTGTTGAATGCAACCTATTCTAAAAATCGAAGGTTGTGATGTTAGGAAAAGAATTAGGGTAAAATAGCAAGCTTTTTTCCTGCAATTATTTTTAGTTCACAGTGAATGCAATTTGCATACTGTACTGCGGCCTCAAATAAATTGCGCAAGAACAAATCAAACTTTTTCCCCGCACTTTATCCTTCGATTAAAATTAAAATAGTAAATAAAACTCACATTGAAATTCAAAGGCAATGACAACTTTAAAAGAATTTGTATAAAATAGTGAATGTAGTCTGACTAAAAGCACATCAAATTTGCATAACGCGTGAAATCTGACCTTTTCAATGAACGTCGCATGGTATGTAACGCAACAATTTCACAAGTGTCTCGATGATATCTGCTTTAATATAGGGGCTGAAAACCCTTTGCTGGGATCTACATTATTGTATTCGAGCAAAACAATCGAAGAAAAGCCTACAATCGCTTTTGTGACCGATCTACTGGCAAGTGAACAGCTTTCAGCAGTCATGTTAGCTTAAACGTATTGACCATGACCATTGAAATGTGTCTCCGGCATGTTGATTGAGTTGAACGTGTCTCGTGTTAATGAGTGAATCATCGTCCTTAGATAAGTCGTTTTTGACGAGTTTTTCTTGAAGAGACTTAACTACGCCAAACTGGAAGTTACTGTCCTGAAAATCCCCCCATGCCTTCGGAATTCCAGTCCAGTGAACCCCCCCATGTCCTCGGAATTCCAGTCGACGTAACCCCCCCTCCCCTTCGAAATTCCGAGATGTCGCCCGTGGTATAGGTATGGATATTTTCTGGAACCACCCAATAAGAGCTAAAAATGGTGAAATGCGTTGTTCAAAATCTCTTTTTTCCAAGCTGGTTAAGTGTTTCATTTTTATCTTGTGGTTGCAAAAGCAACCAAAGATATTATGTGAACACACAGCAACATTCCTGAAGTAACTGGTCATGTCCAGAAGAAGTCGTGTACATTTGTTGTTGTTCGTTTGATGTGTGGTATTCCCAAGAGAGTGCGGTATCGCTCTGTGTTTTCAGGCCTTGTAGTGTCGGTGATATCAAGAAGCCCTCACAATCAAGAGAGTAAACTTAGAGTTCGGTAGAGTGCTCAACCTAATTAAGTAGCTTTACTGTCTTTACTCACCCTGCTAAAAATGGTACAGTATAATTATGTTTAACTTTTGATTGCGAAGCATGATTTGTGTTGAAAAATAATAAATGGGTATTAGAATTGCATTTAGCTGGTCTTCGATGGTCTGGGATAACGATCACTCGCTTGTTTGTTTCCATCGACTATGCCTGAGCAGAAAGAGAGACTGCTCGTAGTGTCTAAATTGATCAATTCCTATATAGATTGAATGAAATCTATGCTCCATTGACTCTTGCTAGTTGTTTTGTAACAAGATCCTACTGAATTATTTGCATAACTTGTCTCGGCCATGTTTCTTTAAGGTGTAGACCAGATAATAGGTTCAAACTTAACAGTGAGTGGTAAAGAAGAAGATTCTTTCAATTATCAGTAATGAAAAGGGAGTATGTTAAAAATCACAGGAAGAGGTACTGACACGAGAAAGAAAGTAACAGAGAGAAACACATTGATGGTATAAAATGCTAAACTCTCCGTGCAGAAATTACTGTCGTTTTCATCTAAGCTTGAAGAAAAAACTTGTTCTAATTAGATATCAAACGTGGCATGTTTGGCCCCCAAACAGTTGAAGTTGGACAGCTGTTAAACTTGCATTCCTACGTACGTGATCAGGTTTCAATGCCAAAATTGGCATAAATATTCGAAAAGGTCAACATGTTTTGTCATTTGTCAGTTAATATTCCCGAATATCGAAGAAACAAATCTAAAATCTGCATTTTCTAGGTGTTCTTCATTTTCTTGACTCCCGCCATTTTAGCGAAACCTGCTCTAACAGCCTTCAAACTTCAAAGGTTTGGTGGCCAAACATGTCACCTTTGACACCCAATTAGAGCATGTTTTTCCTTCACGTGTCCATGCTTAGATGAAAACGACTGTAGAAGAAAGAAAACAACTAACAAAATACAAACAAAAAAGAATCAACGACCACAAAATCTCCAGGTGTGTGGATCGGTTATCTTAAATTAAGATGAAAGCAAGGTACATGTACAAGGGTTTAAAGTTTTTAACTATAGAAATGTCTGAGTGATTCTCATAAGTTCATTAACAGATGAAAAACAAAAGGATTGAACTCACAGCTTTGCAACACAAACTGCTGTATTGCCTACTATAACATTTCGATCTCTTGAATTCACTTCCATGCTCTGCAGTGTCCTATTCTAGGCTATTTTGAGAAAATATTATTTGGACACAATTGGATGGATATTGCCATTACAGGCAATCAGAGATGCGTTTGCAGCATCACACATCACATCACATCTCACATGTTCAACAGTAGGTCATCAAATGTTTAAGTAGTGAAATTGTAACACGGCGCAGGGAAGGCAAGAATTTTTTGCATTTAGGATTCATCGAATTATGCCAAACTCAGTTTGAAGAAGCACTCATCAAGGCTGTTAAGTCTTCAGCGATTTTGGGAGCTAAAGAGTGAATTGAAGAAATAAAGTAAAATGATGGTTGATAATAAGTGCCATGATTTCGCTGATTCACTAACAAAATCAAGGTATTCTATGCATAGATAAACACCGTGAATGAAGTAATTTTAAAACTGATGACCAGAAAGGGTTACATTTTTTGGCTATACTTGTACAATCAATTTACCTGCAGTCGATGTAGCTTTAGGTTCAAGCAGCTCCAAATGCTCATATCCAATGCAATATGAGTTAAATCGCTTTCCCAGTTGTTTGATTCATTGTTATTTTACCACATGCTGTCCGCAGTCTCTGAAGTCTGAACCGAGAACCGTTTTGTGATTTGTGTTCATTTCACTCTCCCAGCTACATTGTACAATGGTGAAATCATACAGCTTCAATTAGCTTTGCACGATGAATCAACATTCGTCAGGAAACATCAAACTTGTAGCACATTTTAGAGCCAACAATTGAGACTTTTTCAAAACATTTTATATTCTTGCAGTCGGGCATTCACTTTGGGCAGTTTCACTGACTTATTCAGTTTTGCAAAGAAAAGCTGCAACACTTTGTGCACCTTTTTCTTTCAGTCTTGTAATCAATCATTGTTCCTCTTTTTCGTTTTTTTTTTTCTCATTCTTTCCTGATTTTTATGGTAACAAGTGATTGAGTTTTGGGTCAACTGTATGCACGCACAAAATGTCAATGGAAGTGAAATAACAGAACGGCAGCATTTTAGTAAGCTTATAATTGTTCAGTTTTTGCCCAAATTTCAACTGGCTATGTTCTAAAACAATTGGTTCATGCTTTTAGCTGTGCGTATAACGAGATATGATACACTTAGGATAGCCAGTGTAGCAAGTGGTTTGGTGTGTTTTATGTAAAGTATTATTTCTGAGAAGGAGATAAGGCCCCGCAAAACCTGAACTGAGGTCAAACAAGAAAACGAGAGGGAGGGGAAAAAGCCCAAGAAAAAACGTCCTGCATTCAACCCCATAGGATTTTGAAACACTCTTCACCAGCAGACAGAGCAAACGGCTTTCCTGATTGGCTGATAGAATGTCAACAAACTGTCAGCAGATGTCAAACAATCTCAGTGCATACAGGGATGAAAGAAATCTGCAAGAATCTTTGCAGGAGCTTGAAGAGCTTGGGTCTTTTGGTCTTATAAAAGATTATTGCAATATTCATTTAATTATTTGATTCGACAACCCACTTTTCAAACAAGAGTGAAATATTTAAAATGAAACTCAATCTGTCAGCCAAATATTGATTGGACGAATGCATGACATCATGCCTCAGGCTCGTGAGAATTACTGACAGGTTTCCCCAAACTGTATTCCAACGGTCAGCTGATTTTAAAATTTTTCTCTTCTTTTCTCTCCACTACCAGCTTTTTGAAACAAATCAGAACATGGAAAAACCTTTGAGCATTTTGATGGGACTGAAAGGAGGTGATTGCATTAGGAAAGCAGAAGTAAACATAGGCCCGCAATGCGTGCAGAACCGACGAAGTGTTGGTTCGTCTCGAAAAGAAAGCAAGCGAGCCGTGCGTGACTGCAGCTTCAATAACATTCAAGCATCTGTAACAGTAAGTTGCAGTAAAAGTGTGTACCTGTAACAACTCAGTTGACCTCCTGGAAAGGAGGTCAACTGAATTATTCACCCTCTCCTCACCAATCATAGCTCCACAGACTATGCATTCGTCACTCAAGATCATTTTTCGCTGTCTTTTGGTCGGTCTTCCTCAAAACCCGGAACAAAAATTCTCAAAACAGACGCATTTCAAAAAATGGGCGACAAATTTCCCAATATAAAAGTAACCACATCTTCACGATTGATCAGTATGGGCACCGTAACAGCCCAAAAGAATTGAACTTTTCCCCATACCTGGGAACCACGCTTTGTGCACAGTTTCCTTTAATCATGTCAAGGGCTCCTTAAGCCAAATTGTGAATGCAAATACGAAATAAATCATTGCTATGCTCTATCGTACAGGTTACAAGAGAGCGCATTATAGGCATTTACCAGTCGTTTTGACCCACCCAACCCTCGACAAATGTTTTTACTTGGTTCAACGTGCTAACTGGCGTAACGAAAATTGTGACAGTATTTTGCCCTTTGCGTTACCGAATGACGTCATGTTTAAAATCTGATGTCTCAGCTCATCTGTCTCATCGCTTTGAATATTTAATTTTGTTGAATTAAACTAAAAAATTAAATGTTGATATACATTTGTCCACAGCTGAACATGCTTTTACCAAGAGTTGTGAGCAATGTATTTATATACTGTTGTGAATAGGGCACTATAAAAACATGATTATCGATAAAGACAAACACATCGTCAGAATCTCAACGTGCTAACCGGCGTGACGAAAATTGTGACAGTATTTTGTCTTTTGCGTTACCAAATGACGTAATGTTTAAAATCGGATGACTCAGCTCATCTGTCTTATCGCTTTGAATATTTTGTTGAATTAAAATTAAAATTTAAAGCTAAATTTTGTCCACAACTGAACATGCCGTTATCAAGAGTTGTAAGCGAAGCATTTATATACTGTTGTGAATATGGCACTATACAAACATGATTATCGATCTGGAAAAATTAGTAAAAAGCGAAGTCGTCGCTTTATCTCAAACACGTTAAAGCATGTCTTATGACGTAAACGTTAAATCTGGTTTCCTCTTCCGCAGTCACCAAGTCAGTGTCTCGAACTCTAAAATGGAACAAATCGGTTCAAAATCAAAAGTAAAGCAGAAAAATTAAAAATACTAACTGGTATATCCTTCTGTGCCGCTTATAGTATACTATCCAAGAAGATCCAGCCTCGTGTCGTAATTCATTTCCCACCTGCCAATAACCTTTCTTAACGTTGGCAGCTAGACATTTTCAAGTAATAAACATAACCAATAACCACAACAACATACACCAGAATTTTCCTTTCATAACCTTTACTGAGAACGATTCTATCCTTACGATGTCTCAGCAACACTTTGGTCCCACCAGCGTCAACAGTGCCACTGGACTTCACCTCCTGTTATTATCAGTCCTCCTTGCTTTCTTTCATTAGTATTGCACAGATATTTCAGTCCGGTCAAAACCAACACTGCTCGGTGGAAGCGTCCTTCTATACCTACGATACTTTTTATGTGGCCCTTGTCCTATCGTGCGTGCGTGTGTGTACTAATCGATGGGCTTAACTGCAGAATACGTCTTCCCATCCCGTGGGCTATAGCGAAATACACACCTCGTGAGCCTTACACGACGTATTTTGACCGACCAAACCAGTCGACCCTCTTGACACGACTGCTCTAACTCGACTTCGTCGGTTAAAAATTTAACAATGTGAGAATCCGTTGGGAGAGGTTTATGCAAATCGGGAAACCTGTCAAATTCCAACACGCCTGTTGCATGAATTAATTAAATCAAAAATCTAGTATGGGATTGAGTTTCAGTTTGAATATTTCATTCTTCATTTGAAAAGCGGATTATTAAAAAAATAATGAAATCAATGTTGCAATAATCAACATCAAAATTTTTGTTCTGTGGGGGTACACTTGACCTGGCTCGACTGTAACTCGGACAAGATCTATTTAACTCTGATCCTTCTTTCACTGGTGTCTGTTCTGGAAAAAGCTTGGTAAAAGCACGTTCCCGTTAATGTTTACATAAGGCACGCTGTGGTTGGTTGGCAGTTGACATTGACAGCACACGCTAGCCAGACGCAACTGGAAGGGGCGTTTCAAAAGTCTCATGGGGCTGAATGCAGGCACTTTGGTCCAGCTTTCGCGCGGCCATTTCATTGAAAATTTTTGCCTCTTGCGAATTACCTGCCAAAAAACACCTCACCCCAAATGGCCTGCTGCACAGGCACATGTATACTTGGGAAGTTTGGAGAGCACTCAAGAAGCTAGAGTTATGCTTCTCTCTGCTCTCCAAACTTCCTGTATGCGTCATAACTGATGTATGCACGCTAAAGCATGAACCAACTGTTAAAGGCAGTGGACTGTATCCCGTAGATACCCCTGTATGCACTTGCATTTGGCAATTAGTGGTAGTAGACTTGGAAAAGTGTAAAAAATGGTTTGGAAAAAAGTTTTAAAAAGTACGATTCAATTTAGTAATTGGCTATTGACTTTCAAGTTTCCCTTTTTCTTTCTTTCTAGTAGCAACTGTCACTTGCCTTTGCTTGTGTGGAAATCCTTGAATCAAGAATTCAAGATGGCAGCAAAACTGGACTCTTCATTAAAATGGGTGAGCAGTACTGAATATACTAGTATAATTATGAAGGAAGTTGGTCATTAAAACATGATATAAGGGGCAATGCACACCTAATATATATGGCTAGCACAAAAGTCATACCTTGTGATTTATTCACAGAAGTACGTGCACAAGGAAAAAGTTTCCGGCAATTTCTGACAACTAATAAACTGACAACCAATAACATTGCAAGTTCATCGACCAATCAGAACAATGACCAGAGACTTATAACAGCCATTTAGAATTCACAATTCACTTGACTCTGATGATGACTTCCCACTTAGGTTGTTGAAACGTCAGTCAATGTCATCAGAAACAGCCCTTCTCAGGACTACACTCACCCAGACAATCAAACTTTACTGACCTTAAAGTGCTACTGCGATGAAAATTTCTTGTTTTGTTTTCAAGTTTTTTAAACTTCAAACTGTTCAATAGATGCCATATTATATGAATCGCGTTAAATTAGATCGATATATGCTTACATGGCCCAGGAATATAAGTCCGAGAACCGCGTTAAACCCGTTCGCCATTACTCAGTTCGCAAAAGAGAAGCCCACGAATTTCATGGAAGTGGTCTTATCTCTAACCACGTGAACTTTGCTCGTGACGTAGAAGTCTCAACCATCGCCAGAAACAAAGGCTGGAGAAGAGTATAATTAATGAAGAGTCGAAAATAGAGAGCCAAACATTGCATTATATGGATGTGTTTTCCATCGAATTTGTCGTCCAGTTTTTTCGAGAGCGATTTAGAACAAAGTTTTTTTTTGGCGAAGTCGGCGAATTCGCAGAAGCCACACCATACGATGACAGTTTTGAGCCTCTCGCTATTGAAGAGGAAGCCATCTCAAACAATGCAAGAATGGATCAAGACCGCCGAGCAAATATCCCAATTCACAAACACTGAAATCCTTCCGATAATACAACAAATCTAACTGTTTCACATGTCTGTTGTGTTGGGGTCCATCAGCTGTTTCTTACTCTTGCTTTTTTTCCTTGCCGATATGGGTTGAGTTTGTTGTTGTTATGTCAGATTTGTTGCAGTATCCTGAATTGTAGTTAGAAAGATTTTAGACCTAAAAATAATAAATCCTATAATAATAAGCTCTCCCTTCTAAAAGAAAAGCCTACTTAACGCTACATGAGCCTCACATACATTCAGAATTTTATAGGTGAGACAAAAGGTCGAGAAAAATAAATTCACGTAAACGAAGTGAAGTCGCCAATCGCCCGTTGTGCGAACACGGTAATCTTACTACCTAGTAAACAAGGAAATGCGAATTAACAGAGATAAACTCTGATTTACCATCAGAAGTCTAGGTATAAACTGGCACGCCATCACATCGAAAGCCTTACTGAGAGAAGTGGCTACCCTGAACGCGGTGAAAGGCTCAAGAAATTATAGCTAATTATGTAAGACTTTGCGAGCTCGCTACGCCGCACGTCAAGAGAAATTAATTGAAGTATAAAAGAGATATTAGGAGCTGGCTACGCGGTACGCGGAGAGAGATAAATTGAAATGTGCGAGGGATGTTAGGAGCTGGCTACACAGTAAAAAGAACAAGCAATATGTTATGGTCGATTAAGCTCGGTTGTTTATATTTTCACGTTATATGTGGCCGAGTAATTCAAAGAAATTTCGAGTAATATTCTCGTTTATAGAATGAGGAATACACGGTGATGTTCCGTTATGGTCCACTAGTTCACAGGAACTACAAATAATATTCTTTTAGCGGAAGTTTAAGTGGGGAATGTTCAGAGTACGCGGAACACGGTAATGTTTCCCTATTTTCTGCTATACGGCGAACCACACATAGCCAAGTTGAATAAAAATAATTTCTGCGTATCGCGAAGCCGGCTTGGAGGCGACACAGAAAATAGTTCGTGTGAAGGGGCACATATTATGCAGTTAAGCCGAAATCTGTTGAGACTTATACATGTATATGCACAAGACAACCGAGCGAAGTATCTCTTAGGTGTGTGAGGAAATGTGTATTCTTACCGCACATGTGATGTTAGCACAAACGGCAAATAAATATTCGCTCACCGTTCGACGATCCCGCTCAGATGTGATTGCTGATGTTTTTCTTCCTGATGGCTGGAACTGATCCTGGTTTTAAATATTTCCTTGTACCTTTCTCATAAAATGCTTGAGTAAAACATTCAGCCATAAAATGCACAGAGCAATTAACAGTGTCCAACAGGATTGAAGTCCTTCCGGTGCACGCAAACGAAGCTTTTCCGCTTAAAATAAACGTACCCACTCGTCGGTGAACTGTGAATGGAAATCTCCGATTCATCGCTGCTTTGTTTGCCGTAATCTTCACCAACAGAGCGTCGACCACGTATACTGCAGCTCAAAATCGAAGAAATGAATCTTGCGAACCCTCACACCTCTCCGAATGCATAAGAAAGTAGCCACGTTTGTTTTGTTGCGTTGAGACTTCTACGTCACTTCCTCTCTGGGCCAACGCGGCCCAACTCGTCCCGGTCATTTTTGAATTGAGTAATGGCGGCAAGCCGAATTCGGAAATTACAGTTAAAATAATCGGACTTCCCGTACGAATTTCGACTTAAAACTTTGCACAGGGAGTAATATGTACTTATATTTTCGAAATATGGAGAGAACAACAAATTCATATTTTTGATCATAGTAGCACTTTAAAGGGACTATGTCAGCTGGGACACATGAGCAGTAGAGTTGGTTGAAATTAATTTGCATACAACTTGTCACGGGAGTTTTGCTTTTCGGCTACTGCATCCATCGTCATGTCGGTCACATGTTCTCACGCAAACGCATGGAAACGGACTGTGCTATTCTAAGCACATTTTTAGCTATGATCTAAACAAGTAGTTTAATTCTACAGTTAAAGAAATAAACCTAAAACGCCCTAAGCCAGGAAGAATGGTGGTTTTTGAAAAGTGCCAGACTAAAGATAGGACAGTTCATCCTTGTCGCTCAATAGGAAGAGGTTGTTGACAACAGCAGTTTTATTCATTTCATCAAGCAAAAGACACATCCTTTATTGTGATTAGATTACCTTACCAAAGACATGCATACATTAATAACCCTTTCACTCCCAGTAGTGCCTAAAATCAAAATTCAAGACAAATCCTAATTTTCATTTTGTAAAATACTGAAAAATGAATAGTTTCTGAAAATGCTGCTAAAGACCGAGATTTCATTGAATGGTCACACCATAGGATTTCATCTGCAGATTTAAAAGTTAAAACCCCCTGAAATGCCTTCATAACTGACTCTGAGAGTGGGTTTGTAGCTATTGCACATAACTATATGCAGGTATAGCATGGACAAATTTGCTGTCACAGAAAACTGATCATTCTTTGTGGGTCTCTGTTAACTGTTTTGCTAAAAATGAATCATTTTTTCATTTTGAGAACCTTGATTGGTGTCTGATGAATAGCTTCTTAGAGGACATGGGTGGAACTTGGGCAATAATTGGCGCAATTCTTGCTGAATCATCCTCAGATAATGAAATGTGGTGATCTATTGGGCTTAGGTCATCAATTATTTGTTTAAATATCTTTGCCATCATGATTGGGATATAATCAAAGTCTTAAGAGACCTTCACGACTCTGGTGTTCCATTCTTTTGTTCTCTGGTTGTATTTTTGTGTGTGCCTTGCTTCACCATTTTCTTTTACAGAAATAGGTCTGTTAAACATGGTAATTCCAATCCACCGCTGCAAATTGCCTTCTGGCTTTGTACACTTGGTACCTAGAGCATATTATACCATACAAAAGCTGACATGTACATGGCTGCAATAAAAACAAACAATTTGTTGCATGAACACTGCTCCAACTATACATGTACAAATGTGAATAGACAGTAGCGTACATGATGACAGACGGCATTATCTTGCTTCTTTATTTATTTATCAAACAACAAAATTATGCCTAAATACAGGGCTTAGGTATAAAAACAGATTAAAAACTTTTCTTTTTAACAGTGTCTGTAATTAGATTAGGTAAATAACTTATTGTAAAAAGCACTGAGACTTCCATACCTTGTAAAATGCGCTTTTAAGCACCTTGTTATCGTTATTATTATTATAATTATTATTATCATTATTATTGTTATTATGATATAGATAGCAATCCACAATGGTTAGACCCACTGGCATTTCATTGTTAATAAAAAAATTTGCCAGCAAGGAATTAACACAAGTGGCTGGGATTATCATAAGGAAATGCCTTACTTGTATGAACACTTCTTTGGAGTGTATCCAAGCGACATTCTGTTTGCACATTCCAGTGAACCTGTATGTCTGAAAGCAAAAGATGAAATGATACATTTAACACTTAATGACTGGTCCCAAGGGAAACACTGAATCTAGTTTCCCAAGAATCTCAGTCAACATTGAGATTCAATGGAAACAAAATTAACTGGTTTCCCGAGGGACCAGTCATTAAGTGATTTGTTATATAGCAGAACGAAGAGATTAGTAGACGTAATGTGAAAACAATTGAAAACATTGCAATACAGAACTTTGAAAAACGAGCTAGTCAAACGCTATGATCACACCACCTTCAGTCATGTTCTGTTCACGTGCAATGGCGGTCTTCGGTCAACATTTGCGGGTAACATTGCATTGTTACCCTCTGAGGTAATATTAGACTTTGCAATGTTGCCTGCTCAGAGACTTTTGGCGGGAAACAGTTTCGTTGTTAGATGTCGTGTGATCCTGAACTGACCAATGAGAGCACGCACCATTAGAGGAAAAATTCCAGCTATATAACAATATCAAAGGTTTCCTTCACAATAGTTGTATGTTTGTACTTTTGTTACATCTGTCAATGTAATGTGACCAGCAATAGATATGAGATATACACAAATAGGTTGCTGGGCATTTCAAGATTGTAATATACAAAGCTATGTTCATTCTACACTGGATAGCCTTCATGCCATTTTGAAAACCATACCAAATTGGCATTTCTTTGACGTGTGCCAATGTGCCATTTTTTGGCACATTTTATTGGATTGATTTTTGTGCTGACACAAAAATCAGTCCAGTAGTGCGTGAACATAGCCTAAATAGTCTTTGAATGTAATACAAAGTACAGTGTAATGTAGTTCCTTCCATGAGGACAATGAAAATATTTTTATTGCCAACAACAAGCACATCTTTTGCTTACTGTCTATACTTGAACTTCACATAGTACTTGAAACTTTCAAGAAGAGTGGACTCAAGAATAACTTTCTAGATTGCCGCAAAATCCTTATCACGACTGTCAAACCAGGGGGAGGGGGTGCTGATTATTGACAATAAGTTCCCCATGGTCACATTGTCCTCCTGCCCTTTCAAGGTCATCACACACGTGGCGAAGAAGGCCTATCCATTTATCCTACAGGAACAAAAACATCTTGTCAATGACAGCCTGGTTGCATACTGGCCTTAAACTTTTATATTGTTTTTCCCTGATAGCAGAACCAGTATGAGTTCTGAGTAATAACTTTTACCTGATAATCTGTCATTCTTTATTTTTCCCCCCCAAAAAAATGTTTTTCTGGTAAGTACACCTGTATTATATTCATATCATAGTTAAAGAGCCAGTGTCACCCAAAGTGCTTTGCGCACTGAGGTACAATTTTCATATATGAAAAATATGCCATTTTCTTGATTGTCGTGAAGTCTGATTTGTATCTTCTTCCATCGCTGCTGTTAGCGATCCGAAAGCACTAGTGTGAATTTTGACTTGACATTTAGGTGTCGCCGTATTGATTTCGTTGTATATTTCCGAATTCTGAAGTGTCTTCGCGGTGGAGAAGGAGATCTTTAAATTGGATACCTCGTAGGGTTCAGGAAAGTTGAGGCGAAGGCCGAGTCTTCCGGGCTCTGCCAAAGTTGTACGGCTGAAGGAGTACGTGTATCAGTAGCGGAGGAAAAGAAAAGCATCTACAGGATTCAGCAACAGTACTGACACTGTGTTTACCCAAATAGTGCTACATTCGTTGCCGAATGAAAACAGAAGGAATGTTAATTTACCACAAAATAACACTAGCTACAGGCTTGCTCCAAAATAATGCTTATGGTCATGAGCTTGTGCTGTTCTGCTTAATTATTCCTTGTGTTTTCACTGTCTGTTTATGTTTTATTTTTGCAAAAAGTGTAAGTGGCTATTCTGGTTTTGCGTCCACTGACATGGGTCGATGTGATCGATCGCGCAATCAATCATCGGATTGTAATAGATCCATGAATACGCATTGAATGCAAAGTCAGAACTTGAGTGGTTTTCTCCAATGTCATCTAGCGATGAAGACGTCAATATTCTTGCTACTTGTTTTTGTTTTATTATTTTGATATCGAGTGGAAGTGGCTACTCTGGTTTTATGTCTATCGAGATCGATCGATCAATCGATCGGTTGTTATAAAAGGTCCATACGTGTTGACTACAAGTCGGATCTAGAGTTGTTTTCTCCAGTAACATCTAGCGATGAAGATATTACTATTTTCAGAGGCTACTACTGTAAATATCAGCTTGCTGAAAGGCCAGTGCGGCGGAGTATAATTTGCGAAACGTCCAGCAAACGCACCAGCCAAACTTCAAAACAAAAACACAACTGCGCAAAGCACTTTGGGTGACACTGGCTCTTTAACTGTAATTTACGTTTTTATAGTATGTATATCTTGTGGTTCAATTTTATCCTTGGTTCAATTTTTATTTTTATTTTTATTTTTTTGTGTGTATGGTAATGTATGATAATGAGTATAAAACAAAGGAAAATGAAAATTGAACCAAGGATAAAATTTCACCACACCATTTACAATATTTATGTCATTAAAGAAGAAAAGGAGGCTCTGAGTTGTAAATCTGTTCTTTTTGACAACTAAGAAAAACCCCATGAAATAAGAAATAATTGTATATCGTTTCTCTACGCAAATAATCATTATGATACCTTCAAAACTGAGGAAGCTTTCACTAGATCAGCACAATCTGATATGCTGCACAACAGTACCAGAAGCCAGTAATGGCAGCAACCTAGTGCAAAAGAGATTAGAAAACAAGGAACACAAACAATCATTACTATAGCTGTCAATTGTTAATGATTGTAAAATAATATCATTCAATTTTATTCTTGGCAAAAATTTATTTTCATTTGTTTCAAATTCATTTTTATACATTTGAACCAAAACATATGTACACACATATCGATCATGTAACTCAAATCCCATTTTCCCAGTACAAAAATAGGCAAATTCCAGTTCTCATTTCACCCCTTCAGCGCCATTTAATTTGTTAATTATCATTGTATAAAAAGGCAGTTTTCTTAAGTTTTCTAGCGGTGGTATGAAACATATAAATCTACATCACCCTCCCCTTCCCATGGCCAATCATGATATATCAGGAAAACCTTTGGAATACATTTCCTGATAATACTTTTTGCCTATTGCCAGATATTATGGGAATGAAATATGTCTGTGAAGTCTTCAGCTGCAGTGTACAACAAAAAAAGCATAAGGAAATACACTATACAATGTAACTTGTGTCTACAGTACTTATGCAGGGCAAAATAAAATAATTGATAGTTCCAAATAACATCTTTGTAAACTATTTGAAAACACACATAACATGTTTGTTCTACATGTACTTTTATTACATGATATTTTTCTCAACACATTTTATTTCAAGAAGTTAGATAACCATACACAACTCTTATGACTTGTGTGAATTTGCCATAATCTTTTATAAACAGTCACTTATAAATAAAAGACAAGTGAGCTTAACGTGCTGTGAACGTTTTATGTGATAAAGTATTTGATATTAGTTACCTACAAATTTCTTTATTGAAGAGGAGGCATCAGTGCATATTTTTTAGCCCATCCAGAGCATTTGTAAGAGCTTTTGTTTCCATGGTGCTTGACTTCATGCCAACAGGGGACTTATCCATATCCTTCACCTCCAAAATATACTCTGTGACAACTTCCATTAGGAAGTAGCAAAGATTTTTTGCCGAAAAGCCAGGCGAAAATCGCACTGACCATCACCACTAAGTACCAATTCTTCATTTTGAATTTCTATGACAAGCTCTCCTCTCATCCACAGCCACCATTCATCGATTGCACGTATACAGTACAACTTCTGTGCTCTAAAGAATGTTGAAGGAGAGATGAATGAAAACCCCATAAAATTGACAAACATTTCTACTTTTGCAAAATTGCCAGACAGCAAAACAGCTGCAGGAGCTTGAAGGTTGTTTGATATGACATTGTTCACCTCCCCTGAATTGCAAAATCTATGAGTGTGACCGGCAGGGTACTTCCACCAGATCACGGCACTGGTGCCACACAAAGTGTAATCAACCATTGTTTCAAGAATTCATTCTGGATGCTTGCAACTTCCTCCCAGCTGCTGGACTAAGAGATCCAAAGAGCTCATAACCTTGGTACCCTTCATACGTCCAAGTTCCTCTTGGTACTGATCTTCCTCATATCTCCTAGTAAACTTTTGATGAGGTCCACATTCGGGCACATGCTTTGGAACAGAAGGTTTGGCTTTATTTATTTCCCACGTCTGGGTCATAATAGATCTTGTTGTTTTATTAGCCTGTATAGTCGGCAATTCATCTGTTAAAATGTTTGCAGGTTGTTGCTGCGTCTGTTCAGTTGATGTTACTAGAGGCATTTCCTCACGTTCCTCTTCGAGATCTGGTTCCCTATAACAAAATCATTTTACCAAAGGTTGAACTAGCAAGTTTAGTCATGCCAACCTTTTAGCAGAGAGCTTTGCATTTATCAAGGATAAAGGCTCACTTCATGATAATTTTACAGTGATAAAGTAACAATCCAATTTCTGTAATTTACTGAGATAAAAAATTGCTTTCAATACTAATCACAAGCCTTAAAGCAGACACAACTTCACTCATTCAAAGAAAACAAATGATTTCTTAAAAAATTATTTTTTGTGAACTCCAGACATTTTTGGGCATTTTATTCGATTAAGATCATGTTGAGTGTCGTCCAGTTGTTCACTGTATACAAAGAAGATCACAGAGAATAATAATATCGGGTGAATCAAAATCAACTATTTGCTACTACATAAAACACACGTTTACAAAATGGGCAACATACAGAGTAAAGTTTATCTACATCTAAATGAAACAAGGTCACTTAACTCCAGACAGCTTAGTGTGAGCAAACGCTGCTACCTGAATATCAGAGTAGAGGTGGAAGAAAGCAATTTAACCCACTCACTCATTGGCAGTAAATGACATCTTGTCCTCACTTTCGTCTGTTGACGATCTGCTCGAAACACAACTCCTTCTCAACACAGTCACAGAACCATCATTAATTCTGTAACAGGTGTCTCGAATAAATTGAAGGTCGTCTGCTACACTTAGCCCAGTAATGTCAAAGTTTTGTACACATGATAGGTTAAAAAATAATGTTGGAGCAAGCGTATTAAGCAGTAAACAAGCTTCAAGTTACACCTAGAAAATGGAGGCCACAAAACACTGGGGTGACTTTTATTTACAAGGCATTCCCTCGATCTGTGTCTGGCCGTGAGACAATAGAAACACAGTCTAGCTCTCAGGATGTGGATGGTTTTTTAGCTTGGCCTGTTCTTGAACCATAGCACAAAAGTCCTTGAAGGTGGAGATGCATCGTAATGATTTTCCGCGCACTGTACCACATGCTTTTTCCATTTTGAGTGAAGGGAGTTTGGTAAGGTCTAGACGATAGGGCGAATAGCAGTGAGATAGTTCAGGCATCTGAGTCCAGGGAGGAAGTCAAGTTGACTGTCTACATCTGCACAGATGTCCATGAAAGCTTGCAATTTGTCCCTGCCTCCTCCAAATTTGGCTGCTTTCCTGAGCTGCTCCAGAAGGACGTTCATGGTAGCAGCTGGGTTCCCAAACCATCTCTCCAGTTTAGCCAGTCGTATAGCAAAGCAACAGTCGGGTCCATATACTGTCTCTGTCAGTAATTGTTTACCACTTTCTGCACTTCTCCTTTAGTGTAAAATCTTAAATAGTCGATTTCTTGCACTGGAGACATATCTGCTTCCTTGATCATGGCTCAGAAAGCATTTTTCAAGGGGTGAAAAAGAGTTACATCTCTTCCAAATATCTCAGGATGGCACTTTGGCAGACTTTGTCATGCTAAACTTGTTGCTAGCTTCTGATAGACAGTTGCAAGCTGCTTTATGGGGGTAATAGTAAAGGGATTGGCTGTCTGGGGACTGTAACTTGGCATGCATGTGGCGAAACCATAAACCAAAAAATAATGATTCATGTTACATAAAGAAATGACCAAAAACCAAATGAACTCTTAAATAAACGATAAGGCAACATCCCCATTCCATACATGTTTACCAGACTCCATCACCGCAACCCTCAGGTCTGTAGCATCCAGCTTAATCCAAAACCGACCGTCTGGATTGGCTGATTTGAGTGCATCCAAGGCAGATGTCTGTGTTACAAGAGTAAAAATAAGGTGTACTGATATCAACTCAGTGAAACAGGTTTTTATTTATAGGAACCATATCATGAAAAAACTGCAGAAATCAAGCATATGAACATGCAGAAATTAAGTGTCACACAGGTACCAGGTACAGGTACATACAGGTACCAGTACCTGATTTTCCATGAAATACTTTCGTAATTGCTATAAACTAGGTGAATAATCAACAAGTCAACTAGTCATTTAGATTACAGTGTTTAAAGAGTCTGTATTTCACATCTATTTCACAGAAACTGGAAATTACCCACTCAACAGTAAATCATTTGTTTAGCTTATTAGTTTTGTAATAAAAATATAACAGTTCAAACCTGTAACTCTGGTTTAGATGTAAATGTTGATTTTTTATCACGTCTCCATTGTATTGACTGGCTTGCACATGCAACATTCACTCTTGCCTAAAAAATATAATGAGGTATAAAAGTAATTTACAAGTTTAATTAAACCTAATTAAATTTACATGTTCAATTAAACAAGGTACATGTAGACAAGTCATCTTTATGTATCAAAAATATGGCATATAAATAGCATGAAATGAGAATGCGAAAAAGGCATAAGTTAACATATGTATATCTGTAGTGAAGGAAATTAGCAACAATCCCCCGTCCCCGTGTTTAGAATGCACATATTATCAAAGTTAAAATACATGACCAACGTGAACACAATAAATGTTGATTCCCTTGAAAATAAATAGCCCAATTGTGATAGATTAAAATTCAGCCAAAAACAATAGATGTCAGTATGAGGCTCCGGGGAATAAACTATAGAGTTTGTGGGGTTTGTTCCCCAGAGCCTTACAGTGGACATCCATTGTTTTAGGTTGAATTTGAAAAAATCGAAATTGGGCTATTGGACAGTAGCACCAAAAAATTGAAGAGCCCTTGATTGTAAAAATGAATGCCTCCATAAAGTGTTATACAATAACCGAGCTACTGCACGGGTTGTAATTGGTTGATGCCTGTCTTCTATTAGAGAACAGACGCACAGATGACGTCACTGCATGTGACTTGCGCACGTGATCAGAGTTCATAGTCCAAATCAGTTTTGTGGGCAAAGTTTTTCAAAACTGGTGGGGCCACAACAAACAAAAAAATCACCATAAGGCTTAGTCCATACAATGTCATACCTTCTGGGGATTTTGCCTATCTTCAATTGGTCGACCACTCCACATAGGACCTACAAACAGTCGCATGAATCGTCCAGGAAATTCTGTGGTCATTGTCTCTCCATGAGCGAAAGTCTTCAGGTTCTCGTACCTGTTTAAAAAGTAGAATGTTAAAAACTGTTCAAGTCTGATCATGGCTGGTGAGAAGCCTGACAATAACTTTAGCTGCATATCATAAAATAAAATGAAATGCTTAGTTCTTCTAAAGAGAAAGACATTCGAAGTTTATTTCAAAAGAGGCTATGATAGAACAAACAGCTGAACTGTAACCAATCAGACCACTATGTCAGTTTCTACTTTCAAAACCAGTACCGTACATTACCATAATTGTGTGAAATAAAAATAATTTATTGTTGTACTTGCTTGCATCAAACTTGCTTACATGTAGCTTCAAATGCTAAATAGACATGATAAATACACTTGATAAATGAAATGTAACTGACCTGCATTACATTTGTGCCTGTAAAGAATTCCATCTGGTATTGGATGAGTCCAAATGGCATCCTCTGGAGTGGCATGAGTGGCTTACCATCCTCCCCAAACACACACCTCGACCATTTGTATATAAGGTTTGGTTTGCCATTATCTTGCAGAACTTTCATGGCACCCAGAGAAATAGAGGCAAAGTCTGCCGGGTTTGTATCAATACCCTGTGCAATCGCAGCACCAACAAACTGTTTATCTAGAACCACCATCTTTTCTTGGAAAGGAAGGGACTGATAGAGGACACCAATCAATTCCATCAATGTTGAGGTTGACAAATGCATCTCCTTAAGTATTTTTAACAAGACATCTTTCTTCTCAATAACTGAAGCAAATGCATTTAGAATGGCTTCATGAAGTTGCTGCTGGGTCAGGGACTTTATAGATGAAACCAAGACTTTATCAAGTCTCAAAGAAGGTTCCTGACTCTGTGGGGCATTGGTGGAAGCATCACTGAGCTGGTAAAAGTCAGCATCCAACCCATATAAGGCTTCAGCGTCCTCAACATTGCAGTACCTCTGCCTCATATAATTCACCACACGTTGCCTAACAACGGAAGCTACAGAGAAATAAAATTAAACTAATCTTAGCAAAGTGATTACAAAATTACAAAATACATTGGGTTTATTTCAGCACTTTAGTACAGATTAAAATAGTGAATATTTAGACTTCGCCCACAGCATCTGCTTTGAGAAACTTGCATGCAGTCGATTACTAAACATTTTTGGTTGCATGCATCCTTAACCAGAAAATAGTGTTAAGAGAAATTGTAGTACCCTCTCTCAAATGTTCCATTCCAGCAGTGTCTTTGACAAACTGAGCTGCCTCACTCCAGTACTTATGTTGGGCCTTCATGGCTGGCCATTCTGCACCTGTGGGCTGCATATCCTTGTGCAAGGCTATGAATTGCACAAGTGCAGAATCCTCTGTTGAAGCCCATTACTTCCGTGTCTTTTTGTGAGTTTTTAACTCTTTTAAAGGAGGGAACAGTGGCTTTCTTCTGATAAGAGGCGATTTCTTTACCTGATTACAAGAAATGAAAGTGCATTTTATTTATATTACAAAGGACACAGCTGCACAGTAACGTGTGTCTCTCCAGCAGGTTACTTTCTCCTCATTAAAAAAATATCTACATATATTAAAAATAAAAGATAGCTAGTAAGCTTTTCATTCGCACAATATATTTATTTTTATATTTTATTTTTCATAATTCAGGGGCTTAAAAACGAATAGACAAAAAAAATTGAATTATTAAAAACAAATGACACAAAGAAAACATAGAAACTGAAGTGAATTCAAACGTTAATGAATACGCCCTCATAACAGGCATTAGAACTCACAATGTTGGCCGGACTCCTTGGAAATGCAAGTTTTTTAACGCTTTCCCCTCGTATAGGCATGGAGCCCGTTGATCTTCGACGTTTATCGTCAGGCTTATGAGGAGTATTCCCAGTTGGAACATGTGGTCTCTTTCTACTTGGGTCTTCATCACCGCTTTCCTCCATTCATCTACCGTTAGATTTATTCCTGAGTCGAATAGAAGAAGAAAATTCATCATTTGGCCTTGTTACAATGCAAAAACCTAGTCTGGATCGTGCTTAAAGTGATATTTATTTCGATAGTGAAAGCGATCGGTCGCTCCAAAGTTTGAGTTGGTATGTAAACTTAGTGTAATTGTTGACATTTTTGGCGCCAATTTTAGCAAATTTCAACGAACACAAATTCCAAGAAAACGTGGGGACTTAAGGGAACATTGATTATCATTCAAAAGAGATACTATCTGAGCAACAGCAGGCGGAATTATTTGCTAATGTACCCACGATTGAACTCAAAAGAAGCAAATATTGGTCAAGCATTCAAAAGCCGCGAACAAATGTAAGGAACAGAAATTGTACTTGTTATATTAGAATCGATGGAATCACAAGGCCATTCTTGCTGGTCATGTTTTCCGTGTTACACAAACAAAGCGAGTCAGTCATGCATACCGCTCGTAACAATAACATATTTTTCTTCATTCAGAGACAAAGAAGCTCCGATATTATAATGTCAGACTCGACTTAAAGGTCAAAACAATAAACATAATGATTTACGTACCTTTTCCGATGCTGAATGAGGAGAAATAGACGTTTGAAGACCAGTCAATTTTCAACCGGGTGCGCTTGTTCTGGTCGATATTTGACACCTTGGGATCGATAATTTCGCGCAATGGTTAATGGGATACCTGCATAATCTTCTTTTGGAGAAACTCAAAGCAAACTTATGCTATAATTCTTCCTACTCTGATTGCATAAATAAAGAAAACAACTGATAGAATTGATAAGACTCCGATTTCCACACTCCATGCTTTAACTCCTAAGAATCTAGTTTTCTGTTAAAACAGATCCCATTACTCTGAACTGGTATTGAATTAACTTGAACAAAATTGTTAAATCAAAATACGAATGTGACGCAATGCTCATATTTGTGACACATACTCTGCAAGAAATTGTCTATTGCATCACTTGGTTGAAAGATTGTGGTTAACTGTCTTGCTGTCTGTCTGTAAGACACACTACTGGTTAATACATATATGCTGAGTCTTACTACAAAACAAATTGGAAATAACATGCCTTTGTGCTCCTACGTCAGTTTTTCAATTCTGTTGGCTGTCACTACTGAGTTTCAGTCTTGTGGAAGTGAGTTTTACTGTATGCCAAAACTCAAGGTATTTTTCCTGGGTAATGTGAACTTTATGGAACCTTTTTTCACATTTCCTGGTTGATGTTTGTGGTTGGGATGAGAAAGAGGAGCTTCAACTGCAAAGTCTGAATGATGAAATCTTCTGCCAGTCTCCTTATGGTTTGATCTTGTGGTTTTGATATTAGGCATGCAGCTATAGCTTAATTTAATCGTGTTTCTGTTAAAAATTTGTGGAGGGATTAGATTTAGGGAAGTGCAGGGCGATCAGTAAAGGAAGCATTTTCCAATGTTTGCTTCCACGCTTTCACTGTACAGTGGACTGTACCAGATGATGTTTCCTAGCCAGTTCTTTTCTGTGTGTGGCATCTCGTTGTCTGATTCCATGAATGCGAGGTCGTATTTGTAGCCGTTTTTGTTTAGTGCCACTTGTTACATGCCTTTGGCATTGTCAAAACATTCTTTGTCTGACAAAATTTCCAAGAGCTGTTTATTGATAGATCCGGGGAAGTTCTTCAAGATGGATGGTGGGTGGTTTGATTTCTTGTGTACATAAAGTGGGGTGTTTCCTTCCTTTGTGTAGGGGTAGTATTTACCACTTTTGAGGTTGAGAGTGACATCTGAGAAATTGACAATGGTGATGTTGGCTTTGACCGTGATCTTTAAATCGATGTTGCGGAAGATCTTGCATGGATCTTTTGTGATCTTTTCAATCTTTACAGTTTCTCTTTGAAAGCTGCCAACCAGTCATCATGGTATAGCCTGCTGTTTTTGCCATATTTTTCAGTAAGGAGGGAGAACAGATAACACCCGAGCAACTCACGTTTTGGCTCCATCGAAAGATCCCATGGTTATATCAAATTGTTTGGCTGCTAAATAACAGTGAACGTTTTGCCTGTATGACCATGTCACAATCAAGTTTTCTGATGGGTCGGAACTTATGAGCCAACGCTTTGAGCCAACATTTTGGAGAGCAAGTTCTTATTTATTGAGGGGTGGAATTCGCATACATCAAAACCACCCTAACCCTAACTCTAAATACAAGTTAGCTGTTTTATTTCATTAGAATAATAGTGTTAGTTCATGTAATGTAGCTTGTTTTTTACCCTCAATTTTTGTAACATAGGATATGTGTGTTTATCTTATGAAATAAAGACTTATTATTATTATTATTATTATTATTATTAAAACATATGAATGATGTTTCTTTATTTTCAAAGGCGCTGAGCCATTTTAAGACACTGGACGTGTTCTTCCACTGGTTGATTCACATGCTGTCGATGATAGAGGTGTTAATTTCATCGAGGATCTGTTTGCTTATCACCCCGATTTCTGACTTGGATGGTTTTAGTAGGCGACATGTCGGGTGGTCGTGGAATGTAGGCTTGTGATCTTTTAAAGTGATAAATGCTTCCTTCTTCGCTACTTTTTCGTCCAGTTTAAGTCGTTTTGCTATATTCTGCATCTAATTTATCAACAAGTTCATTTGTTTATCTAGTAGGTTTTCATTATATTTTTGGTAATCAATTTGTCGTAAGAGCTTGTGTTTACTGCGTAAAAGTTTGTAGTTTTGTCCACTGGGATTAGTAGGCTGTCTGGTTTCTTGAATTTGGTCTTGATTTCGTTGTTTAGTTTGCTTTGGAAACTGCATTTCGTGACTTTAATGTTCTGCTGTTTTCAAAAGGTATCAGCTCATAGACTTGTGGTGGCGAGTTTCTTGATTTGAATTCTGTTGGTGTTTCTATTTGATTGAGGAAATGGTAAGATTTCCATCATATTTGCCGTAAGAAATGTTCTGTCTTCTCAATAAATCTCTTCATGTATTTGCTTTTTTGATAGCAGTGGGATGTTCGTGGTCAAACAGCCCAAGTTAATCTTCTCCGTGGTAATAGGTGATGAGTCAGTCAGAGTGCTCCACGAATAGGAGCTGAATATATGAATACTGAGAGGCACCAATATTTGCCCTATTTGCAGTTTTTTCGATCATAACGTGTTATCCGTAAGTGGCATGCCTATTGTTGAGGACTGTATTTTAATGCAACGTTTTCATTTGCTTCCTTTTCTTGTCGATCTGATGGTACAATCTCTTTCGAAAGCTCCACAAAATATCTCACCTCATCGCATCTCTGTCAAAAACTTTGGCTCTGGAATTTTACATCTAAAACAGAACACCATGTATGAAAAAGTACACATGCTCAGTTCATGATAACGCATGTTCAATGTTCCAGGCTTAATTCGACTCAATGTTCATTTCAATGTTGATTTCAAGTCATGACATCTATGAAACTTGGCGGCAACATGTAACTTTGTCAGCACTTTCTAATGACATGTCAGTCAGGTTGTCATGGCAAAATCTATGATGTCATTGTAACAATAAGTGTTATTATAGGGGCTATGAGAACTATTGTGATGTCATAAATTCAAATTAATCGATATATTTTGTACCAAAAAGTGAAGAAAGTCGTTTTCAGTTAAAAAGCTATGTATTGCCATATTAAAGTAGCAATACAACAAATTTGCTGGTTTCCATGCCAACAATAAAGCATGTTTTCACTTGAGCAAACTTTACAACCGTAAGAGGTATGCCTATGAAACTTGGCCACAACATGTAATTTTGTTAATTCTCTCATATGGCATATCCCAGGTTGCCATGGCAACAACTATAACGTCATAAAAATAATAAATGATGTAAAAAGTCTGAGTAAAGGCATGGTCCATTCATCCTCGTCACATTTGTTTAAATATTGTGTTAATTGCATCAGCTGCCAAATCAAATCTTTTGCATGATCTACAACAATAGCATTTAACCATTCCGGTTGTTTAGCACCATCTTCAATCCAATTGTGGATAACCCATTTACTGATCAGCAAAGCCAGATTTGCAAGCAACCGTGGAAGATACTTCTTACTTTAAGCAATGGAATTTTTTTGCCGAGATTCCCTTTACTCCTTGGCTAGTTTACTTTTTCCTCCCTTACGTTTTCCATCTGTCCTTCCTTGGTTCAGAACGTTACTCCACCATCCCCTTCTGATTCTGGTTCTTGGGAAATGTTTAGTTCCACTATCTCAGTGAGATGTTCTGTCAGCTGCTGAATGGATGACACTGTCCTTTTGCCAGACATCGTTTTGTCTGGCTGAAAGTGCTCCTTAGTTGGTGCTTTTGCTTGAATGACAATTTTCTGAAATTGCAACTGCGTCACTAAGGCTTTCTGCTTTGCCTTGTGTGTAGCAAGCTTCTTCAGGCCTTCCTTAATTTCCTTTTCAGATTTTCCAAGGACCCCCGAGTTCTCCAACTCCATTGACAAGATTAATTCTTTGTTCTCTCAACTTCCTTTCATCCTTCTCCTTTGCGCTCTCTGCTTTCCAATCAATTTCTCTTTTCGCTGCTCCAAAATTTTTGCTATGGTTACTTTGTACCTTGCCATTATTGCACCAGTGTGTTGTCTTGCCTCAGTCATGCATTTCTCTTTGCCTTCAGGAGAGACGGAATTCAGCCATGAGGTGGTCTTGTTGTTGGTCCACATCAAAAGTGCTTCATGGGAAATCAATTTTGCTGCTGGCTTTAAGTGCAAAAGTAAATCAGAGACCCCAGAATCTCTTTCTGAAGCCATGTTCGTTGCCAGAACATTTTTGGTCTGTGCAACTAAATCAGGGGAAGGAGAGGCCTACTTTCCTCCTGGAAGCTGATCTTGTGCTTGTCATTCCAATAAAATTATCTGACAGTTGAACACAAAGCATTGGGTCAGTGTGTCAAGCTACTCACTTTGCTCCTAAATAGGCTCCCGTACATTTCATCTTTGTGGGTGACAACAGTGTCTTTGTCATAAAAGATTTCTCCCTCAAGGAGCTGGGAGGCATCCTTGCTCCACTTTTCAAAACACTTGCATCTGCCTCAATGTAGGTTTAGTTCCAGTCCCTTCATATACAGAAAGGGCCAGTGACAACTTTGTCCAGTATACCCAGAGCTCTCACCCCAGCCAAGTAAACTGGTTCTACAGTGTCTCATGATACAACCTGAAGAAGTCGATTTGGGAATGGCCACTTGAATAAAAAATCCCGAATGTGGCGTCTGTGGTAAAACACAGCGGCATAGTTCTAGAATATAATGTTAAAACGGTTGCCTATGAACTCAACAAGTTCGTTGTCTACACCATGTATTTCAATGTCAGCAAGGTGGACATTGAAATACTCAGACACCCCTGCGGTCTGCCTACCTCTTGGGTGGATTGCCTTGCATGCTGTTCTTGTTATTCAGCATGACCCAGCCTCGCTTGCGGGAAAGAATGCCACTGGATTCCTTCCTTCAGTTGCAGCATGTTCAAATATCTGAAGGGCTTTGTTTGCTTCTTCACCCATATTTACAAGAAGGTGCAGCTTGCAGTAGAAGTGTCCAATCTCTTGAAGAGAGTCTGGAGCATCATAATAAATAATAAATAAATAATAATCTTTATTCGATCGATAAAAGACATATTAAAGGTTACAAGTATCATCAGATTTAAAGTTTCAGATCTGGGGAATATACAGAATTAAGAAGGTAAATGAAAAAGAGAAATACTAGATCACAATATAAATTGAATCATATTGCTAAGTTATAATTAAAACAAAGCCTATTTAGAAAACAATTCTTAAAGCGCTTAGTGTTAACTGAGTGCTACTACTTGTGGTAGAAAGTCTTTCCGAAGTTCTTCCAGCTGCTCATTAAAAACTTATCCCGACGCTGGTTCACAATCAAAAGGACTGTATCTTTCCAATGGTTGCATTTAATTCTCTAACAATCTCGTTTACAATGTTATACTCTCAATCCCTATTCCGTTCTGAATTAAGGCTTTACGTCAATGGCTTATACATCCGAGAATATACAATCATGCTGCGGTTAAATCTTGGCTCGCTATATCCTATTGTAATACATAGCCTTAAATCTAGCTCATAGTTATTCTTAGTTTGCCTTGAATCAGTACATGATCTATTGCCTATGCAATCTGTAAGTAAAGGTCATGCAGTGACGTAACATAAACAATTCGAATACCGTGATATGAAATTACAATTGGCTATTATCAGACACACTCCCCCCTTGACCTGTGAAGGTCAAGCATATTACAATTCTGAAATCACGTTCAGTTCAAATTAATCGTGATCCGAAAGCATGGCTCGTGTCTTCCAACGAGAATCCAGCGCAGCCGCACGCCGTGGGATTTCCCTCCCCTGGTTTGTTTGCCTTTTGGTATCTCCCACCGGGTTTGTGTTGCGCTGACCACTTTCACTCTCACCCTCTCTCGCCACACTACTTACCTCTAACAGATACAACTTTTGCATTGCTCTGTTAACAATGATGGGCTTTCCCTTGGTAATCACTTTCAACTTAACACCTCTAACCACGCCATCTTTTCCCACAACAAGTTCTAACACTTTCCCCATCTTCCATTTAGACCTCTTAACATTATCCTCGTGCACCAACACTACGTAACCAATACTTACCTGGTTTTGAACTTCCTTGCTACCTCAGTGATGCTCTCTCAAATCTGTCAGGTATTCCTTTCTCCATCGATTCCAAAAATGAATTCTTAACCTGGCAAGGTACCTGAACCTTCTAAGAAACCCTGTCGCACTCTCCTCCTCGTCATTCCTGACCTCTTCTGGCAGACTCGACAACCGAGGTCTATAGATCAGGTGAGATGGTGTGAGCATTTCAACCCCAACTTCGTCATACTCATACGTTAGAGGACGCGAATTTAGGGTTGCCTCTAGTTCCATCAAAACAGTCAACATTTTGTCCGCGTTGAGTTAAGCGTTTCTGAGAACCTTTCGAAGACAACATTTCGCGGTACCGATCAAGCGCTCAAAAAATCCACCCCACCAAGGGGCCCTCTCCAAATTAAACTTCCAATCAATTCGATTGCTCTCTAAATGCTCTCTTACCTCTTGTTTGTCATGCAATCGCCTTAACAACTTCTTGGACGCCTTAAAAGTCTTGGTGTTATCGGAAATTATCAGTGATGGGGTTCCTCTCTCCGAGCTGCAAATCTACGCAGACAGCGAACAAAAGTACTTGCAGTCAGATCCTTCACTAGATCGAGAGTAACAGCTCGTGTCACACAACACGTGAACAGGGCAATGTAAGACTTGACTATTTCACCTGTCGGTGACTTCACAAATAAAGGACCGGCAAAGTCTACACCTACCTTAGAAAATGGTAAAGCCTCTTTTACTCTGAAGTCTGGAAGTGCAGCTTCTGACAGGGATCCAAAGGGTTTTCCCTGTTGCCTTTTACAAGTCACGCGTTCGTTTAACACCTTGTCTACCTTTCGGTACCCAGAACCATGATCTCAGCTCTCCAAGTGTTGCACAGATTCCACCCTGCTTTACCTTCAGATGACACTCCTCTATCACCAGTTTTGTCAGTTTGTCATCCCTTGGGAGGATGATAGGTTGTCGTGACTCTGGTTCTAGGTCCGAGCATTCCAGTCTGCCTTTGCATCTCAACAGTCCATCAATTTCAATCAATTTCAGCTTCATAGCCAAATCACTATAATGTTTACTACTTTTCAGCTCATCTTGGGAAGACCTTATCCACATTCGCTCCGCTTCTACTATTTCACTCCTACACAACATGCCCTCTCTCCGCTCGGTGCCCTTTGCAGTAGATCGCAAATTAATAAGAAAACGCTTTACCCATGCAGTTACCCTCAACAACCTCCCAAGTTTGCTAAACTTACCGATTTCGACAATTCCGGACTTGGTTGTGACGCTAGCCATCGCAACATTCACCTTCTTTTCCTCGTCAACGCTTTGTGGAGTTTCGCTGATCTCTGAGACTGGCCATTCTTCCCTTGGTCCGGACAACCAAGTTGGACCCCACCACCACAATTCGTTTTTCTTTAGTCTGGAAGCAAGTTCACCTCTTGAGCCAATATCGGCTGGATTTTGTTCTCCGGGGCAGTGTGCCCAGTCTTCTTTTGGCGTTATCCTTAAAATGTCATTTACTCGCTGGCGGACAAACTGCTTCCATTCACCTCTGTTGTTGATCCACCAGAGTGCTGTCTTGCTGTCTAGCCACTGGCGCGAACTCTTTATCTCGACCCCTTCCTTTAAGGCATTCTGTACAGTCTCCATAAGCTTCGCTAACACTCTCCCTGACATCAATTCTAGTCTTGGAATCGTTTGCATCTTTAGTGGAGCAACTCTGGTTTTGGACGTCAGCAGCATAACAGAGAAAGCCCCATATGCCTCACACACAAAATAAACTACGGCACAATATGCCTTCCCACTAGCGTCACCAAATCCATGCAAGAAACAATTGATCTGGTCTTGGGGAACCCTGTAAACACATCTCGGCACGGAGATTTCTCTTACACCTTTGAGGTCGTCAAGCCAGCTAACCCATCATTTCTTCTCCTCTTCCTTCAACTCTTCATCCCACTCAACCTTTTTTAAGCACAACTCTTGGAACAAAACCTTCACGCTCACAAGAACGGGACTAATAATTCCTAGGGGGTCATACATACCTGCCGCAATTTTCAGGATGCTTCTCTTCGTCACAGCTAGCCCGTCGTCCTTTTTTGCCAGTGCGGACAATTCAAAAATAAACAAATCTTTGTTACAATCCCACGACAACCCGAGAATCCTTTTGTTTCTCATTCCCTCCTTTCTCCCCAGCATTTCCTTTGCGTAACTTTCGTCGGAACTTTCAATCTTATCATTCACCTTGGCACCGTCACGCAATTCACATTGCCGTATTTTCGGCCTCAATTCACCGCTATTCGTTAACCATTTCCTTAATTTAAAACCACCAAGCGCGAGCCTTTCCTTTGCCTTGTCATGTAGTTCACTGGCCACTTGTGTGGTCTTGTCACCACAAAAAGAAGTGCTGTCAGCGGAGGGAATGTATCACATCATATGAACTGTTTCACAATCTCTGCATTGATCGTCATATACTGGAGTTAGCAATTCGTGCAAGGTGTGACATTAGGGTAGAACCCCTTGAGTTTAGCATGGCAAGCTTTAGAAAGGCTGGCTATAGACAGTTCATCTTGTGGGAGAACGGGTACCTAGGGAAGGGTAATAGAAGAGTCATTCCTTCTTGTGCAGTCAAAAAAATCTGTGCTCAGTATCCAGCACCAGACAATGTATACATGGGTTTCAGAGCTGAATAAGTACTGAAATTATCGATCATTATTTTTTGCAAGGCTATGTTTACACGGGACCAGTTCCAAATGGCTCCGGTCTGTTTTGGATAATGCCTTTTGTTCACGTGGGACCCCATTCTGGGACCATTCGGGAATGGTTCCAAAATGGTCCTGTACAAACACCTGTATTGTCGTCGGTCTGCTCTGGTATCATGTAAACATAGCCTAAACCATGTATGAAAAACAGTGGGTTGTTTTGTTTTGTGATTATAAGCCAGATAACTATTTATTCAATTGACCTACCATAAAATTCCAAAAGTAAGCCTCTCTGTAAATAAATCCCCCAAATTCGAAATGCCAAAAAACCCATAATAAGCCCCTCCGAATATACACCCCTGAAATAGTCCTTTGACAACCACAATCCCCGGGGCTAATTTTTTAGAATTTTATGGTATTCAGTTATGAGGCTGCTATTCAAAGTCAAATCGGCATTATTGGGGTAGAATCTTAGGGATGAGAGAATGTTTTCCCAGCCTATTAAAGGTTTGAAAAATTCAGCCACAGCCCATTTTAGAAAAATTAATGTATGTGATTATCAGCAGTTTGTTTCAAATTTAGAATAAATAATCCACCATTCCCTCAATGCTTGGCAAAACGTTAGCTGCAAAAAGGTGCACATCCTGTCAGTTTCCCACCGGTGTTATTGGTTTTTCCATGCGAGGTTCATGATAAGTGCATTGAAGTTATCTGTTGATATAGAGTACATAATAAAAAAAAACTGACAAAAAGTATGGAACCATTGTTGCACATCAACACTACATGGACATATGAGGTATCACCTGGATTATATAATGGCTCAAGACAAAATAATGTAGACATTCAAACATGTACATTTATTTATGCTGAACTGTTGATACTATGTAGAAATAATTAAAGATTGTTGTTTTCTTAGAATCACTATAATTGGGCAATTCCAGAAACTATCCGTACCATACCACGGACGGCTTCCATATTTTAACCCCCCTTGCCTTCAGAGTTTCCAAAATGCGTTATCCCCCCATGCCCTCGGATTTCCATAATCGTAAACCCCCCTCCCGTTCGGATTTTCCATTTTTTCGTCAGACCCTTAAGGCCACTAATTTGCCCAATTTCGGTTATTTTACGGAAAAATATTTCTAATTACTCTACTTCTGTCCCGTACAAGTACAACTGGTTATAGAGGGAGTCGTCCTGACTCTGAAAGTTCTGGAATGAAAATTTTTACAAAAAATTAAACGTTTTCTCCTTACCGCTGTTCAACAGACTCCACCTTAGTTAACTTTACATTGCCCCAAACTGGCAAAGAACATTAAAATAAGAATATCGTGTGATGAACGCGTGTCCTCACGGAAGATATTACGATCGAGTATATTTTGTTTCCGCCATCTTGAATTTGAGCCATCGGGGTCAGCAGTCACTCCCAATCTCAAAATCTGCAAAAATCCGACAGGCGCTGTCGCAGGCGCCCCTTAGAAAGGGACTGGCGCGAGTTTTCGACGTTCATACAACGGGAGTACAAGAAATGTACAAGCGGTAAGAAACATAGATTTTTCATATTTTATTAATCGATCAAACAAGAAATTAATCAATGTAAGGCCTCTGGAGCTTAAAATACAACCTATATTTTGTCGGTTTTCCTAATGAAAACGAACACATGCCTGTCGATCGATGCTTGATTTGTATTCTGCTTCCACGGCGCGGTCGTCTGCAATGTCGCCAGTTCGTGCTCTATTTACAAACTGATTTAAAACGTCCATAAAAAAGCGCTTTCAAGGAATACATTCTTGTCTGTCTCCTGTGTAAATCCCAGATCTAAACCCCCCCCCCCAAGCCTTCAGAATTCTACTCGTAAGTATCCCCCCATGCCTTCGGATTTCCAGTTCTAAGAACCCCCTCTTGCCCTCGGAATTCCGAAAAGCCGTCCGTGGTATGGTACGGATATTTTCTGGAATCGCCCATTTTTGGTTCTCTTTTCACTTTATCAGTAGGGTATTTTTCTTACATCAGACCCTCCCTCCCCTCCCCGCCCCTGCCTCTACATGTGCAATGCCTCAATTCAACCTAACCGACATGTACCATTTTCTCAAAATCAAAGCTCAACCAAGGAATACTGTCTTTGAAAGAAAGCAATTCCCATGTTCATCAAAGTACTAAATACCTGGCTCTTTTACCCGAGTTAGGTTAAATTTTGGCCAGGATGACATTAACATTGCAAAAACTGTCACAAATAAAACTGAACCATAACAAATCAACACAGCCTGAATAAGACTGATGTTTCCTAAATTTAGGATTTTCATCAATACACCTTACACTTGCCATAGTACACTGAATACAATATTTAACTTATGTTACTGTATATTGTCCATGGGAATATTGTACATAAAAGTATTACTAAATAAAATATGTATTCTTGATTACACTGATTTCGAAGCACAGTTTCTAATTTTTTCTGCCACGCAAAAAAACAAACAAAACTTGAACCAATAAATTCAACTAGCCATTGGTAATGAATACTGATTTTGGCTCATGTCTGATTGGTTTCAAAGTGATTTGGAAACTCAATTTAAAACTGTTGTTGTGATATACAGTCTATGGCTTTGAAAAGGTATTTTACTTCATACCACATGCATACAATGCATGAAAAGGAGAGAGTCAGATTGTAATAACTGCAACATATGCACTGTGCATATCGGTTCTCAATTTGCGTATACTAATACGTAATAGAATGAGGATCTATTAATCTCCTTTCTTGGAGCCAAATCTACTTCTGTAGTCCTTTACTATGTCAGCCAATTCTGGGCTTTCCTGCAAGGCAATGGTTGGTGCCAGATGTCTTGGGTGATCATCTGGAAGGGAATCAACCCTTCCCGCACTTTCTTCATCATCTGCTCTTCCTTTCAGAATGCTGGCCATCAAGAAAGGGATGTATTCAAAGGACTTCTCTTCTTTGACTGGTTCAGGGTGCCATCATTTGGTGCGCTTTGAATACTGCTTCTTCCACAAAGGTTGTCCATCTTTTGTGGTGGCTTGTGGACGAAAAATGTGCATATTATGCTTTAGTGCAGCAAGAAACAATCGAAGACAGAAAGCAAGGAAGCTGTGAAAATAAAGTAAATTCTTCAATCACAGTGTTATGCACTAGTTTATTGTACCTTCAGAAACTTTGGAAATGGTGACCATACGGTTGGTGTACAGGGCTTTAAGTGGCCCCCTGCTAAAATTTAGGGCTCAATATAGCATCTTATTTTGTTTCCCAATATAGGGAAAAGGACAAAACTATAGGGACAATACAGGGGATTTTAAGAGCGAATGTCCCGTTAAGCAAGCAAAATCTGAATTTTGTGGCAAGAGTTAAAAAAACCGATTTCTCTAATTTTTTTTTATTAAATAGTAATTAGGTAGACTTGAAACCTGATGCAGTTCTTTTCCACCAAAAGCGCTTTCGCTCCCAGAAATAAAAGGAAATCAATTTTCAGCTCCGGAGGGTCAAAATGGGCAACATTTAATCATAGAATTGGGCAATATTTATCTCTCATCGTTCTATGAAACAAAAGCGTGTGGAAAAACCTAAATACTTTCAGTCGATAAAAAAAGTATTTTTGTCGTTTACTTGAAGTTTATTGGAATTGGGCACTATACATTCTTATCGCTCTATAAAACATAGGTGCATGGACAAATTTCAATACTTTCAATGGACAGAAAAAATCTTTTGTGTTTACTTGCCTTAGAAATAAGCATTTTCTACACTATCACCCTCATAGCCATTCCTAAAAATTAGAATTTTAATAATTCTGTACTTACTCAAATGAATTCCTTTTCAGGGCATACTTGAGCATCATGCTGTTGAAGTTTTCCAAAAAGGTTGTATGAGTACAATGAAACAATGAAACCAGGAAATGAGTACACAAGAGCGAAAAAGTGCTTTGTTAAACTTTAGAAATACTAATACATGTAGTTAGCCACTGAGACGAAAATTCGTAGGTTTATTTCGGCCAAAATCTGTCGCAGAATATCGCGTTGTGTCTATCTTTACCCAGAAAACTGAACAAGAAATCGTCCATCCTAATATTTTTTAGCTCCAAAGTTGGGTAAAATGTGTCCGCCATTACTGAAAACGTGTTCCTGGGTGATTGCGCAATTTAATAGCTTGTGACGTCAGAGGCTCACCTCAGTCGCGTTTCCTTGTGTTTTGACTCAAGATGCCTACCGTCGACTGCGAAACCTCTGAAGAGTATTTCTACCATTCGGAACAGTCTTTAGCTTCCGAAGCATCACAGAATTCATTTAATTCGGCAAATTAAGAATTTTTCTTGCCGTACGATGTAAGAACTGATGTCAGGAGATTTCAGCTTATAAACTTGTAAACAAACTGTTCAAAGTTGTTTTTCTCGCCTTATTGGCGGGAGTTCAAAATATGCGCGAAATAATGCTTATACAGTGATTACAGTTCAGGCACAAGTTGCTCAAAGAGCAGATAACTCTTATCCAACAGATAAATGGCTGTCCAGCTATTCAAAAAATTGATGTTTTAAGCGTTGGAAATTTAGAGAAAACACCTATAAAAACTCTAGAATTTGATGCTCGCGAATTCTCTAGCATCGGTCGATCGATTTTATTGTTTGCTTCGTTGAAGAAATAAAAGAAGCTACATTTTGTTTGCCGTTGTTTATATTCATGTATTGTAAAGCATTGAGATTTTTGGCCATTCTTAGCATAGTATGGGAAACTTTCTTGAAGAGCCGTAATGCTGTAGTCATCTGGCAGTCAGCTGATGAAGCTTATCATGTCCATCATAGTACAGTGGTCGCTTCATGCATTAAAACACAAGTGCTTGGCGTTTCTAAATAATTTGAACAGTTTTTGTAGAATTCTTAACTTGAGCTGAAAAAGTGAAATAAACCAAGCCCTTTTTTTTAAGAACTGGAGGCCTTGTGTGACCGGAATCTAAATATTTGTAGTGCAAATCAAAGGCACAAGGAAAATTTTCTGCTGCTCAACAACAACATGCGGACCGCCAAGGAAACAAAGCTTTCACTTGCTTTATTCATCGCGTAAAAATAATAACTTGATATCTAATCATTTTTCTTGGTAGTTCATTTACTAAGATTGCTATGATAGTTAAAAGAAATAACATTGTAAAACCCTTAGACAAATAGTGGTGTGTGATATTTTTCCCAACTTAAATTTCCACGCAAGACGAGTCGACCTATCGAAGCCTTATATATTTCGAACAGTAATGTCAATCGACTCTTCAGCGACAGGGAATAAGGAGAAAAGTTTCTCGACATTCAGGACGGTATGCTATAAAAAAACTGTCCATGCTTCTAAGCCATTACTGCTTTGAAATTAACACACGAGGAATTAAAAGAAAAAAAGCTAAGCAATACAAACTATTGGCTTTATCGCGGCGGTCCTGCAGTCACCCAGGATGCATTTTATGAGGACTACGTCGAAGATCTTCGCGCTAGTAGACGATAGAACTGAAAGGGTTTTCCACAAGCAAAGTAAATATCAAAATACGTTAAAGGGAAATAAGTTTTGCACAATGGTGGATGCGTTGAAAAAGAAACAAACTATCACTTCAACTGCGTTAAGATTAGGTACCTTTCATCTCGTTTTTTCCGGATCTTTCTTTCCATATAGTTGGAGTGGACAATGGAATAATCGACCTCTGGGATCCTTCGACATGAGCAGCCCTCTGGAAACACTCGTCCGTGAAGTGATCAGAACAGCCGACAAAAATACCTCTTGGGTTGAAATTTGAACTGTGTGTGAGTACGAACATTATCCATTTTTCCATTGCGGGTCTGCTCGCAAGGCTTTGATGAAACAAAATACCAGCTCGGTGGTTGGATTGATTGTTGTAGCATTGTACAACACAAGTAATACCCTTCATAACTGCTGCAGCAACGAACATTTCAAGGCCGTACAGTAAACAGTTGGCACGAAATCTTCCCTCAACAACAGTTAAACTTCCCGCGGACTGAAGCCTGACTAGGTTCGAGGTGAGCCTCTAACGTCACTTCCGCTAATTCGCAAGCCAGCTTCCGGAACAAGGGCCTGTAATGGCGGCCGTAAAATCTAGACAAAAACCGTCCGAAAAAAGCGACTTCCAGTCGTCGTAATGAGTTGAAATTTGGCACGGTGACTAACGACCACAGACTATTTTCGAAAATGCAAAAATATGGAATACCAAAATTCTGGTGCCAGTGGCACTTTAAAGAGAGTGTACAATGAATTTACTCACTTGAACCAAACATAGAAGATCAAGCTTTCCAGCCACCTCTTGTCATATATGACTTTTCTTAGCGCTTCCATTGCTTTAGAGCCTTTCTCAAGAATTGGTTTGTCCGACTCTGGTGATGCAAGCGGCCCATGAGAGCACTGGCGATCATGCCACTCATGCTCACCAACTACATGGTGAAGGACACCAAGCCACATGTCCTGCAAAAGAGTAACAGCCAGTAATACATTAGATTGCGAAATAATATCAACAACTACGCTTGCGTCAAACTTGACAGCTTTAAAGCTGAATTTTATGGAAAACACGTTACAAATGATAATCACCTGTAGTGTCTTCCACCTGCAGTCACACTCTCACTTTTTAAACTTGTCCCAGACCCCCCAATCGAAGTCTGTGCCCTGATTTGATACACCAATGCTAAAAATGTGACTATTCTGTAGTCTAGCAATAGATATGAGAGTTAAAATGAATTAATCTACCGAATACAAATAATTTATTATAAAGTCAGTGCACATTCTGGTCTTGTGAAGACACAGTACATGTGAGTAGTGTTCAGTAATAATAATAAGTACCCTCAATTGTGCCACATCACCATTGGCTTGCTCGCAGCAGAACCAGAAGTGGTTGCGTATGGGCTCAATCCAATCACGGATGACACCACAGTCCTTCAAATTGTCAGCCTGTTGAAATAATTTACTACAGTCAAACATCAGCTAAGAACCTCTGCTTTTGATGCTTATCTGAATGACCAACAACTTACCGCATTTTGTTAACTGTTGTTACTAACATTGTCATCATTTGTAACCTAACTTACACCCCCCTCCCAACTTAAATACCAAAGTAGTTTGCAAAGCCCACTACTGGACGATAAGCACTTGTAATCATTACTTACATCAGTCAAAGCCTTGACAAGCTTTGCAGACTTGTGCCAAATGTCAAGGTCATGTATCAGGTCTTTGAGTGCGTCATGTTGTTCTGTAGATAAAAAAAAAGAAACACTGTAATTTCCTTGACATTACATGGATTTCAAAGTACAGTAAATCCCCGAATAATAACCAGGGGATATTATATTTCATGAAAGTGCGAGTCTCCTGTACTTCAACATATGGTTGTAATAATATTATAAACAAAATTAATTTACCTTTCATTTCTCGCACCAATGCCTTTATTGATGTTGATGCATCTGTAACGAGATGCGCAATGTTGAGCACATCCTTCAACTTGCACAACAGTCTGGAAAGGGCCAATTTTTCCATGACTGCAGACTTCTCACCAGTCTCCCACTTGTCAACCACCTCCAGGTCCACCACCACTTTGGAGGTTTCCTCCATAAGCGTGTACACACAGTAACGGGCAGTGTGGCCTGGCAAATCGTTTCTCCCATCTCCTGACAGTGTCACTCCAGTCAATGGCAGGTGACCATGAATCGTGAATTTCACGTTGGTCCACATGGTCTGTACTGCTGGAAAGCAATACAGTTTTTGGATTCTATAAAATAATGTTACCGAGATGAACTTTAAACCAAGAAACTTGGTCAGAAGATTGATCTTTGATAATTGTTACCACTAAGTGGAACAGCAGCTGCAAGCTGAACTCTGTTGGCGTACACCTTCTGGCCCTTTTTCTCGGTCAGGACCTCGGAGGAAGCCCATTTTCCTGAATGTCCACTGTCACAGTTCCAGTGCAATATTTTTTTTTTGTTATTATACACATAGTACAATTACATTCATTTGTTAATACAGAATATTTGAAATTACAATTATCCATATCACGCTAGTTACACTAAATTACAATAAATCACAATTACAATAAATTAGATGCACTATTAAGTTTAGAAAAAAGAGCGAAAATAAAAGTAAAAGGAGCATCTTAAACAATTAGGTAGTTAATAAATAAGGTATAATACTTTAATCTATCTTCTCTATTTTATACTTTGTGTTTAATTTATTAACATAATCGGAGAGAGTAATTGGTCTGTATTGCAGTTTGTTGGTATAAATGTAATAACGCATATACAGCAAGGTATAATTAAGTTTTCTTATCAAAGATTTGTTTTCAAGTGAAGAGGCGGGAGATAAACCGAATAACGTTTCTTTAACAGATGGATGGTGATTGGAGTTGTTCACGCTATTAAACCATTGAATAACTCTCCTTTGAAAAGCTTTTGAAAATTGGCAGTGAATGAAAGTATGCTCAATAGAGTCTTCATTTCCACAATATAAACAATCCCCGTCATCTTTAATACCAAAACGGTGTAGCTCCTTCTTAGTGACTATAATTCTATGTAAGAACTTGTAGTGGAATTCTTTCAATTTATTTTCTTTACAAATTCGTTTTGTCAACTTAAAAAAGTGCCCCCAATCAGTGGAGTTTAAATTCAAATTTTTGCTCCATTTCGTTGGGCTGGTAGGAAAAGAATGATTTACCTTATTATTTAGTAGCCAGTAGAAATCTTTTGCCTTTGCTTTCTCTAAGTCAATTTCGATGTTTTCCTCTAGTTGGAACTTGGATTGATCTCCCAAATAACTTTCTTTTGGAAGTTTTCCAAACTTACGTGCCCTTGTTAGAAGCGTTTTAGGGATGGCATTTATAACTTGATAAAATTTTAAAAAATTGGTTTTACAGTCATATTTCCTTTGGAACTGTTGAAAAGAAATTAGCTGTCCGTTTTCATTTAAAAGGTCCTGAATAAATATGATTCCTTTGGAAAACCATTCTCGAAGAAAGAATGGCTTTCCCCCTATAAGGATAGCTTTGTTGTTAAAAAGAATTGTTTCTTGTCCTTGTTGGTAGTTGTACTTAGACTTTAGTTCCGAAAAAAAAGATAAAATGTCTTTGTAAAAGATTGGTAATTTAGGATCTAAGTATTTTGCATCGTAATTACACCTAAGGAAAAAATTTAAGCCTCCAAGTTTTGTGAAAAAATAATTTGGTACTGATTTCCAATTGCGTCTTTCGGGGTTAAGTAGTCTTGAGATCCAAGCCAGTCTTAACCCCTTTATCATAAGATCGATATCCGTCATACGGATTCCACCTCGATCATAATCCTGATAAATGCTTTCTCTTTTAATTTTGTCCTTTTTTTTGTTCCATAAGAAACTGAAAAGCTTACTTTTGATGGTGAATTTGACTTCGGTTGGAGTGTTTAAATTGGAAGCTGCATAGACTATTTGGGATACATGTAGCCCAAGAGATTTAATAATCAAAGCCTTTCCAAACAAGGTCAGGTTTCTTGCTTTCCATAAATCCAGTTTCGTTTGTAATTTTTTGACTTTTAAATCGAAATTAAAATGTTTGTTCTTATTATCATCATATGAGAAATATAACCCTAGAATTTTGACAGGTTTGTTTACCCACTGTAATTGTAACGGTGTAGTTTTGTTCTTTGACCATTTTCCCAACCATATCGCCTTAGTCTTTTTTACATTTTATAACATAGAGGGCAAAATTACTGAATGCTGATTGGTTGAGACAGAGGGCATTTTTTCTTAATTTTCTTTCGGACGAGGGCAGAATTACTAATCTCTGATTGGCCAAGAGCCAAAATCACTCGCATTTGATTGGCTGAGCGCGAGAGCGCGCCATTTGCATTCTGTAGGCATCTTGAAACGAAAAACGGATTTTGAGTTGTTGAACACAAGGATCGCTTCAAAGTTTGACTTTTAACCGGGTTGGTTGGTAAAAATGGTATGGCAATCGGGTGTTTGCTTAAAGAGAAAGTTCAAAAGGTGAACCTATATGTGTTACGGGAAACAGCAAATGGTTATTTGTTTTGAAACTACTGAAAACTTTGGAGCGACGTGGTCGATAATTTTCCAGCGAGAGGAAGCGAGAGGAAGCTTCGCAACTCAGGTGAATAAAATTTACTTAGTTAATTGAGTTTTAAGTGTGTTTTGTCAATGAACTAGAATTGTATTTATCTCTTAAGATGTACATAATTAATGGTCAGTCTTTCTTGTTCTGTGCGCTGAGCAACAGTTAAACTGCTTGTTTGGTGAATTGTTTACGAGCGGGTACTTTTATTCTGAGGGCCGGCTGATTGTGTTCCAACGTGCAGGGAAAGTTTTCCTAAAATTTTGCCCTCTGTGTTATAAACAAGTAATCGCATTGAGTCCTCGTACAATTAAGGATAAATTTCACTTGTATTTTCAAAGTTTTCACAAATTGCCCTCGTCGCTGCGCGACTCGGGCAATTTTGTGAAAACTTTGAAAATACGCGTGAAAATTTATCCTTAATTCTACTCGGCCTCATGCGATTACATATACTAATTTTAAGCCTGACATGACTCCAAAGTTATTGACTATGTTAGGAGAATTTTCTACTGAAATAATATCTGTACAAAATAAGTTAGTATCATCTGCAAATTGACTAATTTTAACCTCATTTCCAAATAAATTAATCCCATTGATTTCAGTTGTCTGGCGAAGCTTGTTTGATAATATTTCTGCGCTCAATATGAAAAGATATGGGGAAAGCGGGCAGCCTTGCCTAACCCCTCTTGTTGGTTTAATCCAATTGGTGGTAAAGCCATTATTCAATACCGTACTTTCGATATTTGTGTAAAAAATTCTAATCCATCTTTTGACATTCTCGCCGAAATTGAAGAGATCTAATACCTTCATTATGAATTGCCATTCCAAGGTGTCAAAGGCTTTCTCAAAGTCTAGTGACACCAGAATGCCCCCTTTCTTTTCCGACATGGTGTACTCCATTACATCGTTTATCAGGCGTATATTTTCTCCAATATAACGACCTTTCATGAATCCGGTTTGATCGGAGTGAACTAATTTTGGGAGTACTGATTCTATTCTTTTGGCTAATGCTTTAGATGCAATCTTATAATCAATGTTGAGTAAGGTTATAGGTCTCCAATTCTGAATGTCTAGTAGGTCAGAGTCTTCTTTAGGTATCAAAGTAATTACACCTCTTCGCTGTGAAATGGAGAGTTCTCCTTCTTCAAAGGCTTGATTAAGACTTTGGATCAGATCGAATCCTATTAAATCAAAGAAGTGTTTATAGAACTCAGCGGTGAATCCGTCTTCACCTGGAGATTTATTGTCTTCAAAATATTCTAATATCTTTTTACACTCCTCCAAGGTAAAAATCCCTTCCATTTGTTCCTGTTCTTCGTTATTAAGTTCTGGGATTTCAATTTCCCGAATAAATTCATCAAAAGCTTCTTGGGTCACAGTTATTTTAGAGCTGTAAAGGTCCTCATAGAATTTCTCTAGTTGTTGTAAGATTTTAACCTCTTCTTTTATTGTTACGTTATCGCTAGTTTGAAGTTCGGTTATTGTCTTCCTATTATAGTTTTGCTTCTCTAAATTAAAGAAATATTTAGTCGGCCGCTCTCCTTTCTCTACCCACCTGCATTTCGATCGGAAAATTGCAGCGCGTCCTTTTTCTTCGTATATTGATTGAAACTCTGTTTTGAGGTTGTCGTACTCGGTTAACGTATTCTCTATATCTGATAAATTATCACTGTTACATATTTCATGGTCTAGCTCTTCCAGTCGCTTGGAGATTTGTACTTCCCGTTTTAAAGCAGCTCTCGCTTTTCTTTTAGCAAAAGAGATGGTGTTGTCACGAATTTCCATTTTAATTAATTCCCATACTAGTCTTTTGTCTTTCAAAGATGCATACTTCTCACGTAATCGAGGAATAAGATCGCGGATTTTAAATATATAGCTGTCATCTTTCAGTAAGGTGTTATTGAACTTCCAGAATCCTGGTTCCCTTGGAGAATTGTTTGGTAATGACAGACAAAGAAAAACTGTTTTATGATCTGGTGCTATTGAATTAGTAATTCCGATGCTTTTAACATGTTTTGTCAAGTTCTTTGCAATTAAAATAAAATCCAATCTAGATTTGACGTTTAAGGCTTTGGATACATATGAATATATATTCAAATTGGGGTGACGAACTCTTTGTATATCTATTAAATCAAAAATTTCCATTGTCATAAGAAGAAGCTGACTGAAATGTGATGGTTTCCATGGTGTTCCGCCTTTTTTGTCTTTTTTTGATAGCGTGCAATTCCAGTCACCTCCAACAATAAGGTTTGTCAATTCCGATTTGTCGATGATACAATTATTAAGCTCTTGTATAAATTCTAGTTGTTCGGATGGATTATTTGGTGCGTAGATATTACAGAATGACATTTTTAAACCATTGATATTGACTGTAATAAGAGTAATTCTTCCTGTTTTGTCACTAAATGAGCAGTCTACCCTATGATTAATTGATGGATCTATTAATATGCAAGTGCCTTTGCTGTGTCGGGACCCATGGGAAAAATACATTTCGCCTCCCCATTGTTTCGTCGTTTAGTTCTGAATAAGTTTCTTGAAGGAAATAAATACTTGCTTTTTGATCTTTTAAATATGTAAAGATGCTCCTCCTCTTAGTTTGGTCACGTATTCCCCTTACGTTTAGCGAAATTACCTTACATATTGAATTGTTTTGCATTTGAATGTAATTGTAGAAAAAAACACGCAAAAATAAAACCAAAACAAACACTTATGAATACAAAAGGTAAACTAACGAAAAAAAATAAAGAGATTAAGCTTTCGCTTCGCCTTCTCAGTCCTCTTTGAGACTTCCCTCATGTTTAGACTATGGTTGTAATACAACCTGCCAGCAACGTTTATTTACTTAAAGTTCATCTAAATCATCTTGTGTATTAATTCGTAACGGCCTACCCTCTGGTGAAGTCTTGACAAAAATTTTTCCGTCTACAGTCCACACTCCTTTCAAAATTCCATCTTGCTTCATATCGTTCGCCATTTGCACCAGGTTTCGGCGATGTGCCGTCAAATTTTCATTGATGAAGATTCGGTTCGAGGATGGTCTTGCTGTTGCCGGAGCACTTGGGAACAGCTGCGACCCGCTGATATTCTTTAGTTTAACTCGTTGCTTGTAGAGTGCCCTCTTCACCTTATGGCTTATAAATCTCACTATGATAGGATTCGACTTTTTTCGTTTAATCCTGTGACAGATGTCGATATCTTCTCGTTTCACGTTGACGTTCAAGACCTGTGCGACTTTCAAAACCGCTTCCTCGTCGTCACAAATATTTTCTGGAATACCTTCAATCTCTAGAGAATTTTTCCTTGTGTACTGTTCTAACGCGTCCATATTTTCATTAAGATCGTCATTTTCGACTTCAAGTTCTTTAACCCCTCTCTTGGTCGCTTGCAATTCGGTTTTGAGCTGTTCATTGTACTTGAGTGCTGCGTTCAATGATTCTTTAGCAGTTTTTAGTTCCGATTCCTGTTTGCTTTAACCCATTGACACCTGAAGCGCCCGAAACCGCCCGTGCGTGACAACCCCTGAATTCCCTGAAGCGCCCGAAACCGCCCCGGTAAAATCATGTGTTTGAAAAAGCCTCTACCCTCCCCTCCTTAAGGATTTTGGTTCCCCTATTGTCCTATTGTTAAAGGGGACAAATAAACCAATCAGAATATGTCTTTTGCGCATATTTTTGGAGCTCTTTCGGGGTACTAGAAAGACTTTTTTTCGTCCCTCGATTTGCGATGAAGAAATATGGCGCAGCATGTTGTTTACGCACGGAGAGGTAGTGCAATTTATGGTTCTTTTTCGCTCTATACGGGAAAAAAACCTCTCTGAGTCTCAATATGAAAGGCCAAAATTTTGCTTTAGATCAGTGAATGTTTAGGACGCTTTGAAGTGGATAGTTTCCTAGTACAAAGCGATGAAAAGTTTAGCCGATTCGACAAGACTTGAAGACCGCGTGGAGTCAAATTTTGCGAGCAGAAATCAAGACTTGTGAATCTTTCCTTTGAACAATTAGTCCAGGTAATGAACCTCTTTCAGTGTAAATTTTATTTCCTATGATGTGCTGTTTAACTCACTGGTTCAGCAAACTATTAAATTTAACCATCAGATCAGAAATGACTGTGCTTCTTGCGCTGTATTTTTTGTGTACGAATCAAAAGCAGTCGCGCTTAATTCTGTTGCGCCATCTGTGTTTTAAAGCATGCTTTCCCTCTTCAATTCGTGACTTTTTTCTTCAGTTTGCATAAAATTTTCTTTTCTGAAGATTCTTTTTATTTCTACAAGCATATTTGTTCAATTCTCACAACGAAAATAGATCTAAACATGCCAACAGTTATTTGCATAAGCTTCCATTTTGACCCTGAAACCTGATCCTTTTGTGGCAGTGATTGTCTCAAATTTTCTTCGTTTCATGTTAAAATTTCGCTGCTATAGAAATAAATGAAAAATGGCTTCCTTTCCAATGTCAAATGAATGGAATCTGTTTAAAAATTTTATGGAATTATGCTGTGATTCCCGGTGGGAGTGTTTTGAACGGTAAAGGAACAGCATAGGAATAGAGTTTTACTAACATGCGAGCCAGCGAGCCGTGCGAGTCATAGTGTGAGCCATGCGAGACATAGTGCGAGCCATGCGAGTCATAGTGCGAGCCATGCGAGTCATAGTGCGAGCCATGCGAGCCATGCGAGTCAAGCAAAAAATAAATAAATAAATAAATAAAGAAAGAAAGAAAGAAAGAAAAGAAATAAATAAAATAAGTATGCACAAGTATCTACAGGACTAGAACGAAGTCCTGGATTAAAAGAACATTCTTCTTTTGTCCACATTATGCGTGCATGGGAAAATTGCCCAGAAATTCTTTTATTTGCCCGTACAAAATTGGAATGACGTTGTTGATCGAAACGCCTTTGACTGAACAACAGGAAAAAGACATAGGTTTGTAAGCTTCACTACGGACTCATCTTTCATTAGTTCAGATGCTTAAGAATTTCTTTTCTTTTAGAGGTTGTGATTTATAATTGAAACGCAATATTTGTGCACCCCTCCAATAAAGACGCTTAGCCCTGCCAGCTTCCCCCCCCCCCACACACCCACACAGAAGACAAAAATACAAAAATAGAAAATATAAGTAAACAGACAATAAAATAGAACAGTATTGGCAAAATGCCGCGAACTGTCGCAGCCGTGTTCTGAAAAGACTAATAGAGAATGCGTTACTTCCGGTAGTGTATGTAATCTGTAATCTTATTAAATATCTTTTTCATATGTTGATGTTTACATGTATATCCAAAACTCGATTAATTGTTTTGCAATCAACACATATACTCGTCTTTGACGCTATTTTTCGTCGAAATGTGCGCTCGTTTGATGTTCCAAGCAGCAAAACACAATGTATACATTGCTAACACGCAATGAGTATATTTACGGCATGCAGTACTATGTTACACGTTTTCAGAATCACGAAAGCGTCACTATTTTTTATTTTATTTTATTTATATTGCTCAACAACATGTTTTAAAAACATTTTCTAGCGTTAAAATCATGACTCACATCCTGGCTCGCCTGGCTCGCACTGTGACTCGCATGGCTCGCTGGCTCGCACATTAGGCAGACCCTAGGAATACGTGTCTCTGAGCACGTGTTTGCTTTTTGTACCAAGGGCCTGCGTTTCTGAGCGTTTTGCGGATTTTCTACTAAGTTAAACTTCTCTATTTTCCCTTTGGTGTTGAAAAAGTGGTTGGACTAAAAGTTCTGATGAATAATAATTGTGCAATAGATCGGGAATGGACACGGCTTTTCTCATGAGAATGACAACTGCAAAGTTTACTGTCTTTGCGATTTTGACGGCAAATGGCGCGCGGTTGAAAAAATTCCTTAAATCTTGTTTTGGAGCTAAATTTGACAATATATTTTCGATCCTGACAAATCTTTGTAATTAAAAAATAACTCACTAACTATCCATGGGGAAATAAAACGTAACAACAAAAGCTGACAATTTGTCTTTATCTACTGCGCATTGTGTTAATTTTTTCAAGTCGTTTTTTTCGACTGAATGCTGAAAAATGTTCAGGAAATTGGGGGTGGTCGCGCGTAAATTTCCTCAGGAGTCAATGGGTTAATACAGCTCCAGATTTGGTCTCCTTTGTAGAGACGGGACTACTACATGTCTTGCAAGAGTCTGAAATTAGCTCTTTCATTTTGTCGACTGTCACTAACACTTCTGCTGTACTGGAGAGTTCCAGCTCCCTCTTCACCCTTTCCTTATCACCTTCATACACCTCCTGCAGTTTAGCTTTAAGGCTTTCCTGCTCTGTGATGGTGTCCTCGTGAAATGCTGTCTGATCAGCCTCAGGGTCGAGCATTGTTTTTGCGGCATCCTCATCAAGGACTGATCCACCAGTACTAGTCTCTACATCGGAAAAGTCAACCACAAAGTAATCCCTAGAAAAGCAATGATCAAAGGAAGAATGCCAGTTAACAACAATCTGTGTCTTACAAACAGAAATCTCTTCAGCCAGTGGCACACATGTGCACACACAGAAATTTTGCTACAATGTATGGACTGTTGTGCTGACACTACAAAAAAATTGACCATGAAATTGCTGGAAACAGTGTTTAAAACAGATTTGCACTGTCCCTTTAAATGAATCTTTGCCAAATTATGGGAAAATTCATACACATATGAAACACAAAAAAATGTAAGTTGCGCATAATCCCATATAGCATGTTACTGTAAGGTGGTCACCATATCATATTAAACAAATAATACATACTCATTATTGTGTGACATTTCAGCAGAGGCTGGATCTAACGAAGGCCCTTTGCTCTCTTATTCTACTACATGTTCATCTTCACTCTCACTGCTGTCCTCACTTGAAGTGTCTTCATTCAAATCAAGCACTATCCTTGACAGTCTAAAAAATGATGAAGGCAAAGAATAATGAAGGTTGATGGAAAAGTGTGGCCTGTCTGGATTCTGTAAATTGAAAAAGAAGCAAGCAGTGTAATACAAGTACATTATTGTCCCACTGTCCCATTTGTTTGTACAAATTTATGTTTTCCCTGATGCATAACATGTTAAGCATCTATTGTAAAAGTGACATAATGAACCCTGTATCACCATGTATGGAAACAGTTTGGTAAATATATTATGCACAAACGGGTCCTTTCCTGGAAATAGTAATTGAAACCTAAACAAACCTCTCATTGAATTCTTGCTCATCGTCACTATCATCGGGAACTGAGACTTTACTGTGATCAGGAACTGGCAAGACATCACCACCAACAAACAGATTACTTTCGTTCCCTCGTCTGGTTCGGGAAAAGGGATCCACGTGTATCTCATCCACTTCCATCTGAGTCTCTTGTGTAAGATCCACACCAGTGATGTCTACATAGCTGAAAAAAAAAAAACACTGGTTTAGATGGCGTTGACTTTGGTACTAACCCCTGAAGCTTTATTATGTCATGTAAAGAACCAGTGTGGCTATCTTTTAGGCTAGACAGGGTCAAAAACTCAGAACGTTATCAAATTCTCCCCAGAGGTGAACATTTTATTCCTCAATCAACCACAGGACTAAACAGTGAAATAAAAATCAATGAGATACAGCCAAAAAGAGATATGCTTCCCCCTACCCTTGCAACAAGCAAGGTGTTTCGTTAAAATATTTGAAATTCTCACGTGGAGGATACATCAGGCAAGGGTAAAACTGGGCCCTCTTTTCTTGTCTTTTTTGCTGGTGTAGAGCAAAACACTAGAGGCTGCAAAACATACCGTATTTATTCACTTATAAGATGCACCATTTTTTACGAGAACATATACTAGTTCGATCAAAATCTGCTCAAAACTCGGGGTGTGTCTTGTAACCGAGTATTTTCGCGCAACAAAATATAACTTTTCCAAATTTCCCCAAAATTAAAGCTTTACTGAAATAAAACTACAGCAAATGAATAAACAAACGACAAACGTTGATCATTGACTTTATCTGATTTGTCGGTTCTAAAAAGAACCGGGGTGGCTCTGAAAAGAACCGTTTTGTTTTAAAGCTCGGCTGAGCTCAGCTACTCGTCGTCCTCGGCTTTGCTGTCGGTCTCGAACTCGTTGTCGATCGGCTCATCTGCGTCTTCTGTTTCTTCTTCCTCGTCGTCCCAAACCGCGTCGTCTTCAGTTCCATCGAGAGCATTGTTGATGCCACAGGATTTGAACGATCTTGTTATCAAATCTACTGGGATCTCGCTCCACGCTCGATCAATCCACCGCAACACCACCTCTTTGCTGGGCGCTCGCTTCTTTCCGGAAGGCGTGTAGGTGAACGGGCCGTTAATCATCCAGGCTTCGTACTGCGCACGGATCTTTGCTTTGAATGGTTTGTTTATGCACTTATCCAGGGGCTGAAGAACTGGAGTGAGGCCACGGGAATTACGGCAACATCGACGTTTCGTCTTATAAGGAGATCTTTTACTGCATCCGTTAAATGGGCGCGGAAGGAATCCCATACGAGAAGTCCTCGATGCTCAGGCGTAAAGCGAAGATTCTTCCGAATCCACTCCTTGGTTCCTATAAGTTAGAAAAACAACTCTCATTAGACTACAGTTAAGACATGTCTTTCTAATGAGTGTTACTAAGGGAGTACTAAACGTAAACAAAGCCGGGTGATTTGAAGCGAAGTGCTTGAAATAATGGACTTTACAACGAATTTAAAAACTACAAATGCTAAGAAAAACAACTCCGATGAGACTACAGTGAAAACTAGACTTTCTAATCACTGCTACGGCGAACAAGTTCGTAAACATAGTCAACAAAGCCAAGGTGATTTCAACGAAAAGCGAACGTGCTCCAAAGCACGTGCTTGAAATGATTGACGTCAGCCAATCGTACTATCCAAGAATTCTGGATAGGCTGGTTGTCCATCATCAATTGCAGATTGTTCTTCAAAAATAGTTGAGTCAATGTCCCATTCCGACTGGTCCAACAATTCCATAAAAGACTGGTCATTGCAGAGTTCCATCCATTCATCAGTGCTCTGGTCGAATGGATCCTCTGAGTCCGAAATGCTCATTGGCACCTCCACATCATTGAAAATTGAATGGAAAATTTTCAAAATAGAAAGTGCATGTTTCCTTTGCCACACATCAACATACTTCATTACACTTGAAATAGTAAAGATGGAGTCTGCATTGTCAATGGCTTGCTGGACTTGATGGGTGCCAAATTCCAGTGGTTTTGTGTGGCATGCTAGCTTCAAAGCATTTTGCTGCTCTGTGGCAGCAATGCCTTCTCTCACAATTGATTTCTTCAGGGCATTAAGTTCTTTCTTAAGTGTTAACAACTGTTCATCCGATATTGTTCTTTCTTGTGTTTCCTCCTCTGAATAACCAACTGGCAAATACAAATCCATGTCACAGTAACTACCAAGACACTGACATGAATTTGCGCAGATGTCACAGCACGAATGTCCAGGTGGGCATTCCACGTTGTTGATGCCAAAGTGCTGCAAAAGAAACTGTCTTCGGCAGGTCGATGAATCTAAGTATTTTTTCATTTCGGCATCTGCTACTTTGGCATTGATACCATTGTACAACAGAATGGCATCACTTTGCTCGCCATCTCGTCCACACCGTCCACTCTCCTGCAGGTAAGCGTCAATAGACTTGGATGGACCGAAGTGTATTACCCGTCGGACTCCCTTGCAGTTGACACCCATTCCATAGGCAATGGTTGCAATAGGAATACGCAGAGGTTTGCTGCTGTCTGCAAACTGGTCCAGTACATGGCCTTTTACACTTTCTGGACTGCCAGAATGCATCATCTGCACAAGTCGATTTCGAGGATCTGCTTCCCCATCGTACATAGATAGGCCAAGCTCTAGTTCGAACATGCTAAATAAATGAGCACATTGTTTCACAGTTTGGCAGTAGATTATCGACCTTGTGGTACCCTTTCCTTTCAGTTTTAACTCGTTGATCAGACAACGGAAGTTTTCTACAATTGGCACAGAGTTATCAAGTTTCTGAACTGTATATCTCACATTAACTTTGTTTGGGCTCTCGGTTATTTCTTTTGGCTTCCTCAACTCCAAAAGGTCAAAAATTTTGTCCTTTGTTTGTTGTGTGGCAGTCGCAGTAAGTGCCATAAATGGCACATCAACTAGTGATTTTATCTCATTCAAACGAGAATACCACACACGAAACGCTGACCGAGTCTTGTTGTTGCTTGAATTGCCCCACTCGGTAACACAATGGACTTCATCTACAGCTACGCCGATCAAATTCTCTTGATAAATTTCGCTTTCGAGCGTATTTCGCCACCTTTCCGTTGTTAGGGCAGATTCTGGAGAAAGGTAAACATATGTAAACTTCCCTTGCTCGATATCCTGGAGAATTGTTGGATCTTGCTCTGGACCCACAAAAGCAGCTTTTAATCCAAGAGAAGACAGTTTCTTTACTTGGTCCTGCATTAGCGCTAAAAGCGGACTGATTATGATGATCACTGGATCCTTCTTCCAATGGATCGCCGAAACGTGCTCATGCATCCACGTGTGTACGAGTGGCGCAAGTTGAAATATTAGCGACTTGCCTGATCCAGTCGGCAGATTAACAAAAACCTCTTCACCGCAGATAAAACTATAAAGAGCCTGAAACTGACTTTCTTTTAACGATGAAACATTGAACTTTGGACAGATAGATTGTACGCAGAGGCGAAAACTTTCCAAGGAAGGACGAGACGAATTCTCACTATTAGCGGCCATATTGGTTCTGAATTTCTCACATCACAACACTGAATAATTATAGAGCTAATTATGCAAAAATGTCCGCTCGTCCAATCAGCGTTCCTGTCCGGATTCTGGACAGATTTACGTCATCAGTATGGAATTTTTGGCGGCGAATCGCAGACGTCTCTCTTCCTGTTTCGCTCTTCGTTGCGGGACGTGAATGAGAGGCGGCTGTATTCGCAGGCTAAAAGTGATCATCTTGAATAACTTTTAAGATCCATTTTTTACGTGAGTGACCAAAACCTGACATGGGTGTCAAATACCCCAGGGCCATCCCGGGGGTAGGCAAATGCCCAACCCCTGGGCAGTGAAAAATTTTTAGATGCCCCACCCCCGAGATTAAAATGTCAGCAAATGCCCGACTAATTCTTGGTGTGATGGGCACCGCTGGAATCGACTGATGGCTAAAACATAGTTTCAATATTTTCTGTTTTAGAGTTAATTTGTCGGCGAGAATCTGTGCACCGTAAAAATATAAAAATTAATCTTTACCCCGAGCATATGCCCTGATAAAAAGAAGTGCTAAGCCGTATTTCACGCAAATAGCTCTCCAATTATATCCCCGGACATAAGTGCACCAATCTACCCAACAATGTACAGTATTTTCTTTTCCTTTCCTTTATTATGAGAATAAAATGAATTATTTATATTGAACTATTTTAAAACACTTTGCAACTCTTTGGGAAGTAACACATCAGTGGAATAGCTGCCTGGAATGGGACAGGGCAGGTCATGGGCTCCTGGACAGGGTATACTGTAAACCAATAAGGGTAATTTTATTGCCCAATATTTTGGTGAGACAAAATCACCTTTCTGTGTGGTCTTGGATTTCTTTTTGCACAGCTTCTTACAACCACATATTGCGCTGTTGGCACTAGAACCACATGTTTCCTTAACAAGTTTGGCAAAGCGACATGAGCCAAATAACAGGTTGCACTCAAACTGAGGCTCTTGAAATTATGTCAAACCACCAATATAATGCACAGCAAATACAGGATTGCGGAATTTATAATTGTAGCGGAAACATGCATGTCTAGATGTGATAGGACCAAATGGCTCTTTGGTTTACGATGAAACTAGTGTTGTGGTAATGTGGCCCATTATCTGTAAATAATGAAATTAATAACACTAGCCTTATCCTGTTGTCTCAATCACAGTTTTGACCATTGATTGTGTAAAGTTTACTCTGTGTGATTTGTTTGCTGTGGTTCAACAGACAAGTACATTTTCATGCTGGTGATACATGTAAATTGCCTGGTGTGATTTTGCCTTCTTTAAGTAATAATATTGTACATCTTATGTGTGAAGATAATCTGATTTAGATGCCATACCACTGCTGAACAACTGCATACAAAGTAGTGGGGTGCAGGAGAGGTACACTGCACATGTATGCAGCTGAACTGGGCCTTATTCCTGCATACCAATGGGGACTGTCCATATATATCAGAATTATTGTCAATCATTCAAGCATAATAAGAACAAGGGCTTGATACCATGAAGGCCAACATGAACATCTATATAATATTTAAAGCTGCACCAAGTTGATCTCCATACAAGAGAGGCCATCAGCAATACCAAAAGAGGAGATACATGGAAATCACATTTTCTTAAACTGAACAAGTCTTCCATCAAGGGTTTTTCTCTCATCACAAGTACTAATGCAACAATGAATCAAAAGCAATAAAACATACATTCTCTACTTAAGCAATTCAAGGAACTTTTACCATTATTTGTTCCAACATGTGGCAAGTAACATAAAAAAATATAAAAACTTACCAGAGAACAAATACACCTTGAATCCAGGAAATGCAGTTTGAAGCCAGTAGAGGCCAACATCCAGGGCACTCTGAGTAAACCAGGTGTCTTTTTTTGTGTCCTCACTCCACAGGTCTATCATTTCAGCAGATCGCTGGCCAGGCAAAACTTGAGCAATCACATGAAAACCATGAAGGGAAATTACCCTTTTCCCATACCAGTCCCACTGGTTCTCCCGAGTCCGCTTTCCAAGTTCAAGCTTTATCTTGTAATCTACCACTACAACACTTTCTCCAGGTTTTAAATTCTTCAGGACAAAGTGGTAGTAGTCTGCGTGATGCTTTGTTCGCAAGAGATGGGACACATAATCCCGATGGGTACTGATGGTTTCCTTGAGTTTTTGATCCACCTTTTCTCTGGTAGCTGAATTTGCTGAATTCTGGATTGACAAAGACAGGTTGTCACAAGCCACATAAAACTATGTCATTTCCTGCAGGCTATCAGAGTGCTCCTCAGAACATGTACCAAAGGTGTGTCTCAAACAAAGCTCCAAGCAAGAACAGTGCCTCTCTGCTAACTTGGGAAACTTTCTCTTGAGAAATGTCTGGTGATTCCTCGTGTGCTTTGCAAGACAGGCATGATCAATTGTTGTCGTTTCTCCCCCTCCCAAACTAGCAATTTCCTGAATAAGTTCGCACATAGCATCAAAGTTCGAATGACCATACTCGTCACACAAATTGCACAGGCCAGCAAGCATGGTGTTCATTTGAAAGTTTTGTGGCAGGTGTGTGTAAAGAAATGTCCTTTTGACACCATCAGGGTTTTCCAAAAGGTACTGCTGTACAATGCTTTTGATAGAGTCTTGCCAGTAACGTACAGCAGTTTTTTCACCATCAACCAATACTCCACGACAAGATGATGCTCTGGCAATGTCGTCAGGATTAAGAAATTCAGTTAGTTCTTCAAGTACTTTTGCACTTACTCGCTGCGTTCTAAATTTAAAGTTGTCAGGCAGAACACCACCACGTCCAAATAAGATTGAATGGACCCTTGCTGCAGTGACAGTGTTTGGGGAGCATTGAAACAAATTTTGCAGAAACCTGTATGGATAGTCAGAGGCCACAATAGACAGCAAGCGCCATTTCTTATCTCCATAGTGACGAATTCTGCCAACCTTTTTTGCCGCCTCAACCCGAGAGCTGACACCAAGGGGCGTTTCGTCAAACATAGCAATTTTGCTCTCTGCCTTGGTATTGCCAATCAACAGTTTTTGTTTTTGTAACTTGGCATTGCCTTTGACTTGTTTTGTGGGCTCTTTGTCCTTGCATTCCTTGTAATCTTTTGCCAAGGCCTGAAGAAATTCATTTGCACACAGAGGTTGCTGTTGCAATGAAGATCCAAATACTTGCTTCCAATTTCTGCTTTGTAGAATGTCTTCCATTAATTTAACTAACGGTGGTCCTTAGGCCTTTACACAAATATCACGTAAAATTGCCTAAATATCTTTCCGGAAATTCTCAAAAAAATGTTTAAATATCCCCAAAAAATTGTCTAAATATCTCGAAATATCTCGTATTTTTGTTTTAAAAATAAGCCAATTTTGAATCCCTTAGGCCAAAATTTTCCCCAGCGGGAGCTGAAAAGTATGTCAGAGATTGTCTACACTAGTATTATGGAAATAAACCAACTTTCAAAACAACATGGATGCAAAGTTTAATGTTTTCTCACTAATGGGTTAAACAGTTGGTATGTCTATCATGTGTATGACGACTATGACTATGACAGAGTAACAATCCTTCCTATTAATACAAATGTCCGCTCTACTTTAAGAGAATAAAATGCAACCTGAAGAAACCTCTGAGACTGAAAACTTAACAAAAGGCGGAAACATCCTATACCGACTTTGAACCATGTGACCATAGATTGGCGTAAAAAAATAAACCTCTTGTAGCTCCAAAGGTGGCAAAGTTTCTATGTTTAGACGAATATCCTGGTCCTGGTTCAAAGTCTACGTACTTCAATGCCACTGCTTTTATGGAATCTATAATTTCGGCTTGCATGTTCCTTTTTTTTCTGTTCTGTACTTCTTCATAAGGCCTCAATGGAAGACTGGGAACTTGTGTTCTTTTTGACGCACATGAATGCGAAGCAACAACCTTGCTGCGTTGTGTCGTATCTGATTCAACATCGCTCAAGTCTTGAAAGCAAAATGAAGGTACAAGATTTTTAATGGCGGTTTGCAGCTGAAACTTAGGCAAGTTATGGAAGCTAGACTACCGAAAAAAAATCTCTGAGGATGATCTGCTGTAATTGTGACTTCATATTTGAAATATGTATGTACAAAATATGCTGACATAAGCAACCTGACCAACCAGCTTACCGTTTGCATATCTGGTATAATGCTGTTGCCAAGGCAACTATCAACTGGCTCTGAAGATAAGCAGGGATCAGGCAAACCACAATTATCTTCATTTTGAACATCTCCTTAAAGTAAAATGATTAGACAGATTATCTCTAATCAAGAAATCTGGCTACAACATACCTCTAACTAAACGTTTCTGTTGGTCGTATGAGTGAGGATGATGGATTTTTTATGCTTTTTTCTTTGCACACGACTGCGAAGAAATAACCTTGCTGCTTTGTGTCATATCTGTTTCAACATCAACCTAAATGCAGCAACAACAAATAATGCCTTCAAGTCTTGAAAGCAAAATGAAGATACAAGATGTTTTAGAAAATGAGGTTTTGCAGCTGAAACTTAGGCAAGCTTTGGAAGCTACCAAAAAATCTCTGAGGATGATCTGCAGCTGTAATTGTGACTTCATGTTTTGAAATATATATGCAAAAACAAGATGATGACATAAGCACTACTTACATTTTGCATATCTGGTATGATGTTGCTATCAAGGCAACTATCAACTGGCTCTGAAGATAGGCAGGGATCAGGCAAACTACAATGAATATTGTCTTCATTTTGAACGTCTCCCTGAAGTAAAATGCAAACGACAATGCTCCAGTAAGTGAGAGTCCACATTTTTAGAATTTTTATGGTCGAGTGCCTACGTGGTCGAGTGGATTAAGGCACACAACTGAGGTGGGACCCAACGTCAAGGGTTCGAGACTCACCTGTGGACGCTTCAGCATGTTTTTCTTTCTGTACCTTCTTACAATTTTTTTCTGTTCCTTCGTTTTTTTTTTAATATAAACAGGTTTTTATGTACACGCATAGCACGGGAAAATCTATTATCATTATTCAAATAAACCCGACTAAAAGTATCTATAGTTCTTATCTTTATTCCTTTGGATTGGTTATCTGAGTGAAAATTCGAACCAAGCTCTCTAATGCGGGAACAGCTTGTGTGGTGCGTGGCTCACTTGACTTTTCTCGACGAAGAAAAAGAAGTTTGTGGTTGGTTGGTTCTTTGGCAAGTTTAGCATTAGCCACAGGCATGCTTTGCAGGCTCTTTGACTAATTTTCTTAATCTAATAGAACTCTTCAAATATAATTTGTCCCTTTCGTTTATACTTTGTATTAGATCTTTCTTGCTGCCTAGTTGTTTTTGTTTTTTGTTTTTTGTTGACACTTGTTAATTTGTGAAAATACTCTCATTCAAGTCATTAAATTAAAAGAAAAAAGAAAAAAATTCATGTCCTTGCTGAGAGCCAAACGATAAGTCCACTAGGCCATGAGCGTTAACTGTTATCCTACATATTTCTTTCTTCGTGACAAGCTGCCTATCAACATGAAAATGCTGGTGTTTTTCCTGGCAAAAAGTGTTTGAACTGCTGCAAAAGCATGGTTGTGGACAGAAAAAAACAAAAAGCACTAGCTCTGTTATATTTGGCGTTGAAACCGCTGCGAAATGCTCCAAACCCAAGCAAGGTGCCGACCGAGTTCGCAACAGAAGCGACAAGGCAAATTTAATCTTTTCACCTGAACTTTATTGCCTAATTTTTTTCGCCTTAACCCGTTGCATACTAAGGGAGGTGGGGGTTCTTTTACAGGAATACAAGACCTATGACTTAAAATGCTTTTAAGGCAAAAACATTACACAAAAACCTGACAAAACCATGTATCTTTATAAAGAGGATAAAATTCTCTTTCATATGAGATAAAAAATTATGGGATATATGAAAACATGTGACGTCATGGATTGCATGATTTGCATAAATATGCAAATGTTTAAAGCACATTAAAATATCAGAGGTTTAGAAGACAAAATTTCACATCTATATCCATCTTATTACAGCAACAAATCTTTTTGAAGTTCGAATTCAAAAGATGAAAGGTTGCAAAGGTATTTTTCTAGAAAAAAGTTTGCAAATCAAGACTTAAGTTAAGGTGCACTGTTGCCTCTGTGTAGGAAAAAATAAAAATTTGACGAGAAATAGTTTAAGTCAATCTCAATCAAATCGTCCATTGTATAAGAACTATTTTGCAAGTTTCATTTGAGCACAGAGCAGTAGACCCTAAGCAGTGATCTCCTCCTGCCCCTTCAAAAAGGCCTCCCTTCTCTTTCTTTCAGTCGTCTGGGACCACTGTAGCGGTCGTCATCAAAGTAGTAATTCTGTAATGTGTGGTATCTTCTGAAACAAGGCTCTGGGCACATTCTTACCCCACAAACAGCACAGCTGTATGTGGTCTTTACTTCTTGTATGTGGACCTTACATGTAGATCTAGTTTCCTGACTCACTAGGTGATGGAAGTGGTCATGGTTAAATCAGATGTCAGGGATAGGAACTGGGATCTGAGGCAGTCCTGTGTCCCTCCTGAAGCATTTGCCTTGAACTAATGCCTTAATCACTGACTTCCTGAACTCAAGACTTGTAATGCTGGCGTGATCAGGGGATTTACAGTGCAAAATGTGTGTGCATTTGATAAACACACTTCTACCATGTAGAAGAAAACCTTGTAATACCAGACCACTCCCCTCATGAGTCGGGCATATGCAACAGCCCTTTGGTCTGACACATCCACACCATGGCCAATTACACCTGGGTGAGCAAAGTCTCTCTTTTCCCAAGTTCCATTGACTTTAACAGAGGGCTGGACAACACTTGCATCTGTTGTACTTGTGGGAATGGTAGCCAAAACACCAACTGGTTTTCGGTCATGCCATGTCACGCATGTGACATTTCCTTTATGCCTACACGAACTCTCCCCCCTTTTGAGCTGTTTGACTTTCCGTTCTTTTGCAGCCTTTTGGTAATCCTACCCTGTTCGATCTCACCTTCCCACAGGGAAGAGTTCTCCTTTCTTTGAGATCCTCGAATAGTTGGACTGATGTATAATAATTGTCCATGAAGACGTAGTACCCCTGACTCTAAGTAAGGTTCAATAACAGACATTACAGTTGTTCTACCCAAGTCTCTCTGGACTGCATCACTTTCCCTACCAGTATAAATCTTGCTGTTTAACAAATAACCATTACGCCTGTTCATGTCCGGTATGTTCTTATCTCTCAACAAAGGAGCTACTTGTAATAAAACTGTCCTATTTGTAAGTGCTCCATAATCCTCGTGTTCTGTGATGCAGCGTATGGTTTCAATTGAGCCATCGAAGACTAGTTTCCCAATAGCATTTGCCACCTCGTGACAGTGGCGGAATTCTATGTTGTCTACCAAAGTTTCTTTGTTAAAATGTTTACAAGGTATAAAGCTTAGCAAAGAGTGTAATTTCCGACTAGAAGTAGAGAACAGACACTCGCCAATCTACAGAGAATTGACATGAAAATGAACATGATTTACTAACCATTCCCGAACTGCTACTCATTGCTCAAACCTGGCCTCTAGAACTGTTGGCGTCGATCCATCCATGTCTGCCTCTTCATTCTCCTCAGTGTAGGCCTTTCCAGATTGTGCTCCCAAAAAGCTAAAAAAGTGCTCCCAAAAATGCCCTTAAGATGCTTAAAAAGTGCTCCAAAACCAAAATAGTGCTCAAAAGTTGCTCCAAAAATTATAAAAGTGCTACCGAATATTTTTAATTATTTGAAAGAAAAGATGCTTTCCAATTTAGATTTGCAACTAAAAGGCAAGTTTCCATTGAATACAAGTCAATAATTGCACAAATAACGAATAATACTTTTATTAAATAAATGCGTTAGTCAGAGTAGTTTCCATAAACCTGTGAAACACACTTTAGCGTATAACAACTTACTATTATAAATGCTTTTGTTCTCTTTTGTGTTTTCTTACCTTCTACTCTGTACCTTCAACACTAATATTTCACGGGTTTATGGAAACCACTCTAAAACAATGTTCATTTATATAATACCATATCTGCTTTTCTGGCTAACATTACTAGAATTCATTCTAGAAAATGAGTAAAGCCTAAGACAGATTATATAAAGAATCAACTAATCCATCAATTAGCTAGTTAAATAGAATAAATTCATTTTGAAAACATAAAATAAAATAAATATTAATAAAAAATAAATATTGAATGTTTGTTTTTTATTTAATCAAAGCTAACAAAACTTGACAACAAAACTTAACTATATCAATCTCCACCTCAAACTTGATAACAGAACTCAACTATAACAATCTCCTAAAGAGAAAATGATTACAAAAGATGTAAAACAGGAAAACATGGTTTCCAATGTGCAAGCAATATAGTGCTGACAAAGTAGTAAAAATGTTAGTAGCTAATAAGAACTCATTTAGAGCTTTCTCTGGTTATTATTGTATCTGACCATCACAGATGCCTCTATGTAGTCCTCTAGCGCTGCCTCTTGTTGTGCTGACAGTGTAGCGAGAAGGCTAAAAACCCTTTCAGCACTTGCAGAGCTTGGCTGGACAAGTAAGACCTTTCTGACCAATGCGGTCCAGTGTGGAAGAGTGTCCTGATGTGCTGCCCACCATGTAAGCTTCTCCTCTTCATTATTACAAACAAAGCCATCCGCAGCAACAATATATAGTGGCAGCTCTGTTGCTAATGCAGCAACCATGGCATCATTTACGAATGAAAAGTTCTTCAACTCTTCCAGAGAACGAGCATCTGGTCTTAGCGCAGTAACTTGGACCGGACAACAGAAACGTGCTGCCTTAAAAGCAGGGACATTTGAGATGAATTGGATATTAAACTTCTCTTGAAAGAAGTTCAATCCAGGTCGAACACATGCCTTAGCCTCAGTGATCAAACGATTCTGCAGGGCAGCATTACCCCCAGCAATCTCTCTAGCAATGGCTTCAAGGCAGGGAAAGTGGCCTACCGCAACTGCATGCTGGACAGCTGATAATCGCTCAAAACATGTGAAAATCAGTGGCCCATCTCCTTCGAGGTAATAGGTGGCAGTTACAAAATGGACACCAGCATCCAGTAGAACTGCAAGTTCTAACTTAAGTAGCTGTAATTCCTGTGGGCTTTCGAAAATGTCCAGGAGATGCCGGCGAGTCTGCGGTGAGAGATTGTCGTTCTCTTGTAAGAAGGGGGCCACATCGCCAAAGTAATCTGATACTTGCTTCAGCACTTCCCACTTGCTCCACCAGCGCGTGTTACTGTGGGAGGACATCGACTTCCCAGTTTTCTGTTTCCAGAGAAGTTTTGCATTGTAGCTGTGGCAAATAAATTCACCCAGTGGTGGAAGAATACATCCAGAACCTTGAACACAAAGTTGGAACCCACATTATTGATAGTATGGGAGAAGCAAGTGATATCCATAATCGTTGGATAAAAGAATAACAGTTGCTTTATGGCATTGCCATTTACTGAGGCGCCATCTCTCATTGCAGCCAAAATCATATCTGGCTTGAAACTGTTATTAACAGCCATACATGTCATCAGTCTCTGGGCCAACTCGTTACCCTTGAGAGGCTTAGCAAGAACCTCTAGCCGTAAAAGGCGCTGGGTTGGTCTGAAATCTTGCTGAACATACCGAACCACAATAGCAAGGGCTTCCCCTAGTCGTGCTGTACCATCAAATATGATGGAGGCTTCTGTAACAACGTTGAGCTCGGCTTTCAACTTCTCTTTCTCCTTATCTAAGACAGCAGGTATAAGGTCATTCATGTGACTACTTGAAGTTAACCTTTGTCCATACTTTTCTAAGAGGGGGCGCAAAATGTCAACTTTCGAAATAGGTATTCCTGCCAAAAGGAGAGTTTCCACTACCTCAAAACGAAAGAGTCTCAGGTTGGCCGGCAATGTAGTACCACTTGCATTTTCTTGCTTGTCTTGCCTCTGCAAGCACTGGAAAATGGTCTGACTCTCTTTTCTGTCTGCAGTGATTCTTGCAATTCCAGCCAGATGCTTCTTCGACTTCATATGTCTGTCAACTGAGCTCTTCTTCAGGGCGAGTATCTCGTGACAAGCATTGCATTTCAACTGTCCTTTGACGAACTCTAAATGTTGACCAGGGTGGTCTCGAATCCTGTCCCAAACCGACGTTTTACTGTTGAGATTCTTGTGCTCACGACTCGCTTTATATTTCCCATCATTGACTATAATCTTTCCCTTTTGGGAAATGGACGCTTTTGGCGGTTCTGATAATGAAGCGCCTCTACTTATGGCAGTTTCTATGGGATTTTCTTCGATTTCTTCGCCACTCGACGAAGCGTCCGCCATTTTGATCTGGGCAGACAGATATTCCATATAAGGCATTAGATTAGTTATTAACTAGTTCAACAGCCAACAGGCTACCCAATATTTGTAGTTACCGACGTACCACAGGAATGGATACCCAATCAAATGTCGAAATCACCAGTTTTAGCCTAGTTGAGATATTATTTGTAGTCAAGGGAACTTGAAATTGCTATATAAAACAAAAAATCCAGTAATTTGCTTCAAATAAGCTAGAAATTGGCTTGTTTACCAAAAAAGTTGTCAGAAGATGCTCTTTGGCCAAAAAAGTGCTCTCTGATCAAAATAGTGCTCCCAAAGCCAAATTGCGCTAAAAAAGTGCCGAGCACAATCTGGAAAGGCCTACCTCAGTGCCATCAGTTTTGCCATCAGTTGCGAGCAGTTTATCTTGATATGGTTCCAGTTCACTGGTTAAAACTTCTAGGTCTTCTCCCGATTCTTCGGAGTCACTGAAACTTTGAGGGGTCACTTTGCATCGAATCACTAGACACTTCCACTGATTTCTTCCGTTTCAGTAGCTATACTTCATGTGATCGGATACAAAAGCTTGTGAAAAGGTACACAACGTTACGTCATGAACATCGCGACACGGATAAACTACTTTCCAGTCCCCAGGACACTTTTGAAGGCAAAGTAGCACGTATTTCGAACACGAAAAAAAGGCTTTTCAGAAATTTCCACCGCTTTTAAAGCTTTCAACCCTTTTTAAAAGACATTGAACTAACAAAAACAGAAGGAAAAAATTTCGTGTCATATGCACTTTGAAGGACTCATTGACCATCATTGAAAGCATTAAACAATGTGCTTTTGAGTTATACAATTAATGAAAAAAGTCTCACCTCCTTCACTAAAAGCCACACGATTAACGCTGAGATGCAAGTCCAATTTTTCAGACTCGTAATTCTGTCTAGAATTCAAACCAAGCTGCGTGAATGTCAGGACAAAATTTTTTAAACAGACCTTTCTTGACGCAGTGAGAGTCTCTAAGTATGTCTAAGTCCAGGTAAAAAAATCACACCTCCTTTGTTTTATGTTGTGCAAGCAACGCTAATCAGCTTTATTGCCTTAGAATATCACAAGTGCACACAATGGGTGGAATCTTGTCTTAAAGTATCACAAGTGGGCGCAAGAGATGGAGTCTTTTTGATAAAATAACACAAATGCGTACAATGGATGGAGTCCTTTACTTAAAATATCACAAGCACATTTAAAAGAAGGAGTCTTATCTTAGGTTAAAACGCTTGATCTTTCTCTCTTTCTAAATGCGGTGTTTTCTGTACGAAGGTGTAATTGATCTAATCGTCTTGACAGGAAATACTATTACATAATTAAGAAATACGAGCTTGTACTTTAAAGTTGTAAACAAATCATGCAAAATGGAAATACGCAAGTAGTAGTTAAACATTAATCATAAATCATTACACTTGCACTGAATCCACCTTCAGTGATTCTTGTCTTTTCTTTGATGTAGAAGTCATAGACCTCATCATCATCACTGCCTTCAGTAAGAATGTCATCAACGTAAAAAGACTGAAGCAGTTTTTGCACAAATTGTGGATCTTCACTCTCATACTTCAGAATGTGATGTTTGAGAGAAGTGTTCAACAGGAAAGGACTACAGGAAAGACCAAATGCCACGTGTGCAAATCTCAATACTACCATCTCCAGATTTTCACTGAAGGGGTTGTCAAACCAAAGAAATCATAAGGAATCACGGTTGTCCTCAGCCACAGAAATCATGAAAAAGGCCTTCTCGATGTCTCCGACAAGTGCAGTATTGTGGGATTAGAACCTAACCAGGATGTCTGAAATGGTTTCTGACAAGAGGGGACCTGAGTATAAGCAGTCATTCAATGATGGGCCTCCATTCCTTCGAGCAGAAGTGTCATATACGACTCTCACTTTAGTTGTTTGCCTGTCCAGACGTACCAGTGGATGGTGTGGTAGGTAGTGAACTTCTCCAACTTCTCCTGCTACAACTTCTCCTGCTACAACTTCCTTAACCCTCTCAACTATACCCCCCTTCAATTGTTCCTGAATGACAGCATGATATTCTATCAGTATTTCTGGATCTCTCTTCAGTCTGGACAACAGTGAAATCAAGCGATTCTCGCAAAGGTTGAAGTTGTCGCTCAACATTGGGTGCAACTCTTTTCAAGGAAGACTGACTTTGTATCTCTAGCCGTCAAAGCAGATTCGCTGCTGAAACTCATCGTAAACACTGCTTTCTTTTGGAACTATCCCCAAAGTCCCCAGCCTCCAGATCCCAGATCAGGACGCGTTGTGACTTGGCATTTCAACACATGTGTACTTGTCAGATTATTAATGGCGGTGTGCGAGGATGGTTCAAGGTCATGGGCTGGACCTGACAAGACCCACCCTAACCCAATGTGAATAGCCGCCAGCCCCACTTCTCCACAAATTACTCCCCCGTCACAAAATTCCAGTACCGGTTAGCACCAAGTAATATGTCAATTTGAGTTTCACCTTCATCGTCATCAGCCAATTTCAGACCCACAAGGTGGGGGTAACTCTTGGCAGCTCATCCTGGGAACTGGCCTTGCACAGGAGAACTAATTAGAGGCACACAAGTCATATTGTTGAAACTGTCAAGTCCTCATCAGTGTCTGTCCCCATACACAAACTAACTACATCACAGTGACGCGGCATTCCTGAACTTGACCCAAAGGGTTGGATCGTCATACATTCTGACTGCAGCACCGGCATCTTCATGGCATTCCTAATTCTCTTTGTAACGTATGATCGCTGGCTGCTGCCATCAAAAATGATTCACACCGACACCCTCTGATCAGGGTTGTCAAGACTTTGTGAATGCCTTTGCTGTCTGCAAGAGCACTGTATTTTTGGTTCCGATACACATTACAGATGACGCTTCATTCTCTTCACTTTGCTTAGATTCAGGTTTCTGCATGACCAGGTCCACTGAGCCTGCTGATTTCTCACTAGCCTTCCAAATGCTAGAATGGTGACGGCATTGTCACTTGTTGCAATGCAATCCGGAAGAGCAATTTCTGCTGATCTGACTCCTCCTGATACACACAAAGCAGTGACCTCTACGCTTCTGTACATTTGTCACTACAGTACACTGAACAAATGGGTGGGGCTGACGAAAGTAACACATGTTGGTTTCACTCCTCCTTCTGACCCAGCTAAAAGTGATGACGTAGAGGAAGGTTCCTTTCTGCTCACTTTCTTTGTACCTGAGGCCGTTTGATCTTCCTTTACCGATGATCCACTAGAATGCAAAACTGCAAAATATTCACAATGCTTTCTGTTTTCTAATTCTGCCTTAAATTCCTTTCGGACACCTTAAAACTTCCAGTTTTCTTTTGGGACTTTGTTGCAAATGCTCAACCTTATTTCCTTGAGGATTTTGTGAAATAGCAAAGGAAGCAAGAGCTCTCCATATTCCTCCACATCTCGGCCAAGTGCACTCAGTGCTCTCACATTGGCTTTGACCTTGTCATAAAGCTGCCTTACTCCTTTTAAATCCCATGAATTCACCACTTCTGCTAGGTTCTCAAGTGCATGCATATGAGCGCTAATTATTCACCAGTCACCATATCTCTCCTTCAAGAAAATGACAGCTGCATCGCAATTTGCACTAATCAGGCTTAATCCATTGATGGTAGCCCCTGTGAAACCCTGAAGTGACGCTCACAGATAAGAAAACTTCTCAACAGTGGTAAGCGAAACATTAGAATTAATTGCTGAATCAAACCTGTCTCAAAACGATGACCATTTCTTAAATTTACCATCAAAGGTCAGAAGATGTAGTTTTGGTAGCCTCACCTTCGAGTTGCTGGTGCCATTCGTAACTGATAAGCCAGCCTGTGTTGGCGAATTTCCTTGCGAGCCAGACGGTGGGCTATGTTCGGTCTTTGCGTATGTGATGTCTTTGAGTGTGGCCAAACAAATTCCAATTTCATCCGTAAACTCTGCTGATTCGGTGATCTCCTTTTCGATTATTGGAACAGTACATTTTCAGACGACGGGGGACGAAGTCAACCTTGCTGAAGATAGCAATGCTCGTTTCAAGGCTGTCCAAGAGAACACTCATGTAGTGGTAAACTACTTTGATCTACGTACCCAGTCATATCATGAAAAGGTACTGAAGCCAGTGTTTGGTGTATCTGATTATTGGTACCGCTATGAATTTGCCAAGTCTCGTGGTCAAATTCATTGGCATCAACTCAGCTGGAGAGATGACAGGCACCCACACCAGCTGTTGCATGAGGCTCGCGAAGGTGGCTGTGGTGTTGATGAGTATGCAGCTAGACTTAGCCAGTGGGCTGATGAAAACTTTGCCACGACAGCATTGCAGCCAGCTGGCAGCGACAAAGAAGGACAGCCAAGAAAAGACCTCTGGCCACCACCTGAGGTTTCAGCTGACCCGATATCAGACAATAGGGATCCCCTGGTGAAGATGCTTATCGAAATAGCTGCAACACAAGATGCAATACTAGAAGATCATTTGCTTTTAGTGAACTGAGTTGGGCTGCACAGTTGTTCAGATTACTCCTGGAGGACTCCTCATCATCCTGAGCCAGGATTGCAGCCAAGAGAACGTGTTTGTCGGATGGAGTTTGGAAGCGAGTTTCACCCGGGGAAGAAACTGCACAGTGACCCAGAAATTGTGGAAGATCATGATGGAGCTCCCCGCCTTGAGATGCCTCGTGACCATCCGCATGTGGCTCAGCATTCTCGCTATCAAAATACAATCTTGGAGAGCCAATGGGGATGTGAGCTTGATCCTTTCCAGTTCTCCTTCGGACAATCCTAGCACAGATGATATCATAGCCATAATTGACTATGTGTGGGTATGTTTGCAAGGATAGCGAACCCACTGGTGCAACTGCTGATCTCTTTAAGGACATGGTCAATGCCGTTGATACAGCTGATGCAAACCAAGTGACTGGCAAGTCAATGTGTGCTAAAATGCTGATAAAGACCGTGGGAAGACGAGATATCAGTGGACCTGAGGCATCATTTGAGTTGAGTGGACTAGCACTTTGGTGATTTAGCCATCCGTCTACGTACTTGTCAATGTCAGGGTCAAGGTGACTTGAACGGGATGGTGACACTGCAACTCGCACCACTCCCTTGGATAAGTACCTTGCACAACCGCGGGACAAGCATTGTTCTTGGTACCATTTTGCATCCAAGAATGGTAAGGTTCCTGTGGTAAGTGGTGGTGCTACGCATGCAACGTGGCCATTGAATGAGGACAACTGTAGAACAATGCTTCTGTTGCACTGGCCAAACTGGTTTGACATCCAAGAGGTAAAGGGAGATGTTGAATCTCGGATTGATCGGTTTAGGGACTTTGAGACTACCAGTGATTGCCCAACATTCGTGAAGGCCCAAGTTCCTAAGACACAGCGTTATGCAGACCATCCACAAGAACTGGTATTTGAGGAGGATGAGGGTGATGATGCTGTAGAAGCAGAAGAACAACCAGATGTCTATGCAGGGCAGGACCAAAGATATGAGGGTGTAGAGAAGGACTGTGGTTATGATCATGGTGGAGATGACTATGACTGGAGCAGTAACTGCATTATTCTTCCTGAAGGCAAAGATCCCAAGAAGTGGCTTCAAGACAGCATCAAAGAAAATGAAGAACAGGAAACAAAAACTGTTGACCTTGAATTACCACCGGTGTCTCCATTGTCCCTAAATGAGAATCGGAGAGCCATTGTGAGTCTGGTGTTGTACACCCTCTTCAACTTTGTTGAAAACCCACAAGATTACCATCCTCTATGACTTGTTGTCTCTGGAACTGCTGGAACTGGAAAGTTGTACATTATCAAGTGCCTTTAGAGGTTAGTGCGGCAAGTGTTTGGAGCAAACAATGCATTACAAGTGATAACCCCGACGGGAAATTCTGCCTATCTCGTTCAAGGCAGAACGGCTCACAGCTTGTTAGGAATACCAACTGGTGGACGGTCTTGCAATGAGTTGTCTGTGCTTTCGGTCCTGTGCTAGAGAAAATTCAGAAAAAGTGCGAAAATCTGAAAGTTCTGGTTGGTGATGAGCGATCAATGTTTGGACGCATGATAATGGACTGGATAGAATAGCATGCATGTTATGCAATCAACAGAGGAGCCAATGCAGACAAGTTGTTGCACGATCTATAATAAGTAATATCGTAATGATATTACTTATTATAGATATGAAACACTTTTTTTCCGCTGGACCCAGGTGTTGGCTGCTGGTCTTTGGTTTCTACTGGGAGAAAAAAAATTTAATATTAATTTAAAATTCTGTAAATTAAACTATTTGAAATAAAAGGAAACAGGAAGTGACCAAGAACTGCATCTGAGAGTCATGTCAGAACGAGAATGATTTTATTATTTAGCATTTAGCCACAAAATTAGGACTTTAAGGTACACAACTCATGCTTTATGGCAACAAAATATACCGAAAAGTTTGAATGCATCATTGTACGTTGTAAAACCTGTTAATCAAATCTGTTGACAGAAAAGGGTTATTTGATAATCCTATTTTGATAGTATACCTTTGCTATGGCGCCTGCCTGTAGTGGCAATTCGTCACCTGCTTGTGGGGCACAAACGCTTTTTTGTGCCCTCATCCCCCACAGTTATAACACTGGATGCTATCATCTACAGAAAGGTGCAAAAGGTAATCATTAAGATATTTATATCTTAGCAACAACTGTTTTTGAGGTGACTTTAAACCAATTTTACCTTTTTCAGTGGATGGGCACTGCTGGGCAATGTGCCCAATCCATCACATTTATAGTATCCTGTTAAGATGTGGAATAGGAAATTAAAGTTAGTTTTAATTGTTGCTCAATAAAATTCCACAATAAGCATTGTTATAAAGCTGCTGTTGCTGATTATGATAGTACTTGCACATATAAATATATTTTCCTATGCAATTCACACCCTCTCACCAAAAAAAACGTAAGGTCTATTAACAGTCATTACGAATTTACACCATTTAATTCTTAATTTAGCGTTTGCACCCCCATCTAAAGTAAAACATTAATCAGATGGTAGGCTTGCAATATTATGTTTGGTTCGACTAAAGCTTTTTTTAAATTGTAGTATCTATGTAACTGTGTTCTAGGTTTCTTCTGATCTGTAGACTTGCTGTTGATCAATACAATGCATTCCTAATCAGAAATTGCTCCCTGTGAGAGCAAACCTAGCTGAATCAAGAAATGTTATATGTAATCAGATATGCACTTACGTAACTTCGTACGTTTTACTTGTCTGTGACGTGTTTCTGTAATATAATGGTGGTAATTGTGAGATTTTATGAAAGGTTAGCGAAATGAAATCTACTGTAAAAAAATGCGTCTTGAAAAATATATATACATATATTTATCTTTTGTTATCACGTTGCGAAAACAAAAGACAAATACAGTGAATGTATATATATTTCTTCAAGTCGCAATTTTTTACAAAACGGGTATATTTAACAATTATTCTACGAGGGCGCGCTGGATATCGAATGATAGATAACCAACGAGGCGCGTAGCGCCGAGTTGGTTATAATCATTTGATATCCAGCAAGCCCGAGTAGAATAATTGTTTTATTAAAAACTTAACCACTTTTTAAAAAAAAATCAAGAGAGAACGGGAAAAATGAGAAAAGAAATTTAAACGGAACAAGAATCGATCACATGACTGAACGAAAAAGGCGCCAAAACCTTGCGAAGTGTTGCAGCGTTTCATTGCAAAGCTGAATGAATCAATGAAAAGTGCTCAAAAGTGAACAAAGTAGCACAAGTTTTGGAGAAAAATCTTCTAATTATTGGCTCTGAAATATGGTACATGTTTGATTTTTCCTGAGACATTGTTGTAATCTCGTTCAAAGCGGATTGAAGCTGTACAATTTCACCACATTAACTGCTGGAGTTGAAACTGAACAAGTTTGTAATCTGTTCGCACAACGGAGCCATCATGTGCGTGTTTGATCGAAACGAAGACAGAACAAATTTGAACTTGAAGAGGAAATTTCTATGCAGCTCAGAAGCGAGATGACTGCAGCGAGGAACATTAGAATTCACCATCATAGTTTGTTAAACGCAAAGCGCAAAATGCAGTTGTTCTCGGTTTAGAGGTTGCGGACGGAATGGTAAAAACAACTTTCAAACAACTGGAAGAGCGATTCAACTCCGTTTACATGGCATCCGATTTCTATCTGAGCATTTGGACCTGTTGGAACACAGAGCTACAACGAGTGCAGGTAAACCAGTGTCAATTTTGCGTGTGTAAAGCCGAAAAAAATCTCACCCTTCCTTCCCTCTTAGTAGTTTGCAGCTGTATTTTTTTTAGTACTTGTTTAGACTGATTCATGATTTTTGCACCGACTTGCCATGAATGTGTGATAGTTTTATTAAAATGCTCCTGGCCCATTTCATTGTGTTTATTTTATGTCTTGTCTTGATATTTTGAAGTGGAAAGCCCTCCTGATAAAACCTACCGTTTGTTCAATTTCAATGATCGACGTGACGATCGATGAAAGAAATTTAAAATTGTAAACACATTGCTTTATGCTTAAATTTCCATTTCTGCACAGTTTCTTCAAACAATTTTGACTTGTGTTAGACGACGCTGTTGGTGATGCTTGTTGGTGACGCTGTTGGAATTTCTGCTTAATTTAAATTCGATGCCAAGTGATTTTTCTCGTCCATTTTTCTCGCCGGGTTGCTCGCGAGGAAAAAACTTTCAGCTCACTTTGTTGTTGAGTGTTCATTGACCATATTTGGTCGCAGCAGGTATATGAGCTGATAGCCTAGCTCCGTTCAGCCAATCAAAATGCTAAAAATCCAATATATCTAGTCCAGTTTTTAATAAATACATATATATGTATACAATATATAGATTTAGCCAAGCCTAAAAGCGGAGCCACGAAGGAATAAACTGGTGTTCATTTCTCAAAAATAGTCCTGAAACTTTTCGGTCTGAAATATATTTCAGGGCTTTTTTTGGCTCGTTCGCTTTCGAAAAGTGTTTCTCAAAAAGCCTGAAAGCGTTCCCAATTGTCCTCCAATATTTTGGGGATCTGTTCTGTAAAACCAAGCTCGAAAGGTCATTCTAGAGGCTGAACACAGCTTGATTATTTTTTTTTTCGGGCATCAAACTGAACACATTTTACTCACGAGCTGTCTTGCTTGGTGTTTGCAATGTTTTCATATCCTGTCATAAACTGTCAAGGCTTGTCAAATCTCCTTGGATTATTGAATGAACTAACAAGGAGATTATTGAATCTCCTTGAATGAACTTAAACCGGCGCTCATTTACAAAAACAAAATAAAAATTATTCGTCTGTTTAAATGGGTTGTCTTCATCGCGTTCAGATGTTAACAAATAACACGAACTGCCACTAAATAAAAATATTAGTCTGGTCAAATATTTATAGTGACATTTCACTGGCATTTTACTGGGATTACCCGAAAGAAAGGATCTGGGGAGCTTCGAAGCACTTGTAATAAACTTATCGAAGAAATGTCGCGTAGGTTTTAGCAGCCAAGAAAAAATTCAAGCACTTTGAGGAACACACATTACTTACCGGATAAAATAGCTTTAAACTCAAAACTGCTTCGCTTATAGTTACTTAAGTAACCCTTATATTTCGTTCTCTAACTTGAGACCATCGAGATTGAAAACAAACAAACAAACACTGTCCAAACATTCTTAACTCTGTGGCATAAGCTTTGCGGCTGCAAATTGTCTGAAATTCGAGCGCTTTTAAAAATGCACAGAACTGTTTTTGGAAGCATTTCGGATATAATAGGTTTAAACCAACAACTGCTTCGCTTATAGTTTTTCAAATAACTGTTATATTTCGTTCTCTAACTAGAGACCATGAAGATTCAAAACAAAGAAACACCAAACACGCTTTAATTAAATTATGCCGGCATAAGTTTTGCGGATGCGAAGTAAGCCTATATAAAGTTAGGTGCTTTGAGGAACGCACAAAACTGTCTTCGGAAGCTTTTGGGATATAATAGCTTTAGACCGACAACTGCTTCGCTTAAAAGATTATTACTATTGAAAACTTCTAGGACAAGAAAATCGACAGTTGCACAAAGAGATGGACCGGACAATCAAAATTGAAAGCAAAGCTTGTGCAGTTGTCTTGCGACTGTGCTTAGACCTACTGTTATGAATAAACAAACACGAAATAATGGACAGAGAAACCATTTTTGAAAAAAGTTTATTTGAAAACCCGTAAGTTTATACTTAAATGCAATTCGCGTTACACTTCCAAAATCGTAGGTCGGTCCACGCGAGTGAAATCGGCTGAGCATGGCAAAATATTCAAGAATCTGTCGCAAATCTGAGCACGTTTTCTAATAATTTTCTAAAGTCAAAAGTAAATGACGACACATTTCTAATGGCATAAATCAAATTTCCATTTAAAAACGTAATTGCTTTCACTGTAATACTCGAAATCATGTACCTTAGACCCTTTAAAAACTTCACTTACTCGGTTGTGTTTCAGAACAGGGCAAACTCTCCACCGTGAAGAAAACAAAGCGATGAAGTCCTTTGAAGGCAGCTTTAGTAACTTGAACTTTTCGCCTTCTACCAGTATTCTTTTGAACTTTTTCTTTCCATTTATAGATATTAGATTTTTTTTTGGTCAAGTATAAAACTTCAGTACTCTCAAACAATCGTTAAATGCTAAAGAAGCTTAAGCTTTTAAAGAAACTCCTTTTTCAAAACCGACGATGGTCATGCGATTTCCTGCCAAGAAAAACGCCGGTTGCCCAAAAGCACTGCGCAATTTCCCGCCAAGAAAATATGGCATTCTCTACCACCGTCAGGTTGACTTGGGACTCCCCTCCCCCTCCCACAGAGTCTGTGCGGATGGACAGACGGACAGATGTATGGATGTATGGACGTACGGTCACGTGACTATTATGTCACAACCAAAATTTGCATTGATAGGTTACCAAAATTCCTTAGCAATGGAGCTCCGCTGGTGGGCTTTGCCCGCAGGCTCCGCTATTTAAGATTCCAAGTTGCCGTGCATCTGTTTAGCAATATTTCACACATGATCTCAAAATGTGGTAAGAACAAAAATGTGGCACTGAGTCTGTCACTGATGTTCTTACCACATTTTGACGTCTTGTGTAATCTATTTATACTGGACAGATACACAGCAACATGGAAAGAAACAAAATATACAAATGATGAAGTAATCTATCTGTCTGTCCTGTGATATATCATAAGTGAGAACCAACCAAATGTGTGCATAATTGAGCTTATTATCGGGAGGGGGTGGGAAATGGAGAGGGGGAGAGGGAGTGCAAGAGAGAAAAGGGAGGATTGTCTTTTGTAGTTATCAATTAATAGTTAGCATACGCGAAGACAAAAGAAAAAAAAGAATATTTGAATCAAGGTTGATTTCGAATCACAGCACATGCATTACTATACTCACTTGGTGGGGAATCCCTTCACCCATGCTCACGCCCACCCCTCCTCAAATCGCCTGTGTACAAAAATAAACGAGACTTCCGCGTTAAAGTATATCAATCTCTGCAGTGTATGCCCAAAAAGGTAGGAAACCATGGATATAAAAAAAAGTAAAAGCCAAGGAGGATGGGGAGGGAGAGAGAGGGGGGGAGATGTTCCTTTGTAATTATTATTTAGTAGTTGGCATACGTGAAGACAAAAGAATATAAAATTTGAATGAATGATAATATAAAATGACAGTGTATGCATCACAATACTCACTCCGTGGGTCGTCATCGTCGCCACTAAACCCGGAACTGGCTGTGTACGAAAATAAGAAAAAAATTCCGTGTAAAAGTAGATTCTCTGCAGTGTATGCTTGAAATGGAAGAAAACCATGGAAATAAGAAAAGACCTTGAAAGCCCAAAAATGTCTTTCTTACCCTATGACAAAATTTCTTCGTCGTCATTAATCTATCGGTGGCAAAAAATATTTCGTTAGCATTTTGCTTCCAAGAACAATTTTTAACACGCCTAATTCTGTTAAGTACAGTTAGCCAGTATGAAATAGGTAAACCAAACAAAAGACTCCCAGTGATAGGATGCACAGGATACTGTTACAATCGGACTGTGCAGATTTCATCACACCCTTTTATCTAAAGGCAAAAAATCATCTGCGGGAAATCATGACATCTTGTTAGGAGAAAAGAAATCATAAAATAGCAAAAGTAACTTATCCTGTAGTGTTAGGTAGCATTGAGTGATGGTTTTCGTGTCTGCCTGCTAGGCAAGTTACCCAGGTTCCGAGGGGATACAATGTTTTTTCTCCTTTTAATAAAACGACTGGAAACAGAGTATTGTCCGAAATCAATAAGTAAAAGCAATATATATATATACCTGGAGTTTTGAAAAGGTGGCTCCTGAAGGTTTGCCTGTTTTCACCTGAACGACACCAAAACATAAAAAATAAATAATGGTTATGGGAAGCATAGCGTAACATAACATAACATAAACTTTATTTTAACTCGAATTTTAGAGTAGCTTAACTAATATATTTACAAATATTGGTAGCTAATATCTTCGAGAAATATAACGAAATCTGTTTAAAATGGAATACAAAAATACGTTACACACTAAAAGAAACCTTGTATTTACAAAATTGATATATAGCGGAAAAAATGTTTATATCATAGATACTGAGATTTCCTCACGTAAAAAAGATTACGTAAAAATGATACGTAAAATGCATTAGCCAATAGGAAACGCGAACGATGAAAACTCACTAGTGAAAAAACGTCGTTCGTCCAATCACAGTTCACTAGTGAACAACATCGCATCGCGATTTCGATTGTCGTCCATTTTCGTCTCGGCGACATGGCGGAGGCAACTGCTTCAAGGTTTGTGTCTTTAGACGACACAATTGAGTCGTTTATTGAAGAGCATGAAAACCCCAACATGGTGAAAAAAACAAAACGAGAGGTTGCTTTGTTGACAGTGTTCCTTCAAACAAAAGGAGAAACACGCGAGATAGCAGAAATTCCTCCTGTTGAGTTGAATGAACTTCTCATCGAATTCATATTAAGCGTCCGCACAAAGGAAGGGCAAGAATACGAGCCGTCTTCGCTCCGAGGGATGGTAGCGAGTTTTGAAAGGCACCTTAAAAGAAAGTCCTATCCAGTTAGCATCATCAATGACCTAGCATTTGAAAAGTTAAGAAAAACACTCCAGTCTAAACAGAAACAGCTCAAGAAACAGGGAAGAGGAAACAAGCCTAATGCATCGGTGGCTCTAACAGAGGATGAAATAAAACTTCTCTTCGACAAAGGCCTCCTCGGTGTATCAAGTCCTGAAGCCATTTTAAACACCCTGTGGCTGAACAACAGCCTCCATTTTGGGCTTCGAGGAGTAAAAGAGCACCACGATATGTGCTGGGGCGATGTTAAGTTGTGCAAAACAGACCGGGGTGTTGAATACTTGGAGTTCAACGAGCGCCAAACGAAAACAAGAACTGGCGCCGACCACCGCGATGTGAGACCCTTCGCACCAAAAATGTTTTCAACTGATGGTAGCGAAAAAGATCCGGTAGCAGTTTACAAACTTTTTGTTCAGAAAAGACCGGAAAAAATGAAAGATCCCGACGCTCCATTTTACATTGCAGTTAACAACGTATCGATGAAATCCAAACCTTCGAATTCTGGAAAGTGCTGGTTCAAATGCAATGCGGTCGGCACCAACAAACTCGGGGGTCTTATGAAAGAAATGTCAAAGAAAGCGGGTCTTCAGAACGATAAACTCCGCAATCACAGTGCTAGGAAAACCATGATTCAAACCCTCAGTGAAAATAATGTGCCACCGACACAAATCGCACAGCTCTCCGGCCACAAAAACCTGAAAAGTATTGAAAACTACGGTCACCTCAGCACAAAACAACAAATGCATATGTCAAATGTACTGGCAAACATTTCTAGTGAGTGTTCAGTCAAGCATCACTCCATTCACTCCGACTGTAACTCCGTCAACTTCAGCTGTATTTCGACCAGAAGGAGCCTGTCGCTTCAGTAACCCTGGCTTACAGTCTATGGCTTTATTCTCGGGTGCAGTCATTCATGGAGGACAGTTTTCTGTGACCATCAACACTGTGAATCAATCGCCACCGCTTCCTCCTCCCTCGGAAAAGCGACAATGGAAAAGAATCAGAGTCTCTAGCGATTCAGATGATGACTAAGACACTGTAGGCTTTTGCATACAGTTTTCTTGATTTTGTTGTATTATACTGATTTGGTAATAGTTCGCTTGCGTTGTCGTTGTGTTATTCAGCGTATACCGCTGTTTTATAATATCTGATTTACAAACATTAAATTTGAACATATAAGCCTCAGTCAGGTTTTTTTTTTTTTCAACTGAAAAATGTTTATAAAAGTTGTGAAGGTATAAACTGACGTTTTATTTCTTGTGTTACTTCATTAAATATTTGATTTTCAAAGGGAAACTGATGTTTTAGTTATTCTAGTTTTACACGCATACATTGCAGTTGAATGGGTTCCCTAAACATGCGCGTAAGATTGACAAAATTTGGCTTTTCAAAAATCTCAGTATCTATAAAATAAACAAATTACACCATGGAAAATGCTTTGTACGATTTTTTATCCACTCATTGAGTTGTATCAGAAAACTCACTCGTTCGCTTTCTGATACTACTCAACTCGTGAATAAAAATCGTTCGCGTGCATTTTCCATGGAGTAATCTCTATATGTATGAGCAAAAAGCGTCTAAACGAAGGTCATGCTCTGACTGTACCTCTTGAACTCTGTAAAGTCACTTGTTTGGATATAGTCTGGCAGCGCATTCCATTGCTTGGCTGAGAAATAGGAAAACGAGTTATGGCCATAGCTAGTTGTTTTAGGCTTACTGAGTGACAAAATGTAATTGCCTCGAAGATCATTAGAAGAGGACCAAAGTGAAAACATATTCTTCATATAAGCAGGAAAATGTGGGAAAAACAGGCTCTTATATGATAATGTAAGGAAATTCTGAATGTGCTTATTAGCTAATGAAGTGGAGTTTACTTTGGTTAGAAGAGTACTGTATGGGGACGAGTTTTCCCCAAGTATAAATCTAAGTATTCTCTTGTTCAGTGCTTCTAGCTTTTCCACATCGTGCACCCCACAAAAATGCCATACAGAGGAGCAATAGTAGAAATGTGGTAAAAATTTACGCTTTATGTTTTCGAAAGCACAGCATAACATTTAATTGATTATTGATCTTTTTGCACACATTGGATATATGACTGGAAAATTTGAACTTTTTATCTATTTCCATTCCAAAAATCTCTAAAGTTTCCTAAACTGGGAAGGAAAAACTAAAATCCGTATCGCCGAGGACTAGACCTTGGTGCTTGCTCTGATTAACTAACATCCTGTTCTCCTGGTATCACTGATTTGCCCCCCTAACATCGTGAGATACCTATGCCTCTGGAGCCGCTGCATTGTTATGAGAGTAGTACACCTGATGAGGGGAGCATGCGTAAATCCGGCATGGTCGGACGTGAATTTTGAGGCGGAGTGAAAAACCTTCCCTTTCTACCGACATTCACGATAACAGCAGCAGTTTGCATTCTGTGCTGTTATGTAAGTCGAATTTCTCAAGCAGATGACAAAAAGCGGCCATAAAAACAAACGTGGTGCTCGAGGCTCACTGGAAGACGAAGGCGTCCTAAACGAAGCGAAGCGACCAAATATGGCGGAGAATAGAGAAAAGGAAACACCCGACCAACCGCCACCCGAATCAAGTCGCGCCGAGTTGACGGCAATTCTAGCGGATATTCAAGTAAAAGTAACTCATTCAACAAGAAAATCAAAACCTCAAAGATGAAATCGCTCAACTTAAGGTAGCATTTCAATCTCAGAAACAGGAACTGGACAAGATGAAGACCACGCTTGAAAAGTCTGCAGCCACGAAACAAGCGCTCAAACAAGAACTTGAAGCCACAAAAAAGATCTAAGAGACGAAATCGAAGAATCACAATGCCTGAGCGAAGAGTTGGATGACTTAGAACAATATACACGGAAAAATTCGCTTGAAATCTATGGTGTTCCTGAGAACATCTATACAACAACCGAGGAAGTGGTTTTAAAGCTGGGGGAAACCTTAAACATGCCGATTCAACCTGATGATATCGAGATCTCACACAAACTCAAGGCACGTAACAATCCAATTATTGTAAAATTCTTAAGTCATAAGGTTAAATCTAATTTATACAAAAAGCGTGTTGAGCTGAAGAATGTGAAAGTATCTGATCTCTTCCCTACAATGAGTTACGCCACAGCAATCGGCCGAGACAACAGTCTGTTTCTAAACGAAAATCTTACAGCCTACCGTCAACGCATTGTAACGAAAGCTAATAACATGAGAAAGGATGATCTGTTGTCTAGTGTGTGGACTATGGACGGAAAGGTGTTTGTGAAAACTTCACCTTCTGGAACACCGGTAAGAATTTACAATGTAGAGGATTTAGATGATCTTTGAATACTCTGTGAGGGAGGGTTTTTGCTACAAGGAATCGTGAAAGAGGGACAATCCTAACTAGATTTAAGTATTTTTGTTTCGCTCATTTATTGTTATTATTATTTTTGTTTTTTGTTTTTTGTAAACAGCGTAATCTTGTGAGTGCAATAAGCCAGTATACCGATGGTCCTAAGTAAAGGAAGGGTTTTCTATATGCAGAAAGCTGCTTATGTTCAATCAACAGAGATAGCTACCAAAGAGCTAGTTCTTGGCGTTGACCCAATCTGGATTTTTATCAAAATAAATATCGATCGGGACGTGAAATACACAGCTAAACTCCGTGATAAAGAGAAATCAGCATTGGAAACAACTTATTGCATAACAAATGTCGCGTAAATTAAAACTGCTTTCTCTAAATGTGAGAGGACTTCGCAATCAAAACAAAAGAAGAGCGATTTTTTCCTATTTGAAATCACAAAGAGCAACGGTCTATTGTCTCCAAGAAACATATTCTTTGGCAAATGATGAAAAGGTGTGGTCTTCGGAATGGGATGGACAAATAATTTATTCACATGGAACGGCACACTCGAGAGGAGCCTGTATCCTATTAAATCCCAATTCAACATACCACTTTCGTACTATTGAATCGGACTCTCAGGGGAGATTTGTTATTGCAAAAATTGAAGCTGAAGAGGAATATTTTTTCATTGTGAATATTTATGCGCCAAATGACTATCGTGACCAAGATAATTTCATCAACACATTGAGTGAATATATCATATCGAAAACAATCAATCAACCAATCAATGACCCTTGAGGGACACCAAAACAGATGGATTGAGGGTCGGAAGTTAACCCATTAACAACAACACTTTGGAATCTATCTGTCAAATAAGCATTAAACCATTGCACAGAGGCCTTACTGAACCCTAGCGCAGTTAGCTTATCGAGTAATCTGTGATCGAGAGTATCAAAGGCCTTTTTAAGGTCTAAAAAACAAGGCCAGTAAGTTGACCATTATCAGTGTTCTTTAGCAGGGTATTTGTTACATCAGCCAGGCACGTGCTGGTGGAGTGTAGGCTGCGAAAGCCAGACTGGTAGACAGAGAGAAGATTGTGCTGCTGTAAATAGGTATAGACCCTCTTGTGCACTGCACGCTCTAGGATTTTGCTGAAAACTGGAAGTACAGAGATTGGACGGTAGTTGGCTGGATCCATCTTAGAATCAGATTTATATACAGGTGTTACAACAGCATGCTTCCATTCCGAAGGTATTGAGCCTTCAGATATGGTTCTGTTGATAAGCAAGGTCAGGGGTTTGGCTATTGTGTCAGAACCGTCCTTTAGAAGACGTGCAGGAATATCTGCAAGACCAGTTGATTTAGAGGACCTGATTTTCTTTAGTTCTGTCCTGACAAATTCTTCACTTATTGTTGACAGCCTGAAAGTATGATGAGTTTTGGGCGAGAATAATGATCTGCGTGGTGGGGCTAAGAGTCCTCCTCTTATTTTCTGGACCACAGAGCCAAAGTGCGATCTGTTTTGGTTCGTAGGTTAGGCCAGTGGTAGTATCAAGGCAGCCTATGTTTGAGCACTTTGCATTAGTTGAGATGGCAGATTTTAGTGATTTCCAAAGTTTTGCAGAAATAACATTGAACAAAATAACATTGACCAATAACATTGAACAAAATAACATTGAACCTAACACACTCCCCTGCAGGACCCCACGTCTGACGCTTTCCCAGGCGGAGAAGGTGTGCCCAACCTTAACTCTCTGCTGTGGGTCTTTGTTCTTCCAGAGGTTGTAGTGACCCTTTTGTAAAAATCCCTGCTTTTAACTTTGAAATCATGGGTAACTCAAATTTTGTTTCTGGTTCATCAGAAGTTTGAGTGGAAGTGATGCTTCCTCTGTGTGGTTTGGCTTGGATGACAGGGTCAGACCCAAGTGATGGGTTGTGACAGATCTCAAAAAGAGTGGCTGACAAGACATACACATGTAGCTTACTTTAAATTCGTCATTTGAATCTTTAGCTTTATAAAAGTCATTTTGGCAATCAGTTTTATTTCCAGTTTGCCCATCTACAAAGTTACATGCTACTGCAAACAGATTGTTGTGTTTATTGTAGGGAATGTCATTGGAAAGACAGACTTCATTTCTGCACTGTGAACATTGCACAATGCATGAATTTTTTTTACATTAATTAATATAGCAACTTGCGCTGCTTCCAGTACTTACAAAACAACAACTTACACTACTTACAGCTACTTACTAGCAGAAAAACTAAACATTACTAAGACATTTGCTTTTTCGATCTTTTTTGAAATAATATTGTAAGACTTTCCGTGTGCCGTCATTTTTGCTAAAAATTCTTTTTCGGCAGGCTAGTCTTAAGGATTTAAACATTGTTTCTAGGTCAATCATTTTCAAGCCACCTTTTTGATACTCATTTGTTGTTGACAAACGCGTGACTTTGTCTACGCCCTTCCATAGAAATTTAAATATCAATCACTATGGCCTTAGACATAGTTTTTGCATCCACATTTACGAGAGAAATCGGTCGCCAGTTTTCGAGAAAGGAGCGGTCTTTGCCTTTCTTATCAATAAGCGCAATAACTGCTTGTTTTTGAGAGGAAGACCTTTTTTGAAGCATTCATTTGCACATTGAATGAAAGGCTCACTAATTAAATGCCAGAATTTTCTATAAAATTCTATGGGAATTCCATCATTCCCAGGAGTTGTTGTTTTGAAAGTTATCTAAAAGCAATGCACATTCTTCTGAAGTAATTTTACCTTCACATGATATTTTTTGTTCCTCTGAAAGTTTTGGAATGTTCAAATCTTCTAAGAAAGTTTCGATCGTTTGTGAATTATCCTTATTGTTTCTACTCGTATACAATTCTTGATAAAAATGTTGTTGTTCCGACAAGATATTGAATGGATCTGTGGTAACCGAGGCATTAATATTTAATTTTCTCATATGCTTCTTAATACGATTTCTTTTTTCTAGGTTCAGAAAATATTTGGTACTCTTCTCGCCTTGCTCATGCCAGCAGGCTCGCACACGAATAATTATTCCTTTAACTTTTTCTTCATAAAACAATTCCATAGTATCTTTCACTGAGTTAAGGAGATTTGCACTTGAGTCGTTGGGTTCGGATTCAAAATTATGTTTTACTTTAACGTATTCTTCTTGAAGACTTTTTTCTCTTTCATTTCTCTCCCATGCTTTTCTTTCCGTAAACTGAGTTGTGTGTACCTTTATATTGTATTTCATCCAGTCCCAAATGCTTTGACTGTCCGACAGTTCGTTACGTCCTTCAGCTAACCAAACTGGAATCTTCTCTGCAATACCATTTACATATTCTTCGTCATCCAAAAGAGAGCAGTTCATTTTCCAGAAACCTTTACCTTTGGTATCATTAGAGCCGTTAGCAAGTTCAAAGGAAATTGCTGCATGATCTGTTCTAAGGGCTGGAATTATATCTGTTGTTTTAACTAAATCATGTAAGGTATTTGAAATCAGCCAGTAATCTAAACGGCAAAAAATCCTGGGAGAGTTTTGGCTCCACGTAAAACTTTTTCCCATTGGGTTCTTGACTCTCCATATATCTACCAGATCAAGCTCTTCAAACTATGAACTGTGGCTACAACTGATTTTCTTGGATTCAATAGACCTCCTTTCTTTATAAGTCATAAGCAGATTGTTGAGAAAGTTTTCGATATTAGTGTCTTTGTTGGGATCGTAAGTGCTGATCAAAACATACATTTTGTCCTCAATCTCTGCTTTCAGCATGATATACTGTCCCAAGGGGTCCAAAATTTTGGAATGTATTTTACAACCAATGCCCTTTTTAAAAAGGATTGCCACTCCACAGGAATTGGAACTGCCATGGGCCACAATGACCTCACTATCCCATTCATTTTTCCAACACGTTTCTGAGTCTTTTTTTGAGTGGGTTTCTTGTAAGAAAACAAAATCTGCCTTCTGCTTTCTACACCATGTGAAAATCGCTTTCCTTTTCTTGAAGTTGCTTATGGCCCTCACATTTAACGAAATTAACTTGCACATACTAAAACTTATTTCATAAAAAAAGAATAACTCTAGGATTGCAGAAGAAAACGAGAAAATGAAAGAAAATCGGTTCACTGGGCTTCTGCAGCGTTTGAATACTAATAAAATAAACATTCTATTTGGGTTACAGGAAAAAAGCACATATTTCATCTGTGCATATAAGTAGTAATGGAATATTCTATTGCCTATACCATACAAAACACAAAACAGGAACAGAAGGAAAAAGGAAACATAATTACATACGTAAATACAAAACAGACAAACAAAGTGTACCAGAATAATTTTTACAGCGCACAGAGAATACAGAATAACGACATTAACTGTAAAAAACAATAAACTAATACCTAAAGGACTATTACACAAAAGACACACTAACAGAACAAATGCCATCATTCTCACTTCCCGCTTTAGAGAAACAGAGCAGCACCTTCCGATTGATGTGTCTACGGGTTTGATTGAATAGTAGATAATTGTAACACCAACGTCGAGAACTACATAATTTGCATAAGTTAAACTAAAGTTGAATAACGAGAAGAGAAGTTTTTTTTTTAGAATTTCACACATAAATGTACAGTTTGTCAGGCTCTGCTTTACTGAAATATGCCCTCTTTCCCTCACCCCTCACCTCCTTAAGAATCTTGATCTGAGGTCTTCGTAAGTTTTGTACATCTCTAGGAATATCTTCATACATTTTGAATGCCATGTCCTTCAGCTTTCGACTGCATTTAAAGACCCTTTCTCTGTCGGGGTATCGTAGAAAACAAGCTATTATAGGCCATAGGCCTTCTGGCAATGCCTTCCTTTGGTCTCCTTCCCATTCTATGAACCTGCTGAAATTCTATCTCGTGACCATCATCAATTCCTAAAATGTTTTGTATGAAGTCCACCAATTTTGCTTTTGTATCCTCTTTCTCTTCGCCATTTGCTTGTTGAAGTTGTTCCTCTATTCCTTCGAATTTTAAGTTTTCTCTTCGGCTATATGCCTCAAGATGCAATAACTTTTTCCGGACATCACTAAGATCTTTCGATTTTCCGTTTCATTGGAAACGGCTTTGTTAAGCTCGCCCACTTGGTCTCCCACGAAAGTGGCGCTGTTGTTGAGTTCAACGATGTAGCTGTCAAGACTCTTCTGTTTATCCTTCACCGCAGTTAAATCCTTATCTAACGCTTCAACTGAGTCCTGAACGCTTTTCAGTGCTACATTTATGTCGTCAATCTTTTTTTCCAAAAGGTCAAGCTTGCTTAGCTTAATTAGGATTTGATCAACCTTCTGCGAGGCCTTCCAACAAGCTTAGGGCGGCCATTACTTCATCATCAGAGACGCTCGCAGATGATCCGTGTTTTGGCCGTTTACTGGCGGTGGAAGATTCTTGCAATGACACTGATGCTGACGAACCTCTCTCCTTTCTCTTTTCTATCGAAATAAGCGCTTCCATTGGCGTTTATACGGTTAACATTTTCCCCGTAGATGGAGCCATCGCATGCACATCTACATAGTACAACCTCGTCCACGTGTCCTTTAGAATGCCACGCTGGGCGTCACTTCGAGATTTTGATGAACTTTTACCCTCTGCAGGCCTGTGCCCTCTGTATGTTAAGCTGGCATGGTGTTTATCACACACCCTTAGATTCTTAACATTTTCCATATCACCAGTTAGATTTTGAGGGCTACACGTAATGTCATACTCCCAATTAGGCTGTCAAATTTGGGATTGCCCGTATCATTTTTGCACCTCTTAACGCAACATTTAGCACCTCCATTTAAACACCCATTCATAACTACAGCCCTGGATATTTCTTTTAATAACACAAAGTCATGTAAAGATCTACCACTGGTTGATAGCCAGTTTAATCACTTGTTTTGTTAAATTTGGAATTCATCTGTGATCTCAAGTCAAAGACAGTTGCATGTGGTGCAAAGGGAAAAGAGTAGATGTAACAAACCTTTTTGACCTGACCACACCATACTGAAGAAAACGCCATGGTGGTGCTGTCTAACCATATTTATACAAGGATAACTCAACAACATACCAAGGAAAAGATACAAAACAGGGAACAACAGGGGGAGGTCTGTAGGATGAGTGGAGCTTGCATCAACGCTTTCACCAAATGTTGTTACAATTACCAAATATGAAACTGTCAGAGATCGATAGGGTAGAGCAGATAAGGTCAGAATGAGAGCAGTGGCTGCTAAGTGAAAGGGAACAGAATAGCCCATACCAGAGTTTGATTTGTAGTAAGATTTAACAAGATGCTGAAGTACAGTAAAAGACACGTAACCATAACAAGTGGAAAGAAAAACCTTTGATGCCAGATTCCAAAAATATTGCACAAGGGAGAATCTGGATAGTGACCTGGGATGTAAGCAAGTCTTATAAAGAGGTTCAAGCAGATATAAAAACAAGTTTAAAATAACAACAGCAAGAAAGAAGATAACCTCCAACAAATAATATAGTGTTTGGCTATACTTTACAATGTGCTTTGAACAAGTTTTGCACATGATTTCCCAGTTCATGAGGACAATGATTCTAAGTACATCACAAACAAAAGTCATAGTTGAATAAAATAAATTGGACAGGGAAATGTGATGAAATTGCCTTGTTTGAAAATGTTGTAAACACGAACATAACAACATTAACAGTGCCCATTGAAGCACACCCAAATTTGAATCAATTTGTCTGATGAACACTTGCCCCACTTCACTGGCATGGCATTTTTTTAATTGGAATTTGGCATGAACTTGTAGGAATGTAAAGGCTGTGAGGCAGCCTTGCAATGTTTGGAAAGGCTTCTGAAATAGCTACCATTACAACATGACTGTACAGAACAGATGCCACAATATATACAAAGAAATGGCATTGTTCGTGGAAAAATCAAGTAACATTAAATACTAAATAATATAGAAAAATTATATCCTATAGAAGTCGCCAGGTTTAAATAAAATCAAAACTGGCGACTTCTGTAGGTTATTATGTACAAAAACCCATACAACAGTTCATTCTGGGCCAGAGAGGTGGAGCAAGGATCTTTCCTTGGATGAAGATACGTGGGAAAAAATATTTACTTCCCTAAAAACCGTCTGTAGAGAGACCAAACTAAAGGAATTTCAATATAAATTAATTCACCGAATTGTAGTCACCAAAAAGGAATTTTACTGCTATGGAATTAAGGAAGATGATGAATGCACATGTGGCGGTGAAAAGGACTCTGTTGACCATACTTTTAGAGATTGTCATTTCGTCAAGATTTTCATTCAACAGGTTATCAACTGGTTTAATATAGAAAATAAGATCAAGCTCAATCCATCTAGTGAAGAAAGACTGTTCGCTATCATTTCGGACTTACATGACAAGGTATTAGTTAAGAGATTCAATTATACCACGTTATTTATGAGGTAGTACATTTACACCAACAAACTACACAACAAACCAATTCTCCTCCAAGACTTCATTGATAAAATGATAATTAAATACAGAATCGAAAACGCCGTAAAGTAGACATGAAAAATGACTCCTCTGACTCTAGTCAAGTTGATCAATTGAACTTATCCTCTCTTATGTAATTTCTTTATCTCGTTCTTTTTTTTCTTTATTTGTTTTTGTTTGTTTTGTTGTGTGAGGGGAGGGAGAAGGGGGGGGAGGGAGGTAAGAATGGTGGAAATGGGGTGTGTGAAAGTTAAAGAAATGTTTTGGGTTGAGTAGGGCTGGGTGGGGAGGTTGTTGCAAGAGTTTGTAAACACGATATGTAATATCAATGAATGAATAAATAAAGAATTAAAAAAATGCAAACTTGCTGTTACCAACATTAAGAGAAACACCATTTTTAATTCATAATTTGTTTCTTTATATCTCATGCTAAATAATAATTATTAACACAACAATAATATTACACTAATAATATAACTCTTGTGTTCAACACCGGACTTATTATGTACACGCTGTTTTCAAAATGAAACAATGAAACAATTTTAAAGGCCATGCAAGCGCAACACCACACGATAACAACAGCAAAACAACCACAATTTTTTTAAAATAAACCTTTGTTTCAAACACAAAAAATATGGGTACTAACCTTTATAACTGCTCCCACCCATTTCCCTCCTCTCTGCAAGTTTATCAATAAGCTTATTAGATTATTTTTAAGGATTACAGTAGAGGTAAATTTTCCTGTCAGTTCAAACATTGTTTTATCGAATAAAACAATAAGTTCGCTTACAGGTCATCTAAATCACAGTCACTGAAGATTTGAACAGGAATCGGCGATGTTTTGACAAAGATTTTGCCGTCGATTGTCCAAAAACTCGTCAGAAGCCTGTCCCTTTTCATTTCGCTTGCTCTGGATACAAGTCCTCGTCTATAATTCGTCAGGTTTTCGTTGAGAAAGATGCGAGGGTCTTCGGCTCTCACCACATTCGAATAACTGGGAAACACACCCAACACTTTTACATTCCTTAATTTAACTCTTTCCTTATATAAAGTCGTTTTCACTTTGTGACTAATAAATTTGACAATAACTGGACTCGAATTATTGCCACGTTGTTTGAGTTTGTGTGTTATCTCAATATCACTGGGATTAACATTAACATTTAAAACGGCTGGCAATTTTAATACGACCTCTTCCGTCGATGAATAGCAATCATCTGGTATCCAGTGAATTTCTAGGCTATTTTTCCTGGTGTACTGCTCCAAGTCATCTAGCACCGTGTACAGATTGTCCTCCTCTTCCACTTGCTTCTGGAGTTTACCTTTAGTTTGTTGAAGCTCGGTCTTCAGAGATTCATTAGCTTTTGACACCTTTTCCAAGGATGTTTTTAAAACGCTGACTTCTCTTTCTTTTGACTGAAGGGACGACTTTAACTGCTTTATGTCCTCTCTCAGAATAGAGTTCTTTTTGAAGGTGCTTGTGACCGACTTTTGAAGGTCTGTAAACAAGTCACATATTTCATAAAGCGTTGGTTCTTCCTTTGAAGCTGCATCAGGTTCTTTACCGTCCGCCATGTTATCGCTTTCTTCTTCGTCACCGTTTGGTTCGTTATTTGGCCATTAAGCGACATTCGTCTCTTCCTCTATCGAGCCACGGTCTCCATGTTTGTTTTTCCTGCCAGTCAGAGGCCCGTTAACCCAATTTTTCCTGAAAGAGAGGAGGGAAGAAGATGCTGCTCAGAAACCACGTCCACTCACGCAGACTCCACGCATACTTGCCAAAACAACCACAACAATATTTACCAAGAAAAGGTCCACGGAAACCCCAATAGTTATTTTCTATAGCCTGCAAAATCCTGGTCACCAATTCTAGGTTTGTTGAGTGCTTTTTTCGGAATCCATACTGGCTTTGGAATAGTATATTATGTTTATTTAGGAATTGCAAAACTCTTTCGTAAATTAACTTTTCATGAATCCTTGAAAAACATGGAAGAACTGAAATTGGTCGATAGTTTGACGATATTTCTCTATCACTTGCTTTGTAAATTGGGTGCTGCAACCAACTTAAAGCTGAACTTAAGTCAATTTATGAAGAGAAGGGTAAACAAGCTATGTTTCGCGTAAAATGCCGCTGGGTGGAAAACGGAGAACAACCGACAAAAGATTTCTTCAACTTGGAAAAACGCAACTACAACAAAAAGACCATCAGTGAACTTCGATTACAGGATGAGTCAACCACAAACAATGCCAACGTGATTCTAGACCAAATTGAAACTTTTTACAAAAATCTATATGCATCTGAAGGTACCTTTTCGGACGAGGAATGCGATACATTTATCCAGAACTTCCCAAGCTCTTGGACAAAGATAGAGACAGCCTAGAAGGTCAACTAACATATGACGAATGCAAAAAAGTATTAGAAACCCTCCAGAATAACAAAGCCCCAGGGAAAGACGGTTTTACAGTCGAATTTTATAAATATTTCTTTGAACTAATAGGTAAAGACTTGTTGGCAAGTTTTAACGAAGCTCATATGAAAGGTGAGCTTTGTATCTCCTAACGAAGGGGAATAATAACACTAACCCCAAAAGATGATGGCTCGCTCTTAGAACTAACAAATTGGAGACCAATCACTCTACTTAATGTTGACTTCAAAATAGCTTCTAAAGCAATCGCAAAAGGCTTTGAATCAATACTTCCCTTCCTAATCCATTCCAATCAAACAGGTTTTGTTAAAGGACGTGACATAGGGGAAAATATTCGCCTTATAAATGACGTAATGGAAACAACGAAATCACAAAATCTTCCCTGGATATTAACATCATTAGACTTTCGGAAGGCCTTCGATTCCCTTGAATGGCTGTTCATAGCGAAAACGCTAGACTACTTTAATTTTGGAAATGACATCAAACGCTGGGTTAGCACATTCTATACGAACATAGAGAGTACGGTAGTCAACAATGGCTATACAACGAACTGGTTTAAACCGTTTAAAGGTGTACGTCAGGGCTGCTCCCTCTCCCCTTACCTGTTCATTCTTTCGGCTGAATTGCTTTCAAATAAAATCTGCCAGGACTCCACCACGAAAGGTATCAAGGTTTTTGGAAATGAAATCAAGTTGTCTCAGTTCACTGATGATACGACCTTCTTTAACGCCGACTTAACATCGTTGGAAAAGGCACTGAAAATAGAAGATGATTTTGGGAAACTAGCTGGTCTATCCTTAAATGTGAAAAAAACGAAGGCTATCTGCCTGGGATGATGGGCAAGTAATAAAAATAGGCCCCTTGGTATAAAATGGTTTCATGGCCCAGTGAAAATACTTGGGATACACTTTTCTTACGATGACAAAGGAAATAACGAGCTTAATTTCAATCAAAAGATTCGAAAACTACAAACTAAACTGGACATGTGGAGTTCAAGAGACCTGACATTATTTGGAAGAACAATGATACTAAAAAGCTTGGGTCTATCACAATTAGTGTACTCGGCTTCAAATCTTGTGGTCCCTCCGGGAACCGTGGATTTAGTAAAGACAAAATCGTTTAAATTTCTTTGGAGAAATAAAAAGGATAAAATAAAAAGATCTGGCCTTTATTAAGATCCGGATACGGGAGGAATACGCATGCCCGATATTAACATTATGTTTAAAGCCCTTAAACTTGCATGGATTCCTAGGCTTATGAACTCTGTTAAGAGAAACTGGTGCACTATTCCAAACTATTTCTTTAAGATGGGTGGCCTGAACTTTCTCCTAAGGTGCATGATACAAAATACCTTAACGACTTACCGATCTTCTACAAGACGATTCTGGATAATTTCAACGAATTAAAATCTCTCTATGCTTACTACCAAAAACAGGATATAATATTATTCAATAACAAAGAAAGACTCGTTAGCGGGAAACTGATCTTTCTAAGAGAATGGTTTAACAAGGGCATCATTTCGATGGTAGACCTACTAGATGAAACGGGCAACCAGGAGTTCTCCCGCATATGCTCATGTCAAACCAACTTTGTACAATATTATCAAGTGATCAGTGCTATTCTGAAGCACCTCCTGTCCAAAGCCAAAGAATCTGACACCTTTAACAAAAACGCTTTTACCAGTAATGATAACACTTTCCAGTGGAATGATTCCGTACAAATTAATTTTGAAAAGGCAAGGTCAAGAGATTTCTACAAATTGTTCACCTCCAAAACTCATACTCAGGATCAAACTGGCCCCAAGCACTGGAGTGAAAACCTATCGCTAACTAAAGATTCCTGGAGTAAAATTTTCAAGTCACTCAAAAACGTGTAAGCTAAAGGAGTTTCAATTTATATTTATCCATAGAGTTGTAGTAACAAAGAAAGAATTATTCAGATTTGGCATCACAACCGACGATGAATGCCTGTATTGTGGGGATAAAGACTCGATTGAACACACTTTTGTTGAATGCCCATTTACTAGAACCTCTGTCAAAAAAGTCTTACATTGGTTTAATGAAACCAACTCTTGTCAGATATGTCCTACCACCGAGGAACTCTTGTTTGGTATTTTCTCTAGCATTCATGAAACAGCAATAAAGAGAAAATTCAATTACACCACCTTAGCTATGCGCCACTACACATATTCAAACAAAATAAATAGCAAGGCCATCTACTTTCAGGAATTTATAAATAAGCTACTCATTAATTATAAATTTGAAAACATTTAACTAATATTCTACTGAATAGTTGCCTTTGCTCCATCTTTTACAATATAGCGAGATCAATAATAGTGTTAAGTATTATCAAATAGAAGTTAGGTTCGTTAAAATAGAATTGTACGCAACTACAAAGCCGAGTGTCAAATAATTGTAATATTAATGATAGTCAGTGTTAAAAGTTGTTAGTGTCTTCCATTCCCTCACGAACATTATCAACTGTATAGTGTACTTTAGTTTGTTTGCTACCAGTCCCTATTTCGGTTATTTATCTTATTCCTTTGTATTTTTCTGTTGCCGTTATAATAATAAAGCTTATTAAAAAAAATTGGTGTTACAAGTGCAATTTTAAGTTCATTAGGAACAACACCTGTAATAAAAGACTGAATATAGATATAAATTAGTGGTTTAATTGACAACTTTTGGTGTCATTCATCAGATCCGCTGGATTTACCTACTTTTAACCTTCCACTTCCTTTTCTGTAACTGCATCTAAAAATATTGAATTAATATTACCACCTGTAAGGTATGATGTAAAGGTTTTATTGTTACCTGCAGGGATTTTTTGCTAAACTCGACCCAGTGTTAACAAAAAACTCATTACACGTCTGCTATTTCAGTAGGCTCCGAAATTATTTTATTGTTGTCTTTAAAATGATCTGGCAATTCTGTTTTAAATTTGTTTTCATTAATTATTTCATTTAATTTCCACGAGAGTTTTAAATTACCTTTCAGCTCCTTAAATTTCTGGTAATAATATTTTTTCCTTAGCAGCCCTTTTGATATTATTGAATTTATTTCAACATGTTTTATAGATTTTCTCATTTGTTTTGTCTGAATGTTTTGTAAACGTCTTGTATAACTCAGTTTTAAACCTTCTTGAAATCAACATTCCAGACGTCTTCCACCGAAGACTTGTCTTTTGGTTCCTTCAAACTTTTTACAATGTCTGCTGTCATATCTTTCATAACAGCAAAACCCTTTCCCTTCAAAAACCTTCTCTTGGTCAGAAGTTTCATTTTTGTCTTGTTTGAGACAAATTTCACAATAACCACTCTTCACTGCCCGTGCAAAAAAATGTCCTGCTCGGGCCAGCCCAGGCCGGCCTGGGCTGGCCTTACCTGGCCCAGGCCGGCCTGGCCCTGCCATAGCTGGCCTGGGCCAGCCCAGGCCAGAAAACTGGCCTGGCCCAGCATGGCCTTGGCCGGCCCGGGCTGGCTAAGGCTGGCCAACTTCAATTTTCTCTGGCTATTCACTGGCCTGGGCCGGCCCAGGGCGGCCCAGGCCAGTCAGGCCCAGGCCAGTCAGGCCCAGGCCAGGCCAGTCATTTTAACCCTACATAATGTAGAGAGGCCCCAAGGCCTAAATACTTGCCGAAATACTTACAACGTGCAAAATTATCGTCTGTTAAATAATATATTCAAATATGTAAATAATATATTCTGCATTCTGAACCCTCTCTCCACCAAAGGTGAATGTCCCATGATAAATTTCCCAAAGAGTACATCAGTCTGTGGAAACTCTATGGAGCTTTAAGATCTTTAAAGTTCTTATTACTAACTTTTGTGGTCATGATCACTCACCAATTTGCTCAAATTTGATTTTGGCATTTCCAGTTGTGTAACTACAATTTTTTTGTACCAGTCAGGTGTGAGATGAAAGTGCTGCCCTCATTTGCATGTCCAGTAAACATGCTTCATTTAAAGTTCATTTATCCAGAAGAGATTTTGTTCCTTTCTTGTTTTCTTTTTGAATGCTCTCCTTCTCCTAAGTGGAAACGAAGCTTCATAGCCTGGGATTGACGTGCTACATTATTTTCTTGTTTGCTAAATATAAGGATTCATAATAATCGACAAACCTAGTCACAACAATTCTGTAATTCTGGTAAATGAAGTCAAAAATGTGTGTTGGATAGGACAGCAAGTGCTTCACTGTGTATAATACAAAGCTACTATAAATGGTTTGAACCCAGGAGTCATGTCATAATTCGGTAAATTGTGATGATCACAATTTTACGAATTATAATACAAAGCTACTGAGAGCTTTATGTGTATAGCTGTTTGTCTGGTTTTAAAACAATATCATGCAGTGGCAAGTATGCCCCTTGTTGTGTGAATTTCAGCTTAGCTCTGCAGTGGGGAAAAGTGCAAAAATAAATCAGCAAGCGGAGCAAGTGGAGCATAGTCCCCTCCCCGTCTCTCTGTTTGTTCTTGCCCTTTGTTTTCTTCGCTCTTAACCCGACCAGAGAGCCTGTTCACAGGCCTATTTCAGTTTGATCATAAGAAATCATTCTGTAACAAGCAAAGATTACATAACAGAAGGGTTTCCCAGCTAACAAAAATTGTTGGTGAACTGAAGCTTGACTTAAACATCAAACAAATGAAGTGTTCCCTAGCTTGTTCACAGCAGCCTGCACTTGGGTGGCTGTACGCTTTACATGCCGCAGGCCAGCATTTGCTGTTTGAAAGGGAGTGGAATATTGAGAACTTAAAAAAGGTTTTCAAATTAAGGAACAATCACTTTTGTGACAGAAAAATTTATTACCTTTTACCATTAATACAATCTCATCCATTGAAGCTTAGTCAGCTTAAAAAGTCATCAAAAGTAAACTTATCATTGGCAAAGTGTACTGTTGTTCTGCTGAGCTCACCTTAATCTTTGTTCAACGTATTCAGTTGAGTGTCATTTAAGACTGAACTTTTGTCCTCTTTACAAATGAGTTCCACTGTGAGATACTTGGTCCTGTTATCACTGTTCTCCTTTTTAAAACTCTCTTTGTTCAGTCCTTCATGCTAAAAGGACTTGCTTGTGCTAAGTGAATTTTCTTCAGTAGTGACAACACGTGTTTCAATGTCCGCTGTAGTGTTCGTTGCTTTCCTATCTGTTTCCCCCCATAAAAGACTTGTAAATGGATAATTTTTCGCGTGGAATAACAAATACAAGTTTGTCCTTGTCGCTTAGCTCTTGTAAATATAACAATGTTGCATATCTTTTGTGTAATGCACCTATCAATGTAAATCCCGTGGGGGGGGGGGGAGTGCGGGCCAGGGGTGGGGATTTGACAGAAAAGTAAAAATCGCAGTCAAATTCCCGAGGGTGGGAAAAATATTTTGTTCAAATGTACCTAAGAAGACCCACCCAGGGGCAGAATTCTAAAACAAACTAACAAGTACTTTCTACATACCTTTATTTTCTGTCAATCCAACCTTCAACTGATAAAGAAATTCCTCATAGTCTTTAGATAAATAACTTGATTTAAAGTATTAAAACGTGATGGTAAACTGTCAATGTCATTTTTAATTCTCCCTTGCTGCTTTCCCAACAAAGCCACTATATAATATCCTATAAATGTATTTAATTTACATCTTTAACAAAACAATGTCAATAAAGGCTGGTTTCCACTTGTGTTTATACTTATGTTGCCAGTGAAAACCAGCCTTAAAGCACCAGTGCTTTTAAAAATAATTTTTATATATTTAAACATGAATGGCTTCACCCTTTGAAACTTAAATTTAAGTCATCTGTTCCTCAAGTAAATAGTGCAGTGATGACAAATTATGTTTACTTATAAACTCAAAAACCTACACAAAACAATATAACCAAAAACGCAACTTATATCTACAGCACACTGTACATTTAACATGTGAGCTACTAGGTCATTCTATTAAAAAATTTCATGGGCTAAAATCCAATGTAACATCAAAAAATCAGTTTTAGCAGCCCAAAAAAGTGAAAATGAAATGGCCAGGATATTATTATAAAAAAATGCTTGTAGAATGTCCCTTTCCATTACATAAAGCACATTAGACATGGATTTTGTGGGGAGACAACTGCATGAAATAAATTATCCTTGGTTTTTATATAAAAAACTACTCCAGGACTGCATATAAAAAACAATATAACCAAAAAATTATACAACTTAATACATCTACATTTAATAGAGGAGCTAGGTCATACTATTCACTTCAATATGGGTTAAAATTGAATGTGAAACTTCAAAATAGCAGAAAAAAGGTTCAGAATGACCTAGCTCCTTATTAAATACAATGTTTACTTTACTGTTCTGGGAATGAGTAAATTAACATGATGGCTTGGATGAGTAAACATACTTGTAGAATGTTCATTGTCCTTTTCACAAATCTAAGCATCGATAGTTCATCGTAGTTCTGTTTGGCTCATATTAAAAACCCTGCTCCCACGACTCCACACAGCTTGAACACTGCCACTGATTTGGCACTTTCTTGTTGCAAGGGCCAACACAAATCACATGGAACCAGCCAGCGCAGCTATCGCGGCCAATCCAATCAATATCTTGTTATCCAGGGGGCTCTTCGGCAAGGCATGCACTGCAAACTTCTTGTGGCTGAGTTGTCACTAATTGCTCTGTGGGTTGCTGCTCCTTACTTTTTGCACCCCACAGCCCACACGACTCACTCCCACGACTCTACACAGCTTGAACACTGCCACTGATCTGGCACGTTCTCATTACAAAGGCCAACACAAATCGCATGGAACCAGTCAGCGCAGCTATCGCAGGCAATCCAATCAATATCTTCTTCTCCAGGGGGCTCTTCGGCAAGGCATGAACTGCAAACTTCTTGTGGCTGAGTTGTCACTAATTGCTCTGTGGGTTGCTGCTTCTTACTTTTTGCACGCACAGTCTTTGACTGAGACTTGGACTTTGCTTTTCTTGTTCTGGCAGCCTTTTCCACTCCTCTTTTCCTGTTTTCATGAATGTTACTCAAATGATCAAACCACATTTTGACCTCCTCATACGATAACAGTACTTCTTGTGCTATTTCTGACAACCTGCCCTCTTCTGGTATTACATGGTGTCTGTTAAATTCCCTCAAAATGATTGTAGATGGGGTTTCAGCTTGGACTTTGCCACCGTTGGAAACATGTTGCCACAGGTCTTCAACTTTAAGGTAATGGCCCGAGCAAAGTCCTTGGCACTCGTCACAGTTTTGACGACCATAACACCGTTTGGGGTCAGCAGTTGGAATAGGTATGAAGGATAAAGGGGGACCTCCAGGATACCAGGATGTTTCCTCAGATGGATTACCTTCCTTGCACTTTGGGTGAATACAGCCTTCTTGATAACAGCAACTAAGACAAAATATATATTTCAAAGGGAGGTCTTTCCGCAAATGACTTTCCCTCACATCCCAGATCTGTTTAAAGTGTGCATAGTCATCAGGATGATCCTTCTTCAACTTTTCTTTGGCAGCTTTGCTTCCCTTTAAAAAAACTTTTAGTAGCTCATTTTGTTTCTGATAGTCAGCACTGTCTGCTCCTCGATGGAGATGAATCTCTGTTCCAGCACAAGGTGCTTTGTCAACCCTAGAAATGTAGACATCGATAGCAGAATTCAAGTTCTCAGACAGTAGCTTCTCGTCAACCTTTCCACTACTATTTAGGCATGAGCCATTCAATGTTGAGGGAATAAACAAATTTGCATGTGCAAGGGCCAAACAGCCGTTCTGGAGTTCAACTCTGTTTTTATAACTTGCCCCACTATTCCTTGATGTTACTAACTCCATCCTGCTCTCTGTATTTAAGTGCCTAACGGTCCACCAATATTCGACTTCCAAGTGGGATGGTCCTTCATCGTAACTACCATCTACTCTGGCACACTCAACTTCCTTTCTTTCATTAGTAATCGGATTGATAAATGCTGGTCTGATTTCCTCCTGTTTTTCAATCATTTGGAGGTCACAGAAATGCTGTGCTGCATTTTTCTTATACAGCACTGGAGCCTTCACTATTCCAGCACAAATCTCGCCAGTTGTCCCAGTAGATGGAAAATTATACGACGTAGTCTGCAGCGTAGAGGGGTATTTGTTCACATAATCACTTCTTGTTGTACAATGTTCACTGCCTTTTACACAAAGCGTAGCATGGAGCTTGTGCGTGGCCATTGTGTCGAGTCGAAACCCTGCTTGATCATCTCGCCCAATATTTGTGATATTAGATCCATCCTTGTACTGGAGTTTATCAAGGGCAGAATATAGTGATGAGCTCCAGTGCTGGTCAGGGTTGTAACGAATGTTAAAGCCCTTTCTAGCACGCTTACTAACCACATTTGCAAGTCCATGATATCGAGCAGCTGACCTTCGCCTCTTGTTACGTGCACAACACAACTGAACAACACTGCCATATGAGATGCTCCAACCATACTTTTCTTCTAAATGTTCTTTAATGCGTCTGAATGTTGCCTTCTTCTTTACTTTACGATTCCCATCGAACGTTAATGCACCCGTCCTTCTCCAAGCATCTGCACCTGCACCACATTGCTTCACAAAGTCCTCAATAGCTTCTCCTACACCTGGGCATTCTGAAATAATTTTGCCAACTTTCTTGCTTCTTCTTCTCTTTAAAAGACGCTTTTCTGCCAATCTTTCCTTTATTTCTTTTACGGAATTACGTCGTATAGCAGCTCTTCTTTTCTTGATAAGAAGTTTTCCTCTTTCATCGATTGGGCTTTCAACTCCCATGGCCCATATTTCCGCTTCACTGGATTCTGAGTCTGATCTTACTTCGACATCAGCATTATTTTCTCGAGTGTTTTCCATCAAGCGTTCATTGCTCAAGAATGCTTGTCGTGATTGTTCAATTATTTGTTCTTCTTCATCTGAGAATCCCACTAAGTGTAGCTGGCCACTAAAATCTAGGAGAAGCTGGTTTAAGGCAGCGGCAGTAACATTTAAAAGGTCCTTTAATACTCTAACAAAGTAAAACCAGTTCAAATCACATCTTAGAAGGACATCATGCAGCTGGTGTGAGTTCATAAATACCGCTCCAGTATCCGTTGTATGCTTGTATGTCTCCTCTTCATTGACAAAATCTTTCAATTGGAACTGGTGTGGTAAACCTCCATCAGTTTTGTCTTTTTGGTGAGCTTGTAATGGCTGGTCTTCAGTTTTGTCTTTTTGGTGAGCTTGTAATGGCTGGTCTTCTGTGACATCATCTTCAGTGTCTGTCTCACTCTCAGTATTCATTGTTTCAGCTTCATCACTATCGCTATCGTCACGAACTCCAATGGATTGTAAAACAGCTTTGTCTTTAACCTTGGCAATGTTTTCTATGGCTTCCCTGATAGCACAAGCATCTTCCATAGCTTGTTCTACTTTCTGCTTTGTATCACTCACACCACTAACACCATACACCCTTTTTGCTTTTGTATTTGACATTCCAGCTGACTTGACCACTGCATATTTCAATCGCTTTCTTTCACTTTCCGATTCAGCTAAGGCCAGCAGTTTCTTCATTTCGTCTTGTGTCATTTTCTGAGTACTTGATTTGTGCAGGGTTGCTTCCGTAATTAGGGTCTGCATAATAAACAAGTTAGGCGGTTTGCATTTTTCAACGAGATATAGACAAAATGTTTCTTCTTTAAGTGTTCCAACTCCAAAAACGGCAAGTGGCATTTGCAATAACATTCGTCTAGCTTGAAAAGAGGAGTATTTTACACCTGGACTACACAATTCGAATGCATCTCTGAGCTTAACAAAACCTTTACTCGTCACTTCTTTGGCCACCTTTAAAATCCTGTAACAACCATGGCAAGGCTTCTTGTGACAACGTTCACATACAAGTGTCCGTGTATGTACATATTCAGCTAAAGTCATTCCCTCAAATTTTGAAATGTAAATGTTATTTTTGAGGGCGTCATGCGTTGATAAAGAACGTTTGCTCTGTTCCATGTAAATTTTGATTAGCTGATCATCCCCTCTTCCTATGGAAGAGGGGGTGTCTAAAAATTTTCATCTGGACTCGATGTTTCAGACAATATGTCTGTGTGACCACCAACTGATTCAAGGTCATCTTCTGTGCACTGAAGGTCTTGAGATAAGGCGGTGGACTCAGCAATTGTTTCTGTGCCTTGTCTACTTTTTTCACTTTCATGCTGATTGCTTAGGTCTTGTAGGTCATTGCTGGGTATCGTTCCTTGCTTGCTTTGATCACTTTTACTCTCATTTTTCTTCATGAACAATTCCATCAAGTCAGGACCTGATCGAGCAGCCTTTACCTTTTCAGGTGCCCCTGCCTTCTTGCATGATCGATAATACCACTGAGACTTGGCTTCCATCTTCTGGAATATTGCCAACTGCTTTTCAAACTCATGCTTCTCGCGCAAAAGAGACCTTACATTTTCTGACAGCTGATCACATAGCTTGAAATCTTTGACTGTTTTTGCTTTATCAATGCGTATTTGTTTGATTCGAATTTGGTCTTCAACACTGGCAAGCATTTGTTTAATATTTAGCATTTCTCTTTCACGTTCTTCTTTATCAACTTTCACTCTCTTCACGCTTTCATCACTGCTACTTTCAGTGCCATTATTACCATTACTACGCTTTTCACTTTTAGACCTTGAATATCCTTTTCTGAATTGGAATCCACTTTCTCTTACTTTCTTTCTGGCTCTCTCAAAAAGCTGACCTACAATAAAAATCGCCCATTTTAGTGAGCTGAAATTTATATGTGTAGCATGCTGGTAGCCAATCAAAAAGAAGTATTATCATGTTGCCTTTGCCTTACTGTTCTTTGAGATTAACATTAATGTCTTTATACATACTTGCATTTAGGCAGGCATGTAAAGTATGCAATACACAGTACTTTCTCTATAGCCAAAAATATAAGTTTGGAACTTAATTTCATCATCATAACTTACATGGAAATGTCTTGATTCAAAAACAAATATTACATGGTCATTGAACAATAAAAAGTAAAACAACAACATTGCTTGCTCTCTAGACTGCAGCTGGTAGAAAGATCTAGTCCAGAAGTGACATTCACACGCACCAAGTAGAGTGACTGTCACAAAATGTTTGGTTGCCTGATAGGGCAAGTTAAACCACAGGCTACAGTGTCTCAGACACATCTTTACTAGCACCCACTCTCAGTACTCTAATTAAAAGAATAACAGGTTTACCTCTTTGAGAAAGAAGTACAGGCTCCTGCAATGCTAGGATGGCTGCAGCATCATTGACTGCCACCTCATACTCTTTCTTTGGATGCTGGTAGATCTTAGCCTTTTCTTTGATGGTTGACTCATCTTCGGCATGATTGTCAGTCATCTCCTTGTACAAAACGAACACAATGTTAAAATTACAACCAATTTGAGATCAATTTAAGATAATTATTATCATAAACCAGAAATTTCAGCAAATATAGCAGTTTTATTATTTGAAACTGACCAGGTCGAAGAACAATATTCTGAAAAACATCAACTAAATTATTAAAAGGTTTTCACAACATTTTGATATGAAATGTCTAAGAAGATTGTATTAATAAATACCTCTTCAGTTGGTGGTCTTAAACCAAGGGTTGCCCCTTCAAATGTTATCCTCTGTTGTTGTGAAGAACTTGTTCTAGAATGTGAGCTGCTTCCTTGTGAAGTGAATGTGTTTTTCTCACAGAGCAACACCATGGAAGTGTTACTTGGCATTTCTTTGAATATATCTTCATCCTCAACAACTGATTCATCTTCAAGGCATACAATTACTTTTTCAGCAGTACACTTTAAAGATAGTTTAGCCTGTCCTACAAAACAAAAACCAAACAAGTGCTTCAACATTGTTCTTAAACGTAAGAAACAATTTTTCACATACCAACAAAAAACAGTTATTTATTAAAGACACACACATATAGGCGTGTTCTGATGCAACGAAACATTTGAAACTGAACTATTTTATATACAGAATCAACATAAATACCTTTAATTTTCAATTCCTCCAAAGAACTCGCTGCAATAACGAATTTACTCTCCCCACTTGCATCTCTTATTTTGAATAACGGCATTCTTGATGGTTCACTGAAATAATGAAATTGAGACCAGACAGATCAAGACATTTTATACTGTACATTTTGTGACATGAACACTTAAAAAGCCGATAAGCAATGTTTTTACCATTGAATCACAATATTATTAAAAACGTGCAAAATGTTCCCCGTGTCGTTCTATTGTTCTAGTATAAAAGAATATTAATATTTAATAAATGCTCATTATTGAGCGAAGACTCGTATGGTAAATAAATAAATAAATGTGTTCATTCATCTGTAATAGAAAGGTCAGTGACCCGTTTCGGTATTCATATTGAAAACAATAAAAGGTCACGGACGTCTTAGATTTCCCTCAGGATTCCTACTCCAATATGTACTTGAAAGTAAAAATATTCTTAAAATCGCTATTTTATGACTAGATGGCGTTAAAAGTGGCAGATAAATGCCGATGAAAAACTCAGAAACGTACCTTTATACAATGAAGCATATGATCCAAAGCCACGAGAAGGAAGAACTTGGTAACCGCGTCTGAAGATTGGATCCAGGCGCTTCCCGGTCAAAGTCAAATGTCCCAACCCCCGGGACGCGACCCGAAGTCAAATGCCCGACAGAGGGGATCGTTCTTGTTGTCAAATCCCGTGCCTTTGCCCGCACTCCCCCCCCGCGGGATTTACATTGATAGGTGCATAACGACCCCTTGTTCTTCGTGCTGAACGTTGAACAGCACTAGTTCGTCCGCCATGTTTGATTTTGAGCATGCTAGTTCCCAGGGAGGCCGTGAGATCACACACGCATGCGCATTTGTAGTTCGCCATCACGTGTGTCTTTGAAAGAATGGAAAAGTGCGAAGTTTGAGTTTGGGCGTGTGGTTTTGAATAGATCGAGTCTGTTTAGAGTAGAACTGCATTTTACTGCTTAATTCTACGTTTTTTCTCTGAAACGCTTCGGTTATGGAACAATTTCGAGTGGTTGAAGAAGAAGCAATGACCCAGGCTGTCTGAAAAGAGGTAAGAGTGGGAAAATGTTCATATTTTGGCGTAGAATTCGAAGCTCGCAGATATTTCTCACTTCAATCGCCCAAGCGAATGGTTAGATTTCTCAATTGTCATGCATTAAAATGAAGCAATGTTGTCTTGAAATGTCCTTTCAAAGCAAAATTCTATGTAAGACTTTAATAAGCTTGAATGTAAAGTGACAATGTAGCTGAAAGCGTACGTTCGTGCAAATGAGTAAGCTTAAATTCTTGATCGGAACTTACTGGAATAGTCAAATACAAATTTGCCTGATTTCCACATTCAACTAGTGAACTATCAGAAGAAGAAGAAGGCAAAACTGGATTTGTTGCTGAAAAGGGTTGGATTCCTTTATAGTTTCTTATCAAGACCTAAATGGCTCTTTACTTTAGCACAATATTAATGTTCTCAGATGAAATGCCCATTGAGCAGGTTGTAAATCAGTCCACGTTACACACCATTGGTTTCACACTAAAGTTTAAAAAGATCCTGTGATGATAGTTGTAATAATAATTTCAAGTCAGTCTTTTTAGTTCTACACAAACTTAGAAACCATGAACACTGAAAATATTTCTCAGAATGTCCATTGTGTTTTGACCAATCACGTGCAAGACCTTGAAACCACAAAACAAATGGGTTTGTTAGTCACAGAACGGATCTGGTTCTGACTTTGTTTCTTAAAACCTCAAGATTAAACCTTCATCTTCACTTACAGGAATTTAGATTGTTATTCTCTATCTGAGAGTCACATGCACTACGCAAGCGAAAACTTCGGCTCAGCGGTTGCCGCTGCATTGTAGCAACAGCCACAGATTGTCGAAACCGGTGTTTGTTAATTTTTAACAGCCTGCTCACTCAGTACCATTGTTAAATTTGAAACTGTCATGTTTAAAATTTGCAACTAGACATTGTATGTTGCAAGCCCGTCTCGAACGCCTGGATGTTTTGGCCTAAGTAAATTGAGTCAGCTCTGCTATCAGAATTAACAGCAGCTTTGGGTGAATTTTGAGGAAGAACATTGCATCTTTATATCACAGTGAAATAAGTGCAGCTTGAGTTGCTTTTATTTGAAATGTCTTATTGTTGCATCAGGTTGTCCAAAAATTTATTAGATCCAAAAGCGCTCAAACTTATTTTTGCTTGCGTAGTGCACATGGTTCGCAGATAGAAAGGAATAGCACTTTCAATTCCTGTAAGATAACGATGAAGGTTAAAGAGCCAGTGTCACCCAAAGTGCTTTGCGCGGTTGTGTTTTTGTTTGAAGTTTGGCTGGCGCGTTTGCCGGACGTTTCACAAATATTATTATACCCTGCCGCACTGGCCTTTCAGCAAGCTGATATTTACAGTAGTAGCCTCTTAAAATAGTAATATCTTCATCGCTAGATGTTACCGGAGAAAACTACTCTAGATCTGACTTTGTAGTCAACGCGTATGGAGCTTTCATAACAACCGATCGATTGATCAATCGATTGATCGATCTCGATGGATGTAAAACCAGAGTAGCCACTTCCACTCGACATAAAAATAACAAGACAAAAACAACTAGCAAAAATATTGACGTCTTCATCGCTAGATGTCATTGGAGAAAACAACTCAAGATATGACTTTGCATTCAATGCGTATACATGGATCTATTACAGTCCCATTGATTGATTGCGCGCGATCGATCGCATCGACCGATGTCAATGGACGCAAAACCAGAATAGCCACTTACACTTTTTGTAAAAATAAAACATAAACAGACAGTGAGCACATTACCATAAGCATTATTTTGGAGCAAGCCCGTAGCTACTGTTATTTTGTGGTAAATCAACGTTCCTTCTGTTTTCATTTGGCAACGAATGTAGCACTATTTCGACAAGCACAGTGTCAGTACTATTGCTGAAACCCATAGATGTTTTTCTTTCACTCTGCTACTGATACACGGACTCCTTCGGCCGTACAACTTTGGCAGAGCCCGGAAGACTCGGCCTTCGCCTTAACTTTCCTGAACCCTACGAGGCATTCAATTTAAAGATCTCCTTCTCCACCGCGAAAACACTTCAGAATTCAGAAATATACAACGAAATCGATACGGCGACACACACTAGTGCTTTCGGATCGCTAACGGCAGCGATGGAAGAAGATACAAATCAGACTTCACAACAATCAAAAAAATGGCGAATTTTTGATATATGAAAAATGTACCTCGGCGCGCAAAGCACTTTGGGTGACACTGGCTCTTTAAATCTTGAGGTTTTTTGAAACAGATTGAGAACCAACTTGATTCTGTGACTTAGAAACCCATTCGTTTTCTGTGGTTGCAAGGTCTCACATGTGATTGGTCAAGACAGTATTAACACAATGAACATTCCAGAAATATTTTCAGTGTTCACGGTTTTCTTAGTTTGAGTGTAATACAAGGACTAGACTGCGAGTAGTCTAATTTAACGAACCATGACATGATGTGACAGACCTTTTTTTTATTTTTTATTTACAGAACTTCTTAAGGAAAGATTTCTGCTTCCTGAAGATTTGAAGACAGATCAGGAATGTGGACTTGCAGTAAACAATTTCTTAAAGCAGTTTCCCCCAGGAGCACTGTAAAATCAAATTGACTGGTATTTCAGTTTGTTTTTTAAACAGTGCTTTCGGTTGGTAATGTCATCAGATTTCAAAATGTTATACACATGTATAAAACAACGGTAAGCCTTGTTTTATACTTAAATTTTAAGATCTGATCTAATAGTTGTAAATTAAGGGTAATTTATAAATAAACTAGTCATGAATGAATACAGGACTCTGTGTTTAATTTCTTGTTCAGGGGTCAAGTTTCTTTAAATTGGAGGAAAGCACATTTTCCTTTATTAAAAGCAAATTAAACAAAGTAACTGTAAAAATGTAGCCACTTTTTCAGTTAATGGCTGCCCTGACTAGCTTAGGACTGGTCAGGTCCACAACAACAACAAAAAAATGGCTTGGGGTTGACTGGCCCAGGCTGGCCTGAAAAGCAGAAAATATTTTCCATTTGGGCCGGCTGGGGCCGGCCTGGGCAGTCCTGGTCCAGGGTGGGCCAGTCCCTGTCATATGTCTGTCTTGCGGGCCGGCCCGGGCCGGCCAGGGCCGGCTTCTCATTAGCATTTTTCAAAAATGCTAATTTTGGGCCGGTCTGGGCCGGCCCTGTGGGGACGGCCCAGGCCAGCCCGGGCCGGCCCAAGCAGGACGCTTTTTTGCACGGGTGTCTTATTACTTCGTGATGGGCCAGCACGTATTGCACCAATTCTATTAACTATCTCTACTCTCTCTGTTTTAACTTCAACAGAGATTCTCTTTCACGAAGGTAATGACCCTTTCTTCCAGATTTTCGTCTCACTCTTGTTGGAAGCCAAAAATGCTAACATTAGTTTTACGGGAATACTGTTTGTTTCTGACTGCATATTCCCTTGTGCTCTGGATCGTATCGGTGAGAACTTGATCAGTATGGTTTAAACTTTCATTGTCATCTTCTTTGAACTCCTTCATTCTTCTTCAAATTTTCGAACTTTTCTTCAAGTGCACTCATCTTAGCTGATATCGTTGATTTCAAATGGTTTGCCAGCTCCTCTAGCTTGGTGCCGATCATTTTCACTAGAATACCCGTGATGTGCTCTTCAAAAGGAACAGACAGACTTTGTGCACTTTCGATGCTCTCATCTTTTCTCTGCTTTCCTAATGGCATTGGTTTACAACTCCAGGGGTTGCAGGGACGTTACTAAAATATCTTTTACCTTGGTTCTGTGGAGAATGCTTGACAGCTGTCATCTTTGAATCTTTCGAATCTCGGTTTGGCAATTCTACTCCTCCATAAAGTATCGCAAACCTTGTTCCTGGTACAGAGGTTACGGTGTGTCCAGACCTTGGTCTTGGTGTGCTACCACTCTGTAAAAATGGATATTCTGGACTACAGAGAGTACTTTTCGAAATTTTGGCCTGATAACTACTTTTCTTTTTAGCAGAATCTGAAGTAATGACAATGAACACCAAAAAAAGAGGTCACCAATTGATAAGAGATGTCATTTGTGCAGACTTATCTGTCGAAGTGACAGAGAATGGCCTCATCAGAACTATTTCCTTCGCCATAAGACAGAGCTTGACAATGTCACGGGAATCTTTGGTTAGCCTTTTTACCGACTCGACGCTGCCATGATCTGCTTTTATTTACTCTTTTGACGACAAAAACTGTTCCCTAATTTCTAGGACCTTTTTAACTACATGATCATTGTTTCCAGAACAGTTCCACAAATTATGTTGTTAAAACAGCTTTCTCTGTCGAGTTTAGCACCCACAAGGATTTCCAATTTGAACCTCAGCTTGAGACTTATTCAATCCAGTAAAAAGCCTCTCTCTGATAATTTGGGTTTGGAACACTTTCTACACAAACGACTCAAACTGTTTCTTTTGAATTTGGCGAGAGGTTGACCCGAGAAACTGCTTTTGTATCTCCATTCGTCGTGAAATATTCTCGCATTCGCAGTCATTCAAGCTGTTTATTTTAGTGGACTCTGGACTTCGTCACTCAAAAAAGTCGACTTGTGGGCAAATCTATGTTAATGAGTGCAAAACATTTGATACTGTCAACTATTATTCTCAGTACCACACGCTGCCATTGATTCCCATGATCATCAAACGGTAGTGGAAGAAGATGATTTGGGGATTGCAACAGAAAATTTGGCAAGGAACGTTGTTGCATGGAATTTTCTGATTTAATAGTCCTTATTATGGAAGAGAACAATAGTTTGATGCCAGGAAATGCCAAAGACCTGCAATCGATTTCACAGTTTGGAGCTTGATTTTTATTTGATGTAAATTTTGATTTTCATTTTGCACTTACATCACCACGTACGCCTTCCCTGAGTCTACATGTTTTAACTTTTCAATGGCATCTCAACTTGTACTATGCTTAACGCACCAGTAGTTAGCATGGCTGAATACACTGTAGCTAACAATAACCAAACAAATGCAATATGTTGCTGGAAAATAGATTGTACCAGCATGGTGTATTCCATATATGTTAATGCCTGCTGACACATTTAGTGCTTGCAAACATTTGCTGAAAACTAAATTAGGTGCAACATTGTTCATGACTTTTGTTGTCTTGTAATATGATAATGTTCTTGACAATTAAGATATTGTTATAATGCTACAACATAAATATTAACCGTGTCCAATATAGAGAAATTTTAGACTTGGAATATAGATCGGTGTCGGCCTTAGTCGGATAAATCCCACCGAGTAGGATCACAAAGGTAGAAGTCAAAGTTCTCCTTCAGGGCCTGGTTGTTCGAAGGCGGGTTAACACTAACCCAGGGTTAACATTTAACCTAGGTTCTTGTTTCTCATGTTCAAAGAAGTCCAAGTGGTCATTTGAAAGCAACAAAAGTAAAAACGTAGGGCTTTACAGGAATCCTATCCAGGTGATCTGTGACATCATTGTGGGGGGCTGGAGAAAGAAATTTTAATGCCGTATCCAATAAACCAACGCGCGCACCAATTCAATCTGTTTTTGAATTATGGCGGCCAGTCGGCTGCCATGCAGGAAGGTTTGCAACAAAGAAATCGTTCCATGGAAGAGAGATGTTTATTCTAAACAAGACTGAAAGTGAAAGGTCAAAATCTTACTTACTTGGGTGTCTTCTGTGAGTCGAATCCTCATGTAAATCATTCGGATTTCGTCAGTGCTCGATTCTTTCCGTAGAAGAGTGTTGAATTTACATTCAATCAGAGAGTACATTTCAATGACGTACTCAGTTTTATTCTGCGGTGGAAGTGTTGTTAACAGAACTAAACAAGCTTGTTCATGCCCGGACCTGAAGCGGAAGATCAACTCGACCCCCCGTGCGACTGGACTCACCTCCTCCCTGGACATTCCTCCCTGGAATATTCGTTGTGTTAATATTATGGGATGTATGAACATCTGCTTTTTCGTCGAAAACCTCTCGTAGTGAAGATTGTAATTTGTTTGCAACGCAACGTATTAAAGGGATTGTTTACGGATAGATTGCGGAAAAGCTGATCTTTGAGTTGGAACTAAACAAACCTAGCTGTCCGGCTCTGATGAGAGTCGGATCTTTCAGGACCAGACATCTTTTCTCGGGATTTCCATGGACGTGCCAACTTGGTGGGTAAGTTGCCTGTAGGCCTCCATTGGAACTTGCTGAATTTTGGCTCTCTTTGACGCATCAGTCCTACAGTAATCCGGTATGGTGGTTTGTCACTAGCCAGGATACATTGCTCCGTCCATTTGCCACTCGATTTCTGGTTGACGTCTGCTTCAATGATACAACTCTGTGAGCCGAGTACCTGTGAACCTTCTTCTCCATCTTTGGTAGTGACTTGACATCTAGAACTATGGAATTTTCCGTGATTTCCAAACCAAGAACATCAGAGAATCCTATCAAAAGTCTTGTACTTTCGTCCGCTTCAGGTTTAGTGGATTGAAATGAAAAGCAATTGCTCGACGAACTTGGTAAAACTTTACCTTTCAAAATTTCTTTGCTGACTCTGGGATCAAAACGTGACCACAAAACGAACGTTGCTTGAATAAACTGTAAATGGAAGTCAATACTGGGCAAATGGTGAACTAACTTCTTTGAACTCGTTGGCATAATCTTTCGTTAATATTGTAACTGAAGTTATCCTTTGCAAACTTTAAAAGGTTATCTCTTATCATCATGACTTCTGCCTTGGAGGCTTCCTCCACATTGATCCGTTCAATCCAAGGAATATTGCCCTGCCCTGATACGTCTTCAACCACTTTCTCCTGAAAATTGTAAGTACAAATTTCATTTCCATGTAATCTGCCATCCGTTTCACTTCATATTGAATTGATACATTGTGTCTCGTAAACTAGATATGCTTAATGTTGTTTTCTATCTTTGCTGATAGTAACATGAATATCCTACATGTATTACAAATATCTGGTAATTTTGGAATGGAACATAACACAAAATACCCTGTTTTTATCTTCACCTTGTCAATTTCCTCATCTTCGTCATTTTCATCAGTCTCACCAGCATCTTCCAAAGCTTGTTTCTCAGACATTGTCTGAAGAATTTTCAGCTTAGGTTTGTCTTCAATAAAAGGTAGATGCTTCAAAAAGTGAAATAAAATAAAAAAAAATAGTAAGATTCCTTCCTGCAAACAAAACTGTACTCGGCATTTTGTGAGTCAGATAAACATTTAATCAATAAAATAAAGTTTGAAGCTGTGTTTTCCCAAAGCTTGTAGTTTACATTCAGTTAAATCAAGTATGTAACGTAAATCAGTTTTATTTCTTTGAGGTTTGACAGTAGGATAATTTTGGATGGGGATGAAAAGGGAAAAGAAGCTAGATTTTTTTCTTTCTTTCACAACGTTGGTCTTTTAACTAAACATAATTCAAAGGTCTGGATATTTCAAGGTTAGAACAGGTTTTGGTGATTTAAGAACATATTTTCAATTAAATCTTTGTTGTGCAGGAGAAATATAAAATTTACAGTGTAAATTGCCTACTTCTCATCTGATTGGCTTTATCATTGTTGTTGAAATTTGTGTCATAGTGTGGAAAGTTGAGCAGGATTGCAATGGGTCAGAGAGAATAAAATTCTTGAAGTTAAGTCAGGAGAAACTGAAATATTTAAACATACCACTGATGATCAGAAGAAACCGGTCTGTGATCTGGGAGCCACAACTATATCTTACACTTTGTATTTTTACATGTAGTCATGGGAATTTTCTTTTTATCAGGGAAAAGTCAGATGATTTTAAAAACTGATGTCTGTGGCAACCATGTTGAGGATATTTTCCCCTCATAGCGAGCGGAATTTTTATCTACAATGTCTTGAAAATAATAATATTGTAATTACCACCTTTTTTGCAATAGGTTCTTTCTCAATCATTGCCTGCCTTTTTCTTTCAGCTTTGGCTGATGATGATTTCTGCGGAGTGTTTTCTCTGCTTATTAGTTGGAATGCTTCGTTTTGGAATTGCTGTTTGATAACCTGCTTCTGGTAAGCATTTTTCGATATTGGTCCAGTTCTCCCACCAGAAAAAAGGAAGGATTGTGACTTGTTTAGTTTATGTGCTGTTTCCATCAAGGCATCATCAAAGTTAGCTAATGTATTTAAAAGACCTATCAGTGAAGCATCTGTCAGGGCCAACATAGTATGGAACATAAGACACAATTTGTTTAATGGAGGCTGTAATATTAACAGTTCCAATGTTTGGACAGCTTGAAAGCCAAGATGAACACGGGCCTTTACTTCATACTGATCACCAGTCAACTGATGTGGTGTCTGCAGAAGGTTTTGATAAACAACTTCCAGACCACTACAAAATGAAGTTAAAATTTTCAGCATAATGCCTTTAAATCCTGCTTGCCTCAAAATGTCAGGCATTTGAGCAGCGAATGCCTTTATGCCAACTTCGTCAAACTTGATCGACTTCTCATCAAGATGGACAGACTTGGCGAATCCATTTTTAAGTGCCAACAAAAACTGCTGGTGACTACCGAAAACAGCTATAACATAAAAAGGATCACAAAATGAAATAAATCGACTTCAGCCCTCCTTTTGCAAATATCTATGCCGGGTTGTGCAACCCACCAGCACTTTGTTAAACTGTAAAAATTATGTTATGCCACCACATATCATTGTGGTATGCAGTAACAAATATCATTTAAGAACCTGTTACCTGTAAAATGTAGGTTTTCATGATTATGCAGGATTTTTAGTGTACCAGTAGCCCTTTTTTTATTTCTAAATATCCTAAAAAGTGTGCAAACTTGTGAAAGGCATGCACATTATTTCCTAATTTTAAAAGTACTTTCATGATTTTTGAAAATGACACTTTATATGTTGGTTTTTGTTATTCTTATTGTGGACTTCTTGGAAATATCCATAACCACCCTACAGACCCCCCACCTCCACTGTTTCAAGGAAAGTAAAGCTAAAGAAAAATTTCTGGTGCCTTGGTGGGTTTAAACCCAAAAAGCCTTCTCCGGGGAAGCTGTGGATAACTTCAGGCGCAATACAATCACTGTCAGTGTAAACTAGTTTGAAAAGGCACATTTTACCTGCTGCAATTTTTGCAGTTTGCAAACATAGCGTTTCAGCTGACCAAAAGCCAGGGTGAGCAGTACCAGGGTAGTACTCAGAAAGGGGTGTACCATTCAAATTTTTACGCCCAGTGTTCCCAAGATTTTGTTTGGCAAACTCTCTGTGCTTTTGTTCGGTGGAGGCTTTTCCACACAGTTCAGTCTCAAATTTTTTCTGGCAACTCTCTGCATCTGAAACTGTCCAAACTGGTTCTGGACAGATGATTTTCATGTCGCCCAGTTGGCTGTGGTGCTCTGGGGCTTCTGGGATTGGATAAGTGGATTTGGCAGATGAACTGCCAGTAGATAATCTTCTCTCCTTACCATCCCCACACGTGCATCTAATAATTTTTATTTCTTGTCCAGTCAGTGGGTGTTGAATTGTTTTGAGCTCTTTAAGTTGTTTGTAAACCGCATGACTACATTTTTTTGTTGTCTCAAAGTCATCATTCCCCAACCAAAGGGCAACAATCAAAACTGTGCTTAGTAAATGGTAAGGCTCGATTAGTTTCACTCTTACACTGGTTTCTACTGTGAAATGACGAGACCATTTTAGCCACAGAAAGCCATCTGTGTAATCCATTAGAATCAGACAATTGTTGGGTGTATTGATTACACTGAGTACCAGGTTGGGTAAGAAACTATGAAACGTACTTTTCAATGTCAACGTGACCTACAACCACTTCTGCAAATTCATTGAATTCTAGACCAATTTGTTTCAGTAATTCTTGGCGGGTGTCATTCAGATGACCAAAAATCTCCTCCTTACTTAAAATTGGATTGATGCCAGTGGCCCCTTCCAATTTTTTCCCCCACTTGTTTCTCAGTGCATCTTGTGTTTCTTTTTGTCCAGTCACAAGTGACCCCACAATTCCACAAGAAAATTCCATAAATGCTGAGTGCTGTTTTCTAAAAACACAAGGCATAACAACATCTTGAATAAAGAACCATTGTCAATTTCGAGGAGCCAGTCGCAAGAATAAGGTTTGTTCTTTTGAACTATTTCAGTGGACACTTGCCTCTGGTTATAGAAACCAGTGCTTGGTGAGGGCTCTGGACAAAACAGTGCTTGAAGTTCTGGGTAGCGCAGGAACAGTTCATTTTTGAACTTGCATAATTTGTTGTGAAAATCACGAGTTCCATCAGTTCTGTGCAGTAAAAAGTCGACGGGTGACACAATTTTGGCAATCCTTGGTAAAACTAAATACACAAGTTCTTCATCGTTCAGACAGTTCAGCAGCTCGCTGACCCTTTGCTTCCTTGAATAAGGATTACTCTCGTTGTCTAGAAATTTTTATGCACATTGTCTTAATGAAACCCATTTCCGGGAGGTTGGCAAGCCACCAGGTTTGTGCTCCGGATAAAGACGAAGATGTTCGTTTAAATTCTTTTTGTTTTTGTAAAATTAACCACAGTTTTGAAATGGGCAATGAAGACGAATTACTGACTCGGCGTTAGTCACATTTTCCTTAGCTCGACAAGACATCCAAACAATGAATAAAAAGCTACAAAAACAATTAGTCGGCAAAAGAAACAATACGTAAGTACTTTAAATGTTGGATGTCGCCGCGTCAAAAAGCCTGCCAAAATTGTGCCACCCGCGACAATGGAACTGACTTCGAGTGAGCAACACGGGCTCCATCAAAACTTCTTTAAAATCAGCACATATAAAAAATTAAAATTACGACAAACACGCCATTCCCAAAAACCAATAACAGCTTTAATACGAGTAACATTTACTGTTGATAAAGCCAATGTCCAGTACATAACAAAGAAATAAAAAAGCTAACTTCATACAATGCATGAGTACATCGAGCTTACATTTGGATTGTCAACGCTCCTTGCCAAAAGGTGTCAAAGTATTTAACCACGCAGATACGGAGTTTCTCTTCTTGGCAATAGCTGCATTGTACACAAACTACCCAGTGACAAGTCTTTCCACTTGTTCATGGCGAAAGTATTTTAATACTATATCGAGCTCGCATCACGCCGACCAGCTGCCATGATTCGAAAGCAGATTGAATTGGTGTGCACGTTGGTTTATGGGATGTGGCATTACAATTTCTTTCCCCAGGCCCTCGCAATGACGTCACAGATCACCTGGATTGTTTGGCTATGAACCTTAATTTAAAATTGATGTTAATCCGGAGTAACTTGGCAAACCCTTCTTCAAACAACCGGCCCCAGATGATTGAAGGATCAACAGTTACATGCCATGGTTAAAGCATGAAAACAAGTACGAGCCATTGGTTGGATAGCTCCTTCTGGTATTTGTTCGAAGCAAACTGTGTTGCTTTTCTCTGAAAGCAGCACATCAAAGGCCGTACAGAAACAAACAAACTTCACTACCATTTCACTTTCCAGGGGTAGAAACGGTTTGGTGATGAACTCTGTAGTAGCTACCTCAGTAGCAACTCTTGAAGGGTGGCAGACGAGGGCATTGTTGTTTCTTTGAGATCGTCTAGGCTGTGGACAATTTCTTCTAAGAGCTTTGTGCAAGGTACATGGTGGAAGTAGGTGCCTTAGTTAATTTAAAATGTTTAGGTGTAGGGCTGAGGAACCCAATCCAATCGTATACAGCCAACATTGTGCAGGACAAGGGGAAGGCACTTGTTACTGCACCTAATCCAACATGACGTACTGAAGTAAGGACACCATTATCTGATGGCTTTGGTGGAACGCGTTGCCCTCAGGCATTCCTCAGCCTTTTAGGGCCTCTGCTTCCTCCTTGGTGAAATTTGCACGCCTTTCTTTCTTTACCATTTCTTTCCCTGCCTGTTTGGCTCTGGCGGCTGCTGGTTCGGCAACTTCCTGTTGTAAGTCATTAAAAAGTGCCTCTCTTGCTGCTGCTACCAATTATTGCTGAGGACTGAAAGACGTTTTTACTTTTTTCATTGTGGGTCGTTTCAAAGACAGATCGCACTAAATCATCATCTGAGTGCTTATCGTATACTGACTGTTTACTTCTTGTTTGTGAGCTTTGTTTGGAGTATAGAGATTAACTAGCAAAAAGAGCGAGTCCTGAATCACCACTGCTGAAAAAATAAAACGGCCATTTGGATCACACTCTAACGCCTTTTGTTCATAATCAAGACACCTTTACTGTGAATTAGAACCATGAGAAAATGTCATCTTGCCTTTACATTGTGACCTCCAGTATTTTTCATCTTGAGAAGCACTGAAGGTCTCTTGAAAAAATTGCTTTACATTTATTTATAGAATGTAACCCCCTAACATTTAAAACAAGACTTTAAAGTCCGCCATTGTTCAACGAACCAAAACACAAAATACCATTGACACCTAACGTGAATAGGTACGCTAACAGAGAGAATTAACACCATGAATACTTTATGCTAATCGAGAAACATTTCTGTGTATAGCTAATGGAAAGTGAATTCATAGACAATTGTGCAGACAAAAACAAAAGAGCAGAATTAAGAGCCTGAAAAAAAACGAATTGATTAATAGTTTCGTGATTTTTCTGAGCAGAAAAGTCCCTCATTCTTACAAATATGATTACAAAGCTCCTTAAGCCATTTCTATATGTCCCAAACAGGTGATACGGCAAAGGTTATTCAGTATCGTTTGTTAAGTCAAGCAATAATATAGGAAAATCAATAAAGATACCTTTCTCTAAAAAGCTCATCATTCAGGGATTAAATGTCCGTTGATGAACAATATGTCTGGCATACTTCTGCCAAAGTGCGCAGTTTTCCCATTTTCCCAAGCTTCCTTTAGCTTTTTTAGTTGCAGCTGTTGTGATTGCTGTATAGCGTCTGGAAAATCTGAGAACACAGAAGTATTTTCATCCTCCAGGTTCCTTCCCAGGGATAAAATTCTTTCCTTCTCAGGAAATCTCAGAAATCTGGCAATAACAACTCTAATGCCTTTGTCTTTGGGTTTTCCCATACGGTGTACCTGCTGATACTCGATGCGTTTTGCATTGTCAACACCAAGCTTATTCTCCATGAAGGTTCGCAATATAGCGAGAGTATCTTCTGAAGTTTCATCCTGGCTTTCACTTTCTCTTTGCTATACCTCCATATACAAAAGGTCTTTCTCAAGCCGTTGAATCTTTGATTCTTGTTTCCCCAGAGTGCCCATAACTTTCTCATTTTCCAGCTTGCAGTTGTCAAAAGTCGTGCACAAGAATTCCGTTCTGGCAGACAGTTTGCTGATGGTCTTCTTCAGTGACATAATAACAAACAATACATGTGCACGAAAAAGTTACGTAAGTTTCTGTATTGTTTTCTCCAGACTCTGAATTACTTACACGCCAATGGAAAACAACCTTTCTTGCACAAGTCCCAGATTAAAATGGGTGGATGTTGACCACATCGTAAATAGTAGTAGTCATAGCCATGGTTGCTGAGTGCTAATAAGCGCTGCAGACAACATTGCCATCCTAGAGAATTGTCAAGCTGGACTCCTGCCTGTGTGTCCTTTCAATTTACCCACCTTCTAATATAAAGAGAGGAACAAAAATCACACAACTAAATGCAATCATGCACCTGCATGAGTGGTCTGAACAGTTTGGAAAACAGATATAAATCATCAAAGTTGTGTATGCCATCTTTGTATTCCTGATGTCTGTATACCATTCCACACAGTGGACACTTCTTGTAAAAGGCGATAATATCTAGCCGTGAGAGACATATCACACTCAAAGTTAGCACAAGAGAGGTAAGTAATTGGGCCCGAGGGAGGAAGTAGCCAGAGAAATTACAATTATATTTTCAAATGAAAAATTGCTTTACTAGAGGTAGCATTGATTTCTTACATTGCAACGAAAAACAGAAAGGTAACGTCCATGTGCTGTTTTTTTCTATTAACAGGTTAACTGTCTTTTAGATGTTTACCATTTTTCACTTCCATCAGAATTGTACATTTTAGTAGTAGTAAACACTTTCAAACTCTCAATTTCTTGGTATGTTTTTAAACGTCTGAAAATATAACTTTTCAAAAGACACTAAAAGCTTTTTCACATGAAAAATGTAGTATTTTACACTTCTCTGTAGAAATTATTCTTATTTTTTAATCATTATTTAATTTGTATAAACTTTTGTGAGTCCAATTAACTTTGCCTTGTTGGAACTTTCCTGGGGATCACTGAGAGGACTGACACAAGTGACAAACCTCTTCACAAGGGATCAAGGACCTAGGAAAGAGTACATCACCATTCAGTAACTACTGGGGAGAATAGCTGGCAGCTATTTTTCAGTGTGTTGGTACCGCACCACTTTCTCTAAAACGGCACCAGTAGGTGGATAGTCGGACAAAGATGATCCTGAGGAAAGAGATCTCTACTATCCTCGTCTGAAAGGGAGTCGTCTTCTCCAACCTTTTCCTCAGACACTGCAGATAATAATGTTCGCTAACATTGGTAGATATACCATTTTGCCAACAGCAACTAGCACACATTCGTTGGTTGTGAACACTGTCGTACTCACAATTACACATTCAAAGCGAGACCAGTAATGGATATCACCATCAAACACTAAGAAACGCCTGTAACGTCGTGAACTCATATCATCTCTGGGAAAGGTGAGAAGGCAACTTTGGTCTGCTCTATCTTTTAAAGAGACACACCTGTTTCTTGCTCTCATTGAACCATCAAAACTTTTGCCCGACAAGAGCACTGAGTGATTGCTTGGAAAGAGAAACTGGTTACGGGTATGAAAGCGTGTACTGAATGCTCTGCGAGTGAACACACTCGAAAACTGCATTCTTCCAACTCACAAGCACTTATGATGGCAGTGCTTGTTGTTTTGTAGTCGCTGTGCTGACAGTTAATGGGTTGCAAAATTCCATTGAAAGTGCACCTCACCATAAAGATACCTTGGGTAATATCTACACAGACCCCATTTAAATATTTCGCTGCAGAGATTACCCCTTCCCTCTTTTTGTTATAATCTTCTCTGACATGTCCCTAAAGGGCACGCCTATTTTTTTAAAGTCTACTGAGATTGGGGGCACACACTGGCGATCTTGTTGTCAGCTATAGGGATATGTAGTGTTAGGCACACTGGGGCCGTTAAGTCTTTTGAAGCCTTCTTTGCCTGAGGCTTAAATAATTTTGTGTCATGGTTTGCCAAGTGGGCAGAAATTCATTTATCTGGTCAAACAGCTGGAGGCACAGAGACCAATGCCAGTGGCTTATTTTTTGAAAGTCCTTCCTCACATTTCCAACCAGCATTGGGCATTTTTGTGTTTGTGCAAAATTTAGGAAGATGTCATCTTCATCTTTGTTTCCAGGTTCCATTGCTTTTTCGCAAAATGGTCTCTTAGGATGCATTTTTTTATTGGCCTCATAGTGAGACTGCGAGCAAAGATAGCACGGATACAATTTCCTCCACACGAACAGTTAGTGTCTTTGTATGGTCAAAAAGTTTCTGGACACTCCAAATCATGGGGAATAATTGATGCGTGTGCAATAACCTAAGAAAAGTAGTGCAACAGGCAGGCGTGTAGTATGTCTTAAGTATACACATATATAGTCAGTGAAAACTTGGATTGAACTTGTGGTCATTTTGTTACAGAAAAAAACTGTACAGGATAAAAACAAAACTGAAGAAGGAACTTTGAAAGTATTTCAGTTTTATTTAAAACCTTCCTCAGGGCAACTGATAAAAAACAACAGTTAGTATTTTAACCAGTACAATCTAGCGTATGAAGCTAACCACTACTCATTGAAGCATTTTCCAGATTTAGTAATAGCAGCTAGCTGACAAATGTGCTTCTTTTCCAGTTGAAGTTGTTTCTTTCTGAAATACTATAAATTGATAATTTTTGGTGTCCGGAATAGATATTTCTGGAGGGGCTAGCCGGGTACATTTTGATTAATGTTGTGATCTCATCTGAAAGGTGTTGCTGTTTGATAAGTCTAAATTTGGTCCAATAGCAGTCTGATAAGTAGTGCCTTCTCATTCTTGCTTTTTCACATTAGAAATCAGACGTTTACTTTTTAGTCGCAAAGCCTTCTTTTGTAAAGAACTGGTGACTTACGTATTTTCTGTTTAAGTAATTGTTTGTCAACAAACACCAGTACCTTTAGCATTGAACTCCTGGTGCAATGTTCATTTTCTCCAAAGCCTGACACATAATGCTACTTTGGTCTGCGCTCAAAATGTTAGAAACACGTTTAGCTTGATCTTCGCTGGCCTTTTCATACTTGAACAGTGCATTGGATACATGACCGGTACGTTCCCTAATCAGTTTTTCATCTACATTACTCTGGAATAACCTGGAAGCACATGTAACCCTAAGACAATGGGCTGTTTTTTTCTTTATGCCAACTGCGGAGCATAAATCTGGCAAAATTTTATTCAATGAGTTTATCCCCATCGGAGTCTTGTAAAAACCCAATTTTTGAGGATTAGGCTTGAAGTAAAACGCACTGATATCTTTGCCAAACGTTTCACATAAACCAATATATAGCCTATATATTTCAACAAGGCATCGCTCATGTGACTGACCTTTCGGATGACAAATGTGTGTCACAGAACGCGGGACGTATTTCAAATCACAAATACCGCCATGAAATGTTTTGGAAACATTCTCCTCGAATTTAATAAAATCATCGAAAACTCGAATATTTCCTAAACTGATATTTCTATGCTCGGAAGCTCGTAACCCAAACAACTTTCCGTCATAAAAATAAACAGTGTTTAGGAGTGACTTAGCTGAAGACAGTCCAAATAGTCCTTTTGACCAAAATAGTTCTTCTTCTTCGCTGTTTACGGCCTCTTTCTCGTCTCCTTTTGTTTTTAAAGTCACACCCATTCGCGTTGCTTCCTTCATTTCTGCATCCAGAACACGCCGAAATGTCACAAACCTAAAAAAACGAAGCGAAAGAAGTACTCTTAAAAACAAAAATGCACACAAGTAATTTACGCGAACTAAATTTAATCCCCCAAAAATGCAACTCACCTTCGGTCGGACACGTCCAAAGGGTTGAATGCAGCACTTCCATTTACATCAGAAAGGTGGCGCTTCAGTCCGCAAATAATTGAGTACAACGAACGGGCAGGATAACGTTCCCCAGATGAGTTGCTTACTTCTTGTGCGAACTTCGACAGCCAGTAGTTGAGACTGCATGCAGACATATCTGTAATGGCCGTGTCCAACGTTTGTACTCCTTCTTTAAAGTCATTCATGGTAAAAAGGCCACCGGGTTCCAAAGTACAAGACTTCACCACTCGCTTCTGTTTCCATTCCTCGAACAACTTATACGACCATTTGGTTTATAAGCTGTTGATTTTGGCACAGCATTATCAACAGTTTTCTTTTCTTCCTGCACACTTTTTGGAAGCCGAAATCTCTCGAACGACTTTGTTGCGCTATACATCGTGTCAGAACGACAACTGACAACTCCAGCAAACTTTGAACATCTCAGAATAAATTAAATCACGCCATACATGTAAACAAGTGACGTCGGTAAAAAACACCATTGAAATTTAAATCATTGCAGAAAAGAATGTGCATCGCAAACAATTCTAATTAGCGTGTGCTTGTGAGAAGTTATTTCCAAAACTCGAGCTCGTGTTTCTACGGCCTCGTGCTTTCATTTGTTTCTCGGTTTTTGGATACCCCGATGAAACACTCGCTCTCGTTTTGGAAATAGTACTTAAAGTACTTTTTCACATCGTTTTCATCTAAGCCACTCAGTTGGGAAAGGAAAACAACAGCTTAAAAATTCTTTGGATACAAACGACATAACATTGTCCTTCTTACTATCCTCGTATGTGACGTGATCTGTAATGTTTTTAATTCTTGAATGCTGAAGTGCTTTCTTTAGGCAGTGAAACAAGTCCACTGAAATGTTTCGTTGAATTTCACACTGATGTGGGTGCCTGATGCTTGGTCTTCCTGTAAGCCGAGAATTTATCTTTTGCAACCATAACTCGCTTTCTGTTTTAGACGGTGAACCACAGTTTAAGCTGTCATTCAGCAAGATCTTTAGGGGTCGGTTGGTGGTGTAAAGGCTTGGAAGGAGCCCTTGGTTTGTTGCCGAACGCTCTACTTGAAAGTATCGAGATTATTCCTTAAATCAAGCTTGTTGAAAGGTTCTCAACATATTGCTATTTGTGCTTCTAGCTTCTCCAAATCGGCGGTCCTGTGAAGTGCTGATGGCTGGCCAAGTTGTTCTGACTTGCTGTCATCATCACTCATAAGGGTTTAAGGTGTTTTGCCTACGAATCATTTCGCTAACATCCTAACTCATTTCGCTAATGTGTTAGATCAGTTTGCTAATGTCTTTCAGGTTGTTCGTTGATTTTTTTGCTAACGTCCTGTAGTCAGTTATAGTTATGAAATAATGAGGTTTGCACCAACCTGACAAGGTTCTGAGACTTAGGCTTACAAATTAACGCCATGTTGTCTCCCAGAATCAGTCAACATAAAACACAGACCGTGGACAGGCTGGGTAATATGGACTAAGGGTCAATTTCTGGTTGTTAACTGAAAAATGAGGCTTCATTTCCAAGAGATGAGAAGTAAAATATAGACAGACTAAAACAAAACCACAACTTCATTAAAACTCCAAACTCTTAACATTTTTTCAAAATCCATTTACAAAATGTACTTGCATGAGCCGGACCATAATATATTCACAAAATTTACTGAGAACGACCTTGAAGTGCGGTTTATTGGCGACTGTCAAATTACTCGCAGCAGTCAAACAACTTCCTTTGGATGTTTGGTTAACACTTGCATCGTATCCTGGATAGTTTGACATTACAAACAAGCCTCTTCACTATCAGTCTTGCGCCTTTAAAAAGAGAGCCAGACCCTCGCAAGTAACGTGATAAAGTCATTCCCTTCTCCGATGGATCGAAATCGCAGCCATTTGATTGGTGAATGATAATGTTGTTTACCATCCCTTACTAAAAGCCACCTGAGTGACGCTGAGACGCAAGTGCAATTTTACAGACTCTTAATTCTGTCTAGAATTCAGAGCAAGCTGTATGAATCTCACGAAAAATTTTTTGAAACGCACCTTTCTTCGCGCAATGACAGTGTTTAAGTATGTCTATGTCCATGTAAAAAAACTGCACCTCCTTTGCTTTATGTCATGCAAGCGACGCTTATCAGCCTTATCGTCTTATTAAAATATCGCACAATTTTGGGAGGTAACAATGGGCTTTATTAAACCATGCAAATGCCCTCTGGGGGGGGGGGAACAATAGGAAGGAACAATAGGAAGCTAGACCTGCTCACAGGTAGGTTTAAATGCTGTTTAACAGCAAATTCATGGGCAGCCATTTTGAAATGGACGGACTTCTGCGCTACAGACAGTTAAGAGAGTACGCCAATCGACGTAATATACATGTACGGCAAATTCGGCGCCTTAGGGACAGTTTTAACCCTTTAGAGGAATATGATGGCGAAGATTTTCGATTGCGTTTTCGTTTCAGAAAGGACTTGGTTATTGACCTCGTCAAATATTGGATAAAGGTCTTCAACATCAGACAAGAAGAGGTCTGCCGCTGACACCAATGCAGCAAGTTCTAATTCCTTTGAGATTTTATGCAACTGGAACTTTCGAGCAGGTGGTTGGCGATTTATTTGGTGTTTCTGTATTTGCTTCATGCACGGTCATTCTCAAGGTTTCAAGGGCAATTGCGAAACAAAAAAGACATTTCCTGTCATTCCCTGATAACCTCACTGACACCAAACGAAAGTTTTATGATGTTGCGCACTTTGGAGGTGTGATCGGGGCCATCGATTGTGCCCACATGAGGATCATATGTCCAAACAAACGCAATACTATGGCATTTATTAACAGAAAGCAGTTTTACTCTGTCAAAGTCCAAGCAGTTTGTGATAGCGATGCTTTTATTACTAACATCGTGGCACGCTGGCCTGGATCGACTCACGATTCACGCATTTTTGAGAACAGCATGATTGCAGACAAATTAAGGGAAGGGACTATTGATGGCATTCTGGTGGGTGACAGTGGATATGCTTGCAGATCATATTTAAAGACACCAATCCTCAAGCAAAAGAATGCAGAAGTGCGCTACAATACTGCACATAGGGGTACTAGGTGTGTTATTGAGAGGTGTTTTGGCTTACTAAAGCGAAGATTTCCATGTCTGCACTTAGGACTGCGCACCGCCCTGGCGAATACTCTCGTCATTACTGTAACCACGGCAGTATTGCACAATTTCACCCTTATGTGTCAAGAACAAGACTTTGACGAAGACATCGAAGATGAAGATGTTCCATTTGACATTGCTGCTGCTGCAGACGCAAGTGGAAATGCCAAACGCCGGCTAACTATTTCATGATACTTTGCTTAATAAAATTAATCAATTAATTAAATTGCCTGTAGGGTACCTTATCAACAGAATAGGAAACAACGACAACAGTCATGACAATTAATAAAGCTTCATGTTGTTTTGTAATTTATCAGTGTTACATATCATGAGATATGAACTACAAGTTCAAACTACAAGATGGTGTAAGTTTTTTTTTCGTCAGTGCCGTATGCAGGTGGCAATCCAATTCCCAAGTTAGTGCATTGGTGCACCAGTTCCCCATTCCTTTAGCTTTAGGACTTTCATTTTTAATTTGTGCTCTTTCCTTGCCACGGAAAAGAATGGGTCCTTCTCAGGAGATTCTGGACTTCTGCGTTTGCACCTGTCAATATAATGTTACCTTTTAACAATATTTTATATGCCCAATGCTGTAATTTCACATCAGGATTTCAAGGAACACGTGAACATAAATGGAGAGTATAGGGAATGAGTTATAAAGATGCTTTATTCTTATACCTATTAGCAAAGTTCATGTCCTTTTTCAGAAAAAAATTTCCGGGACTTTTCCAGGACTCCCAAAACCGCATTTTATCTGGCCAGTGCAGTTGTTTGAATAAGCTAACATGTCGTGCCACATGCAATTGAGATGGTAAAAGTCGTATGGTCAAAGCAATAAACCCTGGCTAAACAGAAATCCAAAAATGACACTGCACACAGTTGTAAATCTCCAGGACTTTCCAGGACTTGAAGTAATTTTCAAATTAGTAAAATTCCTGGACTTTCCACGATTTCCAGGATCCATACAAACCCTGTATTACTGGGTGAATCCGAAAACCTGTGAACACTAGAATTACATTCTGGAATGTTACTGTGTTTGGAGACGGAGAGTGGAACTGGTTCGGGCAACTCGCCTGAAGTGATTGATTGATTGTGTCGGAAGGAAATAGCCAATCAGAAGCGAGATAAAAAGATGCTATCTTAAGCGGTAATATGGCTGGTGGGTTTTTTTGTGGTATGATCTCATGTCTGATTGGTCATTGCACAACTGAAATCAAAGTGTTCACGGTTTTTGGATTTGCACGCGTCTGGAACAGTCCTGAACCAGGATTCGGCATTTCAAAAGATGGATAGAACCGTTTGATACAATTAACTGCATCAGTTAACTCATCACTATCAAGTACCCTTGAGCATGTTGAACCAGCAGGGCATATGAGTTCTCCCCTAAAAAGGGGATGGTCAGAGGCATCATTATCTAGTGATAGAGATATGGTGTCTGCATGCATACCATTTTGATGTCTCTCAGCCAGAGTCTTTGCCAAATTTCTAAAGTTTTAGTCACAGTATGTGTTTGAATTGTTGATGTTTAGCCTCAAAACGCATAGCCCATGCTCTTACCGTTGAGCCAAACATAAAAATCTGTGATGGTAGGTGAACAAGGTAGTGTTGCTTGGGTGTTATGTTCTCATCAAAGCAGTTTTTAAATGCTTGAAGATGTTCTTTGACTAGGCATTTTAAATAGCATTTTAAAAATGCTCTTTGCACAGCAAATTGCAGTAACTTCCAGCACAGTTTGTAAGACCTTCCAAACATCTGGAAACTCATCGGCAAATGGCTCACCAAAAAAGCAACCACACGACTAAGTAGCCAACTTTGTGCTGCTGTCTGGCCTAAATTGTTCGAAGGGTTAGCTAAATCTTCATTTGAAATGACCACCAGTTTATCTTTCAACTCTGTATACCCATAGGGGAAATTCTGCACAAAGTCATTTAGCTCAGTAAACACAGAGCTATCTATAAACCAATTGATTACGAAAAAAAGGGCTCTCGATAATGCTCCCTCTAATATCACGTGCATGATATCTTGAGGCAGCTGCTTGGTCACATTAAAATATGGAGCATCCATGAGGATACTTCTCTTAACCACACCATACTCCTTGGAGTAATGGTTGTACAATTCTGGATTGTTGTGCAACTGTTCCAGCTGGTATTCACGGATCTCCTTGCTGCGAGGGGCAAAGTCCTCCTCCGTGAATAAAGTCTGCATTGATTCAAAATCAGCCGTGCAATGCCTACATTTACGTTTGGCTCCACCAACTGACTCTTTGAATGCTCCTAGAAACTGGCTTGCAGGGGTATCTGCTAGTACAGCTAACAGAGCTCCTCTGAGACAAATGTTTCCTCCATTGATTCTGAAATTATATCCATGATCCTCCCCAAGTACATTCAGTTCATGGATGAATGGTTTTAAGATCATGTCCACAACATACTTCTTTAAATACTTGGTTTCAACTATGGCAATAAGGTGAATAGACTTCAATTTTGATCTGTATGCGGGGTATATATTAGCAAGTTGATAATAAAACATTGCCAGTTTGTGTTTCCTTCGTGTCTTTTCATTTGTTATTTCTAGGTCATCATAGTATAAAATTATCTTCAGGCTGTGTGGATCAACTGAAAACAGTTCATGCTCATTAACCAAAGAACCATCAGTGAAATCAGTGAGAAACCACTACCAGGCCGGTTGATATGTGGATCTGCAATCATATCCAGGATTCTTTGATTGTTCAACTGAAGTTCAATTGAAGCCAATGATGACACATAGTCAAATCGTTCAGGATACTGAACAATTCTACTCTTTTTGTTAGGCAACCTCTTCCACTGACGTCGTTTCCGCAACAAAATATCTTGCGGTTGAACTTCTAAATGGTGTTTTTCATAGACACATTAGTGTTCAAAAAGGGAGAACCGTGCTCCCAGTGACCAGATTCAAAGGCATCATCAAGTTCAGGCATAGTTGCAGGGTCTACTCCATATTTGCGCAAGACTCTATGTACTTGTCTTTCACATTTGGCAGTTGTTGCTTTCATTAATGAAATTGTAACTTGTTTAATTGATGACGTAGTCTTTGCACTAACCATTGCCTCCTCTTTAACTTTCAAGCAATACCGATTTAGTATTTCAAGGGCGGATAGTGGCTCATAATCAGAGTCAGGATCATAACAATCTACTGTTGTCTTGTTCAGCAAATGAACTATGCCCATCACAGCTTGCTTCAGCCTCTTCTTCTATGGATGTAATGTCATTTTCACTTTGCTGTGCCATATTACTCAACACACTGCCATTTTCTGCTAAAAACACAAAAAATTACACTTTAAAGTTTAGATGTTGTATCCTTCTTTGACACATAGCATCTTAACTCTGACCTCTAGGGTGTGTGTAGAGGGCGGGCTTATTTTAAAATCTGACTTTTAAAGGGGGGGGGGGCTCATTAGAGAGGGGGGCTGCAAGGCACACAAAAATAGAAAAATAGAGAAGAAAAACTGAAAAAGAACTTGTTGGAGTCTACCTAACAAGTATTTTATCATAAGAGATATGATTACATATGTTAATTTAGTTTATCAGGAAGCTATTAACAGACAACTAATCATTGATCAATGATTTTTTTTCATGATATTGATGTATGGGCAAGAAAATAATAAGGGCATCACACACTACGGGACATGTTGCTGGGACATGGTGCTGGGACATGGTGCTGGGAAATGATGCTGGGACATGGTGCTGGGAAATGATGCTGGGACATGTTGCAGTGACAGTTTTCCTTGTGTGACATCCCTGTTTTCGTTGCATGAAATTCAGCGGAGTTGGTTTGAATTTGTGCGTCACGAAGCGGGGACAAAATGAACTCAACTTTCAATGCGCTACAAAATAGGCATTAAGTAATAAAAGCGTCCCATTAAAACTAGTTCCCAGGCACCCTCAGTGATTTCTGTGATTTTTATGCCACAAGTTGCTTTGTGTGCGCCAATGCAGTACACACAAAGGGCCTTGTCCCCACAACATGTCCCCTAGTGTGTGCCGGCCTTTATGACAAGTCAAGTCCAGGGAGATCAGATCAGACATAAATATTACATATGTATTATATATCTTAATCGGTCACGTGATCTCTATATTGTCAAGGATGATTACATTATGGCATGACTCAACCTAATTAAAATTACAAACTAAAAAGTGTTACCTGTTGCATTTTCTTGATGATCTACTAAATCTTGTGAGACACCAAAAACAGCCTCGTACGTACTCGGAATAATTTCGCGATGGTTTGCTCGGACGTGTTTCACAAATGAATTTGTTGAAGTGTATTCTGAGTTAGATTTGCAGTGGGGCAGTCCGCATTTTTGACGAAAATCGACGCTATTACGATGACTGGAATTTAAATGGGATAGAAGATCGCCCAAAAAAAGGCACAGCAACGAGCACAACATGCACTTCCACCGTTGCGCCACTGTTGTGTGACAGTGAGGACGTGAAAGTGAGGTGACATTCTGCGTGAGATTGGTACCGAGGTTAAAACCTCTAAGCATGTGCAGATCATATTACTTTGCGGGAGGAGGTAACGCTTTGGTGCACGGCTTCAATATCGTCTACAGATTTCCATAAATTATATCACAATGAATGATGAACCTTTGTTCCCCGAAGACTTTGAGGTTGCCATTCCCACCCACGCAGCAGAAGTGGGACAATGGTTGCAACGCAGATGTGATACACACGTTGAACATTGTTTTCTAACTGTTTGCGTTTTCTGTTCTTTGATTTCCGACGGTTTTCTTTTAATTTTCTTTTCTTTGATACATAGTTTCCTTGAAGGCCCCTGAAGATCCGTTCAAAGGTCTTCTTCTTTTCTTCGAGGGTTTCTATTTCCCGTGAAACCTTTAACTGTTTCGCCTCAACGCTAGCGATGTGCTTCACATTGAAATCGTGGTGGAATTTCTCGCCATGCTTCAGAGTAATGCCATTGGCCTGGAACTGCGTGGAGTCATGATCTTTCAGATTTTTTAACAGACCATTCAGTTTCTCAAAGGCCTCTTTTTGTTTTGTTAAAGCGTAATTCAAGTTTTGTCCATCACCAGGCTTTAACTGGTAGTCTGGTTTTAACAACTCTCCTGATCTCTCTGAGAAAGCGTCTGCCCCTTGAAAAGCGGCCTCTTCTGACATCAAAAAATCGAATTGCCTTGATCGTTCAGCGGTAAATCGCTTTTTTAAGGATTCATCACTTTCACCATCCTTTCGCATCTTTGAGAGAGCTTCCTTCATGATGGACATGTAATACAGTGATCGTTTGCCTTTTGGATTTGCAATGAAACCGAGACTTGTTTTCTGAAGACTTTTTGGGATGGCTGTATCATCAGAGGATGAGGAGCTTATTACCTGCAAGAAAAATAGGCATTCAAATTATGATGCCATTTAAAACAGGGTAACAGTCGTAATTAACGTTTGTAGTGTCAAAAACTCATGAGCCTCTCGGGGTTGTGGTGGTTTAGGATTATACCATATTAAAAGACGTTTACAGTAGTAGTAGAAAATATATAAAAGCTTCTAAGAAAATGCATGCGGCATGCACAACAGTGTAGGAATCACATGGCACGTGAATATATAAACAATAAAGGTAACATGTTACTTACAGTAACGTCTTGTACAGCTTCAATGGTTGCTTGCTGTAGTAAGAATTGTTTCTTATGGCTTTGGAAAGTTCCTTTGGAATGCCATTTGCTCCAGCAAGGGTCACAGAATTCTAAAAAGAAAACAAAAACTTTTTAGACATCCGTTTTGTGGTGAGCATTTTTATACTCGTAGTTTATATAACACTCGTGATAAACAGTGTGCGAGGATCACATCAAAGCAGACAGATGCTTTTGCACGATAATATAAAAGTCTTTAATGAACAGGTAAATCATGAAAGTAGTAAAAGGTCGACTGCTCGTTTTCACACTGATCACAGATTCTGTAAATCGAAAATTCCTTGTTAGCTACGGATATTAAAGCACAAAACAATAGAATATCAAATTCAAACAAAACTAAATACCTCCAATCCATTCTCGAGATACTTTGATCTTTCAGTGTCCTGTCAGAGGCCGAGGTTACCTTTTTACCAAGCGACTTCTTCTTGTGTCAGACTTCAACAAAAGCTCCGAAAAGGTCACAGCGGAAGTGTCATGGTATATTTCTATTTTTAAAACAAACAGATCTCTTTGTCCATTGTTCCTGTCCCCAGAGGCCGCGTTCCCATTGTCCAGCAGAATAGGCGCTTGATGGCAATTCAGAATGGCGGATAAACACGTAGGTTCCGATGATTTCCAAGTTGAAAAAGGGAGATCATGGACACAGAGACGATCGGAGATTCGAAAGTGCAGTCAAATTAGAGAAAATGTAAGGATCTCTTTGCAACCACGCGATGTTTTCGAGGTCGCCAAATGCCTTGCTGGTATTGCAAGGGATAAAAAAATCGGCTGGTTCGAAAGAATTGAAAAGTGGTCGGACTGATCCATGTGCTTGATGAGCTTACAGCAGTTGACGATTCAAGTTCCGGAAAAGTTAAAGGAATCTTGCATTTTCAAGAAGCATATGACCTGTTTTGCGGCGCATTTGAACCGGAATTGCCCGTTCCAGACCGAAACAACTTCAGAGATGAACTACTCTCCGCGGAAATAGGACTACCTGTGACTTTATTTACGTGGAATAATAGCAGCTACATTGTCCTCAACCCAGAAAGGTGGAAAATTGTTAAGCCCCGGCCAAACGAGGATGAGAGTTGATAAGAGTTGAAACTCTCACTCTCGTTTGGCATGGAACTCTTATCCACTCTCATCGACTCTCATGCACTCTCATCGACTTTGAACGTGTTCAAATTTTTCATGAGAGTCGATGAGAGTTTTCTCTCGTTTGGCACCCATTTTCGAGTTGCATGAGAGTTTTTCGGTCAGCGGGTGGCCGTAAACGTCCAGCGGGCTCAAAAATACGACCTGTCGCCAGCATCACGCGATCGCATCACGCAACGAGTCACAATATGGCGGCGGAGTCGGTCCAAAAGGAGCAAAAGAAAACCCCACGAAAAAGTTGGACCCAAAGTGATATTTACCGCCTCATCGACTTATACGAGGAACGAACTTGCCTATGGGATGTGTTTTCCAACGACTATCATAACAGGGAGGTCACCGGGAAAGCGAAAAGTGAAATGGAGGTAAGCAACTTTTTTGTTAATGTTTAAGTTACGATCAAATTATCTCCTATTTTTTTCTTTAATTAGTGTAAAAGCCTTAAACCGTTTTTGTTAAATTTTAATAGCGTCCGAGATTAGGGGTTGGCTTCCAGCAAGGAAGGGAAACCAATACATTAAAAAAATGGGGTTTAGTTTGTCGCGCTGTACATTGGAAATCAACTGTTAAATGCAATCTAAAATTGACATTGGTTAAGCTTATATTAAACGAGCAATACTGGAGGCCCTATGCGCCAACTTGGCGCCAGGGGACAGGTGAAGGTGAAGGTGACTGGAATAATTTTGTTCGTATACAAAAACTATATAGACACCTCAATATTTTGTATAAAACCAACTAATTTTTAAAGAGTACTAGTAGCACTCAAGACAATATCCCATTCTTGCTTTAAATTATTGAAAATAACAACACATGATATTTGTAAAAAATAAAGGCATCTCTGATTTGTTCGCCACTGAAAACATGATATTTTGCTCAAACTCGTCTAATAATTTTTACTTATTTTATCTGTTTCAGAGTATTCTCGGATTAGAGTGGAAAGAAATATATGCCCAAATAAACTCCCTAAGACAGGTCCTTGGCCAAAACATTAAAAAGGTGAACACTGTCAAGTCTGGACAAAGCACAGATGAGCTCTACACCCCAACTTGGGCATTTTGGAATGCACTACAATTTCTTGTGCCAGTTATGAATGCCAAACCAAGCAAGGATACTCTGAAGAGTAGTGTAGAAACTGTACCATCAGATTCTAATGATCTTCAGGAGCCATCCGCAAAGTTGCCGACTAAGAGAAAATTGCAACGTGGGATATCTGACCAGCAACAGTTATTGATGAATGAGTGCATCCGTGTTCTGAAGCAACCAGATCAGCCAGATCAAGACACAAGCTTCGGTCTGTATGTGGCTAAAAAACTGCAAGGATTCGACCGCCGAACAAGGATGATAGCTGAAAAAAAAATTTCAGACATTTTGTATGACCTGGAGCTAGCTGAGCTTGAGCAGATATCTGCAGGTGATGGCTTTAATTTTACTGGACACCCAGCTGTTTCAAACATTACACCACCTCACTTAAATATGGGTACATCTGGTCTGACCACATTATATCCATGGCCACAACAACATCGACACGAATGTTGAGTATTAAAGTCATTTTTATTTCATCGAGACATTTCAGTAAAAGTCTTGGTTTTTCGAAAAAGCAATTATTACGATATTTATTATAAATTACAATGTTCACGTATCTTTATCACATGTTTCAAGTCTTTTCAAATATCACTTTAAACCTTAAAAAACATTTTTTGTTATTTATAACAACCTTGTATGCAACCAATATTGTTCTCATGTACCTTACAGTTACAAACTGTTTTGACATCATTACTTAATTCAGTCAATTTATCAATGTCATGAGAAATTAATACCCTTACGGCGGTCGTCCCTTAACTACATAATGGATGACTTCTAACCGTCATATGTTGGCCTCCCTTAGTATCCTGGGTTTAGTTTTTGGCCATGTTTTTTCTATTTTAAGGTTGCCTTTATTTTTGGTAGTGATGACCATATTTAGAAAGTCGCGTGACCAGAACAAAAAAACCCTAAAAACTCACACAGTTTAAATTTTTCTCCGTTCAAATCAACACCACGGGTAGATAGCATTTAGAAGCAAAATCTGTAGCATGGACGTCATACAGTTTTTGTTGTGTCCTGATTTTAAAAATAATGTAAATTTCAGCAAATCCATGCTACAGATATGGTCATGACTATCAATAATGAAGGCAACCTCCAAACCCAGGATACTAAGGGAGCCCAAGATGTGATGGTTAGAAGTCATTCATAAAACATTTGGTAGTTAAGGCCCCCCCCCCCCCTTATTAAATGCATTAATTCAAAAAACTCTTTAACGTTCCAGTTGAGAACGATGTATAAAAATTGTGCAAACCAGAAATAAAAGACATCTTTTTGTGCTTCTTTAAAAGCTGACTCACAATGTTTAATGGTTATCTATTATTTATACTCTGAATTACTTTAATTTTGGCTTAATAACTTGTTGCTGCCCATTGTTAGAAATGTAAACTGCTATGAGTTTACCAAGAGACAGTTATTCAAGTACCGGTAAGTTTCGCCATCTGCACTAAAACTTGATATTTTACATAAGAACAAGGTCAGGGCTCAAAATGACAGCCGGTAAACAGACAATGTCCAGTCAAGATGACATTTTGACCAGACACAAACATGGCCTTTTTAAAAAAATACAAATAATGGGTCAACTAATGACCTGATAAATGAACAGCGATAACTTTAATTTCAACAAAGTGGAACCTTGAATTTAGAAGGTCAAAGTTTGGACAATAAGGATTCATAAACAATAAAAAAATTAAAAAGATTTTCATATCAGCAGGATATTGGAATCTTGGTAACCAGGCATTCTATTTAAGGTACCTACCTATTTTATTTAAAAGCAGCCAAAGCAGTGAAAAATCAATGTTCATCTTTTTATTTAACATCAACAAAGACAATTCAATAAACAGCAGGAACAAGGGGTTGGGTTGGCGGTAGAAAAACTTGACCAAGCCCAAATCCGTTTGGCTGGTCAACATGACTGGCAGTTGTCTGAAAATTATTTTTAGCCCTGAAGGTAGGAAAAAAAGAAGATCTTCGAAGAAAGCATCACTTGTAATACACAGTTTTTGGTTTACCACATTTATGTGAATAAGTGCCACCCTTGATGAATAACATGGCACATGGTAAGAAAAGGCAATAAGCATTGCCCACCCTACCCCCCCCCCCTCATCCCAATAAGTGCTGCAGTCCAGATGCAGTGCAATTTCAAATAATTACCGTATTTATTCGATTAAGTGCCCTGGGCGCTTATTAAATTTTTGGACCTTGAGAGTGGGCGCTTATTCGAGGCTGGGTGTTATTAAATTTTCGCGATTTTCAACAAAAAGAAGTCTATTTTTGTAACAAAACAAAGCAAAATTTTGACTGTTCATTGAAAGTTTTTGAAAAATAGTAAGAAAACTCGGTCATGAGGTAAGTCTTCTTAGTAGTACTTAGTCACTTTCAATAATCAATACTCCTCTTGTGCACTTCAGTTTCTTGAAAGGTGAGGGGTGGGCGCTTATTCGAGGCTGGGCGCTTATTAACTTTTCCTACCTTCAGGATGGGCGCTTATTCGAGGTTGGGCGCTTAATCGAATAAATACGGTATGCTCAACTAAAAAAACACTAGAAAGCAACTCCAAAATCAGATTTTTGATTTTTTTTTTCATATTTGTAATTTTTTAAAATAGGTGCTGTCCTTAAATGAGCACCGCATTTCAAGCCAAAAAATTCAATAGCCACTGCAGCGCTTATTCGAGTAAATACGGTAACCCTTTCATTTAACACTGGTGTCACAAACCTTAAATATGAATACAATTTAACATCGGTCCCATTGCCAGGGCACACATCCTTCATTAGTAAAATACTGAGTAAACACCTCCCGAACAAATTTAGCCTGAATGCTGACATTATGGCCAGTAGGTGGGATAGAAAGGGCATACATGCTTGAGCTATCTTGGTTCTGTCTCCAAGAGCCTGGGATGACTTCACCTGTCAAAGGATCAACTTCTACAACCAATCCCTTGGGGCAGTAGACCGTACAGGCCCTTGACGATTTCCTCAGGGTGTTGTGTAAGGTAAGGCATGCCAACACTACATCTTCAATGAACTCAGGACATATTCCCATCACAGTTAACAGCACTCTCCACCTGTTTCCAACAATACCAAAAAGGTTTTCTGATATGCGGCGTGCTCGGCTGAGCCTAAAAAGAGAAAGGATTTTGTAAGTGTTGTCTGGAATTCATTACATGGTAAATACGGTAACCCCAAAAAATCCCTAGATAAAAAATTGACCCCTTAAAAATCAACAGCAAAACACGTTTGTTTGTACTTTATTCGCTGAACTACGCAGCCAAGGTACTACATACTACTACAAACCGTCAGATCATTTTTTATACCCTAAAACCTAAAAATTTATTTACCCAAAAAAATCCTTCGATCATCCCCGTCACTTAATATCCAGAGTACCCCCCCCCCCCCCCGGGCAAATGCCCCGGCCACAATATGGGTCTGTCAGTTTAATTAGAAATCCCCATGTTGGGCATTCCGGAAAAGTGCATATGCCTATAACCTATTTTAAGATCAAAATTTCATTTTAACTGCAATGATGGAAGAAATATTGGTTAACAAAATAGATGAAACTTAATTATAATTAGTACATGAGTCATTGTCATGGTTTTTGTAACATTTTTTTAATTACAACTTCAATTCTCAGTAAAAATTAAAAATTAATATAACAACTGTAATTTTATGGAGTTTGAACCAGTTTGATGTTTTAAAATTGAATTGGGACCTTGATGCTCATATTTGAATTTTCTATGCTAAGCTGCTGTCCTATTAAGGGGGACTTGCACATACCTGTAATTAAAAATTCTTCTTTCAATGGTTAAATTCCGCTGAGGATACGGTTTCATGAGAAAGGGTCGTAGAGCAAAGGCATCGTCTCCGACCAGGACGTGCGGAACAGGGTCAGTGCCGAAGGGAAGTGGCTTGGATGCTGGGATGTTCAAGCTTCCATCTTCTAAAGACTTTAACAAACCACACTTGTTCCAAACTCCGCCATCTGATATGCGGCCATTGGTTCCTATGTCGGCATACAGCACCTCGTAGTTCGGCCCAGCCACAGCCATCAAAACTATCGAGTGGGTGTGTTTATAGTTGTAATAATGTGAGCCGCAACCGGGTGGTGGACGCATCACAACATGTTTACCATCGATTGCGCCAATGCAATTAGGAAATTGCCATCTTTGCTCAAACTCCAATGCGATCGTAGCCCATTCTTCTTCAGTCGACGGGACTTTCATATTAACCGGGCCGAGAGTTTGGAAAATGGCCTGGCAAACTTCCCTGACTATGTACAAAATAGTTGCCCTGCCAATACGAAATTGATAGTGCAGGGACTTAAAACTTTCACCTGTGGCGAGGTAACGCAGAGTCAGAGTTAACCTCTCGGCTGGGCTGATGATCTTGTGCCCTCCTTGCACCTGCTTCTTGGAGATCGTTGGAGTAATTGCCGTTAAAATGTCCTGAAATGTCTCATAGTCCATCCTCATCATTTCCCGGTAACTCGCGGTGTCCTCGACACGCAACTCTTCGACAATGTTGTTAAAATACCCTTTCTCTTCTCGACGCTTAATCCATTTTCTAGTTTTACCACGCTTGGCATGAACAGTCTCTTCCTCCTCGTTAAACGTTAACATTAACAACACACTTGCGGCAGCTTTTCTCTTGCGTACCAAACTCATTGTTTCAATTTCTTAATTATCAGCTAGCCGTCGCCATGTTTGTTTACACCCAAGCTGCATTGCGTGGCTCGTCACGCAATGAAATTACGCGTCACTCTTGCCACACTCTCGTGCGACTCTTGTGCTCGTTTGGCACGAGTTGATGAGAGTCGATGAGAGTTGACGACAACTCTCATAAGAGTCAACTCTTATCGACTCTCATCCTCGTTTGGCCGGGGCTTTAGGTTGATAGATGTTTTTTGTGGGCAAAGTAATGACAGCAAATCAAGGAACAGGTTCGATTTGGACGCAGAATCGTTGCATGCCATCTTGGACTCGATGGAAACAGAGTATGACAAATCAGTTTTGCGTGCCATTTTTGCTGCTACTTCTTCACGCTCTGAGCTCTACGGTTTAGGCATGAAACCCGATGCTACTATTAAAAATTTGGAGAGAGTGCTTGCAGTATCAGAGGAGGTGGAAAATGCACTAAGTGCTGGAAAAGATATGACCGTCTTGGCGTTGAAAGAGAGAATAGCAAAGTGAGAGAATGAAATGGCAGAATTAAACTCTTCAATTGAGAAGCTACGTGACATTCGTGCTGACCGTAGGCACATCAAAACAATGGAAGAAAAGGTGACAGTATGCAGTGAAAACCTTAAAAGTCTACAAGACATCCTTGAATGCAAAGACAAGTATTCAGAACAAAAGTTCAATGCAGCTGCTCGAAGAAGGGCACAAAATCTAGTAAATGAAAACAGACTAAGAAACAGAAAAGCTGGTGCTGGGGCAAAGAGAAAACTTGATGATATTGACGAGGAGCTAATAGCAAAAGCTATTGAACAGAAGACAACGGTGCATGGAAGAAGACATGACATGGTACTGTACTACCATAAGCGAGTGAAGAGACGACTTGCTAAACATTGCAAACTACAACCTTCTGGAGCGTGGAAAACAAATGATCAAGTCTGCAACAACAGTGTACAACCGTGCAAAGCCCAAGAGGATGAGATCACTGCAAGCTAACAAGCACATAGGTAATCTGGAATTATTTTGTATTGTCTTCATCAACTACATAAAAATAACAAGTTAAAATGTCAAATAGCATAATAAATTACAGTATGCTGTAATTTGTGTGACAAAATTTATATTGACAAAATATTCAAATCCCATTTGTATAATAAGCCTTGTTGAATGATGGTTCTGAAATACAGATCATGTTTTGTCTTCTTTTAGATTTTTTTATACAGACATAAATTTATTTCAAGGCCTGCTGTTTTCTATTTTGGTACTTAGGTGATAATATAAATACACGCATATATAAAGATAATAATTATGAACTTTACTTTTGAGTAGTAAAATATAAACTTTTCCTTAAAAGTGGAGGAAATTAATTTTTAAGTGTAACTTCAAACTTTACATGTACATGTAGGAAGGGGACTGTTCTGTTCCAAGAAGCCTCCAAAGACAGAGGAATCAGAGAACCTGTTGACCCACCATCAGCGGAAACTAGTTGATCTGGCAAAGCACCACCTGTTTGGAGACCCTGAAGAACTCCACAAATATGCTGTCAATATTAGTGCCGATGACAAAGCTTACATCCGTCCAGAAACGTCAGGTAATCTTGTTCATGTTTTTAGGTTCAATATTTTTTGGGCTGTCTGAGAGTCCCTGGACCTTGCTAAAAAAAACATTTTTGGTTTGATATATGCTCTATTTCCTGTTTTTCTGTACTAAGTTGGGATGGATGGAACCAAGCACCAGTCCTTGTTTCAGCCTACAGAAGAAAGTGGTTTGAGTACTAGAGCTCTTCCCAGCCATGACTTTTGTGATGCTCGCTTGTTTGTGACACCCTCAGCATACCGGTTCATGTCCCATGAAGTGAAAGAAGTGGATGGTAAGTTGCATAATTACTTTAACATTTGTATTACAAGGAACTTTAGTAGTGCCTCTCTCCACTCAGGGGTATAAATGGGTACCTGCAAACTGTTAGGGCTACCTACATGAAGCAAAATGCTGGGGGCTACCTGCGATGGCCTAGCATCCCTTGCAGGGGGGACAGTAATGCCAGTACTCCTAGTTGCTTCATGCTACAGAAACTGGAGTTAAGCACCTGCACTGATGAGCCACTTGCCTCCTCCGATCCCTGATTGGAATAGACTTTTAACAGTAAGTCTATATTGCTTTTCTTACTTTATAGGCAAGGAGAGAATGATTCTTAAAGATGACCATTCAGTGGTGACTGTCCCCCCGAAACACTACGTTGGAAGTAGTGGGAGTGTCTGGGCCTCAGAAAAAGTGTTTTTGCGTTGGGAACACCCACATTTGTATGAAATTGAGGGCTCACCATTTCATCCTTTACTGCGTAAATTCACAACGATGGTGCGAGATCATCTGGTCTATTTCAGTGACAGCACTGAAAAAGGAGATGTGAGCTGTGTAACACAACAAAATGATTGTCAGTTCCGTGCTTATGAACAGTCTCGAGTAGAACATGCTGTATCGGGAATCGTTACAGCAACTGTGAACTGGAATCAGTTCAAGAGCAAATTAAATCCAGAACAAATTGCCACTGGGAATGAAATTGCCGATTGTATTGATGCTGTAAAGTCAGAATTTGAAATACTTAAAGCAAGTTTGTCGAGTTTAACAACTACCAAAGAAGAATTATGGCATAAGTATGAACATGCCATTGAAAAGTGCAAGTGGTTAATCCATGAGATGGAAACAAGAGGATTGCCAGTCAGTGTCCGCCCACGTGTTTTGCTGCACACTGATAAAGGTCCTGGAGTGTCAGTCACCAACTATGAAGTAAAATTTAGAGATGCTGAAATAGCTAGACTTTATGATGTAGACTGGCAGATGACAGTTCACTATGCTGTCAATGATCCCTCCCCAGCTGAGAGGACCAATGCTTGCATAGGTACATGCAACAAATGACCATTATTTATAGCTGTGAGCAGAGAAGTAAATATATTTTCTTTTTTCAAATAACAACTAAGTACAGTGTATGACTTAAAACGTTGTGCTGTGACTATTGAAGTGCCTTAAACAACATGTACAAATGTACAACTAATGGTGGATACATTTATTTCCTTTGATAAAGTAAAATATGTCTCAATTTTATTGTTTCCATGTTATTGGTTGTTATATTGTCAACAGTAAGAACTGCTGTATAAATTGTACTCATCCATTTCATCATCACCCCACTTAATTTAGTGCCTTTGAATTCTTTTAACATTGGTAGGTGACGCTGTTGCAGATGGTGGGTCCCTTCCCTTTAAACATTTTGATCCATTTGAAGGAGTCAGTCCGGATGATCTTGAAAAGGTACTTTTCACTTGTGAATTCTTTAACTATAAATGAATATTTCTTTAAGACCACTGAAATATTAAAATTTTATAATATGAAAAAGTATGAGTTTTTAAATAGAATTTTAGATAAATTTTCACTGATGGTACATGTACACATCATTCTCTGTAATCACCTGTAGATTTCAACTGAAGAGTTACATACCCGTGAGGAACAGGCTGTCGAACAGAATGTCTGGCACTGCTGTCAAGAAGTGTGTGATCGTATTGATGAAGCACCAGGGCCTCATGGATACATGTCAGCCCATGTGACACCCAGACCAGGTAACCAAGCAAACAAATTGTGCATATTGAAAAATGAATTCATTTGGACATGACACAGACGCTAAAGTTATTTGATTTAATAATATATACATTGTACTTTTTTCTAATTTATTTGCAATATTTGAAACATTCAAAACTGTTTGTTTAATATGATTTGTGCTTATTAAATTTACTGCATGGCATATCGATGCAAACATTACCAGAATATTGTTAGATGTGTAGATTGAATATCCTTAGTATGTCTTTATGTTTAACTTTTAAACTGTATTAAATTTGCTATGGTATTAAAAATGGCTCTGTTCTTTGATATCCATAGATTTCCAGTTCTTTCACAACACATCTTACCTGGTACAGTATCACAATGCAGGAGTGAGGAAAGATTGTGTTCCAGGCCATAGTTACTTCCATAAGATAGAGCGGTTCATGAGTGAACATTATGAAGAGGGCGAGAACTACAGGGAGTTTTTAAAGTTTTCATGTCAAGGAGAGGTAGGTCGAGTTTGTTCTTTTTGTTCTGAATGGGCTGGACCACCCATGGGAAGATGTCCTAAACCATATCCTGACCACTCTTGTCTTCCGGAATACCATTACCTTCCATACCAGCAGACTTTAAATGAAGGGCGCGAGGTGGATGATTGGCAACCGAGGGTGCAGTTAAAGAAACAGCATGCCAGTGGTGCCGTGGTTTTAACTGACCCGGAGAGCGTTGCCGCATTTGCGGACAAGTTCATTGTCAAGTCGAAGTTTGTTATTGATCATCTTCACCATCTTGAAGTGATGGAGTTTAAAAGAAAAAAGAGAATGGAGGAAAAGGCAAGAGAAAGTAGAGAGGCAAAAGAAAAGTCATATGACGATTATCCTTGGGCTGATCTATGCGAGGATGCAGCCAAGCTGAGAAAGCTCCGAGTGCCAGAGTTGGACAAATATCTGAAGCAGCATTACAAGAGCAGCAAGGAAGAAAAAGTAAAGGCCATTATAAGACATTCATGTTTGAAACCGATGGGGAATCCTCACAGAAATGGTCAAACTGTGAGAAACCAAATTGACAACAGAGGTGATAGCAGTGAAGCACATGATGGTATGAATGAAGATTACGAGAGTGATGACACTGACCCTGAGGAAGATGAGGAAGATGACTCCAATGATGTCATCCTGGCATTCATTGCTGCAGATGATGAAGAGGCAAACGAGCGGCCAGTTGCAACCCGCTCAGGACGAGCAATTACCAGGAGATCGGAGATTGACTTTTCATTCTTTTGAGAAATATATGCAAAACAGCTTTCTTGATAGATTTGTAAATATTCCCTTGTCAAGTAAACGTATTTAATAATCGATGAAAAAAAAGATGTAACTTTTTTTCGAGGTGGCAAGGTGTGGGGGGTCACCCCCAAAAAAATCCCTTGTGAGGGGGGGTCATGCGAAAAAATTGGCAAGCTGGGGGGGTCATGCAATTTCCCACTGACACTCCCCCAAATCCCACCAGCCCCCCCTACCCCTTAAAAAATGAACGGTCCCTTTGAGATCAAGAACTTTATTCGGTCCTGATAGGGAAGGCGCCTCAGGGTGTTGCACGTTTCTAAGGCATGCCCAGAATTACAATAGTCACACAAGACATCCTCTGTCGAGGCGGGTGATCTAGCGGGTGACGAAATAGAGGACAAACTGTGGTCACACCCCACCTGTGTAGCCAGACTTAACTCTCTTGCCCTCTTTCCACCATGGCCAGAGCTACTCTGCAAACGACTATTCCACGTGTCCACTTTGTCAACAATCTTTCCAAATACGAGATTTGTGGAAATTCGTGCTTCATTCTCCACAAATTCTACAAGGTCGGAAAACTTAACAGACCTTTTCTCGGTTTCTGTTATGTGATCAGCCAGACTGCGCCAAGTTTTTCTTAGACTGAAAGGTAATTTCATGATGAGCTTCTTTATGGTATCTGGCTGCTCGAGCTTAGTCAGGTACTCACTGCCTTCCATTGCGTTCTTACATCTCATAAGGAAAATTGAAAACTTGTTTAGGGCCGCACTGTCCTCAGCCTTAACCTCAGGCCAGTTCAAAGCTCTTTTCTCATAGCTGGCTACAATGCGGTGACTGTTGCCAAATTTCTTCATCATCAACCGTCGCGCTTCTCGATAACCCTTCTCGGGAGAAAGATAGTGATGATTTAATAAGGTCTTTAATGTCACCGCTAGTAAACTGCTCGAGATACAGTACCGCTCAAAAGTAAGTTGCCACCCTCTTCGCGAGATGCGATTCTCGTCTCTAGAGACAAGAGTCTCGCCTCGAGAGAGGAGAGTCTTGCCTAGAGAGATGAGAGTCTCGTCTCGCGAGAGGCTGAAGAATACTGTAAGTACCAATGCTTGGCGTTCTCACGAGATAAAGACATCTATTGTGAAGTTATGGACGCGTTGTTGCGAAGCGAGTTGAATTCATCGAGGTCCTTCTATCGCAAGCCAATCGATTGCAGAAGTGATTGAAAACTAAATCACAGCAAATTTATAAAGTCATAACTCCGGTTTTAAAAGGCCTATAAAGATGATTTAAACGGGAAAACACTCCGCATTGAGAGGTACAATTTGTAATAAGGAATATGCGTCGAGTATTTCTCAGCACTATATTGCGAGTGAATGATCATTAGCTTCTGATAAGTGCGTCAGTAGCGCTTTTGTTTTGCGAGCGTCACGGCAAATTTATAAGTCATAACTCCGGTTTTAAAAGGCCTATAAAGATGATTGAAACGGGAAAACACTCTGCATTTAGAGGCACAATTTGTAATAAGGATTACACGATGCGTCGAGTATTTCTCAGTACCATATTGCGAGCGAATGATATTTTTTTAGTAAACGTTAGCCACTGATGAGCACGTCAGTAGTGAGTCACTCAGGTAAGAAGGAATTTAAATCCCAACACTTTGAATAGAAAGCAACGTAATGTTTGCAAAAATATTTTCATTCATTACAACGAAGTCGATGTCACATCAATCTTCACACAAAACGAGACAAAAACCGAAGAAAACTCTGTGATCTAAAAGGTAATTAGAGACGTCAGCACAAATACACCGTATGCAAATTTAGCATGATTTGCATGAATGACATTCTGTAACGGAATGAGTAGTTCTCAAAGACAGCAAATTGCCTTCTTAGCTGTGTTGAAAGTTGATGGTGTTGCTTAAAATATATTCTATGCTACTTCTTCGAGTATTCCTGTTTTGCTGGGAAATTAAAGTGGTAAAGATGCAAAGATCTTGGCGAGTTCATCCACAAGACCATCAGACAATCGGCCGTGACCAATGAACTTGTAATGTATTAAACTCTTGTTTTGAGAAGAGTTCGTGCTGTTTGCCGTAATTCTAGCATTTGGACTTTCTGTTTCTATTTCTTGAAGGGAATAAAACATTGAATTGAGTGAGTTGAGCCTGTATCACCGTATGAGACGCGGTTGAAATGATTGTTTACGTTTTGCCGTGTGAGTTCATGTTTGTCGGGCGTAGGGAAGTTGGCAGACATTTCATTTGATTTGATGTAAATTTTCTTCGAAATTTCCCTACTTCGAAAATTGGAAGAAGCGATTTTTCGATTCGATTTTTCGCTTGCCTGGGCAAATTGTCGCCGAAATTTCGGTTAACTGTCGCACGAACGCTGCAAAATATCGATCGAAAGTAACTTACTTTTGAGCGGTACTGTAGTATAGCCTCTTGCTCTCACTCGTCATTTTAGATTCAATAATGTTCTCGAATGCCCTGACGAAGAGACCATACTCCCTGGGATCACGGTGAAAAATTGGAATTTTAGCCTGGGGAAGATTATTTTTCGTCTGCTGTGTTGCAAGCATTTCCACGATTTTGTTCTGCTGCCATTGTAATGCGTTTTGATGCTGATGCAGCTCTAGCATCTCGTGGAAAGCCTCCACGCTCGGTGACAATGATGCCCCAGAGTAGTCGGATTCAGCAATACGTTCTTTCTCATTGGTTATTAACGGAGGTTGGCGCCATTCTGGCACCTCCGGGTTAAGGGTCGAACAGCCTACGACGACTGGTAATGGACCATTTGTTCCGAGTTGCATTGTTTCTAAACCAACACCTGGCGCCGGAGTTATTTCCTCACTCTTCCTAGGTACCAAACTTGTAGGATTTGGTACATACGAACACAGGGTGGCTTCCATGATTGAAGCTAAAACTTGTTCCTTGGCTTCAGACTTTGCAATTTCGGTTTCTAGTATCAAGCCTCTTCAAATGCTTCAAAAGCAGCCAGAAAACCAGGCAACTTCTCCTTTACAAGGGAAATGTTCTCCTTGTTTGATAACACGGCGTTGATTTTGTTTCTCCTTGCACTAACCATATAAAGATAGCCCGACCTTTCATTCTTGAGCCGGTGAAGGGAGAATGCCTTCTTCATTACAACTTTCGCCCGGTTTAAATGTGTTGTTCAGAAATGGGGCTTACCGCTGGCTATTTGACACCGAAGACCCGTCAGTTTACTCGTCAGTAAGCTTCAAGTTTGCTCAGATGAAAGAGCTGAGTATCTTCGGATTTATTGGGTTCAAACGAATGAATAGGACTTGGATACGTCTTCTTAGAAATCTGTAGTACCAAGTAAATAATGTGATGATAGGGTCTTGCCTCCAGTAGTGTAGCACCTCTCAAAAGCTTGTATTTTCATTGGACCACTATATGTAGCAGCTCTATTGTTTTTACGCCTTGTCCTTTGTTTCTTTTGTTTGTTCTATTGTTAAGCGGACCAATCGTGGAAGACCTTACAACAGCTGCTACACCACCCCTTGCTTCTTCCAACCTCCACCCCTGGCAGAGTGTCCAAAGTACAAGCATTGGTGCATGTAATGTGTTCTTTCACCACCTTCTGTGCCCCCACGAAATAGTGAATGGAATGGTAGGTCCCTGAGCATGATGGGGAATACATCCACTCTTTTTATGTGGTAGGGGTAAAGTTTTGACGATCCATAGCGTAGCAAAATTAAGGCATGGAAGAGATAAGCAAGTTTCACATACTTGTCCATTTCAGAGTCAGTTAGACCAAATCTGTAATCGGCTGGATCTTTGGAGCCAACAGATGCTCCCGGATTTAACCGTTCAGGAAATTGCCGCGGCTCTTCATCCAACTGTTCCATTTTATGAAGTTCCCAGTTCACATCCCATATTTTCATTTTGAGGTCGTACTCAGAAATCTTAAAAGAAGGCCAATTCAGTTTATTCTTTAAGTGAACAGGCAAATCAAAAACCACTTCCTTACTGGCAACGTTCCCCAGAATTTCTGGGTAAGGAAGTCCTGCATATTCACTTGCTGGTGATGATATGGTCTCAGCATGATTCACATTAAGTGTGATCTGCTCCAGCATCTTGCCCTCATACTTTACTTCACATTTGCCATTTCTCACTCCCCTGGCATTGATGTTGCTCTTTGGCAGCATGTCCTCCCATAGTTTCCTGCCCTTCTAAATTTAAACAAGTCATACAACGGTCAAACACCATGTGTTCTGTTAGTCGACAGAAGCAATGATTTCCATACGGAATGTAGCAGGCGGTTGGCAGCGATGGAAGTAGTGATTCTGGATGCTCTCGGTCTATTTGGCGGCCAAGTTCTGACCGAAACCCTGTGTTGTCTCCAACCTTGCACCTTGTTTCCTTGGTTTCGTAATTGTACATTGGAAATGAATCAGTACTTGTGGAATCTAACCCGCCTCTGAGTAAATTGTCAGAAAATTTTGAATCAGATGATACAAAAACTTTGTGTCCTCTGTTGATCATGTTAAGTCGCGTGTCCTTTCCGTAAAAAATGTAAAGTGGCCAGTACTCTTCTGGACTGTGGTAGCTTGGACCATGAAACATGGCTTCATTGTTTAACACATTCAGTGTTATTGCCACACTGTCCTTCCCACCAAAATTTCTCCCATCTCCGTAAATTTTCCACCATTTATTTGGAGGCAGCCACCAGTACAAATGTAGCAATGTTTCCCTGAGTCTCTCTGGACTGATTTCCCAACCAGAGTGATTTCTTCTTGGTTGCCAAACCACTTGAAATTCAATTCGAAGTTTTGCCTTAAGGATGTTCACCTTGGATTCTGAGTCAAAATATCCTGTCATTTTTTCCGTCTTAGTTCACGCAACATTTCTGTTGGATTGGTGGTGTCCTGAAGATTGAGCACCTCAGTTGCTGGCAGGTGATAGTGTTGGGCAGCATCCTGTTGTATGATGAGGTCATATACAGGCTTCCTCTTCTGGGCGTCATGAGCAATTTTGGCCAAATGTACAACATCCTGAGGGGTTAAACTTCCATCCCAGTTATGATTATCATGGTCATCTCCCTTGCCATTAGTTACTGTCTCTGCTAATGACGCAATGAAATCATTTTTTGAGCCACACTGAACGTTCTTTGCAAGTTTTGTAAGTTTATCTCTTTGCAGGTTCAGGCGACGGACAACTTCTCTGGAAGTATACTTTCGTCCTTTATCCTGTGTTTGCCTTATGCTTTCTTGACGTGTCAGAAGATCTTGAGTGCAGATGCGTTTAGACATAGATACATTGTACTTGCTGTTCTTGATTGCAAGGTGGAGTTACTGTTGCAGGTACTGTTGATGGTGTTGCAAGAATTTGGGCTGATGGACTTGTTGATGTTGATGGCATTGTTGAAACTGGGGTCGATGGAAGCAGAGGATGTGGTGGCCCAGCAGTAGTAGTTGGAGATTCAGATAATGCAGGTGGTAACATAGATGGTTGTTGGTGTGTAGATGCAGGGTGCTCACTTGGTGTTGTAGCAGCAGCATTTACAAGTATTCCAATTAAATTACAGCGCAATTGTATTGTAGTAGTTGTTTCCTCTCCTTGCAAGGTAATAGTGGTAGTAAAAAGTAGCAGAAGTGCGGCTTGGCATGACATGTGGGTGCGACTTTTTGCTGCATCACTTTTGAATACATATTCTTCTCTCACAACTAAACCTGGAGACATCAACAAAACGACACTGTCAGCAAAAAAATGAAAGGGTCAGTTTCAAAGCTTTGCAAACTGGAACCTGGTTCCGCTTGAGTTTTGAACATTTTGCTGTCATTCTATGCGAGTCTATAAGACTACATATGATGTAAAATTGTTGTGGTGATTTAAATCTTTTTTTAAGCCGCTTTTGTTAGTTACTCTGGTACCGATTCAAAAAGGCAGTGTTTACCACGGAATTCCTCAGTATCAATTAGGACATAGGACATGGGACACTTCATTTAACGTGGTAATATACTTAGCCACACGGCTAGTTTACAGATATTCCATGACTAATGTTAAGTTAAAAATTAAGATCCAAATAAATTAATATATAAAATTAATATTACTAACTACTAGCTGTGATGATATTATTAGATATGATATAAACTAAAATAGTAAAAGGTTAACGACAACAATCGTGGCCAGAACGTATGTTAATATTTTTATTAACACGTCAATAATATCTACTCCCCCTCCCCCCCAAACAATGTTGACTGTCAAGAGTCCAACACATCTCGGATATCTTGTACAGTTTCTCTACTTCAACATTGTTTCAGGGGAGCGGGGGAAAGAACTTTGTAAAATGCTTTTCGGGAGTTATGTTATCGCCTATTTTCAAATTGTTCACGAAAAGGTTAAGAAAAAGCTAAGTGTCCCTTAACCAATTGGCCAGGATTGAAGGTCCTCCTATTGGTCTTAAGTTAAGTTAAGTTTTGTCTACTACCACCAATTAATATATTAGGTCCTTCTTCTTTTCGGAAACATTATCAATGCCAATGTATGAAGGTTTCATTTATAAATAATTTAAAGGCGCGTAGAAATCGCCGTGCTGTTCTCCTGTTAAAGGAATGTTCAAGAGATGCTGCGTTTAACCACCAGTTAATATCTTGTTCCTCTCGGAAACCATTTTTTCCTGTATGTAAAGTTTTTTTTGGAATTATAAATTTTTAATAGCCATTGTTCAAGCGTATTGGGCACTCCCGTTTGAGCGTACAAAAAGCTCACTAAAACACTGATGGTAAACGGGTGTCAAAACCTGATGTTAAAGAAAGAGTTTTTCGTTGAAAAGACGCTTGTTTTACTAATGAACCCTCGTTAGTTTGGAATTCATAACGTTTTACAATGCTTCGATACTACAATTTATGTTGGGCGCTACGTTGATTCGACGCGGAAATTTCTTGCCGTCGGTTAAAAAAGATATTCTACTAACCCTGCAATCGGGCCTTGTTTCTCAGTGAAAAACATTGCTTGTGGTATATGATGATTTTTTATTGTTGTTTTTCAATACCAATCGTCAAAGCGCATTGACTCTAGACATAAAGTCCTCCCGTCCAAGCTTACCGAAAGCTAAAAACTCTGGTGGTAGAGGGGTGTTATAACAACAAAAACGTTGGATTTATAATTTTAGAGCTGAACATTTTAGAGAATGGTAGAAACATAAGGTTGAAAAAGATATCCTACTAACCCCGGCACATAAAAGCATTCCACGTGAACAAAAAAGAGTTTGTGGAGATTTTCAAAGGGCCAGGTAAACATTCCATGAAATTGCACTAAACTGCAGTCGTGACATGGCTGTTAGTAAATCAGAAAAGCTGTCTTTGCAAGGTACTGCGCGTGTGACTAGATGATGTCTGCGGAAAAAGGACTCTTAACAGATGAAGCATTTTACTATCAATTAACGTATAAGGGCCCTGTTTCTCTCGAATAACATTGTTCGTGGTATATGGAGCTTTCTTTATAATTAATTTTTTTTAAATACCAATTGTAAAAGCGTGTTCACTATGCACATATAAGGTCTTCTCGTTATAGCTTCCCGAAAGCTTAAAACTTTGGTGGTGGAAGGGTGTCAAAAACTAAACCCAGTTCACCATGGCCTTAACATCCCTGGTAGATGTCATAGAAAGAATTTTCCCTTCAAAAAGAAAGTTTTGTACACAGGAAACTCTGATAGTTACGCATCCACATCTTCCTGCAATGTTTAGATACTACAATCTATATTGGGTGCTCAGCTTCTTCGACACAGAATAGCTTGCGGCCGTCCATGTTGTACACAAACACGTTTTCTTTTCCGATGGCTTCTAAAGCTTGAAACGAGTTCCTTCCTGACATTTTAGTGTGGATAAAACCTGAGGATATGCTCCAATTTAACTACGAGTTTATCTCTAGCAGATAACAACAAATACGTACGATTTACAAAGTTATAACCTTTTAAGCCGGACATTTTTAAGGATGGTACATGTAGTAACGGAAGGTACAAGGTTAAAAAAGATATTCGACTAACTCCGGCACAGGAAAGCCTTCCACATAAAAAGGAAAGAGTTTGTGGAGATTTTCAAAGGGTCAGGTAAATATTCCATATGAAATTGAACTATGCCCACTAGTAAATCACAAAAACTGTCTTTGTAAGGTACTGCACGTGTGACTTGATGTTTTGTACGGGAAATCAACTTTCAACAGATGCAGCGTTTTACTACCAATAAACGTATTTGGGCATTATTTCTCTCGGAAAACGTTTTGCGTGGTAAGGTTTTTTTATTTTTTATTTTCAATACCTATATTGAAAGCGTATTGACTCCACACATAAAGTCATCCTGTTAATGACTCCACACATAAAGTCATCCTGTTAAAGCTTACCGAAAGCTAAAAACTCCGGTGGTGGAGGGGTGTCAAAAACTAAGCCTAATACACCATGCCCTGAACATCCTTGGTAGATGTCATAGAAAGAATTTTTCCTTCAAAAAGAAATTTTTGTGTACAGGAAACTTTGATTGATCCACAACGTGTTGCAGTGTTTAGGTACTACGATCAATATTGGTTGCTCAGTTTCTTCGACACGGAATAGCTTGCGGCCGTCCATGTTGTACACAAACACGGTTTCTTTCACGATGGCTTCTAAAAGCTTGAAACGATGTCCTACCTGACATTTTAGTGCGGATAAAACCTAAGGCCACGCTCCAATACATCTACGAGATGATCTCTCGCTTATAACACAAAATAAGTTGGATTTATAAATTTTTTAAGCCGGGCATTTCACAGAATGGTAGTAGGGAAGGTAGAAGGTTAAAAAGATATTCGACTAACTCCGGCACATGAAAGCCTTCAACTTAAATAGGAAAGAGTTTGTGGAGATTTTCAAAGGGTCAGGTAAATATTCCATATGAAATTGAACTATGCCCACTAGTAAATCACAAGAACTGTCTTTGCAAGGTACTGCACGTGTGACTAGATGTTTTGTACGGGAAATCAACTTTCAACAGATGCAGCGTTTTACTACCAATTAACATATTTGGGCCTTATTTCTCTCGGAAAACGTTTTGCGTGGTATACGAAGGTTTTTTTATATATTTTTTCCAATACCTATATTGAAAGCGTATTGACTCCGCACATAAAGTCATCCCGTTAAAGCTTACCGAAAGCTAAAAACTCCGGTGGTGGAGGGGTGTCAAAAACTAAACGTAATGCACCATGCCCTGAACATCCTTGGTAGATGTCATAGAAAGAATTTTTCCTTCAAAAAGAAATTTTTGTGTACAGGAAACTTCGATTGATCCACAAGGTGTTGCAGTGTTTAGGTACTACGATCGATATTGGTTGCTCAGTTTCTTCAACACAGAATAGCTTGTGGCCGTAAATGTTGTACACAAACACGTTTTCTTTCACGATGGCTTCTAAAAGCTTGAAACGATGTCGTACCTGACAATTTAGTGCGGATAAAACCTAAGGCCACGCTCCAATATATCTACGAGATGATCTCTCGCTTATAACAAAAAATACGTTGGATTTATAAATAAAGCCGGGCATTTCACAGAATGGTAGTAGGGGAAGGTAGAAGGTTGAAAAGATATTTGACTAACTCCGGCACATGAAAGCATTCCACTTAAACAGGAAAGAGTTTGTGGACATTTTCAAAGGGTCAGGTAAATATTCCATATGAAATTGAACTACATGTATGCCGTTAGTAAATCACAAAAACTATCTTTGCAAGGTACTGCACGTGTGACTAGATGTCTTGTACGGGAAATCAACTTTCAACAGATGCAGCGTTTTACTACCAATTAACATATTTGGGCCTTATTTCTCTCGGAAAACGTTTTTCCAATACCTATATTGAAAGCGTACATATTGACTCCGCACATAAAGTCATTCCGTTAAAGCTTACCGAAAGCTAAAAACTCCGGTGGTTGAGGGATGTAAAAAACTAAACCTAATGCACCATGCCTTTAACATCCCTGGTAGATGTCATAGAAAGAATTTTTCCTTCAAGAGGAAAGTTTTGTATACAGGAAACTTCAATTGATCCACAACGTGTTGTAATGCTTCAATACAACAATCTGTATTGGTTACTCAGCTGCTTCGACACAGAATAGCTTGCAGCCGTCCATGTTGTAGACAAACACGTTTTCTTTCACGATGGCTTCTAAAAGCTTGAAACGATGTCCTACCTGACATTTTAATGCAGATAAAACCTAAGGATATGCTCCAATTTAACGACCAGTTTATCTCTAGCTTATAACAACAAATACATTGGATTTACAATTACTTTTTTTAAGCGGGACATTTTTAAGGATGGTAGTAAGGGAAGGTAGAAGGTTGAAAAAATTTCGACTAACTCCGGCACATGAAAAGCTTCCATGTAAACAGGAAAGAGTTTGTGGAGATTTTCAAAGGGTCAAGTAAATATTCCATATGAAATTGCACTAAACTGCGTCGCAACATGGCTGCTAGTAAATCAGAGTAGCTGTCTTTGCAAGGTACTGCACGTGTGACTAGATGATGTCTACGAAAAAGAACTTTAAACAGATGAAGCATTTTACTACCAATTAACGTATAAGGGCCCTGTTTCTCTCGAATAACATTGTTCGTGGTATATGAAGCTTTCTTTATAATTAATTTTTTTTCAATACCAATTGTAAAAGCGTATTCACTATGAACATATAAGGTCTTCCCGTTATAGCTTACCAAAAGCTAAAAACTTTGGCGGTGGAAGGATGTCAAAAACTAAACCTAATTCACCATGGCCTTAACATCCCTGGTAGATGTCATAGAAAGAATTTTCCCTTCAAAAGGAACGTTTTGCACACAGGAAACTCTGATAGTTACGCATCCACATCTTGCTGCAATCTTTAGATATTACAATCTATATTGGGTGCTCAGCTTCTTCGACACAGAATAGCTTGCGGCCGTCCATGTTGTACACAAACACGTTTTCTTTTCCGATGGCTTCTAAAGCTTGAAACGAGGTCCTTCATGACATTTTAGTGCGGATAAAACCTAAGGATACACTCCAATTTAACTACGAGTTTATCTCTAGCTTATAACAAAAAATACGTTGGATTTACAATTTACTTTTTAAGCCGGACATTTTTAAGGATGATAGTAAGGGAAGGTAGAAGGTTAAAAAGAAAAAGAAAAGCCTTCCACGTAAACAGGAAAGAGTTTGTGGAGATTTTCAAAAGGTCAGGTAAATATTCCATATGAAATTGAACTATGCCCGCTAGTAAATCACAAAAACTGTCTTTGCAAGGTACTGCACGTGTGACTAGATGTTTTGTACGGGAAATCAACTTTCAACAGATGCAGCGTTTTACTACCAATTAACATATTTGGGCCTTATTTCTCTCGGAAAACGTTTTGCGTGGTGAGGTTTTTTTATATATTTTTTTCAATACCTATATTGAAAGTGTATTGACTCCGCACATAAAGTCATCCCGTTAAAGCTTACCGAAAGCTAAAAACTCCGGTGGTGGAGGGGTGTCAAAAACTAAACCTTATGCACCATGCCCTTAACATCCCTGGTAGATGTCATAGAAAGAATTTTTCCTTCAAAAGGAAAGTTTTGTATACAGGAAACTTCGATTGATCCACAACATGTTGCAATGCTTCGATACAACAATCTGTATTGGTTACTCAGCTGTTTCGACACAGAATAGCTTGCGACCGTCCATGTTGTAGACAAACACGTTTTCTTTCACGATGGCTTCTAAAAGCTTGAAACAATGTCCTACCTGACATTTTAGTGCAGATAAAACCTAAGGATACGCTCCAATTTAACTACGAGTTTATCTCTATCTTATAACAACAAATACGTTGGATTTACAATTACTTTTAAGCCGGACATTTTTAAGGATGGTAGTGAGGGAAGGTAGAAGGTCGAAAAAATTTCGACTGACTCCGGCACATGAAAAGCTTCCTCGTAAACAGGAAAGAGTTTGTGGAGATTTTCAAAGGGTCATGTAAATATTCCATATGAAATTGCACTAAACTGCGTCGCAACATGGCTGCTAGTAAATCAGAATAGCTGTCTTTGCAAGGTACTGCACGTGTGACTAGATGATGTCTACGGGAAAAGAACTTTTAACAGATGAAGCATTTTATTACCAATTAACGTATAAGGGCCCTGTTTCTCTCGAATAACATTGTTCGTGGCATATGAAGCTTTCTTTATCACTAATTTTTTTCAATACCAATTGTAAAAACGTATTCAGAGGGATCTGTAGGCTCAATTGCTAACCCTATACATTTACTTCTTCAAATTGCGCCTTAATCCTAGAATTCGGATAATTGTGAAATTACCTCAGCGGGTTGAATAAAAACGTCATAGCTATCGCAATTTGCTTAGCAGCCACCATAGTTGCTCTTTGACGATGCCTATTCAAGAAACGGCCATAGAATTCTCAAATTGTGTATTTAAACGAATTCCCTAGCTAGAGGAAATGATGGAGGCACGAAATTGAAGTTTGACTGCTTTAACATACTCCTTTCGTTTTGTATTAATCGAAATACAACATGAAACAATTGGAGGGTACACAGATCAGAAACGTTTCATCTGTACAATTACTTTTGCAAATTTCGCCTTTATCCTAGAAATCGGTATCGAAAGACAGATTGTGTAATTACCCAGGTTTTATTAAAGTACTTTTTCAACAAACGCACACACATCCTTTTTCTTAATTATTTATTTTAAATTTTACACTTTCTTTTCTTCTTATTTTTCTCTTTATTATTTATTCTCGGTTCTTTCTTGATTCTTCTTCAATTTTCCTGTAATTAAAAAAATATACGCTTTGAACAGGAGCTGTAGACTATAAAAGGTAAAAGGACAAATACGAAAATAAGGGAAATACTGTACCTAATAGAGACTTATTGTCACCCCCATATGTCATTTTCATGCACCTTGTTTATGAATTTAACTAAAGATCACCTTTTGGAAGTCCCAGTAATTATTTATAGTCACCCCACAATTCTTTATCAGAGTGAAGGGACTTAACTGCACGAAAAACTCAACCCTACTGATGGTCACAACTTCAGTAAGTTCTCCATCTCCAAGCTTATTATACAGTAGTAATGAAATTTTTAAAAGTACTTATTTAGACATACCTTTAAAAAAAAACGTCAAAATCGCCCCACGTTGATGGGCCCACTCTTACAAGTTTCAGGATGGAGTCTGGCTCAATGGGTACCACCCTCTTCAGCCGTGCTGAGGTGTGCACCCATTGAGCTGCTGATTGTGAGTGCTCGACAAAGTTTCTATATTCAATTACGCCTCCCCAGTGACTCTGAAAGAAAAGGTAAACAATAAAAAAGACTTTTTATATCCTTATCTAACTAAGGTAAATCCCTTGACAAAGTATAGACTGAATATCAACTTCCCACGCCTTTCACCGCTCACGTGGCCGCGGGTTTAAAGCACAGCTAAACAAGTACGTAGTACAACACTTTTTTTTATGTGTGTCAAAACAGCACAAAAAGAGCAAAGTCACAACATTTGTTACACCCGCGAACCGCCGTTTTTGTGTAGCTGTAAACCTGCCACCAAGTTCGCCTGTTGACATTTTCCTGGGGAAACGCGAATTTTTCAACAAGCGACTTGTAGAGCAGGAGCGTCGCTAAATCTATTAATGCCTTATCGCGAGTTAACATTACAGTAAAGCAAAAAAATAGAACAGAAGCAGCATGGATTTGCCAAAAATATTCATTGTCGAACATTTACAGGCCTATTTACCCCCTCCGCCTAACTAAAACCATAGAGTTCATCGCCTCAAAACAAAAACAAGGCGAAATGTTACATAATCAAACCGCTCTTTTTTTAAGCAGAATATTCCCCCAGTGTTAATCAATTTTCAATGTCGTTTCTTTTAGTTTCATGGGTTCCTGTGTAGTCTAAGGGGCTGTGTCATAGCGGTCCAGTCCAATTTGTTTAGTTTTTTCTTATTACTTGCCATTACTCGACAAAATTCACAGCCTCGTGACAAACAATCATGTATCCCGAGGTTAAATTTAAATATACAAACAACAGAGATAAACTTTGAATAACTGTTAGGCTAAACAGTTTTCAATAGCATCCGTGTTTATCTTCTTCAATTGTCAGTGTTTCAAGCAGTTATCTTAAGATTTCACGTAATTCGGTGAACAAGTCCTAGTGGCTGAATTTGGCTAAAGTATTTTGTAACACAGCTCCTTTTACGAAAATAATGGAATTGAATCTCCAAAACAAAGGAATGAAACATCAAGACTGAGCCCATCTTTTTGGTGTCCCGCCTGCCATAAATACAAAAGCATGTACAGGAAATCAAAACCATACCAGCCCAAGACTTTCCTCCGCGCTCATTGTCAGATGTACTTTGGCGATGTATTTTTCGCTGTAAAAACAAACATAACATGATCAAAAGAAAAATCCTTAAGAATAACCTGATTAAACGTTCCCACCATTCTAGTGACCCTCTAGTAGTAATCATTTTGCCATCAGTCATAGAAATTTTGACATGTGCTTGCTAAAAAGAAAAACAACTTATGTTATAACTAGTTACACACTCTTGATGTTTTGAGTAACATATTATAAATAACGTTTTGTTGCAAAGAAATAATTGGAATTTAGGCATTTAAGTTCTGATCATAGTTATTAGTTTGTGTCCCCATTCAGTACCACTGATACTAGAATGACTAGACAGGTTAACAAAGAGTATGTATATGTGTGTATGTGTATGTGTGTGTGTACACGAGTATGAATGATTGTATAGTATGTATGTATAGAGCTATTCCTTGGGTGCCCAGTCTACTATGCTCCACTGAAGTGTTAAGGTTTATTCCGTTAACTCATGCACAGCAATTAGGACTATGGATTGTTTTTACAAGGTTTGACTTATTATGTTCTATAAGCAATAAGGGAAAAGTAACATAATGGTAAAAGAATGGTAAAAGCAAACAATCCAACGATGACAACCTTTTTTGAAAGGTTGGGTTAATCTAATCATTACAGCTGTACATTTCTACAAAAAATTCATCTCACCTTGCACTGTGGCCCTTTGATATTGCGTGAAAAGGGAGACTTCTTTTCCTTCTCTGTTTGCAACAACGGAACCTGCATTACAGAATGGACACTCGTCCACCTCCTCAATGGCAGAAAACACTGTCAATCGGTTAACATTGTGAAACAATCCACCTAATGAACCAGGTTGGTCAAAAGGGACTTCTGTATACGACAGACATTTTGGCCTCCACTCTGTTTGTTGATGGTTGGACACGGCTAGGATTGAAGGAAATTGTCATGTTAATTGTGATGTACATGCACTGCATACAGGTCCTGAGGAACATACTTTAAGTGAGGTCGTCTCTCTCACAGTGACCATCTCCCTTAAGAATTCACTTTCAGGAAGCGACCACTAAAAAAATGGTTTTATTGCTCACTCATTTACTTTTCCTATCTTTAATAAGTGACCGCCAATAAATTGTAAGAAAATCACTACTCAGATGTCACAAAAGTTCAATTTTTAAAATAACAGTAAACAGAACATTAGATATTTAAACTAAAATTGTTACTCTGAAAGAAATTAGTAAGTGGAAGAATAATCAGAAGAATAATCAGGTGGTTTTACAATGAACACATTCCTAAACACAAATATTCAGCAAGGCATGTACAGTGTTATTACCAGGATTTTCTACTTTGGGGTCCACAGGACCCATAGAGAAGCTAAAAGGGGGTCACGAGTGACAAAAGAGGGTCAGCATTTTTTTTAAAATTTACTTACATGTGCAGCTCTGAGTTAGAGTTAATACCTCATACTTTTTTAGATAATAAATGTTTAATGTGTGAATGAAGACGCCATAACCAATAAAATTTTGGTTTACATAAAAAGAAATGTACGTATGTTACAAATGGCGTGTATATTTTCTTTCTCTGCGCCCTTGGGACCCCTCAGGCTAATTCTAGTGCAGCATTTCCTGAGAGTGTGGCAATGCCGCAATGCTGCGGTCTGGTAAGAACACTGCATGTACAAAAGGTAGACACCTAGTTGCATGAACCTTCCTTGTATATTTGCCTAGCCTTACTTGATAATGCAAAAAAGGTTATTTTTTACTTAGTTGCTGACTATTGGGATTATTTTATTTCACGCGAACAGCCACTTCCCATAAGCGATCATTTTTCTTGATGGACATGTATGAGAGAGTTTCATAACTGGGAGAGTGAAGTCAGGTTGATTTGAAAGTACCTTGAAAGGGCCATACTTCAGTTTATAAATGTACTTGTATACTACCTTGAACCATACCTAACTTAGAATTCTTTATGTTCTTTATAGTACTTTTTAGTGATGGAGCTTCCTAATAAAAGATTGTTATTATTATTATTATTGTTGGCATTTATTAACAAATTCAGAAATGAAGTCAGGGCATGATTCACTTTCTAGTGAATCCAACAGAAATTTGGCATGTCCACAGCTACGTCCACAGGTAATGCATTTGACGCCCTGTGAACTTCTTGTTAAAATGCCCCAGGAACTTGAGGGTGGCCTCACACACACAACCTTTGCATTAACATTGAGAAATGCCTGGTGTTTACCATCATAGTCATCGTCATCAGAATCAGCAGCTGTAAAAGTAAAGAACAAGACAGTAAAAACCTTCTAAAAGTCTAAGTGGTTATTGATTATTGATTCATTGTGGTAGTACACTTTAGCAAATTTTAACATCGTTTTTAGCACCGAAGAGTCACGTTTAACAAATGCCTCTATGTCAAGAATTACTCAGCACTGAAGTTCTATCACTCTGGCAAGTTTCATGCTTGTACTCAACAAGAACAACAAGGTCACAAAAGTGAGTGGTGAGGCTGCAAGGGGAGTGGAAAGGGGATAGAGTGCCTGCTGCAGTTACGCAATATTTTCATTTTCACTCTGGTGCCCAATTAATCTATATTGTTATTTAAAGTTTAATGCCAATCAAAATGCAAACCCAATGCAGTGTTCAGTGCAAACTATAATATGTACATTATAATATGTATGTCATGGAAGTCATGGAATTTGACAATAAAATGAGTCACCTTACTGCATGGACTAGTTTATAACTCTGACAATATTACACATATTAGGGTTGAATACATGCACATTTCCAGTAACGACTTGAAATTGGCAGTGACAAGAATTTATTACACATAACTGTAAAATGTTAACTAAATACTGTATGTAGTTTTTGATGTTTTACAATAATTGGTTTGATAGGGTGACAAAACGGACGTCCTTTTCCTCTGCCACTGCTGAGTCTTCACAAAAGAGACGTCTGGCATCTCAACGAGCCCATTTTTTTCCATACTGACAACGTTTGCACCCAAAAACTTCCCACATTCAGATTTTTTCCAAACTTTTTTGCTGCAGTTAGATAATGACCAACTCATGTCAGAAAAGCAAAAAAAATTGGGGGTCACCATGCTCGCTTCGGACAAAAAGCATATTGGAAATGTTATGTTTTTAGAAGCTTTGGCTTTGTAAGGCAAAATCAGCTTTCTTGCTACAGTACAAGGAATAAATTAAATAAGTTACATGGAGGGCTCTAGATAACGCTGATTTATTGATTTCATCGCATATAGGGCTATTTAGTATTCCCTCTTATTTGTTTTATTTACTTCTTTTTGTTTTTCTGTCCACTGACTAAGTCAGTGTGACGGGGGGCCGGGGCGTGTGGGGCTCATGGCTGGGGACCGGGGATTTGCCAGTAATGGAGTAGTCCATCTGGGGGCCGGCTGATCACAGTGGAGGCCCCTGGATATCCCAGGTACCCAACCTCCATTATGCGAGGCAGTAGGTTAACAGGTATTATAGATTCTTATAGATTCAGAAGGATAAATGTACAGGGTTAAAACTTGGCAGTCGCACGGTCGCCAGTGGCGATTAAAAAATGTCCAGGGCCACTAAAAGTTGAAGTTTGATCGCCCGAAGGGTAACTATGATTGGAGAAAAAAAAGAAGAAGAAGAACAATAAAATAAAATGTTCTTTCCTCGGAGCAATTTTTTCTTTTCTTTCCTTCCTCAACTCTAAGTTCATCAATGTAGTAAAAGTTTAGTTCTAAACTAAAGTGCAAGATCGAGTCTTTAGATCGCTCTGATATGTAGATGCCATTTTGAGTTCATTGATACGTGACTCCAGACTTACCCAGAGTTCTATGCGGTACGTTTTTTAAACATGAATATCGGCAAAATCACTCAACAAAAATTGTGTTCATTAAAACAGTTCAGACACATCAGTGTAAATGAACATTTAATCCATTTCTGGGGGCATAAGTTAAAAGCCGTGGGGCATTTATTCAAGTAAAAATGGTTTTAAAATTTTTTGTGTTAGTAGAAGAAATTCAACAAATTTGTCCCGAGTTATAAATCCTTCGCCTGTGCTTGTAAATAGCCAACTGGTTTGTCTCCTGCCAGTTGGGATTCTTAAAACATGTTATGTTTCATTTGCAATATTTGTTTCAGTTGTTTGAGTGGCATGCCTGTGAAATAGCTGGTCTGTCTTAAGGCAGTACCGAGGATAGTTAAGCCCATTGACCACTATAATTATCAATTGTTTTAATTTTATTTTATATTTATCATGTCTTGTTGAAATCGAGCTTGATAAACAACCCGTGATTTGGGAATGAGACTATTTTAGCAACACCAGATGTCACAGCGACTGAAGTGATGTCAGAAATCTCTAGTGACACTTCATACCCATCGCTGTGGTAGTCGCTTACCCGCTGCACAGAATAATTTGCGTGAATGGACACAGAACAAACGCACAGCGATTGGGAAGAGAATTGACCGCTGGTCTCCCCTATGGCATTCCAACACCGCCAAAATTCAAACTCTGCCATTTATTCACGTATACGATCATTCAGTTACAACATTCAAATATTACAGTCAAACATTTATACATTCAATTACAACATACAAGACGGCCGTTCAAAACACACTCGCAACATTCAAACGTACACTCCAAACATTCAATCACTCAAGTTAAACAATCAAGTTAGTCATTCAAAATCCACTTACAACATTTGGACATCCACTTCAAACAAGCGTTTATTCAATTCCAACGCTCATTTCGGACATTCAACATTCAATTCGAAAGTTCCATTTAACATTCGATTATTCGATCCAAACGTTCAATCCAAACATGCAATTCGAACATTCAATCCAAACATTCAATTCGAACATTCAATCCGAACATTCGATTCGAACATTCAATCCGAACATTCAATCCCAACATTCAATCCAAACATTCAATTCGAACATTCAATCCAAACATTCAATTCCAACATTCAATCCAAACATTCAATTCGAACATTCAATTCCAAAATCCAAACATTCATCGTTCCCAGGGCCATACGACAAACATCCGGGGTTTTTTTCACCAGTGGAAAGGCGGGAAAATAAAAAATCTGTTGCAGTGGTTGTACGTGTGGCTTACGAAATTTTACAGCAAGAGTTTTCAGCCTTTTTTCAAAGATTTATATGAGGTAAGCGTTTATTTATCGCTATCTATATTTTGCACCTTTGTGTTTTACTGTTTGTGTTTTTTTACTGGTCATCTGCAGACATGTACACGCTGCCGACACTGTGTAGATCCAGTACGAGTCGATGTTGACGTCGCTCGTGATTTTTCGCGATTCCAACGTCTGGAACAAAAATTTCTGTCAATATCTAAGTGTGAAAAGTAATTTTCCCTCATACATGTAGGTATACTAATACATATTCAATTGGAGTACATTGTTGGCTCACCAATATGGCGGCCGGACTGTAAACACTCCCCAGGGGGGGTACTTGCAGTATACATGACGGGGGGGTCCGACGGAGCTTCATATTGCGAACCCAAAAAAATGCATGAGCATGAAATTTAACACCCAAAAAAAATACCTGGCATCAAAATTTTCTACCCCAAAAAGTACAAGACCTAGCACCTCGATACTGATTTATTCAATCAAACAGACTTTTAAGACCTAAAAAAATACATGACAGATCTCTTGAGCCAAAAAAATACCGAGGGTGTAAATTTTCAACCCAAAAAAATACGTCGGACCTCCCCGTCATGTATACTGCAAGTACCCCCCCTGGGAAACACTCCAGCTTACTTTGGTCATCTAGCTCGCAAACAAACATTTTCATAAACACTTTTCCTGCTTTTTTAACTTCTCCAGTGACAAAAAAATCACAAGATCAAAGTATTTTTTTGAGTTCAGAAATAACTGATCACATATAACCAAGTGATGAAATAAATCATCACCTACCATTTGACCAACAATGTTGTTGTTCTTTCCTTTAGCGAATCATGTCAGAGCTGCAAAGATGTAGGGAACTTTTAACTGACCTACATACCCGAGTCACCCAATTGGAGAGAGGGCAGGCTACCGCACCGACAGCACTTAGGCCATTAGACACAACTTCCCATGCAGGGACAAGGCAAGCCACAACAGCATCTTTTATTAACCAGCCTCTGAGCCAGTCTGCAACTACAGCAGTTTCTTCTGTGCCTTCACCAAACCAACATATGACAGCATCCAATAGGCCCTTTGTCGGAGTAACTGCAGGAGCAGCAGCTTTGGGTGGGACTCCTACTAGAACACAAGCTGAGCTGGAGCACCAGCGTGTGTTTGGCTACATGCCCAGAAGTGTGACACAAGGAGCTACATCTAGAAGAAAAGCCAGTGGCAGGGGCCAACAGCCATCTGCTAAAAAGAGAAAATACAATCCAACCTGGACCAGGGTATTTGTTTGCCTGGCCAACACTGGTGATGACAGGATGCCATCACAAGCTCAGTATCGGGTGCTAAAAAAGGCGTCCCTTGGTGAGAGGAACATCACCTTCAATTTATCAGATAATTCTTTTGAATTTGACTTTAAACTGAAAATGGAGTTCCCGAAATTGGAGATGGCTGGGGGATATGTTCTGATGTGTAGCCACAGTACAAGCCGTGCTTTGGAAGAACTGAAGCCACCCTATAATGTCCATCGATTAAAAAGGGAAACAGGCCAATGCAAAATTTTCATCAGGCCATTGCAGAGTGACCTTGATCTTACCCCAGATGCCTGTGAGGAAGAAAAAGAGGTAAAGTTATTACTAACACAATGCCCCTCCCTCCCCCTTCTTTCATCTTATTGGCTCCTTAAATGAACTACAGTGTGACAGGGGTATAATATTGCTTTTTAATGTTGTGTATCACAAAATTCAAATCAGCATCTTTGCTTTTTCTTTGATCCTGACAGGAAGAAGACACCGTTGAGCAGTGCTTTGTTTGTAAGAAATATTTCTATCTTGCAGAACTGTCCGGGCATTTGAATGAATGCAAGTAAGTATGTGCCAAAGCCTGTTAATGAGCAAGGCTAAACAGTGCTTTTGTTTTTTCAAACTCAAGGACCTTCGGGGCTTACATGTAGCTCAACTGTAATGGGCTATTTTTGCATAGGGTTTTTTTAATTTACCTTTGTGAGAGAATTTTGGTGAAAATTCATTCGCCTGTCAATTTCCCTTATCTGTCCATGATCTCACTCCATGCCCCTCCCTCCCCCCTCCCTGTCCATTCTCATGCTTTTCATCGATACATAAGGAGGCAGCGTGGCCGAGCGGTTAGAGCGTTTGACTTGCAATGTGGAGTCCCCGGGTTCAAGTCCCGCCCAAGCCGCTAGCTGAACTTGTTCTTGGTAGTCCCAAGTTCAGATTCTCAACCACGCTTGTAAATAGCCAGCCAGTTGGTTTGCCTCCGGCCATATGGGATTGTTAAGGATGTTATGTTTATTTGATTTATTTGTTTCTGTCATTTGCTCTGCCCCACTAGCCTTTGTGCTATAAATACTGCCGAGGGTAAATAAAGGTTATTATTTATTATTATTATTATTATTATTATTACAAGTGAGACCGGGAAACAATATTATAATTATTAGTTAATCATTAGTAATACACCTCTTATCAAATTAGAACCAGTGTTTCATAAATTTTAAATAAGCCTCTGTTGTAGGTAATATAAACTTAAATATCTAAGCAATTTAAATGCTTTATTCAATAAGTGATTTGAAACCGGGATACTATAGTGCAATACGTTTTCTACAGTGTAAGACGCTCTCATACTCATATTTTTCTCCTTATATGGTAAAATGACGCTATAGTTGAATGATGATGATTTGCTTGATTTTTCTTTCTTGACTGTCCAATAGTGGTAGTTACTCAGAAGGAGTAGCTTACTGGAGTTAATATGAAATATAATTTAAATTACTGTAAAAGTTCTAATAGTCCTGCTCTCTAATACGCCTTCTTACCTACTACTTGCTAATTACAAATAAACTATTTGCTTACAATTATGTCATGACATTGGGGCTTGAAAATTATTTTATGTTTCGACTGATGCCGGGTATTATTTTACTGCCAGAGGAAGATGCGAAGAAATGCAGCATTATGCATGTAATTACTTACATGTAATTCAGGTGAATCAATTTATTCATCTATTTTAAGTACCAATCAGTCAATCAATCAACCACTCAACCAACTGGCTGATAAATCAGTCAATCAGTCAATTAAAAAATCAATCAATCAATCAATCAATCAGTCAATCAATAAATCAATAAATAAATCAATCTGTGACTTCAGTGTTGCCAATGCGAATAACAAATGGTCCAGTAATGACTAGTGACTTTATTTGATGCACAGATTATGACTCACTCTCTTACTACCCCAGACCGTGATGGCAGTAGATCTCGAGACTTTAGTTCTTTTTGGTTTGATGATTTGTCATCAATAAGCATTGTTACTGATTGCCATAATCTGGTACCAATGAAAAACAAAAGGAATAGCCTCTTCCTAAATCATTTCAGAATAGTCTGAAACCGAACAGGCAATGAACTGACAAAAAGGGATCAGACTGTGGTGAATCAGTCAATCGATATAGTTTTCCCCATAAAGAGAATTCAATCAAATAGGTCTGACTCTTCATTCCTGGGATAGTAGTGGGGTGGGGATACTCCCCCAAAAAGAGACATGGGGCAGGGTGTGCTCATCAGATATTTTGAAGTAGAGCCCTAAAAGGTGTACTCCAGGATTCATTCCATTTTCATACATCATCCACTTAGTAGTACTGAGGGGTTAGTCAAGCTAATCAATGACATCAAAATGTTAAGCAGAAAAAGACAAAAAAATATATAACCTTATTTCAAAACTGCTCTTCAAATTTTTTATTTGAATTGATAAAGTGTGTCTGGGAATATAGCTAAAAGTACAAATTTCTTAACCAAACCCGTAATAATAAACTGCCATATTTTCCTGACATCAGGTTGATGGAATAAAAACCTGTAAGAAAAACAAAGCAGATTTTAATTATCGCAATTACCAATAGTAGGACAGTCAGTGTGCACGCGCCAGAGAAAAATGAGAGACTGCTCGTAGTCTATGAGAATGGTACCAACTTGGGCCGGTACGACTTCAGATCGACTCCAAATGCTTACCTCTGTTTACACGAAACGTACGAAACATGAAGCTAGTATAAAATAATTATCATCTTAGGCTGTGTTTACATGAGTGATTTCATCCCAAGACGGCTTTCATATCGGTGTCTGGTCATTTACCTGTAAGTTTTTACATGCTTTGGAGCTGAAATGGTGTTTACCCTGGGACGATTTCATCCCAGTGCTGAAGACCGGGATGAAATAGTCCCAGGGTGAACACATGTCAGCTCCAAATCATGTAAACATTTACAGGTAAATGACCAGACACCGCAATGAAAGTCACCCCGGGATGAGATAAAAGTCATCCCGGGATATAGTCACTCATGTAAACAGGGCCTTAGGCTGGTTTAACTCATCACTGCTGCTGAACCAATATGAATGACTCAGAACGGTTTGAAATCAGACTGGGGTGCCACTTAAGCATGAACAGGGTTCCAGTTGGTCTGAGATATTTGTTTTGGGTATGCACGTTTAATAAGTGGCGTTGGAGCATTCCAAGCTGTTGGATAATAGATAAACTGGATTTTTAAGGATGGGATGGTTGCAGACAATATTAACACAAACAGAGTTTAGATTGGTCTCAGGTAAACACTTCATGCCAGTCTGACTTTCAGACCGGTCTCATGTAAACAAAATCGTACCAGTCTGAGTTTGCACCAGTCTCATGAAATCAGGGCGTTACTGCCCCTGGGTCTCTGAGGATGTTGTTAAACATTCTTGAGAGCTGCTCGACTTTAGGCTAAGGGGGTGTTTACATAATACCAGCATGATTTTCATTCTGGTACAAGTTCCTCCCGATTTCCTCTTGTTTCTCTGTATTTGTTTAATGATTACAGCACAAAATCTCATAACTGTACAAGTCATACCTGTGTGAGCTTGCCCCAGTAGTGGTACTGGGTCACAATAATCACTGTGGTACGGAAACCCATACATGGTATAACTGTTTGATTCCTTCTGCATTAAGTTTTAACCCTTTAACCATCAAGAATAAATCTTACATCACTGTGAAAAATGGATTTTGTGAGGTTTTCATCACCTACCCCAATGGAAGTCTTGATGGAACACTCATGTAAATGTTGTGATTTAATTTTATCCTTGGTTCAACTTTTATTTTCCTTTGTGAGTATTAGGATTGCCAATTTTCTTTTTCCGAAAAGGCTGTTTTAGCCACCCTGTCTTCTATGTGTTTACATGACAATATAAAACAGATCATGCTCAAATTCCACACTACAGAAATTTGTGCTTGTTCTCACACACTTAAAGGCAGATGGTTTAAATATCTGGTATATTTGAATGATTTTAAAACTGTTTAACTGTGCTTAATTATGTTTGACTGGGTTCAGAAATTGGAAGCAAACACTGCCATATGCATATTATTGGTTTAATTGTGTTCAACTACCGAACCCAAATTAAACCGATCATTGCATTTGACCCAGTTCATTTTACTGAACAGTGAGATAGTACATAAGCTGGGATAATTATATGATTGATATCTTCCATGTGCATACCTTCACTGTAAGAAAAGCTACATCACTGATCACTGCTGACATATACATGCCTAGTATAGATAAAAAAAGGATCAGTGGAAACAACAACTTCAGGGCTAAAAATTGACAGTCTCCTGGTTGCCAGTAGCAATTTAAAACTGACCAAGGCCACTAAAAGTTGAGGTTTGTTTTTATTGACATGTGACTCCAGTCTTACTTAGAGTTCTACAGTATGTGGTACTTTTTCCACATGATTATTGGCGAAATCCCTGGATAAAAGACTTACTTTTCACCCCGGTTGGGAGGGGTCTATTCAAGTAAATATCATTTTAATTTTTTTATTTAGACTAGAGGATTTTGAAAGCCACTTTATCTAAATGGCCTGGTCCACTATACTAAGCAAGCAAGTGAAAACACCCTGGGGACAAGGTTGGAATTCAAGGATACTGGCCCGAGTTGCAATTCAATGATTCAAGCACTGAAGCTAATTTTTTACCCTGCAAATTATGGAATAACTTAACCAGTAAAAGTAGAGAATGAGATGTACATAAAAATTACATCCACCTGCTTTGAACTCGATTATCTTACGCATATTTTCCCAAAAGTGATCAACACATAACTTTTAATAAAAGTTTTACATGTACCTAATTCGAAATTTAAATTTGTTGTTTGTCATCAAATCATGCCAACTATAGCTTTGAACCTTACTTAATCTAAGAAACACTCGTGAGTCATTAGATGTATATAAATAATTTGTAAGCAGTGAAGAAAAGCCCAGCTAATAAACAAATGGAGTTGGAGATAAAATAAAGTATGTTATGTGTTATGTTATGTTGTTATGAGATGTTTACAACACGTAAGCTTAAATGATGCTACACAAAAGAATTTAAGCTTATCTGCCAGTATCAACATTAGGAGAATAGCCTGACCTTCTTGCTTTAAGCAATAGCTGTTTGAAACATTATTTTTAACAGCAACGCTGTAATTAAAGTTACTGAAAACATAAAGGATGCGATGCTACACTTTTACTTGGCCAACAAACAACATACGATTCACAGACGAGTGTACAAAAACTACATCACTTCATATAACGTTTATCTTAAGACTTACGAAACTTAATAAACTTTAGTTACCAACCTAAGTGTCTATCTTTCGGCTTTTTGCTACCGGAACGAAAATGGCAAATTATTTAAGCACTGGACTAAGGCATGTACTAAAACCCGAAACAACGAAACGAAACCACCGAAACGAAACCGCCGAAACGACCGAAACCACCGAAACGACCGAAACGAAACAGCCGAAACCACCGAAACGAAACGGCCGAAACCACCGAAACCAGCAAAACCACCGAAATGAAATGGCCGAAACCACGGAAACCAGACGGCTGAAACCACCGAAATGACAGTCTTCTCCGCAGCTCGAGCATTGGGTAACATTCCAAAAAAAACGGTTCCTAGTTCTTCTGTAGCCAAATATACCCTGGGTACCAGAAGTTACTTACTTTGCCTTCCCCTCCCCCCCCCCCAATGACAACAGATAAAAATACCTCTCAGGGCACCCATGGTAGTATCGGCTCCCCGATATTTTTAGTCTTGCCATGTATCCTACTACTAATAGGCAGACTAACAATCACTAACAGGGAACCTGCAGCTGATTTCCTGTCCCTACTGCGCAGTCTCGGGGTTTGTTTTCCTTTTGTGTTTTGAATTTGTTACGTTACGCTTGGGTAATAGCGTACATGAAGTGATATAGTCCGCCATTACGTTTCGTTCAGGGATGCTGGACAAGCTGAAGACACGTCGGATTGGAATGTTGGATTGGAATATCTGTCCCCAATAATGAAGAAAAAGGTAAGTTTCTCTTGGAATGTTATTTTTGCTAGTAAACATCCCTTCGTGTGAGACTCACATACGCATTGGAGGCGGACATCGCGCAGTACGGACTGGCAATCATCAAATAGGTAGTATGGGTTGATGTGGGCGTTCAATATTTCCTAGTGTATAAGTTATACTTTATTAGGGTATTCCCCCCCCCAGGAATTAGGATTTGCAATACCAAATTCAAAGTCAACAATCTTTTAATAAATACATTTTTTTCTGTTGTTTGTAAACGGAACGTTTCATCACCGGCACCGTCCAACACGTACTATCACATTATAATTGCTTCTAGGAAAGAGATACAATTGTTTACCAACAATGTGTCTTAGTATCGACGATGAGTTGTTTATTACACATGAAAGTTATAGCACATTCAAAGAGTCAAGTTATCCTTGTTGTCGTTTACCAAGCGTATCAATCAATCACGTTCATGGCGAAATGTGAACAAATAATAAAGTTGAAACAGTGAAGACAAATATCATTCTAAACGTCTTCATTTCCCTACAACTACAACATTAGAAGTGACGAATTGGTAATTGGCAAGACTCGCTAAGACGTATAGGCTTCTACTACCAAAAACCTGCTGCTCGTTATTAGAAGCTGAGAATTGTCAGTACACAAAATGGTTTCACCAAACGAGCAAAAATACCTCAACAAACTGCTGTGGAGCAGCATAAAATTTCTTTTGTACAAATGATTTACTATAACAGGTGATTTACTAAAACAAAAAAGAAAAGAACTTAAAAACGAGATCTTGGGTGAGGGGCTAATGAAATGTCTGACGAGTCTGCGAATTCTAACTTTTCTTACATCAAACCCAATTAAAAAATAACCTTATATCAAACCCAATTAAAAAAAATTGAACGGCTAACGTGTTTACTTGATTCGACTGACTTGTATTATCACATATGATCACTTAAACTTTAAGACTGAGTTTGTGAAAGTTTAAACCATAAATTCAAACTCATTCTCGAGCAGCTTCCAGTGTACTGCAGTAAGTTTTGGCTTTATTTCAGGAGGGATTCTTAGCGCTGATGGAAGAAAGTCTTGGTGCTTTCTTTTAACACAGCTTGGCTTCAGGTGGTAGTGGCAGTTTTGTCGTTCCAGGGAGACCTTGAGACCTCCATCTGGCTTCTTGAAAGACCGGTATTCTCTGTTTACCACACAAAAGTCGTGCGGAGGTGGCGGGACATGCGGAGGTACTCGTATCGCCTGGCCACAGCCGTAACACATTCTGACTTGGGTACCCTCCAGAGCCTTTAAGGAGAAATAGTCATCATTAGTGGTTGACGACCCTGATCCCGACAATTGTAGTAGTGCAGAAGCTGCCATGGAGCTGGAATCGTCAACCGGAAGGCGGTTTGATGTTGTAGCTGGACAGGAGGACTGGATTTCCATTAGTGGTCCTCTGTCGTTGTTAGCTCTGCCTTTCCTTTTTGTCACCCCTTTCTTTCCAGCAGATCTTGGCAAATCATTACTCACAAGGTGATATGGGTCAGGCTCATTTCTCTTCTTTCCCACTTTTGCCAAAAACTCTGGAAGGCATAGTTCTTGTTCTGCAACTGCCAATGAGTGGGCGCAGATCATAGCTGACTTGAACTTTTGACACGAACATTTTAGACCCCCTCCTGGATTGACGCTAACTTGGCAGGGTGGTGCACATTCACCATCATAGACGAGCCGTTGTGTTCCGCTTTTGTCCCAGGGCACTGACAACACTCCTTCTTTTTCTTCCAAGATCTTCGATGCAGAACACCACATTTGCTGGAGGTTGCTGCCGGACAACGTCGTGATTCTACAGTCCTGATAGGGTACGGAAAGGGTGGTGTGATTTGCACTTCCCACTGACTCGGAGCCTTTGTCAACTGACTTTGCAATCTTGTCGAGTGGGCTGTTTAAGCAGCGCTTGATGTGTGCATCGCGTTGGCCTGAATTCATCCCCATCCATTTGTCAGCTTCAATTTCTAGGTGCTTGAAATCAGAACTCAATCGTAGCTCTCCCATCTCGTGTACTGCCTTTACCAACTCTTGCTCTTGGCTTTGGACAGCAGATTCCAAAGAGATACAGAAATCTGCCCATTCTTTCTTTCTGCCGGCATTATTCTTGACCATGCTGTTACAACATTCTGGCGTGTTTTGAGTATAGAATTCCGGAGGGCTACCAAGACCTGCTTTTTCACGGACAGGAGCGATCACGTTGTCTTTCATGACCATTGCAATGTGGCGTTTGAACCACGAGTGGAACTGGGGCTCACCAGAATGCTGGGTGGCTTCTAACACATGCCACTCTGTTTCCAAAGCGTCAAGCATCTCGTCAAATTCTTCGGCTGAAGTGGCATCTACGAGTGCTTTTGTTTTTGAATCGCCCTTGCGCCTTCCGAATACTGTATTCAGAATGTTTTGCCGAGCATCGCTTTTAAAGGATAGCTTGCACAACTTGCCCTCAATATTCTCTGACAGGTGAATCTTGCATCTAAGATGGACTGCATCTGGGAGTTCGCACACAAACGCATTAGCCAAGTTAATTTCACCGTCCGTTCCGAACGCTGTCAAGGCTTCAAAGCTCTTGCAGTGGGTCTTGAGATTACTTGCCAAATAATGGTAGTCTTCAAATTCTTTCGTCATATGGATAATCGACGGCCCAATGATGACTGGATGTTTTCCAGATTGTTTATTGACAAACATCTGGTGCTGAAAAGAGGTAAGCGTAACGAAAAAGTTACCACAATTGAAGGTGGCATCAACACCGAGTACTGAACCATACTTTTGGGATGCACACATACGAGAAAGCTGGGTGAGCTGAAAGTCTGTTGCTTGAAATGATCGGGGTCGAGTACGGCTCTTTGATGTCGACCGCTGAAATGCAAAATCTCTAACAAATGTTCCCTTGTTCAAGAGTTCCAATACGTCGTAGAATTCATGACGCTGTGATTGCTTACCCTGGTCCTGCGACTGGTGCGTTTTCTTTGTAATCTGTTGTTTGAGGTTGTATGCCTGTTTACGATTTCTAGGCACATCAGCCACTGCTTCAATACCAGAGCTTCCTCCACCCTCTTCAAAGCATTCTTCTACGGCCTTTCGACAAGTCTCAGTGGAGCATTTTTTCTTTAGCTTGTGAAGAACCGGACGCGATGTGCGCATGTAAGGCGAAGCATTTTTATCTTTTGCATTCCCATGCTTTGCTAGCTTCACGGGTACTTCGATGCCTCCTTCGAAATAGTATTGGACAACTGCCAACGGCATTACTTTACCTTCACAATCTCGCACTGTTGCAATCATCTTTCTAAACTCTGGGGTGTGAGCGTGGCGAAAATAGTTACGACACAAGGTGTAGATGTTGTTGTCCAAGTGCTGGATGTCTCCTAGCTCACCTTGATACTCCTCGGCTGTCAACATACCAGTGTCATCTTCAACTTCAATGCAGTATTTTCGTCTTGGTTTGCTGTGGCCAGTCCAGCTACCATTATCATCTCCATAGCTGACAATGTCTGCTTCCAAAGACGTAGTGTCAACAACAAATGCCGCATGATGTCGAACTCCCCGTGGCACACGTTTGCAGACTTTTTCATCGGGCGTATCTTCTCCCACAATAATGCCAAGCAGGCGCTCTGCAGTAAAGCCTTTCACAGCCCTTTCCAACATCGGCTGGGAACTAGGATCATCATTTTCCTTTTCATCTTTTTGGCAAGACGACCTCCCCACTGTATCACTAGTTATCATACGTTCTTCATACGCTTCTGTTTTGACGGCATCATCAACTTTACTTACTCTCTTGTGCTGTCCAATAACACTTGCTTTGTCGGTATCATCTAATTCACTCAATCCACCAGTATCATCAGCGCCTGTTAAGCTGTCATTATCTGAGCTGGAGTCCACATATACTGGTTCTGCTTTACTCCCCTACAAGAGTGAGCCATATTTATAATTAGAATTAAACTTTCTTTGGAGAAAAACTGAAGATTGGCTGAATAACGTATTGGTTACACTGTACTTTTCTAGCTGCCAATTGCCAACTTACTATCCATTTAGGTGTTGTTTGGGCAAAGAGAAGGGAGCGTTAAGTAATAACATTGTTATGATGTCACTAATCTATTTTATAACAAAACTAGTTAAGAGTACTTACACCTGGTGTTCCTCCAAAGTGTGAATTTTCTAACTTAGGAAATTTCGCGTCAACACCTTGAACACTGCAAAACAAAATCCTTATTTTCAGAGATCATTTATTTTAAAGGGGAATGGGGGAGGGGAGGGGCTGGTAGACTATGATTGATAATTCCTGTGATATAGGCAGGAATTTAGTTTAGCTTGGGTCATTTTTCGTGTAGTTTGCTTTCATATCATAATAGTTTTAATTCTTATATTTGTTAATAGACTACCATGGATAAATAAAGTCATCCATCTATCTATCTAACCCCTTCTTCATCAGAACTGTTTACCTGGCCCCTTTTGCATCACTTGTCCAGTCATAACAATTAAGCCCAAAAAATAGCTGACATTTTATCTATTAACCAAGTTGACTATATTTGCAACCATTAGTTAATGGTGTTTGGTACCTAACAAGATTGGGAGGGGGGGGGGGTATGATTTCTTTGAAAAAATTAGATAAGATAAGATAAGATAAACTTTCAGAACCTCAGGAATGCTATTTCAAGCATTCCTGCAGAATTTTTCTTTAACCACAGGTATTATAGATGCCATCATTAAGGGGAATCATTTCGAGTGACCCCCTGAACACATCATATAATTTTTCTGTCACCCCTCATTTGAAAGCCATAGTGTTTGATATGGCTCACCTTCAAATCCCAGCACCCCCCAACCCAACCCAACCATGTACAAAAATTAATTATGGTCCCTCAATGGTCTGAAAATAATGCGGTATGCTGATAACCGTAATTAATTGATGAGTCAGCAGTAAAAAGGAATATGTTCAATAACAAATATCCAAAAATAGACAGAACACTTAATGGGAACATCATGTCATTGACATCAGTATTTTCATAAAATTCAAACCTTTTTCTCTTCTTCTCAAGTTCTTTTAACAACTTCTTTGTTTCACAAATCTGAAAGATTATTGCATGGGAGTGTCACCAATAGCAAACAATTTTATTGACCAAGGAAAATGCCTCCCATTTATTAGTAGAACAATACTTATTTAAATTAGTGTGACTTCTTGTGATTGTTAGATGTGTTTAAGGGAAAAGAGGGGTTCGGGGTTGATGAATTTTATTTTATTGTATACATAAATGGCACAAAATAGTCTCTCATTTTACTAAAACCTGCCCAGAATGCCCCTAAAGTTGCGAAATGAGTGATGAATCGCGTGACGTGTTTGGTCACGCAATATGACCTTATACATTTACTGCTCGTATCATTGACAGTGATTTTGCAAAGCAACTCAGTTTAGTAGAAAGCCTGGGTAGAAAGTAATTTTCCTGCAAGCAGCATTTGGAATAGATGTCATGTTAAAGTACCGTAAAATACATTGAGAAGCTGGTTGTTGGCTAGTGACATCGAGTATTAAAGAAATTACCAACTATCAAGTCAGTCACTAAGCTTATATATTATAAAACTTGACATTACTTTCATCCTCAGTTATGGTACGCAACAATTATGCCTTTTACCTCTTTCATAATCTAAAAGTATCAACGATTTCCATGTAAGCGTACTTTATAGGTAAGTCCTAGGTATTAGGAGTGACAAAATGCAAGTAAGCTTGTTTTTATCCGTCCATGAACATGAACAACGATGATCGGCGGAAAGAATCTGAAAGAATCTACGACTTCTGCTCGTCACACTATCAATAACTCCATTTCTGTTGTTGTAGACATTAAACTAAGTATTGTGTCTTGCCTACCATTCGAAAACTAAGAAAAAACACCCACCTTTTTTTCGATATCGTTCTTGCCCGAATTGCCCTCTCGTTCAGCCATGTTACACTGATGTTACACTTGGGTTTTGGCGCGAATTTGTGACGTCACAAACCCGATCTGCTAACCTGTTCCCAGGACTCCTGCTCCACAACCTCCGTTTGACTGTTCCGGCTGTTTCGCTTTCCGTTTCGTTTCGGTTGTTTCGGCGGTTTCGTTTCGGTGGTTTCGTTTCGTTGTTTCGGGTTTTAGTACATGCCCTGGACTAACGATAAATATGAAACATTAAACTATAATGATCGATTGGTAATATATTAAGCTGTTTACTGCAGACAATAAAAAGCTATAATTACACGTACCTGACATTAGCAATGCAGCGAAAAATGAAGTGCTGTCCTCTTTCCGAGAAACCATTAACAACTCTTTAGCAGAAATGGACCACAGAAAGCTAAAACACCTTTTCAGCCCATTTTTCATCTTTTGTCGCTAGCTATGGCACCACGCCTAAAAAGTGCACCAGTCTTCCTGAGCAATCCGTGACATTGGTGCCCAGTACTCCGCGTGCCTGCAAATTCACATCCCTGAGCTATATGAAAACGAATTTTTTTCAAAAAAACTGTTAACGTAGTTAGAAAGAGCATAGTTTGAAACCAAATATGCTGATTCGTTTTTATATTTATATTAAAACCTCACAAAACAGGGGATTATCAAAAGTTTAAGGTTCATTTTTCATTGTGTATTTTTCAAAAGGAAAAATAATAATGGACGTTTTTGAATAACTTGCAATTTTTTCTGCAAAATTGCTGTGAGAAATTACGAATTTATTGAGCTTAAAGCAGTTTTAAAGTGATTTGAATTTTCTGTGCGCTCTGGTCACGTGACCAATGACGTCACAACAGTGAGCATATCATGGTCGTTACTTTCATGCGAAGTTCTATTAACCAGCCAAGCTTTGTTTCTCTCCGCCTTAAACTACCATAGTTACTGACTCCTTACCAGACCCCTGGGAAATGCTCCTGTACAGGGCCACCTTAACTTTCAAATGCCAGATGTCAACTGGCAATTTCCATATTGCCCATTCCAATGACTATCAGGGCACGTTATCCGCTTTTGAATTGATGGAGGCCTGTTCTTGCAGTGAGCGAAAACATATTTTTTGCCATAGTCACGTGAATAATGACGTCATCATCCTAACGTTAATATGAGGGATAACTTTCACAAAGTTGTAAATAACACATGGTACAGCATTCTCTTCGACCACAAATTAACTAAGTTATTTTGCATTGAAATTTTTGTGGTGCAAAGCATTCTGGGAAGGTTCTTATTATAATTATAATATTGTTTTTAATTATTATATAAATTAATTTGGCAATAGACATATCCTTCAAAGTGCTTTGAAATAATTATCTCTAGAGCACTGCTGTTAGGCTACATGTAGTATCCCTCAGTGATTTCTGCATTAAAGCTTAATGACTGTAACCATATTTAAATTTTACATTAAGGCTACATCTGTAACCATTTAATTTTTTGTGGTGTAAAATTGAAAAGGCAAGATCCAATCAGAAAGAAAATTACATCAAAGTTGAATGAGTGGGAGTTGGTAATTAAATCTTTGGCACCAAAATATTAAACACACTGCTTTCATATGGAATGTAATTACTACAAAGAGGGAATATGACAGCAAAACCTGTGAGACAGACCAACTTATGGATTCTTAAAAAAATATTCCTTTTTGCCTCAAATGTTAGGGAGTACAAATTTTCAGAATACTTTTGACTCAGGTCCTTTTTTTGGCTGTAATTTCAGTGCCATAGAAACAGCAGCAATCCACTCTGTTAATCAAATGTCCAATGGGGACAGCCAGGGGGAATTCCAAGCAGATGGCGTCACTGCTGAACAATTTGATCCTTCAACTAATGCCAACCCTCCAGCTGAACATGTTCATCCATCTGCCAGTGCCAACCCTTCTAATGCTATTTTCAATACACTTGTCAGTGGCATCGATATCCTCCCTGATGCAATTTCGGATGCATCACCTGGTGTTATCCCGCTTGATAATGCATCAACTGGTGACATCCCTTCTGGTGCAATTACCAATGCATTATCTGGAGCTATCCCTCCTGAAACAATTGCCAATGGATCAGCTGATGTCATCCCCCCTGATGGAATTTCTGGTGAAATCCCTCCTGATACAATTGCCAATGGATCAGCTGATGTGGTCTGCCCTGATAGAATTGCCGATGCATCATCTGGTGTGCTCCCCCCTGATGCAATTGCCAATACATCATCACCTGATGCAATCCCTTCTGATGCAACTGCCAATCCATCATCTGGTGTCATACCTCCTGCTACAGTTGCTGATGCATTGTCTGGTGTCATCCCTACTGATGCACTTCTCAATTCATCACTTGGGGTTAGCCCTCATGATAAAATAATTATTACTGGTGCATCATCAGGTGGCACCCCCTCTGCTGCACTTGTCCATTCATCATCTAGTGGCAGTCTTCCAGGTGTCAGCTTATCTGTGGAGGGGAGTCATGATACTATTGTCCAGATTGTTAGGGAGTAAGCTGAACATTGTCGACAGAAAGGACTTGACCAGAACCCTGTAGAAATCCTACGGTGTTATTAGACCCAAATAATACAGGGTAGAATGTTGGAGGTAAACGATCCTACTTGTGATTGTTCAGAAGGAGAAACCAACCAGATTTTTGTCAACCGTGACAAAGTGTTAGACACAGGCATGGATGAAATCAAGCTTCAAACAAACAAACGTCTAACACTGGAAGTGCAGTTTTATGGTGAGGTAAGGTTCTAATCAACAACCACAGGGCACCATTTTGAGTTAGTAAAATGCATAATTCTTTCATCAGAATTTTGGAATTTTGATAGGCTGCTCTCTTTATATAGTGTGACCAAAATTGTATGTTACTTGACAAACCTTTGATTTGATGTTTCAAATATTCTGTAGTTGATGCTGTTGATTATGTGCTTGCAACCAAAATGACCTGATGTTATGAAATACTTTTATAGCAAGAGTTCTTTCTCTTCCCCAATTAGTTATCAGTACCAGCATTAGGTTGCACATAATCTAATCATGCAAATTAGCTAGCTAGTGATTATTCCTGGAAGTAATGTACTGTACAGTGTTATACCATACAAAAGTTATAAAAAATTTCTGTAGGATGTTGCCTTTCAAGAAAAATTTGTCTGCCTTAATCTGTTACAGTTGGTGAAAATGTTACATGTCATAGCTTTTTATGCAATAATTTTCTATCTACTTACATGTAAGTTACCTTAGTTGATGATCAATTATTGATTACAACAGGAAGCCCAGGATCTTGGAGGTCCAAGGAAAGAGTTCTTCAAACTGATTATGCAAGCAGTGAAGGAAAAATACTTTGACAAAGGCTTGTTACCTCATTATGAGAATGATTATCAGACTGTTGGCAGCATATTTGGTATGTTCTGAAAGTGTCACTTTCAATAACTTTGTGTGGATATTTGCAATGTACCTGAATAGATGTGTCTTTTAGTATCTGTATATTGTTTTGTAGCTCAACACATCAGGTTGCCATTCTACCGAGTAGTATAGATATCAGTTGTATAATGCATATTGCTACTAAATACTGGTAATGAAGAGTCAGTAGATAGATGGCCACAACTGAAAATTTGTCAGCGGGTAAAATTTTGTCCTTCCTATAAGTGAGGCTTTGTTTACACGAGAACATGCACTTGGGTGCAGTGAAAATGTTTGTCCCCTGACATGTTAACTGCCCTTTATGAATTTTGAAATGCTAATTGCTGTTTAAAGCATTATAAATTCAGCTTTGAGCATTCTTCAAAATGGAAAACTTCCAAAGTTCCTAACTGAGCAGCAACTGGATGAGTTATTCAACAAACCATCTCCTTCACCATGTATGCTGGCAATGCGCAAAGGTTTAATGGAGCTGGGAATATACCAGGTCTGTGAAAAGGACTTAACTAACCATTCAAAAATAATCAGTATTGCTACTAATTCTTGTACCAGCATTGTTTCATTGACTGCTACAATCAGATATTTATAGTTTTATTGCAGGATGAAAAGAAATTTAATTTTCCAGCTTGCACTCTTCTGGCAAGATTTAGCCAGAAAGTAAGCTCAGAAGTTATTTTCACTAACCCAAAAGTTGCTTGGAACCCCATTTTTTTATCTCACACATTTCAAAAGGATAAAATCCACTTGCCTGACAGAAAAATCTCATATTTTTATTTTTAGCTTGCCAAAGAGCTTCCAGTATTTATATATCTGTTTATAAAAAGTGAAGCTACTACCCTGACAGTAAGGAAGTTGCAACACCTCCTGAAACCAGAGTTCAGTGAACGTGGATCAAATGCAAGAATGTTTGAAGGGGATGTATGCAGAGCTTTCATTCAGTATGTTAGAGAAGCTGCAAGTAAGTTGTGTCATTTCAATAATTAATTGAAGGCAGTAATAAAAGCACAAGAATCTAAACATTTTCTATCACACCGTAGTGAAAGTCAATACATTAAAACCTCTTTCACATGGCCAACAAACCTAGGGCTGCATGGTGTGGAGTAAGGCCAAGTACCATTGTCAGTTGTTGCCTGAGAGCAAGGCTCTTTTATACTTAAGTATTTTTGAAAGCAAGAATAAAGGACATATAACCTTCCTTCCTGGCCTACTCATAAAAGCTTTCTCACTGTGAGCTCGATGTTTTTTACGAGTTTCTGTTGCATAAATTAATTAATTGCTGTTCCAATTCAATTTGATCCCGAAAGAAATGTTCCAAATCCCAGAGCTGTCGGGACTTTCTCATGCTGTCTTAAGACGATATTGTATGCTGTCTATTAAAGCTTAGTAATGTGTGCATGTCAAAAACTATACAGTATACAATTATTATAAAGTATAACTGATTATACAAATGTAATACCCTCTTGTATAAAATGTTTTCAGGTGGGCGTAGGGGGAAAGTCACTCTAGAGCACATCCTGCAGTTTGTAACAGGTGATAATGAAGAGCCTGTCCTGGGGTACACAGTGCAACCATCAGTTAAATTCACTGTGACTGAAAATGGTGGATTCCTTCCAACTTCAAGCACTTGCATAAATTGTCTTAAGCTGCCAAGGGGAACAGTAGATACCCCACTGCCAGATGTGGACAGGCTTCATTGTTTGTATGACTATGCCTTTTCTAATGTATATTTTGGACTTCTGTAAGGATAGCAACACATAGGCTACAACAACAACCTGCATAAAAGAACCTCTATTTTACCTTGATTTTATTGTGACATTTTGTATGTTTGAGAATACAGCTGTTTAACTTCTCAGTGAAATCTATTTTGACCTGTTAAATATCGATTTCTTTTTGACATAAAAGTAAGTTAGTACTAAGTTTGGGTGTACCCTGTACCTATTCTATTTTATAATTAAATTAACCAAATGATGACCACTGGGAATTTATGTTGTAAGTTAAAGCAATTCTCCTATCTTGTACTGTGTGGAGACCACTAAGGAGTGCAGAAAATGTTATAAAGCACCAAATGAAGCAAACTTGTTTACACATGTATTATGAAACTAACTAGTAACTGGTACCCAGGAAACTGTTTTGCACAATGATATTTTTGCATATAGTTTACTATGTTCTCAGGTTACCTAACTACAAATAAACATTACCCTGTAACTCCTTGTCTTAACTTACTATTTCTATGTACAGCATGCAAAGAAATTCAATTTTCCAGCTTGCCAAGTTGTAGCCGGAATGTTCTGGTCTAGAAGTCATTTTCATTAGCCCCAAAATCCACGTGAGCAATTGATTTCCTCACACTTTCCCCAATAAACTTTCAGTTGCCCATCTGGAAAGTGAAGGATAAACTGCACTAGTGCCACAGGAAAATCTACTAGTCCCAGGCTAGCTACCCTGGGTGCCAGAGGGTTTGTTTAAGCCACTGTAAAAAAAAAAAAAAAAAAAACTCTGGTACCCAGGGTACAGGCTAGCAGGCAAGCTTTTCTTTGCACACTGACCTATAATGACCTAATTAAAATTAAACATGGAGACGTCATCACCCTACTGTACTAGTCTCTTAACCTCACTTAAGATGTCAGTGTAAAGTTTAATGGCATAGGTGTCGGAACTATCACGGCTGATATTTCTAAGTGATGACATCTGACTTTCATTAATTGGACAGAAAGTATCAGGAACTTCAACTGATGTTGTCTCCACTTCATCTGGGACAGGGCCCTGCCAGTCAATGCCATAATCCTAGAAAGTATAATTTTTTTAATTTTAATCCCTGTTAGTAAATAACATAATCATATATATATTTTAAGAAAAACGACAATTTTTTTAAGTTTGAAAGACATGTTTCGACAGAGTATCTGTCATCTTCAGTTAAATGGTTTACAAAGCACAGAGAGTTGAATAATAAGTAAGACAATAATAAGTAAGACTGCTTAAGACAAGTAGTAACAACAGAACGTGAAAATGTGTGAATTAGAAGGACAATTTTAGATTTACATGGTGTAATTGCTGATTGAGGCAAGGTAGTTCCTTTTGAATATGGATAGCCTCCTTTATCTTAAGTTGAAAGCTGGTAGAGGCGTGATCTAAAATATGAAAGCAATCTATTGAACACAATGAGGGACAACGTTCAGAATTCTGAAGGTGTTTGAAAATGTGAGAGGCCTTATCACTGGCTAAGTGCTCACACACTCACCTTCTAATTCACACATTTTCACGTTCTGTTGTTACTACTTGTCTTAAGCAACATTTTTGTCTATTTATTATTCAACTCTCTGTGCTTTGTAAGCCATTCAACTGAAGATGACAGATACTCTGTCGAAACATGTTTTCAAACTTAAAAAAATTGTCGTTTTTCTTAATTAAATCTTTACGTGTCTGCTGTTCTCAAGACCTTTTGGAAATAATCATATATAATTCTATTGTGAAAACTACTTAGTTTTGTTGCCATTACAGTTGCTTGAGAGTTTTCGTACTTTTAATTGTACTTTTTCGTACTTTTAATAAAGTTGGGTTCTTTAAGAATTCACATAACAGGTATCCCTAAAATGTGTTCGGGCATGACATAAGACTCTTTATAACTGACAGTGTGAACACATGTTGATTACCTTACAAGTGAAACCCATTAGTTCAAATTAATAAATACCTCAGGAACAGGGTCAGTGTTGCACAACTGAGTCCTGTATGTGATTTGCAGACCTCTGATCCAAAGCTGTAATGGGCTTTGATTTCTTGCTGTTCTGATGGGATGCCTGGCCCATGCATTGCTCCAGTCTCTTAAATTGTTGTTTAAAATGGGGACATACACAAAGTGCAGGCACCACAAGTGAATATCATTGTTTGGATCTAGGAGATTACAGCTTTCCAGATGGTAAAAAAGATCATAAAATAAAATCAGGCAACCTTGGAACACATCACGCCACAACCTTTCTATTCGTTGATTGTGAGTGCTTTTACCTGAAAAGGAGTAGAATGTAAATCTCACTTTAGCTAGTGTGTTTTCACTTCACTTGTGCTTTAACTTGACTCTTGTGCGTTTTTGACTTACCTTTGTACTGCTGTAGCATATACAAAGGATATTATTTTAAATAAAAGGACCAAAAATGCATAAAAATGAAAGTAAATTTTGTCAAAAGCATTATGATATAACAAGACTTCTCAGAGTTTTATATTGGTATTTTTTGTACCTGCAATAATACTCCCACGTCCAGGTCCTCTGTTTGGATGATTTAGCATAAATGATCCAACATCATAGTTCTTGCCACCTTTGTCACAACGAAATCTGGATGGAAGCCCGTACTCAGAAACAGCATTTTTGAAAAGTGTGAGTACTGTGGAGGCCTTATTGTTATTGGATGCATGAAGATAAACAGGCATTCTGGAGTATCCATCTATATCTCCATGGATCACAATCCTCCACCTAAATTAGGTTTCAAAAACAATAACACTTTAATGTTATTGTTTTACATGTACATAAATTTTGGCATGGTACTTTTTGGATGGGATCAGAAATCTGGCGCAAATTTTTTGGAATGGTTTGGAAGCAAGCCAAATTTAACCCTTTACCCCCTAAAGCGAATGGTCTTTTTTCGTAAATGAAAAAATATAAACCTGATATCCATATATGATACACCATTTGAAAGTTCTTGGTCAGAAAATTTCACAAAACACTCGAACAAATAAGAAGGAAGTTACAGTTTTGAAAGAAGTTGGTTGAAACATTACAAAGAAAAAGAATTAAAAAATTGTTTCTCTTCGTATATAGTAGGTATACCCCTAAACTATAGCTTATTGTGCAGCTCTCAATTTACTGTTAAATTTCAGTTATGTTGAATGTCACTTATGTGTCAGGCAAAAAAGTTGCAAAAGTTATAGGGGTGGTCAATCATGTTACAAATAGGGGGAGGTACAATTTTATGCTTTCAACATGCAGATCTTTTGAAGACAAGTGTGGTGTCAAAAATTCAAATAAATTGGACAAATATTGACCAAGTTATGGCACTATGTGCCATAACTTGGCACTCTCAGGGGTTAACCAAGATGCCAGTACAGTATGGCAAGAAAAAGGCATGGAATAGCCGATTTATAAACTAATGGCAAATTGAAAATAACTTGTACTATTTCTATGAGGAAACTCGACCACACTAAAGCCTGGTTCACACTTAAGCATAAGAAGCTTAAGCATAAGAATAAGAATAAGCATTAGAAGGTTCACACTTGTGAAATAAGCATAAGCACAAGCATAACACTGGCGACATGCACAAGTGCAGTACGAGTCACATGGGTACGTGCTTATGCTTATGCTTATTTCACACCGGTTCACACTTGTGAAATAAGCATACCAGAAGCGAATTAAGCATAAGCATAAGAAAAAGGAAAACGTCTCTTTTTCTTATGTCACCTCGGTGCACACTAGCATTTTCTTATGCTTATATTAGAAGTGTGAACCAGGCTTTAATGTATGACAATTTAATTCAATTGCAATGTCTAGAAGATCATGCAGTTGGCAGTACTAAGGATTATGTTACACATTGTAGTGAATGTAAGCAGCATACCTTATCAGTTTGTGATTCCCATCTATATGCCACATGGCTTGAGGGAATGGCACAGAATATACTCTTCGGCGAATTGAGTCACGCCATCTCTGGAGAACCCCAGTGGGATCTGTTCTCAGTAGAGATTGCCTTATTCTCTCTCTTTGTAGAGTGAGCCCTTGACTTTTCAGATGCCCTTTCAGCATTCGTATGCCTACACCAGGATGCTGGCCTTGTATTTTTTGGACAGCCTCATCAAGTGCAGAATCAGTAATATCACTGTATTTGCCTGTGAACAAACCAAAAAACTGAATTTTTTATGATACATGATGCTTATACTTTACAACAGCTTTATAAGGGGATGCAACAACAAACACATAGAATAAAAAGAAAAACAGTTCAAATACCCAATCAGGGCAAAAAAAGGCCCATGCAAGGTACAGCCAGCTGCCAGTCAGCCTAGTTGAATCAATAAAAATGAAATGGGACATTCCAAAAATTTTCCGCACCTAGGCACCAGAGATTATGATTATGCAGATTCCGACAGGGCTCGGATTTAGTAAAAACTGATTCCAACAGCCCCAAATTCAATTTTCAATTTTGGCTTCAGGTATATAAAAGGGTCAGGATTTCACAAGTTTAGGTATACGAAAGGGTATGGAAATCTGTCATTTAGGGTTTGAAAGGGCCTTCAATTAAAATATTTCGAACAGATGCAATTTATGGCTGTATTCTTTCAATTCATTAAGCGCTACTTGAAAATGACAAGAAAACGTCATGTTTTAAGTCTATACCATGACTGTCAGGTATATGAAAGGAGTACCTTTTTTCATTAAAAGGTATACGAAAGGGGTACAATTTCTGGCAAAATGGTATATAAAAGGGTAAGGGGTAAGAGCTCGGGGCAGAGCCTCCCCGTACAAAACTTTTTTTGGGTACCCCCCCCCCCCCCGGCGGGGTTCAAAACCCATTTCTGAGGTTTAGGGTAAAATTGCCATTCCAACACACAGACGTAAGTAAATTCGAATCCTACGCCTCAAAATGTCAGATTCTGACAGCATTTGTTAAAACCTTACTGAAATATGCCTTCCACAGGGTGGAGGGGGGAAGGAAGGGGATTGGTGGTGCAGATAAAATAGGGAATGTCACAACGTAAACACATGAATGAGAATTGATAGGTGCAACAAGCTTTCAGAATTAATTAAATATATCCAATTGAATTTTTTACAAAGTATGAATTAAATCTAGGGACCACGATGTTATTGGTTTTACACAAGCTTAATATTAAATCTTACAGCTTACCTGATATACTAATCCCAAAAGAAGACAGCCTTCTCTCTACTGTTCTGCTAGATACCCCAAGCATTGCGCCTATTTCGGGCACTTTGAAATCATTCTCAACCAGGAATGCTAACTGCTCTTCTTTTATATCAAAAGAAGGCCTTCCTCGACGTCGACTGGACTCCGTGTTGCTGTTCATACTGTTGATTTCGCAATCCCACTCCCTTTCACGTTCTCTCAAAATGAGGAGTACCTGCCCGAGGGAGGAAACAATTGCATCGGGTAATCCCTCTCCAACAATTACGCGATTAAGGCATTCTAACCGAAGGACCAAGCTGCTGATGTCGTCTGTATTTTCTACTCTGTCAGTGCTGGTAATAGCACTTTCAATAACGCTCAAAATGTACTGAATTGTCATTCTGGACGCCATTTTGAAACCAACGGGGTGCCGGGAAAACAAGACTGCTGTGATCCAGCTCATGCATTGCGGGCTCAGATTTGAAGAAGAGAGACCCTGGATTGAATGTTTGAATTTTGGAATTGAATGTTGGAATTGAATGTTCGAATTGAATGTTTGGATTGAATGTTCGAATTGAATGTTTGGATTGAATGTTCAAATTGAATGTTTGGATTGAATGTTGGGATTGAATGTTTGGATTGAATGTTGGGATTGAATGTTCGGATTGAATGTTCGAATCGAATGTTCGGATTGAATGTTCGAATTGAATGTTTGGATTGAACGTTTGGATCGAATAATCGAATGTTAAATGGAACTTTCGAATTGAATGTTGAATGTCCGAAATGAGCGTTGGAATTGAATAAACGCTTGTTTGAAGTGGATGTCCAAATGTTGTAAGTGGATTTTGAATGACTAACTTGATTGTTTAACTTGAGTGATTGAATGTTTGGAGTGTACGTTTGAATGTTGCGAGTGTGTTTTGAACGGCCGTCTTGTATGTTGTAATTGAATGTATAAATGTTTGCCTTTAATATTTGAATGTTGTAACTGAATGATCGTATACGTGAACAAATGGCAGAGTTTGAATTTTGGCGGTGTTGGAACGCCATACTCCCCTCTGTGCAACACAGGCACTGCTTCAGCCTCTGGGAAAGTACCTAGGGTCAAAATGTTAAGTGACAACTCTTTCTTGATGACTCGGCAAAGGACATCATGCCTCATTTCCACTGTTGATTTTGAAGGCAGGGGCTCACAAAGACCACTTGTTATGGTGTTAAGAAATCTCTCCAAGTGCTCATCCATAATCTCCTTAGATGGACTAGGATTTCTGTCTGTGAAAAAATACGTTTGTAGAGTTCAGAGCCTTCTCATGTCACTGCTAAATAAAGACATTTCAATAGCAAAAACAAAATATAAAATTCAAAGCTCCTGTTAGACAAATTTACCTTGTCAGTTCAAGTGTAAAAAAGACACAGTTATTGACAATTTTGAAGTGATTACTGAGCAGGTTTGTCTTTAAATATACAAAATAAATTCAGTGCGTGTCAAACCAGGAATCTGTGTTGAAATTCTCCCAGCTAGTCCACAGGCTTTATGTCAATTGTGCAATTGAGAATTTTCATTTATAATCGATTATGAAAGCCCAGGTAACAAAACCTGTAAATAGAAATTTCAATATATAATAAATATAAAAGGAATGATCGTTGGTATCTCTTGACGACAGAATCTGACAAGCAGTTGTTTTCTTAACATGCTGTCAAAACAAGCGCTCCTACCCTAGAAGGTTTTGATCTAAAAAGATGAAGTCCAGCTCCCTCGTGCTGTACTTGGAGCCCCATTCCAGCCACTTTACCAAGTAAATTGGTTCTTCACACTGCAAAAACAACAATCTATATGATTTGTTTTTCGTATAATAAAACAAAATTCAAGTCAAAAGCAACTCTGGTAAAAAATCCCCTTCAATACTGTTACCTTTTGTTTCTTCATGGCTATCAGCCGCTCTGCCTTCCACACTCCTGGCAAGGTCTGCGAACGTTGCTTTCTTCACCGGGCTTCGTATATACTGGCAGTCAAACAGCATAAAAATTCATACTTCTCTTCCCCCAGGCCGTTATACTTCTCTTGAAATAAAGTAACCTAAACCAGAGAATAACACCAGGACAAAATCCTGCGTGTGAAGGTGCAAAGCTTGACATTGTTATCTTGTTGATCAAATCTACCTTTTAAATTCTTAAGGAGATTTCTAATATTGTCAAATACAGTTCCTTTGGTCAATTGCCATGTTCCAACTGTTCCATTTTCATTGAGAATACAGAACATAGAATTGTACTGCTTTTCCCTTTTTTTGTGTAACTGATCGCGGGCAAGACTGTTTTGTGAGGTTCGTTGTTAAACTGGATCCTATAGTATAAGTGTTAGTCTCATGTAATGATATGGGTCTGGGGGTAAAAGACAGTTCAAACTCGACTTGAACCACAGAGGTGGAGGCTCCACAGGAAAGGGTGGTACAACTCCAGCGACTTCATTAAGTACATCCTGTATTAAGCGGTAATGTTTATCTTTGTGAGAAAGACAGTAAGCGATTTGCAATGATCCATGGAGAACGATTAATATTATTAATGATCTGCAATTAATAAGCCTGGCAGCCATCTTTGAACCGACAAGCTTCATGCAAGCGAGGCAAAGGGCATGCATGGGATGCGCTGCTCCCAGGGTGCAATGCGCAGAGCGACTCATTCTATTTTCTTGCTCTCCATTAAGATGGCTTCTCCACCGAAGAGACTTAAAATGACAGAAGATTTGATCCTTACTGTCGCCAAGGAGGCGTCTGACACTGAAATACCTTGGGCTAATGTGGCACCACCGTTTTTCACAATGTAGTGAAAAAGATGATGTTTATGGCGATGCTGCCGAGTATTGCTGCTCTACTTGGATCTCGCTCTTTCATCAAAACATCCCTGCAAGAGCCATGGAGCGAAAATTTGAGCCTTTTTACCCGTGCATCTCCCCTCCATCATAAGGTAAAAGTCAAGCCTTCAAGTACAGAGCGAAAATCCCCCTTTCACACGTGGAGAAGGTCAATGAATTTTGCTGGACAAGTTCGCGGACGCCGGTCTAAGGCAGCACTCACTGAAGCATAGAGGACTAGCAGCAATTATCAAAGTTGAGATGTATGAACCTCTCCAGGCTGTCATTGCCGAGAAGGAAGTAGGAACTCTTTGTCACCTGTATGATGGCGATTCCCTGTCCTCAAACCTTGGGAACAATTCACAACGTGTCAGCACTGAGCAAACGTCTCTACCGCTTGGTGGATTTATTCAGGTCAAAAACGGTTTGTCCGAAGTTTATCCAGCCATGGTGTCCTCACAGAATGGTTTTGAGGAGCGTTTCCTGTACGCTGTTGTCATGCCAACGGCAATGACCAGAAAAGAAACACAGGTAGTTAATATCAGTGAAATAGGCCCTTTGGAGGTAGCAGTCACGTGACCTGCTTACTGCAAACATTATAGGATACAACTTTGAAAAGGCTTTTCCAATGTGGGCTTGCTGCAATATAAAATTGTATAGAAATAGGTATTCAGCTTTGCCAGAGGACTGATAATAAACAAAGGAGTAGATAATAGCTACATTCAAGGAACAGTGAGCAACTACAATCTGACATAGACATTGATAGCAGATGTTGCCGTTTAATTGGGGCCTCCGTTCATCTGTAAACATTGCAATTGATGAAAGCTTAACATACCGTAAATCCTCTATCATCCCCCACCCCCTCTCAATTTGCAATTCTTGGAAGTTCTTGTTCCCCATACATTTCCTGTAATTCTTGTTCTACGCTGATAGGGTTAAAGAAAATGTATGGTAAAAATACTGTGTAACAGAATTACATTTGTGAGGCTTTTATCTAACTATATTAAAATTCATACCTTCAAAGGTACATGACAACTGAAAATGGCTCATTAAGCTGCCCTCCATTTTTTGCACCCCGTATGAAATATTACTTCTGTTTGGACTGGCCACAACTTCAAATGGCTTTACAAATTCAAGTAGACTGAACATTTTCTTTTTAGTTTCCAAAGTCGCTGTGGCGATCAAAGCCATTATTGGGACTCCTGTTAATGATCTTAACTGATCTAGTCGGCTGTACCATTTTCGGAAAGCTGTTCTGTCTCGATTACGATTGGACAGTCCCCACTGAGTGACACAGTACACTTCATCAACTGCAATACCTATTAATGATTCTGCATAAACATTACTTGCCAGCATGTTTCTCCACCTGTCATTATCGAGAGTGGACACCAGTGACATATACACTAAACAACTTTCTAGACCGAGAGGAGTGTAGTGTACTGATTACCTTAGCAACATCGTTATGGTCACTTGTTACTCTACTGACATTGTGAAACTACTGCATGATGTAAAATGCTTCAGACCTTTACAGTGAGAGGAAGCATTGGGTAATGCGTTCGAAATCTACTCGATCACGTCAAGTCTCTCCACAAAAGCAGACGAGGTCCAGAAAGCTACACTGCTGCATTGCCTTGGCCTGGCGGTACAGCGCATTTTCAATACGCTTCCAGGCGAACACAAGTCTTTCAAGGAAATGTCTTTTTGACCTTCATTCTAAAAGCATTGATTTCTTAAAGAAAGAGGAAGGTCGTGCAATCATAAGACTTATTTTTCTACTCGTGAATTCTTCTGTGTTTTTACCCTGATCATGCTAAACACTCTTAAATTTGAAAAAAACTGGAGTGCATTTGTGGATTGTAAAGATGAAATTCTTCTCAACTTATCGGCTTCTAAGATACAGTACATTTCGATTGTGCAGTTATTTGCCAATAGATGAAAAACAGCAAGGGAAAACATAGAGGCAAAAACACAATTCGGACCGCTGAGGAAACAGTGAAGTCGACTTATTTTTCTTCGAAAAGAAGATTTCAGCACGGCTTTCACTGGCAGCTCTTCTTGCAGCATTCTTTGGAAAGCTAATTAAGTTTAAGGAGAGTTCTCGTGAAACTACAGTTGCTCTAATAAACCCATTTAAGAGGCCGTCTCCGTCTCCCTAAGAGTGTTCCACTCGATCACGGACTCAAAGATAGATTTCCTTCAAATTTCAACCACAAATACTACTATCTATCCCTAAAATGCACTTCAAAAATGCACTTGAAATGATCCAAAAGTTTGTTTTGCTCCCGTTTTGAGGATTTGATTGTCAGTATACAGTAAGTGACTAACAATTGCCTATTTTGGGCGCCATAGTACGGGGTTTTCAATTATCATTAAAAAAAACTTCGCACTATCACAACCTTCCAATGTACACCCATTTGATAGCTTATTACTTCTTTTTACCGCTCTTGTGTCATTTGGACAATTTCCCGATCGAAATTGTGTGAAACTGAAAAGGCATAGTCTACACACTTTTTTTAGAATTATACAATAAAACTTGCAGCACGATGCGATTCTGAGAAATTGTTTCGAGCTTTAGTAAGCCATTTTCGCCAATGCTGTCTTGCGTGACATGAATTTCTATTTCAGTGTTGATATATATATATCCGCCTTATTAAAGAGATGTCAATCGTGGTTCAAAAAATTATACAAAGTATTTTCCCTGTTTTTGCTATGAAACCGATTCTGGAGGTGCAAAACCTCAAGTAGATACTGCAGTTCCTTGATTTGCCACTCACCTTGTTCAATAAATAACGCTCTTCTCTGGCAAAGGATTCGGCGGTTTCATTATAAAGGTGATGAAAAAGTATTTTTCTCTTGGTCATGAGATAACACGAGGAAGCTATAATCTCTATAGTGCTTTCAGCTATACTTAAATTCACCAGTTCCAGTCGCCGTGAGTCTTTAGGGGAAACGAACGAGAAAGTAAAACGATTATAACCTCAACCTGAGAGTTGCGTTACATTGTGAAAGGTAATGCGATATACAAATGTTCATCAACAACATTTCATGTTTAACTTAAAAATAACAATGACAGCAAGCAGCTAATACGGCAAGTCCTTTAGGATCTATATATAAAATCACTGTCTAAGGAGAGGCTAACCTCATCAAGGGTTGTCATTTCTCGTGGTCAGGATACAAAATTTATTTATATTTTAAATTTTGTCCTTCTCCTCCCTCCCCCACCTGAAGAATGTATTCTCTAAATGGTTTATGCTGACTGCACGAACAAAGGTTACAACAGTTAAAGTCATAGTACAACAATAGGTCTTAAGACACATCTTTAGACATGCAAACTGTACTTATTTTTGGAAGGGTGGGGTAGACTGAAGCTCGAGCAAGGAGGAGCCATTAGGTCCCAGAAACCATCTCTGCTGGTCTACCCTGCGACACTCTAAGCCCCGCATGTGGTAGAAAGGAAATAACTTTGCTTGACTAACTGAAACCAGCTCTAAATAAAGGAACCCTGGAGAAGACAGAGGTCATAACGGCTGACTTACTCATCCAGCGGCTATCCCCTTCAAAGTCAAAAACGGAGTGGCCATGAAAGGGGTAGGGGATGGGAGTGGAGTAAAGTTATGTCCTGATAGGCGCAGATGCGACGCAATATCCAAATGACGTTAATAATTTATCCACATGCGTCAATGATTCAGGTCAGTGTTCACCTGGCCTTGATGTACTCTTGGATTTCGTTTTGTTTCAATATTTCAAAAAAATTTCGCCTGTTGAAGATAGCCTTAATGTGCTCTACGAGATGAAGTAGAAAATAGAAATTATCATATAAAAACGGTTGAAAATTTTTCATGCTAGACGCGTAAAGTATGAGATATGCTGTTTGCCAATATCTTATACTTTTTCACCGAAAAAGATGTAAAACATGCATTATAGATCAAACTTTGCAATAATGTGGCTAACGGATACATGCGTAATGCTACTGAAAATGCCAGGTGCTGACAAAAAATCCTTCTAAAGAAATACATAGCCTGCAGGCCTCCACCCCTTCTACGTCCCAGGATCATAATTAAGCATCATTTTATTTACAACACTGACACTCGTGAATAACGTCTTTCACCAAATGAATCAGGTTCGCGTTTCGGTCTTTTACTCGAAAAAGAACCTTAAAATGGTGAAGCACTGTTTTCAGCATGATGACACTGAAAAGTCCTATTTTTCCGTTCTGATAATAGTCACAAAAATCATAGGCATCAAAACTGTGGGATTTGTGAGCCCGATTTCTTCATTTATATCGTCCATCAAAGTGCAGGGGTCTCATACCAGAATTAACGGCCTCAATATCTTGATTTTCATCTTCTTCTGGCCGTGCTGTGACATCTATTGATGCAGTGCTAGCATCCTCGCCGCGGGACTTCTGTCATGAAGCTAAACGTGAAAAGAAGCCGGTGATCTGCATCTTTGTGAGCCATTCCTCTGACTGTAGACTGAAGCTCGCACGGGGAGTAGCCACTAGGTCCAGGAAAACCACCTGAGCTGTTCTACCCTGCGACACTCTAAGCCCCGTATGTAGTAGAAAGGAAATAACTCTGCTTCACAAACTGAAACCAGCTCCAGTAAAAGGAACCCCAATGAAGACAGAGGTCATGACGGCTGAATCACTTATTTAGCGACTTGTTCCTTTTATTAAAGTCTACAAGGGAGTGGCCCTGAAGGGGGGGAGTATCTCTTAACAGACGCAGATGCGACGCAATATCCAAATGATATTTTAAAATAATTTATCCACATGCATCAATGATTTAGGTCAGTGTTTATCAAAGCTTTCCTTTTTTCTTTGAGATGTTGTTGCGTAATGGCGTTGCCTGACAAACGAATAAGGCTCTTTGCTTGTGCGTGAGCCTCCCTAATTTTCAAGCTTGTAAGAAATCACGGGCTGTTTTCGCTTGTGCAGTTTCGGTCATATGGGATACGTTTTGCGTCTGTGCTTTTTGCATCAGGTTACTGCATTCCTCGAGGCAGACGGAGACTTTGCGTGCGGACCACTCAATGTGGACTTCGAGTTCGAATATACTTTTTATATACTCACTCAGTTCCACAATATAAAATTCTCGGTAGCTTAAATGATTCGTACTAATACTGCCGGGCAAATTGACACGAAATGCATAACGCTTGCACCCTGAGAACCACAAAGTTTATACTGCTCGAGACCACTGATCTGCGAAATCATTCAATTTTCCAGAAACGTTTTGAAGACAAGAGCTCACACTTTTTTCCATTCTCATATCAATTCCAAACTGGCGGAATAAACTTGAAAATGTTGAGTGAAATAGATTGTAACAGAGTAATATTTACGCTAGCCCGCTATACACTCAGTCCCATATTCCAAGTTTGTATTCCATAATCTGAAGTCCATTGTCCGCAGTCCGGAAATGCGATTTTTACTGGCCTGTTTATATTTTGCAACACAAGTCGTGAAACATTTAATTCATCGGTTGTTCTCCAGAAATATAGAAACTGGATCTCGGTACCTTCCTCATAAATCTCTACTGTGTAATCTTCGTATCTTGTGATGAACAAAAGACTGTACGTTGCAAATTTTATGAACCGCCAAAGCGTTCGACGGGAGGAGTTTTTAAATAACAAGGTAGGCGTCAAATGAGGTGATTTCTCAGGTCAAGGAGCGTAAGAATAGACGTTGATGTAGCAGCATGAGAAATAACAGGCCATTGTATGTAGAAATGTAATCAGATTTCGCTTCATTTGGGTAAAATTATTGATAAATTAACCGACCATAATAAGACAACAAGTCATCTGACTGGAATGGGAATTTATGTCATCCAAGACGCCATTGGCAAAAATGGCTAACAAAACTTCGACACAATTTCTCAGAATCGCATTCTGCCGCAAGTTTTATTGTATAATTCTAGGAAACAGTGCTTAGTCTATGCCTAGAACGGGTTTTTACGTCTGGCCTAAGTGCTTCAATTGAGAATTTTGGCATGTTTCAAAAGCACTATTTTGTCCAGTTCGAGTGACTTATTAAATTAGTTCATTTATCATTTTCAGTTTCGTATGATTTCGATCGGAAAAAGTCCGAATGGCACAAGAGCAGTAAAAAGAAGTAATAAGCTATCAAATGGGTGTAAAATTGAAGGTTGTGATGGTGCGAAGTCTTTTGAAATGATAATTAAAAAAGCCCGTACTACGGTGCTCAAAATAGGCAAATTTCATTCACCTCTGGTATAGTAACAATCAAATCCTCAAATCGGAGCAAAATAAACTTTTGGATCATTTGAATTGCATTTTAGTAGTAGGGATAGATAGTAGTATTTGTGGTAGAAATTTGAAGGAAATCTATTTTTGAGTTCGAGATCGAGTGGAACACTCTTAGGGAGACAGCCTCTTAGGTTGCTTTCGGTAGCAACTCGACAGACTTTTCAATGTAAATACGCATTTGTCACTGATTCGCATGCATCCCGCTGGCTGTTAAGTTCTGTCAACCATCAAACAACTTTGTTAAAATAAGTAATATTGCCCCAGCATTGGGCAGTTTACTTGCAAAAATTACCCAAAAAGGGTCTCGGAAGCTTCCAAGCCCGCGTAAATTATCGTAAATGGCACAAGTATTATTCGGCAAAGAGTTTAACTCACGATCAACTGGTGTCCAATATCATTTTGTTCCAAAGGTTGTGGTAAAACAAGCATGAGGATCTTAAGTCACAGAAAAAAAATATGCAAATGAGGTTACTGGGAGATTGAATCTCCCGGTAGCCTAATTTGCATACAGTAAAGCGGTAACATCAGACACTGTGGTTGACAACCAAGGCGTTAACCGTGACAAAGTATAATTTCAGAGTAAACAGAAATTATACAAAATTATAGAGAAAAGGGGGAAAAACAGAAAGACTCCAGAATCTAAACTTACTTAGAATTATGCAGCCAGTCGCGAAAGGGTCGTCTGCAGTGGAAAAAGGTGTCATGATCGAAAAGAAAGCTTCCTCGATTTTCTGTGGACCATGGGAAGAAAGCGCAGGAAGGTGGGTGTAATATATTTAGTACCATAATCCTCTGGTGACTGCGTATTTACCCAGAATGCTTAAGAAGAATAAAGTTGTGTTGAGAACCGCCATGATGTGTCTGACCTCGTGTTTTGCTAAGTCGAATTAGCTGACGATATATCACATTTTGGCGACGAGGATGGGACGTTTCTCCACGGAAATCGACAGTGCAAGTTTTTTGGGGGCGACGCTGTGTGTGTTGTGCCATACAGGATGACCAGCACTAGTGCAAGTGGACTATTTGGGCGTGTAGGCCAGTTCAACGCCAAGTGGGAAACATTCAATGCTTATGTGGAGAGGATAGAAATGTTCTTCATAGCCAATAACATCGTTGAGACAACGGGAGAGGGAAGCACTCAAACCAACCGAGTGGTAGCAGATAGGAAACGTGCAATTTTCCTTACCGAAGTGGGACCAGAGGTTTACTCGACCCTCAGTAATTTGTTGGTGCCTGCGAAACCGAAAGACACGTCATTCACAGACATTGTACATGTTTTGGAGAAACGCTACAATCCGAAGCCGCTTGAAATTGCACAGAGCTTCCATTTCGGTACCTGAAATCAAAAGTCTGGAGAATCAATCAGCGATTATGTGCTTGCCCTGAGGAGATTGGCTGTCCAATGCAATTATGGCGAATTTTTGGATCGTGCTTTACGGGACCGGTTCGTGTGTGGATTGAACAATTCTAAGATACAAAACAAACTGTTGAACACTGAGGACCTGACGTTTGCAAAGGCTTGCAGTATTGCCAAGACCATGGAGATGGCGGAAAAGAACACTCACGAGTTTCACCCTACAAGCAGCGAGAGCAATCAAGTGAACAAGTTGACAGAGCAGAGCAGTAAGAACACTGAACAATCAGTATGTCATAGGTGTGGGAGTAATCATTCAGGTCAGTTTTGTAAATTTAAGTCAGCGAAATGTTACAAATGTTCTAAGGTCGGTCATCTAGCATCTGTTTGCCGTAGCAAAGATGAGAAAAGGAAAGGTAAAGTCCATAATGTTCAGGTATCTGAATCAGGTCATGATGCTCATGAAAATGATGATGAATTAGGAATTTATTCCTTGTATTCGCTTGACACAGACAAGCCTACCCACAATCGTTACACTGTGAAAATGGAAATCAATGGGAAGCTATGCCAGATGGAGCTGGATACTGCTGCAGATTACTCTATAATGAGTAAAAGTGAATATCTGGAAAGATTTGCAGGAAGGCCCCTAACTCCTTCTAAAATAACACTCAGAACATATACTGGTGAGGTGCTTGATGTGTCAGGTGAAATGCAGCGTGACATTGTGTACAGGGGCAAACAGTATTATTTACCAATTGTTATAGCTAATTATGATGCTAAGCCCACATTACTTGGCAAAAACTGGCTGCGTCAAAATAAGTTAGAGTGGGGAGAGATATTTAGTGTCTCTAGTAGAGACTCAGTCAGTTCCAAGAGTCAACTTAATGACCTGTCGTCTAAACATAGTGAATTGTTTACAGAGAGTTATGAAGGTATGAAAGGGCTTGAGGCACACATCACTGAAAGGAGATGCAAAGCCCATATTTGTGAAAGCACGTAGAGTTCCATATGCACTGAAAGAGCAAGTCGAAAAAGAGTTAGACAAACTAGAAAAGCATGGGGTGATTAAGAAAACTGACAAATCGTGTTGGGCTAGCCCAATTGTGGTCGTGCCGAAAAGTGATAACACTGTTAGAATTTGCGGTGATTATAAGGCGACTATCAATCAGTCAGTTGAAGATGAGTAATACGTCCTGCCCACTACCCAAGATTTATATGCTGCACTAGTTGATTCTAAGGTATTTAGTAAGCTTGATCTGTCACATGCCTGTGCTCAGCTGAATGTTGACAAAGAAAGTCAAGAATACTTGACCATCTCTACTCACAAAGGTCTGTATTCCTACTTAAAGTTACCCTATGGTGTTAAGTCATCCCCAAAAATATTTCAGGGAAAAATGGATCAAATTCTTCAAGGAATTGAAAAATGTGTATGCAAACAAGATGACATTTTAATAGGAGGAATTGACTGGCAAGAGAATCTTAGGATACTCGGGGAAGTATTAGACAGGCTACACAAATATAATTTGCATTTGAAGTTGCCCAAATGTGAATTTTTGAAGCCTGAAGTGGTTTATCTAGGCCTGAGAATAAGTGCTGAAGGTTTGCAACCAGTGGAGGAGAAGATTGATGCAGTGAAGAGAGCTCCATCCCCACGCAATGCTAGTGAACTAAGATCTTTCTTGGGAATGGTTCAGTATTATCATTCCTTCTTGCCAGGGCTAGCTACAACATTAGCACCTTTACACAGGCTTCTGCAGAAAAATGTTCAGTGGGAATGGACGAAGGACTGTCAGGAGGCTTTTGAAGCCTGCAAGGATGGCCTTACCAGTGATTCACTGTTGGTTCACTATGACCTGAATCGTGAACTCAGGTTAACTTGTGATGCGTCCAGTTATGGTTTGGGAGCAGTACTTAGTCGTGATGGACGATGGTCAAGAAAGGCCTGTAGCTTATGCTTCACGCACACTAAGTTCAAGTGAGAGAAATTATGCCCAGATAGAACGCGAGGCTTTGTCTATTATATACGGGGTTAAGAAATTTCATCAGTTCCTATATGGACGAAAGTTCACACTAGTAACTGATCACCAGCCATTGGTAGCTCTTTTGGGCCCAAAGGCCGCAATTCCCACACTGGCTGCTGCCCGTATGCAGCGCTGGGCTCTGGTCCTTTCAGCTTACGACTATCAAATAGAATACAGGAGATCTGAAAAGCACAGCAACTGTGATGCACTCTCCAGGTTACCCCATGAAGATTCAAAGATAGGCAGGGAAAGTGAAGTCTATAGTGTTAGTGCTATTGATAAAGACTTCCCTATAACCGCAAAGGATATTGGGAAGGCCACATTACTGGACCCAGTACTTAGTAAAGCACTTGAACTGGTCATGACAGGGTGGCCAGAAGAATGTAATCGGGAGGATCTAAAACCCTATTACACTCGTAGACATGAGCTCTCTTGTGAACAGAATTGTATTCTGTGGGGCTCCAGGGTAATCATTCCCCAAGTGTTTAGAGAGAAGATGTTAAAGGAATTACATTGGGAACATCCTGGCACTTGTGCAATGAAAGCAATAGCTCGTACGTGTGTGTGGTGGCCAAAGATGGATGAAGAAATTGAGAGAGAAATAAAATTATGCACAGTTTGTCAGAATGTAAGGAGCTCTCCGCCTAGTGCACCCCTGATACCGTGGAAATGGGCCACGTGACCTTTCCAGCGCATTCACATTGATTTTTGTCAAAAGGGCAGTGACTACTTTCTTGCGGTGGTTGATAGCCATTCAAAATGGATCCAGGTACAGCACATGACCACAATTACCGCAGGGAACACCATAAATGAGCTGCGTCTCATATTTGCCCAACACGGTTTGCCCGAGGAAGTGGTATCTGATAACGGACCACAGTTCGTTTCAACCGAATTTGCTGAGTTTATGAACAAAAATGGCATCAAACACACCTTAGTTCCCCCTTACCACCCACAATCAAATGGCGCGGCCGAAAGGTCAGTCAGAGAAGTGAAGGAGGCACTAGTCAAGCAGGTCTTAGAAGGCAACAAGAGTAGGTCTATGAAACATAGACTAGCAGATTTCCTGTTAAGATATCGCACCACCCCACACAGCACCACAGGTGCCGCGCCAGCTGAGTTGTTAATGACACGTCGCCTGCGTACGCGTTTAAGTCTAGTGAAACCCGATCTAGCCCAAGTAGTAGAAAGTAAACAGAATAAACAGAAGGAATACAAGGATTTGAAGTGTCATAAAGAAAGGTTGTTTTCCGAGAATGATATAGTTCGGGTTAGAAACACGCAAGCCAACAGCAACACTGAACGGTGGATCCTAGGAAAAGTAGTAAAGGTTTGTGGACCTAGAACTTATCTGGTTAGGACTGGACATAAAACTAGGTATGTTCACGCTGACCATTTGATTAGAGCATATGATAAAGTGCCAAATGAGACTAGTAAGGTGGACATATGTGTCCCCGAGTTATGTGAGCAATCTAGCCTACCGTAAAGACTCGTGTATAAGCCGCACCTTTTTGCTGCAATTTTGGCCTAAAAATCGGGGGTGCGGCTTATCTACGAGACAATTGCTTTCAGGGGGTGTAAATTGCCTAGTTTGGGGTCAGATATAGCACTTAAAAACTCAAAGAAATAACCAATAAAGATATTGAAACCTGTTGTTGTCGATCATTGCTTTTGATGGATGTGGTGGCTCCTAAAGGAGGCGTTTGTCACTTCAGGTTCCAAACCTGAACCTTGTTCGCAAGGACCGCATGAGAGCAAAGTGGCAAGAATGGATGCTGGCTGGAGAGCACACCTTCACTGCCGGGGTCGTATTCGTAAAGTCGGCCTTGACGAGATCTGCAGATGGATAAGTGATGCCTGGGAGGACATTCCACCAGAGATGATTCAGAAGTCGTTTCGAAAGTGCTGTATCACCAACGCATTGGACGGTACAGAAGACGATGAAATCTGGGAAGAGGAGGACGACTCAGATCCATTCGAAGACCTGGATGAAATGGAAGGCGAAGACGACTTCTACTACGCAGATGACTTTGAACGCCAGCAGGCAGAAATTGGACCAGAATGTTACGAAAATATTTTCGGTGAAAGTGATAGCGAGGACTTTTACGGTTTTTAAGTGAGGAACTGTGTACTGTATGTTAAAAAAGGACAATATATTACTATGAACAAGGATCGACAAGATAAACTTTCGAATACAGCACATGTAAATAGTTTTCTTAGAGTTACAAGAATAGTAATATCTGTTTCGGATGCAATGTATCATTCAGCAGATTCAGTATAGTCAAGTGTTAAATACTAGTGCGACTTTCAACAAAGATTGACAAGATAAACTTTTGAATATGGCACATGTAAATAGTTTCTTTATTAAGTTATAAGAATAGTTCCACTTTTATACTCTTAATACTGTTTCGGATGCAATGTATCATTCAGCAGATTCAGGAGTAGTTAAAAATATATTCGATACTTCCAACATTTACGTGTGTTCTTCACTGGTGTCCAGACTTCTCTCTATATCTGACTGCGTGGCTACCAAGCAATCAGATCGGTGTTCGAAGCATCCATAGTATTTTCGTTCAAATTTCATCCCTTTTCACTGTGGTCTTCAGCAAAAAAGACAACATTTTGTGAAAAGAGCATCCTTATAAGAAGATGTCGAGAATTCAGTTTCAAGAGAAGCTTGTAGAAGGTATTTAAGAGTTGATTAACCCATTGAGCTCGCAGCAAACACACAAACACACTTTACCTCGGCGTTTTTTAAGTTTTTTTTTTTCAAAAACGAGCTTGAAAGTTGGGGGTGCGGCTTATCTACGAATGCAGCTTATACACGAGTCTTTACGGTAATTGAAGATGTTAGCCCGGTTTCAAAGAGTGTACCGCAGCCACCAGTTATTGACACAGATGAAAAGGTTGAGCCCAGCCTAAATCAAGAGAGTGTAAGCACATCATCACCAGTAGTTTTGAGGCGATCACAGAGAATCAGGAAACCAGTTGACCGGCTTACTCTATAGTTGATATTTTTGCTAATGTTTCTGTTACCTGTTGTATTTAACATCTCATCCCTGAGGGGAAGCAGTGTAATATATTTAGCACCGTAATCCTCTGGTAACTGTGTATTTACCCAGAATGCGTAAGAAGAATAAAGTTGTGTTGAGAACCGCCATGATATGTCTGACCTTGTGTTTTGCTAAGTCGAATTAGCTGACGATATATCACAGTGGGCAGCGGCAGGGTTGGCCGGGCTAGTTAGTAGTAAGAATGGGCAATAAAGGTTGCCACTTCTTTGAGTTTTCTCTAGTTTCATAGGATTCTATGTAAAACTGGGATTTAAGGACCATAATAAAACTTTGTAAACGTGGAGTTTTGTTACTGGTCTTGCAGCACCATATATAGTGTCTTGGTAGAAGAAAGCAAAGATTGAGTTGAAGTGAAAAGGTGGAGGTGTCCGGCCTCAGGCCCGGAAATCCCGTGATCTGTTTTGGATAATTTCTCGGTACTAGTTTAGACTCTTTCAGCTTTTCGATCAAGTTTTCCCAAAAAGTCTCGACATTCATGCAGTACCAGAAGAGGTGGATCAGGCTTTCGGGGGAGTTGCTACAAAAAGTACAGTTTGGATCTTGTTTTAAACCAATTTTTGTCAGGAGAACATTTGTAGGTAGGATTCTGTGCAGAAATCTGTAATGGAAGTCCAGAAGTTTTGTGCTTTTAGTGCAGCGAGCAGCCAGGCCATATGCCACTCCCCAATCAGGGATCCATCCGTCACAGACAATGAGGTTTTTCCATTTTGTTTGACTTTTCACCGGAGCAGAGCTTTTGGAAGAGAGAAGCTTCTTGTAAACCACCCTGTTTCCTTTGTCGAATTAACAAGGGTCTTGAGGAAATCACTTGGTTTGCCTGTGTCACGAGGTTCTTTAGGAAAATGTGCATTTTAATGGTGTCTGAGGGCAGATATAAGGCCAAAATACTTCAAAGGCATAACACGTACTTTGTAAGTGTTTATAGGCTCTTCGAGGGAGAGGAAGTTACGTGAGTCCTTCATTAGATGAGTTATCTTGGAAATTCCACAAAGAAAAAGTTGTCTATAAAAAATTGGTTTGTCTTCTATCCTGATTAGCGAGTTGTGCCATATGGGCTGTTCAAGAAATTGTTGCTCATTTCTTATTTGGTTTCAAAAATTAACTTCTGACCATATCTCTAAAAGTTCTTGGAGAAATGTATTTTGAACTGGTATCGTTTTCAACGTATCACGTTTGTTTAGATTACCATTAAAAACTAGTTTTCCTCCGTATTTTCGCAGTTCAAAATCGAAAACTTCTTTCCATTTCCCGTGGTTAGAGCCTCGAGATATTTTTTTATCCAAGTAGTCTTAAGGGATTTGTTAAACGTAGCTATGTCAACCATCTTTAAACCTCCTTTTCATACTCGCCTATAATAACACTTCGCTTAATTTTGTCACCCTTGTTATTCCAGAGGTAACTGTAGAAAAGATCGTTTATCTCCCTGATAATTTCGTGATTTGTCGCGAGTGGTGCTAAGATGTACGTAAGTTGCGATGCTGCTAAGTTTTTAATAACCAGAAATTTTCCCATTAATGTTAATCTTCGATATCTGCAACAGCTTAGAACATTTCCGATTTTGTCCGCTTTTTCCCAATTCAAATTTAACGTGGTGTTGGGGTCAGTAGATATCCAAACGCCAAGGACTTTCACTTTGTTTTCTGCCCATTTAAAATTTTTTTCGGGGAAACGTTTTTCCTTTTTCCCTGCCATTGATCCGATCCACAGGGCCTCAGTCTTTGTATTATTGAGTTTGAGGCCGGACACACTGCCAAACCTTTCAATCGTGTCAAGAGTGGCAGACAAAGCCTCCCTGGTGCCATTAAGAATGAAGGTAGTGTCGTCAGCATATTGGCTTATTTTAATTTCTGTATTGTTAACACAGATTCCTTTGACATTCTTATTAGACCTGAGTGCTTTGGCTAAGATTTCCACTGATAGTATAAAAAGATATGGAGAAAGAGGACAGCCTTGCCTAACACCTCTTTGAAGTTCAATAAAATTGCTCGACTATCCGTTGTTCAAAACACAGCTTTCAATTTTTTTGTAAAAAGTCTTGATCCACCGAGTTAACGAGGGTCCGAAACCAAAGTACTGAAGCGTGCGCTTGATAAAAGACCACTCAAGTGAGTTGAAGGCTTTTTCAAATTCTACAAAAAGCAGCAAACCTGGCATGTTGTTTTCCGAAGCATATTTTATAATACTATCGATTAGCCTTATGTTTTCACCAATAAATCTTCCTTTTAGAAAGCCGGTCTGGTCATTGTTTATAAGCTTTGGGATAACCAGTTTTATTCGGTTTGCTATCACTTTTGCAGCTATTTTGTAATCGCAGTTGAGAAGAGTTAGTGGACGCCAATTTTTGATGAAGTGCGGGTCGGCGTCTTTCTTCGGTATAAGTTTAATAATTCAGCGTCTTTGTGTGATTGAAAGTGTTCCGGTGTTGTGTGAATAGTTGAGTGCACTGGTCAAAATAGGAGCCAAATCTGTCCAGAAAGGGGCGTTACTAAACACCGGAACGGACCGGAATGGGACGGAATGAACCGGAATGAACCGGAATGGACCGGAATGAACCGGAATGAGACCGGAATGGACCGGAATGAGACCGGAATGAGACCGGAATGAACCGGAATGAGCTGGAATGAGCCCGGAATGGACCGAAATGAGATAAACTTGAGAATAAAAGCAATTTTTTATGTTTACATGCTTTAATATTTTTTCTGGTGGACTGTTTGGAATTAAGTCGCTTTCGCAAGGATGTTCTGATTATTTCCCATTCACTACTCCTCGAGTATCCGTTCTACTGGAAAACAACCACTTCAGGGATAAGTATGTTGAAATTGTGACGCACAATATAGAAAGCGGTTCCACATCTCCGCCTATTCATTATATAAGTAATTCCAACTCACGTTCTTTTACTCAATACGTTTATTAAACTTCTTTTTCGTGGAAAACTGACACGGCTGTTAAGCATCAGGACCTATCTCCGTGTGTAAATAATTACAACATTTCAAGTATATAAATAACAGTAATCTGAACAGTTTTCTTAGTCTTACTAACAAGTTGATAGTAGTTTCAGATGTTTGCGTTTCTTAAAGTTTATCCTTCACATATGTTTCAATTTCGAGTTAGAAAAATGTGTGTAATTTCAACTCCTTACTCCTACTATCAATGCCAATTATATTTGTTACAGAGACAATTTCAATACTTCATATATAATAGCAACAATAGGAAGAATTCATTATCTAATTATTCCTAGCAGTAAAATTTACGAAATTACGGTTTGCTAGACAGAATATCAGAAAAGACGATCAGTGGAAACAAAACAGAACAAACTACTACCAAAGTGAAACAATCTAGACGACTAATCGTCAATACGCGCACACTCCTGACAACTTGAAGCTGGGGCAAGAACTAAACAATATCATTGTGGCACTATTTTTAAACTGAAAACCATGGCCAGAAATCTCGTTCCTTGCGCCCGCGTTAGTCATTCTTCCGAACTAACAAACATGTAATTAAAATAACGAAATTTGATTATTAATAGGTCTCCAATTTTGTTATTTTTTTCCCTTTGACGAGCTAAGTTTCATTTCCTGAAATTAATTTACAAGTTTATTCCTGAAGTGCATATCGCCTGTCACAGACGGAACGGATAATACAAACAAGATACTTTTGCTTACTTGTTGAAATAAGTTATTTGAACGGTCATCGACTGAAAGTCAACTTTAGAAACTCGACTTGTCTCAAAGAAAATGTCTCCTGACCGTTTTCTCCCGCAACTGTCACGCTGTCACGCTAACAAGTAGTCCGCTGACCAACAATTTGCGTGTACCCCAGATATCAATACGGTATGACAACAGTTAACTTTGGTGCCAAACATGGCGTACTTATGTCCCGGGACTTATGGATACAAATTGAACTTAAAAGTTCCAGAAGGAAGCAAACTTACGACTTGTTTGTTATCTTCCATCATGATTTCGGTAGAACCGATTTAAACTGTTGTTAAAGGTCGAATGAGGCATTGTCATACAGAAAGTGAAAGTGGAATGATCGACAGTTACATTGATGCTCGCTTCTGTTAGCTCGTGTTGTTCTTACACAATTTGCGAACTGCGGCCTATGGAAATTTGGATTTATGCTCGTTGTTAGCGGAAATGTGGATGCATAGCGTTAAGAATACAGAGATTTCCATTACGAACCAAGTATATTTTGGTACAAAGCACTGATGGTATCGATTGCTGCGACATCGTAATGATCAGGCAACATGATAATACCTTCAGCACTTCAGCCTCAACTCTGGATTGATGAAATGTTCCAGTCCAAAGTAAGCTTCATAACAAATTAATATACTTAACTTCATTTCGTCCTATATCTGTTAAATATAAAATCGGAGATTTCTGGCCATGATGGTTGAAAGACTAGTTTGGAGAGTAATTATTGTCAGGAACTCAGTTCAACAATAACAACAACAGTAATAATTAGAGAAACTCGTCATCGAAGAAGCAAAATCCCATCTTTCAGTAACAATTTCATGCTCAATCCTCGTTTAATCCAAACGAAGTTTTGATAAACAGCTTAGCCGTGTCATCGACTGCATCATACTTAACATTCTGGATAGTGGCCTTCCAGTCTACATGACGTCTACGGATGCACTGAATATCCACGTGGTAATACCTCGGTGACGCTGTCGGTGTTATCTTCTCTTTGTTGGTTCCAGCGATGAAATCCTTTTCGGGATGCCTAAGAATAATCCCGTGGGGAGGCTCTTCATTCTTAAAAGTTTGCTTGCAGCCAGCGCACAATTGCGCTCTTGTTTTCTTTAACTCGACCGCCTCAAAGGGATGGTTAGAACTCATCCACGGCTTTGGAAAGTTACAAGGAACTGGAATTCTTTCCCTTCTTTCCTCCAACCTCCCACCCCGATAGTTGCCTGACTTTCTGTTTGGTTTATCAGATTTTTTTCCAGCGGCTTCCTTGGTTTTGGCCTGCACAACCAGTGGGGTGAGAGTCACCTCCCTCTTCAGTTTTCGTCTCCACTCAAGGAACTTTTGGAGGCAATCATGGCCCATGTCCTGTGCAGCAGCAACGGTGTGGCAGCATATCCGAGCCGATTTGTACTTGAAACACTTACTATCACAGGTAAATTTACCATTTGCAAATCGTTCAACATAGTGTGGCGGACCTTTGGTACTTGCGACACTTCTGGCATTAGGATTGGCTCCAGCTGCCCGCAAGACACCAAATGGTGTGTTCAATAATTTTTCAGCCTCCTCCCAAACGTCAGCAACCCATTTACTTGGGACACTTGTTAGACTCACTTCACTTGCAGCTGGGGAAATCGTCCTCTTGTCCTGTTCCTGGAAAGAGTTTTCATAGCCTGTAGAGGAGGAGGATAGAACATCTTCTTGGCTAAGTCTTGATGACTCTACACATCCCACGGCGATGCCAGCAGCTAAAGCTGACTGAGATGCACTGCTCTGAGCTTCTCTGTTGGGTGTTCCTGTGACATACTCTGGCATGAAGGCCTTTTGAAATGTTGCCAAGCTGCGAGCCTTGCGACGATAATCAAGACGCTGTTTCTCAGTCATGGTGTGCCACTTGCCAGGTTCAAGCTGCAAGAACTGAAACCTCGTGTCTAACTCGTACTCGCCACTGCCGTAGAGGGACTTGTCCTCTTCTCTTATCTGTGATTCTGCCTTTCTTCGCAACTTGTCGATGAAATCGGGCCATGACGACTTCTCAAATCCCGTCCACTGCTTCACACCAAAATTCTCACTCTCGTTGTCGTTCGTTGTGTAATCTTCAACCTGCCCGCCCCGCTCGTCAATAATTTGTGCAGCTTCACGTACCGATGAAATCATACACTGCTTGAAATCTGCGGACTGGAATCTCTGAAACCACGTGTAAAAGCCTGGGGTCAGTTTTTCCCATTTGTCCCTCAGAAGTGATAACTTTTCATCGAAATCTTCCTCAGACTTGGCATCGTACAGACCCATGTGGAGGATGGAACCTTCCTTTTGGCCGAACACGTCATGTACAATTTCTTTCTTGACATTGTGCGAGACTTTTAAAGTGGAGTGCAGGTGATGCTCTATATTTTCCTTCTTGTGGATGCGGCATAGAAGGGCAACTGAGTTAGCGAAAGTGATTCGAAGAGCATTTCGTAAAGCATCCTCGTTGTCCGTACCATACGCTTTTAGGTCGACCAACTCCCGTCTTTTCCTGACCATCGCCTGGGTGAACATTAGGTAATCCTCGGTGTTGCGAGACATATGGATAAACGAAGGGCCGAGAAAGACGGGGTGCTTCCCAGTGCGCCTACTTCTCAGCATTAAATTCTTGTATGTCGGCAGAGTTACGAAAAAGTCTCCCAGTTTGAATGTAGCATCAACTCCTAGTACTGAAAAGCGGGTGGGACTAGTGCAGAACCGTACCACGTTGTCCAGTTGATCTTCTAAGGCAAGAAAGGCATGGGGACTATCAGTTACGCTGATCTCTCGCAAAAATCCTTTGCCACTTTCTTCTTGATGACTTCTAAGTTGGCTGTGTAGCTCCAACATTTCGTCTTTCTGAACAGAAGACGTTGCACTTAGAGAGTGACGACTGTTGTAGGCTTGTTTTTTGTCCCGGGGTTCCTCCGAGATGCTTCGTAAAGCCATGATATCTCCACTCTCACGGTGAACAGCATCATATGCATTGGATGGATTCATTTCACTACAGCGTTGTTTAAGAGACTGCAGTGTACTTCTAGAAGTGGGAAAGAACATTCTGGATTCATCTTTGGAATTTCCATGGGCTGTTGGGAAAATCGGTATTTCAGGTGAATCTTTGAAGAAGTACTGGATAACGGCAAATCGCATGGGTTGACCCTTGTTATCTTTCACTGTGGATATGATGCGTTTGAACTGCACTCCATTCTTTTCTTTGGTGCCTTTATTTTATGTGTGCCATACTGCCGTTTTAAAACAAAGACGTCACTTTCTTGGTCAGCGGATTCACCACGCCACTCAACCACGCTGGAGACCTTTCCTCCTGCGAACCGAACTTTGTGCGATTTTATTGGACAAGACACGTCAATGTAAACGCCATTGTCGTCAGCTGTTAAGTCGCCAACACTTTGTGATTCAAGATCTACGACAAATACGGTGTTATGCTGAATTCGTACAGGCTTTGTAGTACAGAGTTTTTCTTCTGGCGGCCCCTCCAAAATAATGCGGTAAATTTCCTTGGCCGAAAGGCCTTTACTTAAACGGCAATACACGGGTAAACTTGAATCTTCATGATAAAAGTCATCCACATCTTGGCAGACAGGGGGAGAACACCGTTCCTCGTCTGTGCTACGAAATAATCGACGTATGAATGGCTTTTCCGGGTTACTGTTCATCTGAGAAGAAAACAACATTCCACAGTCACTTGCAAACAAGGATATAACGATTATGAATCAAACAGTTCCATTCTCCAGGCAGAAGCCTGGCATTTGTTTACGTATTAATTCAGGTGTGGCGCATTTTGCCATCAGTTTTGGTCCCACTACGTGGCATTTGACCTGCTTATTTGACCTCGTCCCGGTAAATTTGCTAATTAAATAAACGGACAATCAGTGTCCGGGGATTGGGACCTGTCGTCCGGCAGGAACTCTACGAATTTGTCATTTAACAGTAGTTCTTCTATTTACCTTCACAACTACTTTCTCTTCCTTGATTCTCTTCTTTGCAGGGCTATTAGTGGGTGAGTCAATGACTATGGGTTCCTCCTTCAGCTTTCCTCTGAATTTAACATTTTCCGTTGGCATTGGTGGATCTAGACATACCACATCCCTAATGTGCAAGAAAATACAAAATAATTTCTGAATTCTCTCGTGCATTAAGAGATATTATGTTAACCCTATTCAGACCGGGCTTTTTTTTATCTTTTCAGACCGGTGGGGGGATTCCACCCCCCCCCCCACCTCTTTGTAACTTCCAGAATATTTAATTATTTAATTATTTATTTAATTGGTTTTGAGTACTTCCTAGTAATTTTGGGCGGTTTTCTGATGTTTTGGAAAAATTTCGAAATCCAAGATGACGGATCCAAGAAGGCGGCTGTTTGACATTATGTAATTGTCACGTGATGTGACTTCTTCATCTTACGTGACATGTACCAAAAGATAGATTTTTAGTCATACTACAATTACCGGTACCGGTATATCCTGTAAGTTTCATTGTGATTGCTAAAATATTGCTAATTTAAAAAATAGAAATAATATTAAATAGAAATATTAGAAAATAGAAATAGTATTAAAAAATAGAAATAATCGAACCTAGCTGGTGCACTTTTCCCCTTATGATTAGATAATGAATCGAATATGAAACAAAATGTTTGGACTCAGCAGGATTGAATACAGATTGTAAAGCTGAAAATCTGAAAAATTAAAACCGGGTATGCAATTTCAAATACACATTACAGTTAATGTAAGCTTCTTTAAGCTTCTTCCTGGAAAATGTTTCAATACAGAGGTTGCATTTCCTAGAAATCGACTCCAAGCAAAACGCTTTCTAGACTCTTCGTAGTATCATATTACCGAACTACAGCTTATTAGGCGAAATCATGTTACAATGAATACAAATTTTTGTATCGAAATTATAAATGTTGTGAGAAACAGCAAATGTGTTTTCAGCGACAACAATGACTTAATCAGTTGTCAACACTTTAAAAAGATTAAAGATCAGTCTTCAGGCCCGACAAACCACACATTTACACTGCAATTCAACGCGCTCGCAAACGACAATCAAAATATTTCCTACTCAGCTGACTCAGTAACTCGAGTTAATTAATACATAAACACTCTGCCACAGTTAAGGAAAACTTTAAGACGCCTTTGACGACGAGTATGGAGTGTGATTACTTTTCAATATCCACAGATTGGGTATAGAGGTGGAAGATGGTTTGTAAGCAAACAAGCAAATTTAAGCTTTTCAGTCTGTGACAGCCGTGTTCATAACCACTATCCCGGTTGAACACGGAGTTACTTTTTATAGCATTGAAATAATTATTTTCATGACTGTTCTGACAATTCGAAAACTTACCCGTCACTTTCCTCAGCTGTCTCATCAGATCTTCCCTCTGTACTCGGCACAGTAAGCTGTTCTTCTTCACTGTCGGACATGTTGTTGGAAGTACGAGGAATAATTTATTCTTGGCGGGAAATGAATTATTTTTGGCGGGACATAAATTATCAAAATGCTTATTACCCCACCCCTAGACTGCGAGCAGTCTCTCTTTTGCTCTAAAATCCCTGCCGGAGGAGCGGCGAGAAAAGCGAGTACGATATTCGAGCCGCGAGCTCGCGGCTCGAATATCGTACTCGCTTTCTCGCCGCTCCTCCGGCAGGGATTTTAGAGCAAAAGAGAGACTGCTCGCAGTCTACCCCACCCCGGACACTACCCTGAGGTGGTCACTTTCCAATCCAAGGGGTTCCTAGGAGGTAGAGCATGGGAAATAATCAGAAACATTCTTGCGAAAGCAACTTAGTTCCTCACCCTCCACGAAAAAAAATATATAAAAGCATTTATAAATCTCATTTCAGTTCATTCCGGTCTCATTCCGGTTCATTTCGGTTCATTCCGGTCTCATTCCGGTCCATTCCGGTCTCATTCCGGTTCATTCCGGTTCATTCCGGTTCATTCCGGTCCGTTCCGGTCCGTTCCGGTCCGTTCCGGCGTTTAGTAACGCCCGTCCAGAAAGTTTTGTAAAATTCAGCAGGGAGGCCATCAGTTCCGGGGGGGGTTTGTCGGAATCCATGCTTTTTAAAGCTTCTAGACACTCTTTTTCTGTTAACTGCCCTAAATCGCCGCTCGTTGATTCATCGTGGTTCAGTACAGTGTTGTTTTCTAGCTGAAAAAATTCACTAAGTGGTGGTATTGTAGTTCCTCGGGAAGTGTAAAGCTCCATACAGAAAGTCTCGCACTCCACAAGGGTATCAATGTCTGAGGTGATGGACTCGTGTTCGTTAATTTTAAGCTGAGTTATCGTGCAAAGTTTACAATGCCTTTTCTCAAGGTTAAGAAAATATTTGGTATTCTTTTCACCTTCATTGTACCATTTAGCTTTGCACCTTAAGATTGCACCTTGGGTGAGCCATCGAATTATCTGCTCTAATAGAGATCTTTCACATAACTCCAACAAGAGCCACTATGGTGCAAAAGTCCACTAAATATGTAAAATACACGGTTTGTTTTCCCATGGGTAACTTTTCCTTTATTTGCGGCATGCACGAATAGTACCATCAAATAAAACACGAATTGTGTGACAAAAAGCACTTTATTTTCAGCGTTTTCGTTTACAACTGAAAAAAAAAATGAACAAAAGGACATTGGCAGTTCAATATTTCGCATGTTTAGTCCTCGTCACTACTGTCGCTGTCGAATTTATCTAGGATGCGTTCTATTCTACTCATCATTTTCACAGCCTTGCCACACATCTCCGTGTGCGCCTTGTGGGCCTCCTCCGATTTTCGCTGTCGCTTCCTGGAGCGCTTTTTCTTAGGTTTGTCCTGTTTTGGCTCAGGCGATGTGGGGTTGGCTTCCCCTGGGAGATCAGCATCGGCATTGGTGCCTGAACTATCTTCGTCAAGACATGCTACCTGGCTAAATTTCGCAGATTTTCGCTCTTCTGGTGAGCACTTCTTTGCGTATCGCATCCTGTTATCCACAATAGTCTGTGACATCGCCGTCTCGCTTGTACTTGTCGTGGCAGTCAGCTGTTTAGCTTTTTGGAGGTTTTGGGAAACAATTTGTCTAATCCTTTTTATCGATGATTCTCTTGGGGTAGAACGATAGTATTCCCTGATGCTTTCGTTCTTCATAAAATTTCCACCCATGGGTTGACTTAAGCGTTCCTTTATTGCCGTTAATATTTCATCCCAGCCCGAGTTTTCGCTGTAGGCTTCTAGGACTATCTGTAGAATGTAGATGTAGAATAATAATTGAACACACGATAAAGCATGTAAAAACCTATCAGGCTGTAGGGAGCATATGGCGTCACCCAAGATGGTTTCAACCAATAGTCGTAGAGCTCTGCACTTTCCTGGCTCAGTGCCATGTGGTACTTTTTGATGATGTGTGATGACTGATATTGATATATGGAAACACACGCGAGTTGCATGTCTCTGAAACAAGTAATTTACAAAAACAAAAGAAAAGTTTTGCCAATGTCCTTTTGTTCATTTTTTTTTTCAGTTGTAAACGAAAACGCTGAAAATAAAATGCTTTTTGTCACACAATTCGTGTTTTATTTGATGGTACTATTCGTGCGTGCCACAAATAAAGGAAAAGTTACCCATGGGAAAACAAACCGTGTATTTTACATATTTAGTGGACTTTTGCACCATAGTGGCTCTTGTTGGAGTTGTGTGAAAGATCTCTAATTCGCTTTTACATGATTCAAGTTGTTCTGCTAAGCTCAATCTCTGTATTGCACTGGTGGAAGAGCTCTCTAGCTCTGTCTCTAGAAAAGCTATTCTCTTTTCTAAATCCTGTTCCTTGAGTGTGGTTTTACGCTTTTTGGCGGCTGCAAAGCTAAGAGATTTCTCGCGAACTTTAATTTTGATCATATCCCAGAGTAGAGCAGGGTTTATCGTTTCGTCGCTTTGGTATTCTTCCTGTGTTTGTGCGATCATTTGCTTTATCAGGTCAATGTATTCAGTATCGGATAGAAGTGATGTATTAAGTTTCCAAAATCCAGGACCCCGTGGATTGGAATGTAAGGTAATATTTAATGTAATCATGGAATGGTCGGTTTTAAAGCCCGGTAGGATATCAGCTGTGTTGATATTGCCTAAGAAACTTTGGCTTACTAAGAAAAAATCTAGCCTACACTGAATCTCGGGCCGCGGTTGGCGCCAAGTGTACCTCCTGGCATCTGGGTTTAAAACTCTCCAAGCATCGACAATGTCAATATTTTCGCATATTTCATGGATGGTTTTCTGCGCATTGCGATGTGTTTTGCAAGGCCGCCTTTCTTGTCTTTCTGTACATCTAAGACGCCATTAAAATCACCTCCCATTATTATATCATCTCCTTGAGCGACAATGAGACAATGAGTGACATCTCAATGAGCGACAAAAGTAGTTGAGACATTTTCTAAAATGTAATGGCAGTGTACTCAGTTTCACTTTTTGCTGTTTGGAAAAGATTTTCAAACACAAATCCCCCCTCCCCCTATCCAATGTTGTACCGGGATAAACGCTGGTTCCCACCTAGCAAATTCAACATTGTTTGGGGGGGATGGGGGGTATATTTTAGTGGGTAAGGGGGATTTTAAAGCTAGGTATGCCAAAAAAAGGGGAATGTCTCAACACTTTTGACGCTCATTGTACACTGAATCTCGGGCCGCGGTTGGCGCTAAGTGTACCTCCTGGCATCTGGGTTTAAAACTCTCCAAGCATCGACAATGTCAATATTTTCGCATATTTCATAAATGGTTTTCTGCGCATTGCGATGTGTTTTGGCAAGGCCACCTTTCTTGTCTTTCTCTACATCTAAGACGCCATTAAAATCGCCTCCAATTATTACATCATCTCCTTGAAAGTCTTGCAGGTGGTCAAAAAGACATTTAAAGAAAGCTGGATCGTCTTCGTTTGGGGCATAAATGTTTGCCAAGGTTAGGTTTTTTCCATTTGCTTTTAAATCACAGTATATACCGGCCCGAAGCGTCAATATAAGTTCTCATAATTTGAAGATCGAAGTTATTATTGAAAAAAAATGCTTATGCCTACTTTGCTGCTAGAAAAAGAGGTGAAGAGATTTTTGTAGCCCCATTCAGAGGCCCAAAGGTGTGACGTTTCCTCCGAACAATGTACTTCTTGCAGCAGATAAATAGAGAATTTTTTAGATTTCAGCCTACATTGAGAGAAGCTATCGTGATTATATTATCTTTTTGCATAATAAACGAAATAATAGGAGATAATAATATTCCACTGCAAGGCGTGACTGTCAGGCAACAATAGTATTGTTACTGCATGGCTGTAGTTTGCATAAAGATCTAAATAACGAATTGTAGGGTACTTAAAAGGTAAACAGTATGCAATAAAAATATAAATATTCCTACAAAAATCTTGAGCTAAAGAATAGGAATTCATAACAATGGAGTCGAATTGGCAGAAACGAAAAAATGAAGCGATAAGCGAAGATTGGAGTAAAAACATGTAAGGGCTCACTAAGTTAAGCTTAGTAAATTGATAAGCAAAAAAAATGGGTGAAAGAGAAAAAAAAATAAAAATAATGATAACAATAATAAGCAAGAAAGCAAAACAAAAAAAGTGTTCAAAAATCCTTAATCGGTTTGAGTCTTTAGTGGCTAGGAAGCACGAAGTAGGGTTTGTATAATTGCGTGGCATCATTAACCACCCGCATCAAGGAGAAATAGAGATAATTAAGACACAACAGTTACTCATCTCCTTCAAGTGCTTTTCCAACAGGCCAGAAATCTCCGTTGATATAGAGCTTATCAGGTTGACTTCTGCTGAAGGAAGCTCTCATGCCGTTTCATCGTGCTTTCTTCAAAACTGCCATCTGATCCTTCCTACGTTTGATAATCTCCCATGGAAGATCGCGGAACATCTGAAAGTTTGTCCCCTCAAGGCACCATCCTAAGGCGAAGATTTCTTCAACATCTTTGTAGTGAAGAAACCTGGCAATTATAGGGCGAGGATCTGTGTCGTTTCTTCGATTTAGGTGGTGTACACGTTGGATCTTGACACTCCGAGCGTTGCGAAAACTGAGTTCTCGTTCCATAAAATTTCTAAGGGTTTCCACAGTGTCTTTGTCGCTATTTTCAGAAATATTGAAGAATTTGATATTTTCTCTTCTGGAGTATGACTCAAGGTAGAGATTCTTTGAGATGAGGTCATCAATTTTGTGGTTGAGCTTTTGGTTCTGCTCGTCAAGTATCTTCTTTACATTTTCCTTGTATTCTTTGAGGTTGCCGCCGTTGAAACAGCATGATTTCTTAAGATCTTCAATGTCCTTTCTGGCTCCTGCTTTGAAATCTTCAAGCTTCGTGGTGCGAACTTTAAGGTTCGCTAGGTTTGTTTCAATGTTTTTTATGGATATTTCGATGACGTCCAGTTTGTTCAGCCTGTCGAGAATAGTATTAAGTTGTTCCCCAATGGCTCCTATCTAGTCAAGAGCCTCCATGACTTCGTCTTTGTGATCACAGTCACTCTTGTCATTTGAAGTCACTTCGAAGTCTTTGAGCTTTTTGGCTTCAGGAGACACAGACTTTTCGCCTTCAGAACTTGCAGAAGATCTATTTCTACGTTTTCGTATGAAACTGGAAGCAAATTCGGCCATGTGCTGCTTACTAAGATCGTTGAAAAGCGAATGGTCAGTAGCGTGCTCCTTACTCCGCCATCACTCGACCCAATCCCCCGACATGAAGCGGTTTTGGCCACTGGGTTCACTGCCTTGTGCATTGCTACACTCTTTCTGAAATCGATAATGACATGGTGTAGTTGGCCATCTTCTTGCTTTTCCAGGACAACATTGTTACTTTTTAAATCATTGTGGACATACCCACAAGAATGAATATGCTCTACGGCGTCCGCGGTTTCTTGAAAAATCATGTTCCATTCTTTTCTCTTGCTTCTCTTTTTACCTTTGGCCACCTTGTAAATGGTAAAGCTCTCCCTGCCATCGCCGTGGAATTTGAGTACAAGGCTCACAGAAATGTTCTTTATGGAAACACCGAATAATAGTGGTATCCCAGCATGGTCTCCCAGCTGCTTTGTAATAAATGCGTCGTGTCTCGCCTCTCGTTGCAAAGATTTCAACGGGCGACTGGTGTTGTTATATTAACCTCTTACTAACTGAACACGAGGGCTGTACTGGGGAATATTGGCCCTCGGTCGTTTTTGTACGGACCTCGGTCCGTACAAAAACGACCGAGTACTTTGCGTACTTTGGCATCACTTTGCGTACGAAACAACACTTCCGGTAGCTCATTCAAGTCAATTTCCGGCACAATGTCAAGGAAAGAAGCCCGCAATTTTAACTGGCTTTCGAATCAGTTTGATGATCGTTGTTGTCGATCAGCAAAAACTTGCGTGGCTCTTGAAGGAAAACTGATCTGCTTCTATTATATGTGTCAGTTTTTCGTCGTCCTCTACAACACAAGATAGTTTTATTTGAAAATACTTCTCGTTATGGGCGGAGACAACTCGGGAGAAAGAAGAATAATGAAAACGCCGCGATAAAATCTCACAAACGCGCTTCTCAAACTGGAAATTGTAATGTGAACAAAGGAACACTCGAACTTTAAAAAAAAGACACTGGGAATTATCTCACCATCAAATACTGCAAGTTGTTTGCTTCAGTGGCCTTATGAAGAACTTTGTGGATGCTGAGAGCAAAGTTTCGTCTCACCTAACAAAGTTGTTTTATCGCGAGCTATAACTACAGCAAGAGCGGTCTTGTGAACAAGCTAAAATTATTTTCAAGGATGTCAACTACAAGAGCAAAAATCTCGCTGAGGAGTCAAGGTACACTGTTAGTTTAATACATGAACGTGTAGCTTTAATTTGTTCTTGTGGAGGGCGCTGACTGAAGCGATGGCCAATATTAAACTAGACAAGAACGTGATCGTTTCCTTTCGATTTATTAAGTCTTACAGTTGCCGATGAAAGCCGTTTGCTAGTTGTTTTGCAGTTTTCATTTTTTTTCTTGTGAGAAAAATACTCTTTTGTTAATGCTGAATTTTAATAATTATTGTTTAAGTCTTGGCCGATTTACTCGGCTCTTTACAGCTTACAGTCTATAGCCGTACGAACAAACAATAAACACACACAGTCACTGATGAACATTGGCCATGCTTTTTGATTCACTGCTGGGGAGTCTTTTGCTTATATCAAAAAGTCGGTAAAGTTCATTGAAGAGCGCTTTTTCTAAACAGACGAGTTTACCGCGTTCATTTGTTTTGTACCAGCTCCAATCCTTTCCCTTTTTTTATCTTCTTGGATTTTCGTAGTTTGAATTTTGCGGGAGCGGGAGCGTGAAAAAATAATCCAAAAAGGACCGTTTCCATGGTTATGGTCCGTACTGTAAAATCCCGACCGAAAACTAACCAATCAAAACACTCGATACAGACTGGAAAATTGCTTGCCATATAATAATCTTTGATTACTACACGCATCCCATGAAATGTGCCCAGATAACGCATTTCAAAAGTGCCACTGCCAATGGATTTTGCCCCTGGGATCCATTCTGCACTTTTTACTTCCAATACATCAGTACTGAGCGTCTGACTTCTTCTGGTGCTGGTTGGTTCTTTATTCTGCTTTTCATTTTCTTGGTGCTTTGCAGCTATGTTCAAGGCAGCAGAGACCATCATTTTCCCTCTAAACAAAGCCTCCTTAGCTTTCACTTCTTTCAGCTGTCGTACCTGACGAGGGCCAAAATTTGTCACCATGACCTTTTTCTTCAAATCTACTGCCTCAGGTTGCTTCGCTCTCTTTCCTGTTCTCTTTTTCTTTTGTTCTCTTCGTAATTTATTGTAGTAAGCATTTCGCTCACTGCATAATTCTTTCTTCAACGTAAGTTTTCCCTTTTTTCTGCTAGTAGACTCCATCGAGAGAGCGGCGCAAACGGAACTGATGAGTCAAATGACGTGTCTAGATGCCTGGACATGGAAAAAAAGGCAGTATTGAAATGCCTTTAGGGCAGTTTTACGGAGGGAAGTTTATATTTTTAACCAGGGACTGGTGGGGATTTGTTTTGTTGTTTATTCTTCTTATTACTAGCTGCATTGGATGATTTCTGTTTATCTTCAGTTGGAAGCCATTTTATCAAGTTGTGTCATGGTGGATGACTTTTTTCTTGTTAAAGCTGTGCGGGAAGTTTTTCCACTTTGATTCTTGGTAAACCCCCAACCCACCCCTCCAAAATAAGATGGCCTGTCCCTTACCAGCCTCAGAGGACAGAGGCAGGAATAAAGGTCAATTCTTTTACGACATAGGTGTCATTTTCAACCATATCACGAGTGATCATTAAGCGTGGGTTCTATATATTTATGCTGTGATGAATGTTCCAAAACGTTCAAAACATTTCACGCTTTGTTAAAGCATGTTGAAAAAAGCCACGTCGACATGCCACGTCCAAAGCGAGCTGTGTTTCTACAAAACGATAAAGAATATCAGCTGATGTTCCCCCAGACGTTAAGATCCCCTGCTGCACAAGCAGATTTCAAGGCATGGTTGGTTGGTGTAATCGAATGCTTAAGAGTGGCTGCCTGTTAGGATCGAGAATGCTCCGTCATCAGCCCATTTGTGGAGCTCCTCATATTTTACCCAAAGATACCCTTTGGTAAAATGTTCTCAAAAATCACATCGAAAAGCTCGAGCGATGTTCCATTTTTCAGAAATTCACAAAATATTGAAAGTGCGGTCAAAGTGCGATTTTTCGCCTGATCAAATACCCAAAATTAGGTGTTAGGACGAAGCATCGCTAGGGCATTAAAATAAATTCAATTGACGTCAAACGTGGCACGAATTAGGAACAACTACTCTTATGCATGTTTCACTTTCAAAACAATTTAAATCTGTGAAAACTGAGATTTTACGAGCCATTTTGAAGACCCCTCTATAGAGCGCTGATAATGGCGGCAAAATGTAGGTGAAGTTTAACGGCATTAAAATGTACCAGGTACCTCGTTTTTCGATAATTTTACTTTACTGCCAGAAGATATCATTCTTAAATATTTTCCATGCCAAGTTTCAAGGTCAAACTCGCAAAGCTTCCCTGTGAGGAAATCGAATGTTTTATGTCATGCGTTCGGCCCAAATCACGCAAGACTTTTAGATGGACTTATGTTAATCATCTTCAACTGCGCCGATAAAATTCTAATAATAATTTAAATCTTGGCAATTTGCCATTAAACTTGAAAAATTTACCCACTAGCAAGCAAAATAACGTATTCGGGTGTTTTAGAGGCTCTTGAAAGTCTCATTTGAACTGACAATCCCTCCAGTGTAAGTACCGTCGGGCTGTATTCGCCTTAGGTGAATTTGTCAACAAGCGCTGTTGACATTATTTCAGCCTGAAGAGGTTTCCGAACCCTCATCCAGTCCGCATTTTTTTTTCAGTTTCACATTTCAATTTGTTAAACACAAAATCGTGAAATACTTTATAAGTTTAAGCAGTTCGGATGGCTGCGCCTGATCGCGCTGAAATCACTTGCCATCATTTCAAGAGCACGGTCAATGTCATGTAAACAAACGATTGGATGGCATTCACACAATAATCTCTCGACAGAGCTTAGGATGTCAAGAGCTTTAGTAACGCAGCGTTTATATAGCAGGAAGGTGATTCACATGTCAGTGGTATAAAGATAGTAACGATTTCAAATCAAATTCCGCGTATATAATGACAAAACTAAAAGGAAATCTGTCCGTCGCCAAACAAATGTACAGCATTTTTGAAAACGCTTATTATATTCCTAAGCAGTCACAAGAAACATACCCAAACGACGCACGTCTACCTAAATGCCACATCACAGTAGCTTCCACAATCCCGGGTTTCTGTTATGAGCATCATTGGCCTTTTGAATCTATTTTCTGGTAGCATATTCAGTATACTGGAATCCATATTACGTGCTGTGAGGTTAAGTAAAGTGTTTGACATTTGATACAGATAAATCACGCAACCCCCACGTAGCGCGTAGCATATTTATGTTCTTCTGTACACATATTTTAGTTAAGTATTTTTATATTTTATGGTTTTTATCACTGATGTAAATTTTTTAATCTATTTTAATATTACTATTAAGTTGTAAAGCACCATGAGCCCTTGGATATGGCCCTATAAAAATGCTTATTATTATTATTATTATTATTATTATTATTATAGCCTGGTCACGGGCACACCCCTCTTGCAAAATTGTGTACATTTCGCGTTATTTCGCACGTGAACACACGAAGAAGCACTTTTAGATATACGGTTTGCTTTGCCGTGATTGTTTCTCGTGTTCCAATGGCCCTTTGTAGCTACAGTACATTACTCAGTAACGATCATTCCAGTTGGATCTCGTAAGTTTACGTAATCGGTTTATACTGAGTGGTGTTGGAATTTTCCGCCCATGCATGAATACTTGGTGATGAATAGTAGCTTCCATATTCCTGTGGCACAGGTCACCCAATCAATTATCTTAAGGTACTTGAGCTGCCTGTGCTTGCGAGAGTGTTGACGCAGTTATTTTCTCAGGTTTTTTCCCTTCTCTTATGAAGCTAACATAAATGTTATAATTAATGTGTGTACTTACCTAAAGTGAAATATGACCAGGCAGACCATGTCGGACCAGACGCTGGAGGCTGCTGCTATTCGGGTTGAGGCGATTGCTGAGGAAACCCCATTTCAGGTGGAGGCATCTGAACCACATACAGGGGTAAGTAGCAAATGTTAACTGTCGCGTGACCGATACATACCCTCACCTCTCTCCTCCGCAGAGGCTCCTGTTGGTAGCGCGCTTTAATTTTTCCCTCTTCCCAGCCTCCGCGCATTTCTACCCAGCGCGACTGTAGCAGGCCTCTGCAGAGGAGAGGGCACCCTTGCGTCGACACTGATAGCGCTCACTCGGCTAGCTGATGTGGCGAGATTCCCTGTGATCTTTCGGGGTGTTATATTAGCACCTAGGCCGAAGGCTTGGCATTTCAGTGTAGACTTAATCCAGTTTCGCAAAAGGTCCTTACGTTAAAAAAACACCTTTAATACGGACATAACCGCAAACAAGAACATGGCAACAGGATAGAATCGATATGGTAACTAATTTTACATGTTCTAGGTACAAGCGGAGACAGGCCGTTTAAGTGCGGAAACGACTGAGAGTGACGTCTCGTCTGATAGCCTCGCAACTGGGTTGAAGAATCTTGAATTAGCGTCATGTCGGGATGATGAGGTGTTTCTGACGCCTGCTACTGGGAGTCTTGTTTCCAGTACAAGCGAGGAGGCCCCAGCCACCACACCAGCCACGACAGGACCTCTTAAAAAGTTGAACGAGTACTTAGTTTCGAACATCATCGAGCCAATTACGCAACCATGGATGGGACGGGATAAGGCCAGTGACAGCACGAAACTACGATACACCAAAAGAACAGTTCAGATCGTGTCTTCAGTCCTCCATGATCCAGGTTCCCTTTGGCAAGCATAAGTCTCATTGCCTGCCATGAACAAAGCTCTTCAACTGGAAGAATTGCCACAGACGTCCAAGGATTATCTCCAGCCCTTAGCAGAGGCATATGACAAAGCTCTCAGTTGGGAGACAAGAAGACAGATCCTATCTATTATGTCGGGTGTTGCCAGCTATAAGGCCATCTCAAGCTTCATACCTGGCTTGACAAGACATCGGTATACCCTGCCAACCTTCATCGTTTACAGCATGGGCGAGGCGCTCCTGTAATGCACCAGCCATTACCAAGGATAAGGGTTGATCGACTGCAACTTGACCATTCTCTATCATTTATAACGAACCCTCATTTGGTACAAGATCTGCCGTTCGGACAGAAAACGCTGAAGCTCTCTTCTGGACAGCTGATTGAGGTCCCAAACGTACATCCGAACGATGATACCCCAGAGAATTGCACGACAATACACCCAGTACTGCCAAGAGACGGGCTTCAAACCATTCAGTGAGCGCACCATGCTGCGTGTACTAGCGGAGTGCAAGGCCTCTGTGCGCAAGTCTCTTCAAGGTCTTGACTATTTTGCCGCAGATGGTGCACGTGCATTCGTAGATCTCGAAACCCTAGTCCGCCAACTGGGTGAGCTCGGTCTGGGGAAGGAGTGGGAAGTGCAACATGTGGAACTGCTAAAGGCCGCCAAATTATACCTAAAGGGTGATTTCAAGGTAAGCTTTTTACTAAGGATGCAAATTTACATTTACGACTAAGTGGAATGTATCGAAAATGATTTTACCGAGTCCACAAGGTCGAATTTAAAATAAACGCCCCACATGTTTATTCGATGTACCGGCGTTTATTTGAGTCCAGCGTTTATTTAAAACTAAACCTTACTGATTCTCATCGCTTTGTTTTGGAGTTTATCGACTACAGATGAAATTGGTGGCATTTTATTGAACCTAAAGTAATCATTGAAGAAAAAAAATAACTTTTCAAAAACGCCGAAAAATACCCCATTTTAACGCCGGGTCCATGGGGTCTAGTTTTAACTGAAAACGCCCAGGTGATTAATCGAGAAAATACGGTATTTAAATCCGAAATTCTTATTCTCAGCTCGTAGACACCGCCTTGTGGCTCAAGTTCGTACAGGAAGAAAAAAGAAGAATCTCTCGGACTAGGGTTAGAGAATTGATATTAAGAAATCGTTGCAGCAGATTGCCCCACTCTAATGCATATTCCCGTCAGTTTTGTTCTATTTTTAACCGTCACAAACATTAAGGATTATTATTATTATTATTTTGTTATTATTATTATTATTATTATTATTATTATTATTATTATTATTATATTAATACAGTAACGCAGTTAGTTTATGTATTTTGCCCCTATTATATTAATAGATCTCTGGGTTACAAACTACTCCACGAAAACTAAACAGCATGGCGTGCCTCTGGTTCATTGATAGGTCCATGTGAGCACTTCATCTCCGACAGCGAGCCACTGCAGTGTTTTTGCCCTCAGTGACAACACCGATCCTGAACTGCAGCAGAAGTGCGACCACAGCCACGACGAAGTGTGTGGACATTGTGAAAACCTTCATATGGCTCTGCAAAACATCTCTTCAGCAATAGAAGAGTTGTCGTTCGCCACGGAGGATGACAGAGATGAGGCCATGTACCTAGCCAACTCTGCCGTGGAAATGCCATTTGCTCAGATCTACCCACCAAGATCAGGCACGCTTAGATGTCATTGATGCTTTGGGTCCTGAGGCAGTTTTTATCGTTAATGACTGGGCAATGAAATTTTTGCCTCAGAGGTACAGAGAGTCACAAACGGATTGGTTTGGTAAGCGTGGCATATCTTGGCACATATCTGCTGTGTATCAGCGGATGGTGGGGGAACTGAAGTGGCAAGGGTTTATCCACATAATACAGTCATGCAGCCAAGGAAGTTTCGCAGTGGTAGCAATTATGCACCATGTACTGGCCACACTGAAAAGTGAGCATCCTGAAGTCAACAAAGCCTACTTCCGCCAAGACAACGCGGGGTGTTACCACTCCTCTCGCACGATACTGGCGTGTCCAGAAATATCAGCCAGCACTGGAATACAAGTGTCTCGCGTTGATTTTAGTGTTCCCCAAGGCGGGAAAGGAGCTGCAGATAAGCTGGGTGCGAGGTGTAAAGCACATGTCAGAGCCTTTATTAATGAAGGCCACGACGTCTGCACTGCTAACGAGCTGAAAAATGCACTGCTATCGCACGGAGGACTGGATGGGGTGCGAGTGGTTTCCGTTGACGCAATTGACGAAACTCCAGACGAATCCCAAACCATTAGTGGGATAACTAAACTCAACAATTTTGAGTTTAGCCCTGATTCAATTACCTGTTGGCGCGCGTATTGCATCGGCAGCGGAAGAACAATCAAACCAGACAAGATCTCATCTGGTAAGAATGCAAACTGTAATAGGCCAGTAATTTAGAACTAACCTGCCATTCGTTTTGCGAATTCAGATTGAAAAGTTACTTATTACTGACATTGCTGACCGAAACTCAACCCTTCTGTCGGTATATTTTATTCTCGGAGCGAGAGGGCTCTACTGAGCTTTGAGCAAATTAAACCTGAAGAAGGTCAGAACCAGGTTTGCTGGATTGCAGGGTAGGTTTGAGCTCCTGGGAATGCAACTTTGTATCGCTCATGGTAGAGACTGTTGTGTTAGTAGAGGTAAACAATAGACAGCTTGAGTTGAGTAAGCATTAATTCCGTCTTGACCCAGTAATCTCTCTCTTATTTTTTAGCCGTGAGGTTGTCACGCGTGTTTGTTAACGACGAGGGCTCCTGCTGAGGACAAAGTCAGGCACAAATCCACGAGAGTTCAGTTATGTTATAATCACTTCATATCCAACAAGCGCGACCAAAATAGCTGTTTTATTCAGTTCTTAACCAGATATATCTTTGGAGTAAACGTTTGCTCCGTGGTAAAAACCTTTGAATGTTGTAATTTTTGACATGGCATCTTATTTCCGTACAAGGCAAAAGGAGGGTTGTTCCCTGATAACCTGTGTGCAAGAAATAGCAAGACTATAGCAAGTAATAGCTCCTTATTTTTTCCGTGTTGAACTCCCGGATATGATGTAACATAACCATCATTCTCTCGCGGAGAATTCATCTCACTTAAACATGCAACGGGAACGAAAGCGCCAACATCAACTTCTGCGACAGAAGAGGCTTCTGAAGTTTCCGTCAATAGCGGCGAGACGACAGCTGTGTATTCCTGCCCCCAAGATGGCTGCATACGTGTCTTTCAAAGACTCTCTGCTTTGGAGAAGCACTTGTCTCTGGAAAAGGGTACGCAGTCACTAGAGAGACATTCGCTAAAGGATTTAGCGAAAATGGGATACAAGACATGCTTGGAGGAAGGGGTTGGCTTTTTATCGGCAATTCAAGCCCCGATAATTCACCAAGAGGCCTCTCTGATACCAAAGGAGGGATGGGCTATCAGGGCAGCCAAGAAGTCCTATCGATTCAGTGATAAACAAAAATCCTATCTTATGGCGAAATTTCACATTGGCCAAACGACAGGCCACAAGGTTGACGATGAGGTAGTGGCACGAGAAATGCAACGAGCCCGCGGTACTGATGGTGTTCGTCTTTTTCAGGCATCTGAATTCTTGTCCTCCTCGCAGGTCGCGTCCTTCTTCTCTCGTCAAAGTGCTGCAGTACGTCAAAGCGATCCTGATGAGATGGATGTTCAGGCTGCTCTGGGGGAAACTAATTTTAGTCAGGCAAAGGAGACTGCAGAAACGGTTCAGCTCCAGCATCCTCTCGTGTACGATCATTATGACCTGTGTGCAATGGCACTGTGCAATACCCTGAAGCAGCTCAAGCTACCGATGCTGCAGCGCGTGTGCGAAGACCTGGGCCTAGATGTGCCTCTCCCACCTGTGCACAAAAAGGCTCCATACTTGGCGCTTCTAGAGGACATTACTAGCAAGTGCTCGTGCAGAAAGTAATTCTCCACAAGTGTCAGGAATCCTCGTTGTCATTGGCAAATGGATATGTTGTAAGGGATGGACCATTTTATTTTTGAAAAGGTGAGAGGGATGCCTTGGATGTCATGTAATGATAACAATTAGAGTATACGCTCTACAATGCTTTTAGAAAGAAGAAAGCATCCCACACGACCCACATTCGGAAACAAAATCCTGCTCAGAGAAAAGTTAGGACAAAATCTACGGGAAACAATTTCCAGCCTCACCCGTAAGAAAGACAATAATTTTGTCCATCCCAAACTACAGTTTTTTCTTGCAAAATTACCTTCCACAAAAGTCTATTTGATTTATTTGTGATACTTATATATCATGATATTTCTTAAAGGAAATAAAGTTTAACCGTACATCGACCATAAAGCTAATTCAGGGGGAAAAAAACATGTTTTCACCACTGTACCTGTGTCAGTATGTGGGATTGCGTGACATCTCGTTGAGTCTCAAATGTCAACAACACTTACCCTGACAACACAAATTGCGACGTAACGTTAGAAAATAGATTGAAATGGCTCCTGATTTGCTTTATATACCAGAAAGCCTGGGATTGTGGAAGCTGATATAGTGTAGCATTGAGGTAGATGTACGTCTTTTGGGTATGTTTCTTGTGACTGCTTTAGAATATAATTACATTGTAGGTAGCCTTAAATGTTGTGCATTTCGGAGACGGACACTTTTGCTCCTTTGTTCTGTAGTTATATTGGCAGAATTTGGTTTGAAATTGTCACTACCTCTAGCTATAACACTGACATTTGGATCACCTTCCTGCTATTTAAACGTTACGTTACCAAAGCTCTTGACATCCTGGCCTCTCTCGAGATTATGGTATGAATTCCATCCAATGGTTTGTTTACCTGATACTGACAGTGCTCTTGAAATGATCGCAAGTGTTTCAACTCGATTAAGCAGTCCTGCAAACTGCTAAAACTTAAAGTATTTCGCCATTGCGTGTCTAGCGGATTGAAATGCGAAATTTAGAAAATAACGCCCAGTCGCTGAGAGTTCTGGAAACCTCCTCGGTGTGAAATGCCAACAGCGCATGTTGACGAATTCACTTTAGGCAAATACAAGCCGACGGTACTTACACTGGAGGGATTTCCAGCTCAAATTTGACTTTCAAGAGCTCCTAAAACATTCGAATGCATTTTATACTTGTAAGTAGGTAAAATTCGCTAAGATTTAAATTATTGTTAGAATTTTTATCGGCGTGGTTGAAGGTTATCAACCCAAGTTTATTTATAGATCTTGTGTGATTTGGCCAGAACGCGTAACATAAATATTTGATTTTCTCACAAAGAAAATTTGCGAGTTCGACCTTGAAATTTGGCACGGAAAATATTTAATAATGATATCTTCTGGCTGTAAAGTAAAATTATCGAAAAACGAGGTACCAGGACCATTTTAATGTCATTAAACTTCACCTACATTTTGCCGCCATAATTAGCGCTCCATAGAGGGGTTTTCAAAATGGCTCGTAAAATATTCGTATTAACAGATTTAAACAGTTCTGAAAGTGAAACATGTATAAGAATAGTTGTTCCTAATTCATGTCACGTTTGATGTTAATTGAATGTATTCTAATACCCTAGCGATGTTTCGTCCTCACACCTAATTTTGGGTATTTGATCAGGCGAAAAACCGCACTTTGGCCACACTTTCAACTTTTTGTGAATTTCTGAAAATTAAAACATCGCTCGAACTTTTGAATGTGATTTTTGAGAACAATTTACCAAAGGGTATCTTTGGGTAAAATGTGAGGAATTCGCCAAATGGGTCGTTGACGGAGCATTCTCGATCCTAACAGGCAGCCACTCTTAAACAGAATTCATCACTAGCGGCACAAAAGTAAGTTCGCGTATTGTATGTGAGGGCGGATAAGCTGGGATAAGGAACTGCAGTCATTATCTTCAAATTAAAATAGGTTTTTAAATTGAAAAATCTCATCTGATGTCCCCCCCAGACGTTAAGATCTCCTGCCGCACAAGCAGATTTCAAGGCATGGTTGGTTGGTGTAATCGAATGCTTAAACGGAATTCATCACCAGCGGCACAAAAGTGAGTTCGCGTAATGTATGCGAGGGTGGATAAGCTGGGCTCAGTAACTGCAGTCGTTATCTTCAAATTAAAATAGGTTTTTAAATTGAAAAATCTCATCTGATGTCCCCCCCAGACGTTAAGATCTCCTGCCGCACAAGCAGATTTCAAGGCATGGTTGGTTGGTGTAATCGAATGCTTAAATGGAATTCATCACCAGCGGCACAAAAGTGAGTTTGCGTAATGTATGTGAGGGTGGATAAGCTGGGCTCAGTAACTGCAGTCGTTATCTTCAAATTAAAATAGGTTTTTAAATTGAAAAATCTCATCTCACATGAATTCTCGACCACATGGCATTACTATAACTTCGCGAAGATATGACAAGTCAATCGGTCAAACTTTGAGGGCCAGATAGTAGGACTGAGCCAGATATGAAATAATCTCTAATTATAAGTACATATCATAGTATAGGGTACTCTCCGCTTGCGTTACAAAGTGGCTCACATTGGACAACTTAGAGACATTTCATTTTTGTAACCCTTTCACCCCCCAGGAGTGACTAGCATATAACTTCTCCGTACAGTTTTAATACACTGTCAAGCAGACGGGTAATGAAAATTAATAAAGTTATCAACTAGGAGATAGTGCTGTAATGCAACAAAAAATTCTCAGGAATAGCTTATAGAGAAATGTATGGTTATCGGATAGGAGAATTAGCTTCCAGATCTTGGGAGTGAAAAGCGAGAAGTCAGAAGACTCTGGAGGAAACAGATTTCGAAAGAAAACCCGCTCAGAAACAATTTTGTGTTACACGAAATTCATAAACAGCAACCGCAGCGCACAAGGCCTTTTGGGTGAAGGTGGGCCTTTAAGCCTAAAAGGTATCATGCACTGCATTATGCATTATATATACCATGACCATTTATATCATTGCGAATATGCCACCTCTTAACATTTCAGTCCTAACAGTATGCAGGACGTTTGTCACATCAACCTAGTTTAATGGCCTTAGCTACCACAAGTCTCCTGTAGCTCAGTGGTAGGGCATCTGGACTAGTAACCAGAAGGTCATAGGTTCGACTTCGTTTCTCTTGGGAGAACTCGGCTTTTTTCCGAGTCGCCTGTGTCACTGTCATTCACTGAATAAAGCATCTTTCTCGTAGCACCGTAGATGTTCCTGACTGTGCATATCGATCCTTCTTTTTTCTGAATACACATTGTGCTTTCAGAAATCTGTTGACCCCAAATCCTCCTTTTAAACATAAACATATCATGACATTGGACTCTGATTTCAATCGCTCACTGAAAATCATTGCAGTTGTAAGTAGTTGATCTACAGGAAAAAGTCTCTTTAGTCAACTTTAAACTGGAGAGAGGATCCATAAGTTGCTCCCATCCTTTGCGACTACCACCTGAGAATCAAGCTGTTGTAAGAACACATAAAGCAGCCATTTGAAGAAACCAAGAGAAGTGCCCACTCTCCACATATTAACTTCTTGTTCAAAGAATGGTGGCTTAAACCAATTTACATAGGCCAATTCACGAGTCTCACCGGCACACTCTTGCACAAAAAAGTGCTCGATCCGACCAGAGTAAATAAATTTTTCCTCACTGGAAGGAGTGTCACCAATGTAGTGGCGGACTGTCGAAGGTTCGGTCTCCAAGAAGTTACCCTTGATGTAGCTGGAGCGAGTCTGCACGGCTGTGATATCTTCCTGCTCTGAACTGCGAAGATGAGTAAGTATCCCTCTTTCCTTACCTACAAGAGTGGCCTTTGATCTTTTTTGCCAACCGTTGGAGGTCTTGCCAACAAATCGTCCAGCAAATCTCCATATTTGGTCACGACGGCAGTTGGTGGAGTCCAGCTGATTGTCGGTGAAGGAATCTGACGTCATCGTCTTTCTGCTTCCTAATGTACCGGCTGTACATCTCACAAATGTCCCTGTACTCTGGCATGTTTTGGTGGTTACATTGGTTAAGCTGTTGATGTCGTCTTTGGTTGAGGGACATGTTAAGCTTTCATCGAAATGTGCATGTCTCTTTCCTTCTGCCTGTTACATCTTCTAGAAAGATGCCTGTACCATCAATAGCTGTGGCCTCTTTCTGGATGATCACCTGGACGTCTTCAGGAACCCTCTGACCTGTTACAGCATTCTCAGTGGCCTCCAACACCTGTATGAATAAGATCACTATTCACACTGCGTATGTTAGAGCAATGCATATAAGATCAATGCATATGAATAAATTATCCCTTTGGCTCAACTGCAGTGTGGCGTGGTTGTGCTTGTGTGTTTCGGGTCGAAGATTTCTTTTTTGGCGTTCGTTTTCCTCCCCTTGGCACATGTACCCGGCACCTGGACCAGCTGCTCAAGAAGCTCAACCAGCAGCAGCACAGGCTGTTCAAACAGCTGCAGAGCAAGACGCTCCAGGACCGGCCCAACCAGGGGCCCGTTTCTCGAAAGTCCCGGTAACTACCGGGCCCATTAACTTACCGGGGCTGTTACCGGGATTCTTTTTCGGGCCCGCAGTTGCGTTTCTCGAAGAACTCATAAACCTGCCCGATATTTATAGGGCCCGATAGCTATGATCTAGAGTGAAAGGAAAAGATTCGAATCAAGAATCTTCTGGAAGCATGCACATAGTACAGTCGTTGATTTGTTATGCGACAGGGCTCCAGTTTGAATCAACATGTTTTAACATAGCTTGAGTCTGAACGTTTTGTAAGCTTATCCATCTTACATGTAAGGCTTATATAAACTTTCATATTGATCTGTTGTTGTTTTATCTTTTGTTGTGATCGCCATCTCACCGAATTTCGAGAGGACAGGTTTGCTTCTCTGTCGACGTATTATGATGCCCATGTTTGCTTGATTGAAGCTTGAAGCTTTTCAGTCGGTTGGTTTTAGTTCATATACATTAAGACTTAAGCTTATATTATGGAGTAACTTCGTGCATGTACATGTGGATGATTCGAATTTTGGTGGTGACTTTTGTTTTCGTTAAGTTAACTATTGTCCACAAGAGTCAGTGGTAGATATACGTCCTTGATCTTTCAGGTAAGTGCTTGTTTTTTAGGGCTTGTGAATTTGATTTCTTTGCTACATCTTTGACTTCGAGGTGGCCATGTTTGGTACTACAATGTTGGCTTGGTCGTTTCATTTGCACGGGAATTCGCGTTCGCGGCCGGTCGACCATTCTTCCTTTTTTGAGTTAATTACTCGTACCGTGCTGTTGTTGTTTTCCAACAAGTTGTCTCTCAAGTGTCTTTTAAGGTAAGTACTTTTTTTTAATTGGTTTGTACATAAAACATAAACATCCATTTGTAATTAGTTGCTTGTTAATCTTTCAGTTATTAAAATTAGATGTTTCTAGATTTCTGGATATGCTTAAGAAAAAAGAAAAAAAGAAAGAAACACGTTAAAACACGCCTGACAATAGGTTTTTTTTAAATTTTATTTTAAATACAATTTGCATAGATGTCTGCAGACAAAAAACAACGAAGCTCAAGGTTCACCCAGGCCATGATTGATGCCCTCGTAGAAACGTATGCAAAGCATCAAGTAAGCTTAAGTGAAACGTGACGCAGTGTGGTTTAATTATCAGTTATCTTATTTATTCATTATAATAATAATTTTTGACGTATTTGTGGATTGTCATGTGAAATTGTACTGGAATATTTTAAGGAATGAAAAGTTTTCAGTGCATTAGAAACGTCTTCAGTGAGACATTTGAATGGTTTTCGAGTTCATTCTTCAGACAAAAGTTTTATCAGCGGTTACCTTAGAGAAAAAAAAAGAGGCTTGGAATCAGGTGACTCATGCAGTTAATGCAGTGAACCCAGGAGAAAGAAAGACAGTCGAACAGGTAATGCCATAAAATAGATTTAAGCTAGTGTATGCTCAGTATATGTAATAGTATATGTACTAGGCTCCCATTTTGAACAATTATGGTAGACCAAGTGCAATTTGATAGTTGGATAAATCCACCCAAAAAGTATTAGGCCTGCTCTCCATAACAGCATTTTTTTAATCCAATAATATTATTTTCCAAATTGGGCAGTATGTAGTGATGTTACTGGATTGGTTTCTTGTATTATATAGACAGAAATTTAAATACACATATGTATAGCCATTAAAAAAAATATGCAGTTGAGGCCAAAAATATTGCTATTTATTACATTTCCTTTTTTGTAAAATGTTGTTACTGTTAGTCATGTGCTATTAATAACATTTGCAGGTCAAACGAAGGTGGGAAGACATGACCAGTGGTGTGAAACGTAAAGAAAGAGAAGCAAGGCAGAGGGAGCTGCAAAGGCTTAGGGTGACTGGGAATGGTCACTTGGCTGACAAGGCATGCTCACTGCTGTAAAGTGTGATTAGCTTACATGATATCTTTGGTCACAAGGTAGGGCTTAAATGCTTAATTTAACACAACTATTTTTGTTTTCACAAAGGATGACAACACTGTTGATTTATCTGAGCCATGCACAGATGTCCTTACTTCTTCAGAGAAGGAAATTGCCAAAATGCTTGGCCCCCAGTCATTCAGAGGTATTCCTGAAGGTACAGACACCTGAGAATAGTTGATTAAATTATCAAATGTAATATTATAAATTAAATAAAAAAGGTTACCAGGATGGAATTGTAATTCTGAGAGTACTTACCTGCTCAAACTGTTCTTACCTAAATTTATCCTTATGTTATTTGCATTTTCAGGTATTGCCAAAAGCGACCACCAGGATTTGTATGGCAGCTCCTGTGCAAGTGAGGACACTGTTGAGGTTTTGCATGTACAAACAATTATTCCAATCATTCAAAATCACAGTTTAGTAAGCTTGAAAACATACTGTATTAATGCGTTAATGCATTATAAATTGTTCTCTACATGTTGATATTGTTGATATCAGTATGGTGATATTGTGCAAGATAATCATGGGTTTATGCTATTGTTGTGACAGGAGTTTAACAATGTGCTTTCAAGCTCAAGTAAGAACACTACTCCTGTTGCCATTAAGGTATCAAGAGTGAATGTCTGTAGGAATCAAGCAAAATCGAGAAATAGCAGCGAAAGTGTGAAAATTCCAAATCGCTCAAACTTGGGCTGGTGGTAATCCATCTTGAGTTATTCATCACTATGTGGTTCATTTATCGAATACTATTATCTTTCGGCAGAAATTGACGAGAAGAAAATTCATAGTCAGACAAGGGAGAATTGACATCCACTTGTTATCAACCTATTCTAAAACCTTTCCTGGTTTTATTTTGTGGTTTGCATTATGATTGAAAATAATTAAGACAGAGAGACAGACCTGAAAAATTTCCTCCTGGTTCTCGACAGAAGTGACTACCTTAATTGAAAAAATATTTTATCCTACTACCTTTACCACAAATGAAACGAAATTTAGAAATAAAACTAAAGAATAATTTTCCCTTTGAATGGTATAAAACTTTTTCTGGGGAAATCATATGTTACTCCGTGAAAGAGTGCTGAAACTGGAGGAAGTAGGGCAAAAAACATTACACGTGACAAGTGGATTGCGTGACATAACGTGACCATAGCACATATTTCAAGTGGATTGCGTGACTTAACGTGGCCTAAGCACCTATTTGAGGATCTTGGGATCTTTTCTAACGCTCAGTAGAGCTTGCTTAAGATCTCTAAACCATATATTTACCTTTTGTGAAACCTGTGAGATATGGCATAAATGATTGTAAGGCTGGTAATTTTGCCTGAATGCAGTCATTCTGTGGAATGTAGATGCCTTTTAAAAAATTATCGATAAATCTGTCCTATTTGACCATCATCTTATACAGTTCTTGTTTTTCTAACATGCAGGCTTAGTTAAACAATCTCCCGTGCTGGGGCTAAATTGCATGTCACGTCTGTTATACGGAGTTTCCCACAAATCAAATGGAATAGAAAGTCATTATTGCAATGTATAACTCACCTTCATTTGCCTAATGAGTCTATGATTGCAGCACCGAAACTGAACTTTTGTTGCCAACTGTAAAGGTATAAATACAAATACCGTGACCGGGGGGGGGGGTGTTAGGGTTAAGTAGCTTATCTTCGTCACCCCTCATCACAGCGGTTCGGTGCTGGCATTTCAGAGCGAAATCTTTACTTCTTTGGTCAGATCTAACTGAACCTTTTTAAAACGTCTTTTCAACGTGCTGTACACTTTTTGACACCTAGCGGTATACTTCATGTTATACGGCAACATACTCTATACTGCATGAGATTTAAAAATTTCTTCTGTGAATCTCATGCAGAGGACGAGAGACATTTTAGTCATTTTCTCTTGCAATGGGGATATACGGAAAAGAAACCGATCGAGCCTGAACGTCTTGACGCACCCCTCTTCCAGGCACGTAAATAATCGGGAACTGTTGACAGTGGAAATGGTATCACTGTCGAAGCTTTTGTATGTCTCTGTCGCTGGATGCTGGCCACTGTTTCGTCTGGGGCATATGGGTACAAAGCTAGTACCGGCCTTCAGGTCGGGGGAGGGCCTGACCTCCATCGTCGGCAGCTCCGATTCTTTTGGTACATCGAACTTTGTCCACGGTTTTAGTTTTCCAAGGCCAGTGTTGTAGGCTTTCCATGTTCTTATTCCGAAATCCCTGTACAAAAGGTTGCTTATATAGCTCACCTTTTTCCCGCTTGTGGATGTTCTTGCTTGATGGATTGCCGGGAGGACTACACACCCTCACGCTCACCCCACGTACCCCCCCGAAAAGACTGGACTTGGGCCTTCCAAAACACTCCTTCTGCAGTCTCGACAAATGCCTAACAGTCCAAATAGAACAAATGTCACTTTCAGACCAAATATACCCCCAGCACATCCGAATCCAACATATCCAAATAACGTTTGCATTAAAAATTGCAGTCTGTGCACATCGTTTTTGATGGGAGAAAACTAAAAGCAAATGTTTAATTCCAATGTAAAAAATCAAAATACAAAACTTTATGTTTAGAGGTTTTTGGAATAAACGCCCTTTCTCAAATCAGGGAGATGAGGGCTCAAATAAACTCCCCTCCCAAACAAAGACCTTCCGTGGGCAAATACAGAGAGGCATTTCTTCAAACATTTTAAACGTTTGAGGCAAACAAATATTTTTATAACATTTTTATTTCATTCAAATAAGAGGCCGCATTTCTTTTATAAGGAACCAACTCTCTAAAAGAATAGAAATACCCCAAAACTTCCACATGACATGTCGGAAACCTTTGTAAAATGGGATGAAAAACAATAGCCATCACTGTTATTCAATGAAATGCAAATGGACTGCGGGGTATTCTGCAATCTAGACAAGAAATATATTCTGATGTAAAAAACAATGGTTACATATCAAGTATAAGTAAGAAAACAACATTGAAAACAAAATTGCTGAAATTTTCTGTACGATATCAAATTTCAAGCCGGTTTTACAAATTTGTTTGTGTTTCAAACACCATTTTTCCTAACCAAAGACAATAATCGATCGACAAAAAGGTTTCCCTGCCAAATATTTTATTCAGATAAACAATACATTTGCTTTCAAAGTAGTTTAAAATAAACTCTTCGTGATTTTACTCGCGAAATATCTTGTCTTTCAATAAAAGTTACAGCATTTAAATTACTCGTAATCATTGTTTATCTAAATGAACCATGTCTGTTAAGTGGCATGTTACCTTTTTTCTAGCATTTCCTTTCACTGTCATAAGAAAGGTATCCAGTTCTGAAATAAAAATTGTTTTTCCTTGCATCTTAACTCACCTGAACCAACTGGGACAAACTGTCCTGTTGTCTTTAATAAGGGTTCGTTCGGATACCATTTTCAAAACACCCCGATCTGCTTTTCTGTTTGCTCCATGTTTGGATATGAATTGCGGTACATTGCACTTGGTAGTTTCGCCGCCAGCCAAGCCCGAGCTCACGCCTGTGATATGGGCAAATAGTGTCCAATTTTGAGATGTCTCCTCCTCGCTAAAAACACCAACTCTAGTGAGTATAAGTTCGCTCTCTGTGGTTATTTCAGATAATGACAGGTGGGAACAATGACCTGTAATATCCTTTGAGCAGTTATGTAAACGGATTATTTCAAGACTCTTGTTCTTGTCTAACCTATCATACGAGCCGGACGTTCCGGTTCTACTCTGAAAAGAGCACGAAAATACCATCGCAGAGCCCGAAAGATAGGCGGTGAGAAATCTGGAGAGTACTCTGCGCTCCATAAAACTATCACAGAAGTGAGGGAAAACTTTGATAAAACAAACTACGTGTTATTTTTCTTGAAAAGAAATAAAAATATAATAAAATTCGACGCCGATTACAACAACAGGACCGAGGTAAAACAGGACCGAGGGCAAAAATATGCGAAAACCACATTTGTACCATCTGTCACGTCCGTCACACAATCTGTTGTATTTCGAGATTTTGGGAGATTTTGAGTTTTCCGTCACAGACCATGATGTGATTTCCCCAGAAAAAGTTTTATATCAGTTAAAAGGCCATCTATTCGTAACTTTAAATTTTGAATTTCGTTTTATTTGTGGTAAAGGTAGTAGGTTAAATTACCTTCTCAATTTGACTAGTCATTTCCATATACAAACTGGAGGAGTTTTCTCAGGTCTGTCTCATTGTCTCAATTATCTTCAATCTTAATGCAAATAAAATAAATTCAGGAAAGGTTTTAGAATAAGTTGTTAACAAGTGGATGTCTTCTGGCTTTAAATCTTAAGCGAGTGGTTTGCGTAAAAAAGGCTAACTTTCAAGCCGAATTTTCCCTTGCCTGACCATGAATTTTATTTTCGTTAATGTCTCCCGAAAGAAAAAAAAAGTATTAGAGAAATGAGACATAGCGATGAGTAACTCAATATAGACTACTATTAGTCCAAGTTTGCGCGATTTTGAAATTTTAAAGTTTGCTGCTCGATGTTCGATTTTTGTGGACACGTGCTCTTAATTATTGTATCTGATAGTCAGTGATACAGAATAAACAATTATGAAGATGTGTGCCTTAATGCGTTTGTCACTCCATCATGAAACTATAAGAACTTGTGCTTTACCATATATAATTCATAATTTTATGATAGAAAGAGAATAGTGTGAATAGACACCCCCTGTAGTAAAACTAATCATCCCACCCAAACAACTGGACTCAGTGTGAAAAATAAATGATCTTGCCCTATTACTTAAGACAATAATATAATGCCACCTGGTTTTGCAGAATTCATCAAAATCTCAGAGAGATAACAGGAAAAGAGGCAAGACACTTGCAGAAGCCCAGCTGGAAGTAAGATAATGTATTCTTAGTCTGCATTATATTTATACCAGTAATATTTATTGTACATAACTTATTCAATAAGTTTTAGCTCACAAGGAAATCACTCTGCTGGTTTCTAATAAATGTTCATGCTCAGTTTTTTAAATTATTTCTTAATTATCTTTAATGGAATTTATTTCAAGAATTCTGTAAATTCTAAAGGAAACATTTTCCTTTCAGTACTTTGAAACTGTTGCAGCATATTGTAAAATGAAGGTGAAAAAACGTGAGCTAGAAATTGCGATGCTGAGTCGTGAAAAAGAAGGTACTGGCATACCAATACTCATTATACAATAGCAGGAATAAATACACTTTCAAACTGATATGGGCCTTTATGCACTAGGCCTTTCGAGGGACAATCAGTGGTATTTATGAGGGATAGTTTCGTATTACAAACCACTGGATGTATACAACTATAAATACATAAAAATTTTCTTAATATATGTAGTAACATTACATTAATGTACAATAAAATCCACTAGCCCCAGGCTATCGAACAGCATTTTCTTTGCACGCTGACACTTAGTCTTTTTTTCCCCTTTTTGTTCCAAGTTTACTTTACACAGTCCTCAAGTACCCACACTATGTTATCCTGACCAAATTTTGCCCCTGTAGATTTGCAAAGGAATAGGGTCCAGTTTAATTACATGTATATAGACCTACTGGCAATGCACTCAATTAGTTTTTCTATTTCTTTTACAAGGAATATTTCATGTGCTGGTGCACTGGGACTGTAACAAGTGGCCTTACGTACTTTTAGTACTTTTGAAACTATTTAAGATCAGAATTACAAAGCATAATAGCGGAGCCTGCGGGCAAAGCCCGCCAGCAGAGCTCCATTGCTAAGGAAATTTGGTAACCTATCAAGCCGAGAAATTTTGGTTGTGACGTAATAGTCACGTGACCGTCCGTCCGTACATCCGTCCGTCCGTCCGTCCGCAAGACTCTGGGAGGGGGAGGGGAGTGCCAAGTCAACCCGACGGGGGTAGAGAATGCCATCTTTTCTTGGCGGGAAATCGTGCGGTGCTTTTGGGCAACCCGCGTTTTTCTTGGCGGGAAATCGCATGCTATCGTCGCTTTTGAAAAAGAGGTTTCTTTAAAAGCTTAAGCTTGTTAAGCATTTAACGATTGTTCGAGAGTACTGAAGTTTTATACTTGACAAAAAAAAAACATCTAATATCTATAAGTGGAAAGAAAAAGTTCAAAAGAACACTGGTAGAAGCCGAAAAGTTACGAAAGCTGCCTTCAAAGGACTTCATGGCTTTGTTTTCTTCACGGCGGAGAGTTTGCCCTGTTCTGAAACACAACCGAGTAAGTGAAGTTTTTAAGGGGTCTAAGGTACATGATTTCGAGTATTACTGTGAAAGAAATTACGTTTTGAAATGGAAATTTGATTTATGCCATTAGAAATGTGTCATTTACTTTTGACTTTAAACAATTATTAGAAAACGCGCTCAGATTTGTGACAGATTCTTGCATATTTTGCCATGCTCAGCCGATTTCACTAGTGTGGACTGACCTACAATTTTGGAACTGTAACGCGAATTGCATTTAAGTATAAACTTACGGGTTTTCGAATAAACTTTTTTCAAAAATGATTTCTCTGTCCATTATTTTGTGTTTGTTTATTCATAACAGTAGGTCTAAGCACAGTCGCAAGACAACTGTACAAGCTTTGCTTTCAATTTTGACTGTCCGGTCCATCTCTTTGTGCAACTGTCGATTTTCTTGTCCTAGAAGTTTTCAATAGTAATAATCTTTTGAGCGAAGCAGTTGTCGGTTTAAAGCTATTTTATTCCAAAAGCTTGCGAAAACAGTTTTGTGCGTTCCTCAAAGCGCCTAACTTTATATAGACTTACTTCGCATCCGCAAAACGTATGCCGGCATAATTTAATTAAAGTGTGTTTGGTGTTTCTTTGTTTTGAATCTTCATGGTCTCTCGTTAGAGAACGAAATATAACAGTTATTTGAAAAACTATAAGCGAAGCAGTTGTCGGTTTAAACCTATGACATCCGAAAAGCTTCCAAAAACAGTTCTGTGCATTTTTAAAAGCGCTCTAATTTCAGACAATTTGCAGCCGCAAAACTTATGCAACAGAGTTTAAGAATGTTTGGACGGTGTTTGTTTGTTTGTTTTCAATCTCGATGGTCTCAAGTTAGAGAACGAAATATAAGGGTTACTTAAATAACTATAAGCGAAACAGTTTTGAGTTTAAAGCTATTTTATCCGGTAAGTAATGTGTGTTCCTCAAAGTGCTTGAATTTTTTCACGGCTGCTAAAACCTACGCGACATTTCTTCGATAAGTTTATTACAAGTGCTTCGAAGCTCCCCAGATCCTTTCTTTCGGGTAATCCCAGTAAAATGCCGGTGAAATGTCAGTATAAATTTTTGACCAGAGTAATATTTTTATTTAGTGGCAGTTCATGTTATTTGTTAACATCCGAACGCAATGAAGATAACCCATTTAAACAGTCGAATAATTTTTATTTTGTTCTTGTAAATGAGCGCCATTTCAAGTTCATTCAAGCGAACAGCCAATAATCCAAGGAGAATTGACAAGCCTTGACAGTTAATGACAGGATATGGAAACATTACAAACACCAAGCAACACGGTTCGTGAGTAAAATGTGTTCAGTTTGATGCCCGAAAAAAGAATAATCAAGCTGTGCTCAGCCTCTAGAATGACCTTTCGAGCTTGGTTTTACAGAACAGATCCCCAAAATATTGGAGGACAATTCGCAACACTTTCAGGCTTTTTGAGAAACACTTTTCGTTCGCGAACGAGCCAAAAAAAAAGCCCCGAAATATATTTCAGACCGAAAAGTTTCAGGACTATTTTTGAGAAACGAACACCAGTTTATTCCTTCGCGGCTCCGCTTTTAGGCTTGGCTAAATCTATATATTAAACATGTTCTTTGAACGAGTTGTCTTGAAAATAAGTCACGTGGAATGCCATTTTTTGTTTGACTTTACTGGCAAAACTGAATGACTCAATTGGTTTCCAGATTCTTTTATTGGTTACATCTTCTTATCCCCTGGTTGACAGGAAAAAGAGATTTGCATGCACTGCACTGTAATATCGCCACCACATTAGTTGCTGAATAGTTTTTTTTTACATTTGTGATTGGAAATTTCATCAGTGCGTGAAGCGCACGCCTTGAAATTAAAATTTCATGAGCAAACTGAAATAAGATATAATAGCGTATTCTCCCGGCTTTCGCGCCAAAATCAAGCCTTTCAAAGTCAAAATGAGGCTAAGGCCTCGACACCATGTAAAAATCCTCATTCTCAAAAATGGAAGAGAGCTAGTAAGCAAGAGAAGACGAGTGAATCAATATAAACGTTTATTAGCAAATAATAAATCATTTCAAAGTCTTGTAGCAAAAGTAAACTTGAAGAATCGCGAAACTTCGACAAAGACGATAGTCCACAGAACAATCCTTGAATAACAATCCTCGAACAGCAATAAAACTGCAGTTAGTACACCTCTAAACGTCTAGGTGGCCTTGGACCCTGAAATGTGGAGCAAACCGAAATAAGATGTTAGATGTGCCCAGATACTTAAATAAGTATGGGTGGGCCGGGTGGGACGCTATTATATCTTATTTCGGTTTGCTCGTGAAATTTTAATTTCAAGGCGTGCGCTTCGCGCACTGATGAAATTTCCAATTTCACTTCACAAACCTCAATAAGATATAATAGCGTATGTTCAAAGTTACTAAGCTAACCTTGCAATACGACAGCTTGAAAGGAGTCTTGAGCTTGTTTATTGCAAGCAACCTCCCGTAAATAATGCCGCCTAAAAGTGGACTCCTTTCTCCACTTTGCGATCTCCATTATCTCTTTACAAGAGAGCCCTTTCGCCTTGGCCTTGGATGTGGATGCACCTCGCACCGAATGAGCACGGAACTCAGAGGTACAGTACTGTGCAAAAGTAATGAGAGCGAATTTCGCGCTTTGTTCTCTTCGAAATATCGCCGAACTTTCGATCGATATTTCGAAGCGTTCGCGCGACAATTAAACGAATTTTCGACGACAATTCGCCAAGGCAAGCGAAAAATCGAATCGAAAAATCGCAAGGCTAATCGAAAAATCGCTTCTTCGAATTTTCGAACCAGCGAAATATCGAAGAAAATTCGCTTCAAATCAAATGTAATATCCGCCAACTTTCCGACTTCAAGATAAACGCCCGATAAACGTGATCTCACAGCAAAACATAAACAATCATTTCAACCGTTTCTGATACGGTGATACAGGATCAACTCACTCAATTCAGTGTTTTATTCCATTCAAGAAATAGAAACAGAAAGTGCAAAAGCTAGAATTATGGCAAACAGCGCGAACTCTTCTTTGACAGGCTAGACAAAACAAGACTTACATTACAAGTTCAATGGAACCACGCGCAGGAGGTCACGGCCAATTGTCTGATGGTCTCGTGGATGAATTGGCCAAGATCTTTGCATCTTTACCACTTTAATTTCCCAGAAAACAGTAATACTCGAAGAAATAGCACAGAAATATGTAAGCAACACCATCGCCTTCCAACACAGCTAAGAAGGTAATTTGCTGTCTTGACGGCTTTGAGAACTATTCATTGCGTTACAGAATGTCATTCATGCAAATCATGCTAAATTTGCATATGGTGTATTTGTGTCTGTGGATAGAATAGGCTTCTTTCGATATATTAAAATTCAGCTTGGTAGCGAGGCCTAGAGGACACAAATAAAAGAAATTTTACAAGCATGTTTATTCATTTCTTTTGTTTGTGTCCTCTAGGCCTCGCTACCAAGCTGAATTTTAATATATCGAAAGAAGCCTATTGAGGTCTCGAATTACCTTTTAGATCACAGAGTTTTGTTCGGATTTTTTTTTTTTCGTTTTCTGCGAAGATTAATGACTATGTGATATCGACTTCAGCGTAATGAATGGAAATATTTTCGCAAACCTTAATACGTGGCTTTCTATTCAAAATCTTCGGATATTTATATTCCTTCTCACCTGTGACCATGCTTGTACACAAGTGTGAAGAAAAAACTCGAATTCGTTTGCAATAAAGTACCGAGAAATACTACATCCTGGTAAACTCTATTAGAAATCGGACCTTTAAATGTAGAGTATTTTCCTGTTTCAACCATCTTTAAAGGTCTTTTAAAACCGGAGTGACGCTTGCAAAGCAAAGGCGCTACTGACGTTCGCATCAGTGGCTAATGTTTACGCCAAAAAATATACCATTCGCTCGCAATATGGTGCTGAGAAATACTCGACGCATCGTGTAATCCTTATTACAAATTGTGGCTCTAAATGCGGAGTGTTTTCCCGTTTCAATCATCTTTATAGACCTTTTAAACCCGGAGCTATGACTGTTTATAAATTTGCCGTGACGCTTGCAAAACAGATAAAGCTCTACTGACCCGCTCATCAACGTCTAATGTTTACTAAAACATTATATAATTTCGTACGCAATACACTGCCAAGAAATACTGGGCGCATAGTAGTAATCTTTATTACAAATTGGGCCTTCAAAAACAGAGTATTTTCCCGTTTGAAGGCAACTGTAACTGTCCGCGGTGTGTAATAAATTTGCATAAGAACACATTAGCGGATTGCATTTCAGTAATGAGTAACGCAGCAGTCACGATGTTCGGGTCACAAGCACTTCGATATTTCGAAGCAGTCTTCAAATTTTGTGAGCACTTTTCGAAACAGTCTTCGAAATTTCGAAGCCCTCTTCGAATTTAGTTGCGAAAATTCGCTACTGTCGTCGAAATGGCGTTCGAAATTTCGCCCGACTTTTCGCAGATTAGCGCGATTTTTCGCAAACGGCAAAACAATAGCAGCTTCGAAAATTCGAAGAAAATTCGTTTGGTTCGAAATATCGTTCATTTTCGAAGGTTTTCGAAGCTTTTCGTCGAAATTCGTCGAAATTCGTTCTCATTACTTTTGCACAGTACTGTATCAATCCCAGCTAGGTTCATAAGCTGCACTAACCACCCTGCAATTGTGCATGGTACTACCTCCTTGTGAGGCTTTACATAACTTAACAGTAACTGATGCTTATTAGAGTCTGCACGCCAACCCTTAGAGCGTTCTAAATAGCAGGTAATGGTTGAAAATACACATAGCATAGGATCACCCTCAAACTTCTCAAAGGTCTGTTTAATGGGATTCTGACCTTTCTTTCTCGATTTGGTTAATTGTGCAAGTTCAAAAACAATAGAACTATCCTTAATGGACATATATCTTACATCAAGAGCCCTTAGGTCTGAGCATCTACCAGCTGATGAAAGAGCTAGCAGCATGCTCAGCTTAAGAGTCGAGCACTTGTTTGAGAGGGTGGAGTTATCCCCTAGCATGTGAATGTAGTCAAGAACCTTATCGACATCCCAAGTCACCACATATCTGGGTTGCGGTGGATTGGCATTAAAACAGGCACCAACCACCTTACAAATCAGCTCGTGCTGCCCCACCCTAACACCCCCTATGGGAGGGTGGAAAGCTGAAATGGCTGATCTGTGGCTATTTATCGTGCGGTAGCTTTTGCCCTGTTTTAACAGCTCTGTAAGATAGTCTGCTACAGAGGCCACAGAGGAGCAAAATGGATCAATTTTCCTCTGACGACACCAGCTACTCCACTGTTTCCAGGCGCTGTTGTAAGCTCCTGCCGTGCCTGTCCGCCAAGAGTGGGAGCGGAGAAGTTCGGAAGTTTGCTCTGAAATTCCGTCTGCAAGCAAGTTTTGCCTGTAACCATCCAGGCCACTAATGACAGGTGGCCCTGCAGAACTAGAGGGTGTGACTGCAGGTTGGGGGAAAGCAACAGATTGCTCAGAGGGGGCAGCAGAATTGGCTGTCTGCAGGACATCTCTAGAAGGACTGGGTACCAAGCTTGTGTATGCCAAGTTGGTGTTATCAGGACAATTGTCGCCTGATCCTTTCGGATCTTTGCCAGACAACGACATATCATTGAGAAAGGTGGAAAACTGTAACCCCTCAGGTTTGTCCAAGGAATCTGAAATGCATCCGTCCCATGAGCAAATGGGTCTGGGAACCAGCTTATATAGCTTTCAAGCTGAGTATTCATACGATCTGCAAATAGATCTATTGTCAGGGGACCCCACAGGTGATCTAATGCCTGGAAAACTGTCGGATTGAGTTTCCAGTTGCTGGAATCCCTGAAATGTCTGGATTCCCAATCCGCTTCGTGGTTTAATTCCCCTGGCAGATACTCTGCTGTCACGGTTATCTGCTTGTTTAGGGCATATTCCCACAGTTCCTGGGCTATACTTAGTAATGCAGGGGACCGTGTCCCCCCCATCCTCAACAAGTAAGCAACTGCTGTCCTGTTGTCCATTCTCAGGTGGACATGAAGCTGCCTTCGATTGGGAGTGAAGGCCCTCACAGCAAAAAGAGCTGCTTTCAGCTCCAAAGCATTTATGTGAAGAGAACTGGATTCCTCCTGTGTCCAAAGTCCCCTTGTGTGTCTCCCCTGGCACACTGCCCCCCCAGCCCTTCAGCGACGCATCCGTCGTTATTGTCAAGTCTGGGGCTGGTGTGATTATCGAGCGACCATTCCAGTTGGACATTTGGTCGATCCACCACTGAAGGTCGTCCCGACAATCCTCGCTCAGAGGGACAACTGTCTCGTACCCCTTGCCCATCAACAAACCCCTTACTTGGAGCCTTTGCAAATGCCGGTAATGGAGGGGTGCCGGAAAAACTGCCTGTATAGATGAGGTCAGTTTCCCAATAATCTGAGAGAGAGTTCTCACTGAGGCTTTTTTCTCCTGAATTAAATCTCTGCAAATCTGAATAAGTTGGGTCATTTTCTCCTGTGGCAAATATAGTTTCATCTCCAATGAATTGATCAGAAAACCTAGGTACTCCATGCACTGGGCTGGGTGTAAAACTGATTTCTTCCAGTTTATAATAAAGCCTAAATTCTGAAGCAGCCACAGAGTGGAGTCCCTGTCCCTCAAAATACCTTCCAGAGTCTGATTGAATATAATGATATCGTCTAAATAAATAATCATTCTCAGACCCAGTCTTCGAAGAAGAGCTACAACAGGCTTTAAAAGCTTGGTGAATAGAAGGGGGGTTGGTCCCAAGCCAAATGGAAGGCATGTAAACTGGTACCTCGTGCCCCCATAAATAAAACGAAGGATCGGCTGGTGCTCTGGATCTATTGGCACAGTAAAGTAAGCATCCTTCAGATCTATTTTTATCATCCAGTCTTCCTTCTGGACTAAATGCTTTAGCAAGTGCAGCCCCTCCATTTTGAAATGTTGATAAACAACAAAACTGTTCAACTGTTTTAAGTTGATTACAGGTCTGTTCCCCCCATCTTTCTTTTTGACTAAGAAAACTGTACTTATAAATTCCCCTTTCAGGGGGGAGACCACCTGAATCGTCCCTTTCTGCAACATTTCTGCAATTTCCTGTTCTATCGCATGCCTTTCCAGCTGGTTGTGAAAGGTCTGAGAGGGGGCCTGTGCCTGCCTTGGGGGTTCTACAAAGGGAATCAGTACCCCCTTGATCATTTTCAAAATGAACTGATCCTGTGTCAGTAATTTCCAATTGTTCAGAAAATGTTGCAGCCGCCCCGCCAGAGGGAGGTTTAGGCTTACAAGGGTGATGTTCAGCCCCATGGACAGTAGAAGAGGATGAACAAGCCGAGTTAATTCCCCCTGGCAAGGTTGAACCTGCAATGGGACTTTGGGCATCAGGTGATCTCCTTTTGAACCTGAATCTAACTGACTTGCCTTTGTTAAAAGGTCTGGAGGGCGGTCCTGGCTTGAAAGAGACAGTTCTGCCCCCACCCCTTCCATGTGATGAGGGCATCCCTCGAAAGGGCTGATGGGAGTCTCTTGGGCCTCGTCCACGATAGCTATCTCTGCGAAGAGGGGGGCCTTTGTAAGCTGAAGGCCGTGATGGCTTAGAAGAGCCTGCTAAGTGCTGGGAAATGTCCTTGGTGGACTTCCGAATCTTGGTGGCCTTAGAAAGAGCCTTGTAGAACCTTTTACCAAACAGGTTCTTGTGGGAACTGGACAAGGATGACTCGTGCTTGCTGAGCAGCTTTTTTGCTTTCTTCATGTCACCGGTAAGGCGACCTAATATGCTCAAGCGGCGAGCATAAGTCAAACTCACATTAGCCTGTCCAAACAACGTGACAGATTGCTCAACCAATTCCAAGCAGTCAAACAAATCCAGCTTATCAGTAGAGTCGTCAGTTCGTACCTTTTCAAGGTTTAGCCAGAGTTTCCCTAATGGTCCCATTACATTGTTAATACGAGCTTGCGTTTTTGACAAAGTGCCGTCGCTCTCGCGGCCGTATGACTTGCCGAGGGTGTCGAAGATCTCATTCAAATACCCATCGACTTTGGGGATCTTTAGAGATTCTGCATCAGGTACCGGATTTGAATCGAGGACTGACTCTTGAATTGCCTTGTCTTTTACGTAAATTTTGAATTTTTCATTCAGGTATTGTGCATATCGTTCGTCAGCTCAAGTTTTGTACGGGCCTGTGCGCCCGTGTCAAAACGCCTGTAGTCGGCATCGCCCACGTGCTTCGGCGAGCTTGCAGATTTTTTGCGCTTAGGGTTTGCTTCAGAGCTACTTGAGTTGCTAGAATCACCCTCACCGTTAGAATCACTATCACTGCTCTCATTACCAGAGGCAGAATCAGCAGAGGAAGAGGTCGTACGCCTCCGTTTGTCCGTTGTTTTGGACGAGCCTTTCGACTTTTGCGAAGGCTGTTCTTTGTCAACACTCGCCTCAAGGGTGTTGTTAGTAGCCTCCTCGTTCTCAACGGGAGTGTCAGTTTGATCCGCCATAATCCTTTACAAGAAAAAATAATCCTGGAAAAAAATACTACTTTAGGTCTTCCACTAGACTTGCCACGAGCGAACACGAAGCGTCCAGCTAGCGCGAAGCCATTTTTGAGAATGAGGATTTTTACATGGTGTCGAGGCCTTAGCCTCGTTTTGACTTTGAAAGGCTTGATTTTGGCGCGAAAGCCGGGAGAATACGCTATTATATCTTATTGAGGTTTGTGAAGTGAAATTAGTTTTTTACAGCTGTATAATGACAACTTTTTGATCACTTCCATTTCAACTGGCCAATAACCACCATGAACTACAAGAGGCATCTGCAGTTGTGAGAATAAATTACATAGTTGCCTTGATAACTGATTCTGCCTCTTTTAGTTCTTGGATTTGATTAGCCTGTTGAAACAAAAGCTTCCAAAGTTTCGTACAGCAAGGTTATAATAAAACTAACAGAAATAGTCAGCAATAAAGCAATGATATGGTGTGCAAATATGCTATAAGCAAAAAAAGGAGCTACTCATAGTCTAAATGTATATTTATGTCTTTCCCTCCTTGGCTCGTGTGTGACTCAATCTTTTTTTTTTTTAACAAAAATACCAAAAAAAAACGTCCACTACTCACTACTTATTGTACAAATGCTATGCTGCTCACAATACAATACTTACGCTTCTTACAAATTCGACACTGTATACTATTTACAACACTTACGCTACTTACAATACAATACCTACGGTACTGACAATACGATACTTATACTTCTTATAATGCCATATTTGTACTACTTACAGTGAAATATACTTTTTTAACTTACAATACGTCTATAATTTTGTTGTCTTAGTACAGTATACAGGTGTATATATATAAATATATTTTTTATTGTTTTATTGTTAATAATAATAACAGAAAAAGTACACATTATATACGCGTATAAGATAATAGCAGGACGTAACGAAAAAAAAAGGAAATTGAAAAGAGGAGCGAGGCCGCAATCCTAATGAGAAGGTTTTGGGAGAAGAGTGGAGTTAAAACAAAAATTTAAATACAATAGAGGACTATCTTAATAAACAGGTGGATCGAAGTCACAGTTCATTTGAAACGGTTCCATTTTGAGTTATATTTCTTAACAGTGTTCGTCTTATAAGCAAAACATTTTTCGATTTCCTGGCACTTTAAGAAGGTTTGCGAAAATATATGTAAATTCAGCAGGGTTTTCTTTATTTTCAACGAGTAAATGTGATATCTGCCAATTAGAAGTGCATGATGTAAAAGTATATCCTCAGTATTGTCAACTAATCCCAGACAGGTGGGTAGGTTCAGAGAGAAATCTTGTGGCTTAACCTGATGCTGTATCAACCAGTATTGTATATCTTGCCAAAACTTTTGAACAGACTCACATTCCCAAAAAAGGTGGATCAGGGTTTCTGAGGTTTGTTCACAGAAAGTACAGGAGTCCGTTAAAGAAATACCTATTTTATAAAGGTAATTGTTAGTAGCAATTCTTCTGTGAAGGAGTTTAAATTGGAAAGTTTGAAGTTTAGTTTCTCTGGTGCAGTAAAAGGGCAGATTATACGACTTATCCCATTTTATCGAATTTGCATAATTTCCGCAATCTGTTATCCATTTTGTCTGGCTTTTAGCCGGTGTTGAAGAGATTTTTTTAACGATTAATTTGTAAGCTTCTTTGCAAATATTTGAAGCCGATAGTAACTTCTGGCCACAAGTGGGTTGGTTGGAATTCATCGTAACCTGATCTTGAAAAGACTTTTTCAATTTTGCCGTGGCGGACACAACACCATAGTTCGTTAGAAAAGTGGACTTTACTTTATAGCGGGATTTAAAATCCTCATACTTTAAAAAGTCCGACTTATGGTCTAAAATGTCTTTGGCCTGGTTAACTCCCACACGTGACCATTTTCTATAAAGGATGGGTGGGTTTGCAATCCTTATAAGAGAATTATACCAAATCGGTGTATTTCCAATGTCTGTTAGGTTTTCTTCGTAATTTAGGCTTGACCAAATTTCGATTACCTCTTTAGTAAAAGTGTCTTGAGTATTTAAACCGGCTACATCAGCCTGGTTTAAGTTACCAGTCAGGAGTAATTTACCGTCATGTTCCTTAATAAAATAGTCAAAAAAGAGTTTCCATTTTGCTTGATTACTGTCATCAAGGTACTTCTGTACCCATTTAGCTTTCAAAGCGCAATTGAAGGATTGGATATCTAACATTTTTAAACCACCATCTTTGTATTCGTTTAACATCACACTCCTTTTGATTTTATCCCCTCTTCCATCCCACAGAAAATTATACAAAATTTGATGAATTTCTTTTAGATGTGATTGCGAGGATGGCAAAGGTGACATGATATAGACAAGCTGAGATGCAGCTAAACTTTTTATGACAGTTATTTTCCCTAACAAAGTTAATCTTCTTACCTGCCAGCAATTTAGGATTCTAGAGATTTTTTCTTTTTTTTTCCTGGTAATTTAGCATGGCAGCTTCTTCCACACTAGTTGAAAACCATACTCCAAGGGATTTAACCTTCCGAAAAGTCCACTTAATGTTTTGTTTTATTGCTAGCTTATCCGTTCGGTTTTTAAAGGATCTGATCCAGAGTGCCTCTGTTTTCTCATAATTAACCTTTAGGCCTGACAATTTGGCAAATATGTCAAGTAGCAGGAAAGATCTTTCTATTGAGGGCTTTGTGCCGTCCAATATGAGCGTAGTATCATCAGCATATTGGCTGACTTTACACTCTTTGTCCGAGATTTTAATACCATAGATTAGTTTATCCCGTCTTATTGCCGCCCCCAGAATTTTAGCACACAAAATAAACAGATACGGGGACAGGGGGCAGCCTTGACGCACTCCTCTACTGAAATTAAAGAAATCGGATGTCCAACTTTTTGTATGCTGCTACTGATATCAGTATAAAAGAGTTTGATCCAAGGAATAAGAGAATTTCCGAAATTGTAATATTTTAGAGTTTTTTCAACAAAGGTCCATTCAAGAGTGTCAAAAGGTTTCTCAAAGTCAATAAAGAGAAGAAGTCCTCGGAGTTTCTCGATGTCTGTATAGCTCAAGATACTATTTAGCAGTCTGATATTTTCGCCAATAAACCTATTTTTTTGGAAGCCTGTTTGATCGCTATTTATCACCGAAGGCAAGACTCTTTTTATTCTACTAGGGATTGATTTTGCAGCGATTTTGTAATCACAGTTTAAAAGCGAGATGGGTCTCTAGTTCTTAATATAGCACAGAGATTTATCTTTTTTTTGAATTAAAGTTATTAATCCCCTCCGTTGTGATATAGAAAGGAGGCCTTTTGCATAGGAAGCGTTAATGGAGGCGAGTAAAAAGGACTTAATCTCATTCCAAAAGATTTTATAAAATTCAGCTGTAATTCCATCCGTTCCAGGTGTCTTGTTTGATTCCATAGTTTTTAGACTTTCCAAACATTCTGCAGCCGTTAACAAACCTTCACAAAGTTTTCTTTCGTCGTCACTTATTTTACACTGATTGTTTTGTTGAAAGAATAGGTCTTCACCAGTAATTTCCTGTGAAGAGCAATTGTTTGAAGTGTAAAGTGTCTGATAAAAGCGTCTCGCTTCATTCAGAATTTCTTGATCTGTATTTAGGACGGTGTTATTATCGATTTTCAAATTTCTTATTGTTTTACTATTATAATGCCTTTTTTCCAAACCGAAGAAATACTTTGTATTTTTTCCCCTTCATTATACCAACGTGTTCTGGACCTAATAATAGAAACCTTGGGTTTTATAACTGATCACTTGCTCAAGGTTTTGTTTCTTAATCTCTAGTTTCGTACGAATTTCACACTTCTCATCATCGGAAATGTTATCTTCCAGCTTTAGTTCTAGCTTTAAAATTTCAGTCTCCAGGGTTTTCTCAGTTTGTTTTTGTTTTGCTTTTTGTTGTTTTGCATATTTAATTGAGTTTGCTCTGATTTGCATTTTCATCACATCCCATAAAAGTATTGCATCTACTGTCTCGTCCTCTTTGTAATCATTGGACACTTCATTTATGGTTTCTTTGATAAGGTTAATATATTCAAGATCCTTTAAAAGGTGGCTATTCAACTTCCAGAAACCTGGCCCTCTGGGGTTTGTTTTTGTGGCAAGAGATAAAGTGATTAGAGAGTGATCGGTTTTAAAGCCCGGTAGAATATTCGCCTCAAGTGCATCGGTCGATAAGCTTCAGCTGATTAAAGACCCTTTCTCACTTACCGTGATGCTTTGCGCATTGTTTGTTGTGAAACGTGGTCACTTACCGGAACGGCCATTGTTAGATCAGTTTCGAAACACGCGGGCAATTTGTATTTAGACATGGCTTCTGACCTCGGTGAAGAAATGGACACAGAGATTGAAATTTCTGGAGATATTCGCAATTTGCTGCCACGAGATGGTTCTGTAAACGCGTATGGTTCCCATTTGGCAGAAAATGAAGGCGAACAGAACGAAGATGATGGCGCGAGACGTAGTGAAAGTCGTGAAACTGAAGTGGTGTGTTTTGCGTATATTTTTCAAACTATATTTGAATTTTTTTTTGTACTTTATAATTTGAACACAGGCCACTGACCGATTGTCTTTATTTGCATGCAGTCCTGTTCATGCAAGACTACCTGCAGTCGGAAGAAAACGGCACGAAGCGAAGGTTGCCCGTGCAGGAATGCTGACAGTAAATGCTCGTCACGTTGTGGTTGTGGTAAAGGGAAAAAGCAATGCAAAAATGGAAAGATGGAGGCAATAGAGCGAGAAAACGCTCAGAATTTGCCTGGAAGTGCATTTCAGCGCCATAACGTCGACATTCAGCAGTCGGTCGAGGAAATAAAGGTAGGACATGAGGGTTTCTATATTATGGTTTTGAAGTTTGACAAATCCTGATCAACCACACGAGGTGTCAAAAAAGATGTGCGACAATTTTTTTGTTTTCCTTTTTAGAAATTTATTACCGGTCTCTCAGTAGAACAGAAGGACAAACTCCTCATCGACTTACTCTCAAAGGGGTAGGGCAGTTTGGACTACGCCAAGAATTCTACGGAGGAAGACGAGCCATCACACGGGGAGCCTGATTTGCGACCTGACTGGTGTGTTTGCAGCCACTGCATTCAAATGGACAATCCGCAAGAACAAAATTGTTGTAGACTTAGAAATTGTATCACTTCGTAGGCTGTTTCAAAATTTATGTCTCGATAGAAATGTGCTCGAAGTAGCTATCAAAGCTAGATGCGACATGCGTGCGGGTGACATCGATTTCAGCAGTAACAGTTAGAAAGGCAGCATATCGTCAGTACATTTTATGGCGATACGGCAGGCTGGGAAAGGGGAATAGACGAGTTTGTCCTTCATGTTGTGTGCGCATGATAAGATCTGTTTATCCATCTGATAATGGCAATTACATGGGGTTCAGGGCTTTGTAGATGTATTGCAACTTATGGGGCTGGGCAGCACCCTTATACCCCTACCCTATTTTTTCTAAATTCTCTACAAATTGCTAAATGTGATTTTGAAAACCTGTACAAATTGAGTTGAAGTATCTGATCAAGTGTGATTTCTGTTCACTCAGTCTCATCCACCCATATCATACCCCCATGGAATAGTTGAATACACAGTGTACCTCCCTCCAGCCTTCCCACCCCCTGATGGGATTTATTTTTCTCTCATCCCCTTCCATTTCAGTTGAATCTTCTTTTGGCATGTGGTCTGTAGGCTAATAATGAAATTTGAAAATATGATATTAGAGTATGGTGACTTTTGTTTACTGTGTAAGCAGCCCTTGCTTGTGGCTGTACAGTAAAAAAAATGATGAAGCTCAAAGGGGCTTTCTGTTTTGAAGACTTGTAACCAGGTTGTTCCATAATATACTTCTTATCATCAAGGCTGTGCTCTAAGGAAAATTATAAGGAGCCCAACTGTTTCGAGCTATGAGATCCAGAGTGCCCAGCATAAAGCTTATATGTAAACAGTAAGTTTATCTGGTTGCTTAAAGGCAAAAAGTTAGTGGCCAGAGGCACCCAGGCACCCTTAAAGCACAGCCCTGATCATGCTTTCTGTGGTTCTCCCCCTCATACCTTGTAAACTTGTATTGTTATTGTTGAAAGGAAATAATATATATTTGAGGGACCATAAGTTTTTTCGGTTATAGTTCTGAGATTAGATTTCAGAATCACTGTATGGTGGGGAGGGGTGATTTGTAAAGAAGCAATATGCTGAACAGTGAAAGCTAAAAAAATTCAGATTATTATTGATTATTAGTAATTACTCAGAAAGAAAAAAATATAAGTTCTTTGTTTGTTATCAGTTTAATATGACTATTTTTTCTAATTCATGGTCATGGGATACAAGAGTCTTTCCATAACTTTTTTTATCATGGATGTAGCCAAAAGTAATTTGTTGTAACAAAAATAAAATTCAGTGTATCTACATTGTTGACAATATATTCTCACATAATTAACATCCCTGGGCACATTCATTTTGCTCAGTCCAGTTCATTTAGACATCTGGGGACTTTTTTTCCTTTAGTCCATATCTGGCCAGCCGAAACTTCACAAGTTCAGCGGTCTCAGTAGGTTGCTTCATGGCAATGGTCGGTGCCAAATTCTTTGGGTGAAAGCTTGGACGTTGTACAACCCGCCGTACTGATTTATTGTCACCATGTCTGCGACGTAGGATTTGTGCCAGAAGAAATGGCCAATACTTGTACTCTTTTGGAACTTTGACAGGTTCTGCATGCCATTTTGTGGTGCGCTTGCTGTATTTGCGTGCATACTTGAAGCTCCCATCCCTTGTTGTGGCATGAGGTCTGAACACATGCATATTGTGGTCAATAGCAGCCAAAGTTACCCTTGCCACAAAAACCAGGTACTTAGCCAATTGAAATAAACCGGGAAAATAAATGAAACGAGAATTATTTGACAAGTTTCACAGAAATCATTTAGAACTGTGCAAGAAAAGCCATCCACTTGGGGGTATATTTATACACTAGTTTTCTGTTTTATAAACCTTTGAAAATGATAAGCCACTGGTCCATGAAAACCTTCCCATACACATCAACGAGAAATTTGTCGCTGGAGTATAACTTAGTCAAATTGCTTGCACTGATTTAGGAAAATTTCTTCATGGAATAGCACCTGAATGCCAGTTCAGATTGGGACAAATCTTAAGACTGACTTGTCTTACTCATGGCTGAATGTAGGAGTTTTGTAACCACTGAAAGAGTTCACTCCACTTTATTGGTCAAATAGAAATTGTCAAGTGCAACAAACTGCAATAATAAGAACTTTCACTTTCATTTAGAATGACACTGAGCCTAAGAAGAAAAGAAAATTAATTAATAACAGCCCACATAAAGTCTACAACAATCATCAATCAGGAGAAATTATGGGGATTAGGAAGATCAGGAAGGGGGGGGGGGGAACCGAACTAGAATGTTTGCATACTCTATCTGTGGATTTACATGTAAATACATTTTTATGAAACATGTCCCTTAAAACATAAGCTTATATTTAAAAAAAATAAGGTCATCAGATATTTCAAATCAACAAAATTACCAGTTTTAAAGCTTCTCTTATTTCCTACCTGGAAAACAATTCTCCATCGCTGTCAGTAGTGTTACTGTCATCTGTATCTGAAGCCTCTACTAGGGTAGAACTTTTAAAAGGGTCTCCAGCTAGTGTAGCAAAATACTCGTTGAAAGTCCGACAAAGGAATGATGATGACCCAGCCAGGATGGCAGACATGTCAACTTTATCCGGTACTGACACACCGGTAACATCAACATCACTACTGGAAAAACAAATCTATAATTCTTTATCAAATAAACTGTACAGGAGACAACTATATATAAACTGTAGAGAAAAGAACTAAAGAAAAAAAAAACAAAAACAGGAATATATATACGTGCAAATAATATCTTACTTGTCTGATTGACGATCAAAATGGCGAGTCCCTTGCATTGGAGTCGATGCAAACAGAGGCCTTCGACCTGAAAATATAATATAAACTTAGGGTCACTTCGAGGGTTTGCCACATTAAAATACATTTAATGTAAATAGAAAAGAGATGCAAGCAAAGATGAACTTACTAGCAACTGGTGACTGATGATTTTGATCGTCGTCCGTGTCAATCCTTCGCCTCTTGTTTGAAGCGGATTGTGGAGGCGAAATTGTAACTCGATGTAGCAGAATCTCAGCAAACTCGCTATGAGTCCTGCTTCCATATCCCAACTGATTCTTTCTCTCATTCCAGGAATGATAAACTGATTGTCTAACCCATAACTTCACACAGCGTTCATTTCGAGACGGCAGTCCCATCTTTCGTTTGGGTGGCATGATTCGAATGACAAACCAGACTACCACAGATTGGGGTATCCGAGAAAAATCCACAAAACAGACTTCACGATACCTTATCTACCTAGCGAACCTATTTTTAAATCAAAACATGCAAAGACTGTTCAGATGGAAACGGATTTCTCCCCCACTAAAACAAGAAACTCTAATGGCGACTTTCTGGGTCCCAGAAACTACAAAACGACCGCGATGCATCATGGTAAGTGACAAAGGGTCTTTAACAAAAAGTCTAATCGACAGTGGATTTCTGGCTTATTTCTTCTCCACGTAAAACGCTGTGTACTTGGGTGTAGATCGCGCCAAATGTCAGTCGGATCCATATTTTCTTTAAGCATTTCGATGTCTTCTAGTGATTTAAAGTGAGTGGTTTGGTTCCCTCCTTTCTTGTCTTTTGGAATGTTTTGTACTAGATTAAAGTCTCCTCCTAACACTATGTGTTCACATTCGATGGTGGACAGGTTGTTAAAGACGTTTTTAAAAAAATCGCGATCATCATTATTCAGTGCATAAATATTCTGTAGAGTTATAATTTTGTCTTGTGTTTTGATGTCGACTGTGATAAATCTTCCCTCAGGATCTGAGTAATATTTTAGTATCTCAAAAGCAAAATTATTATTAAACAAGATGCAAACCCCTGCTCTAGAACTTGAAAGACTGCTGAATAGACCAATATAACCCCATTCAGCTAACCAGAGTTTTTCCGTTTCGCTTGAACTGTGTACTTCTTGCAGAAAGTAAACAGTGTTTTTTGTTCCTTAGCCAGTTAAAAGTTTCTCTTCTCTTTACATCATTTGATAGTCCCATGACATTCAAGGAACATATTGCTAATTTATCTACTTTGGAAATATTCGACGAACTTATAGACATATTTCAAAATATATTGACAACGGATCGGGAGTGCGGCATCGTAACATAAAGAAAAACACCAACAAATATCAACACAACTTAGCGACAAAAAAGGTAAACAAAAATTAACATTAGCTAAAATTTCATACTTAGGGCACATTAAATCTAGATGTATCTATCGGCGATAGGTTTCACTCGGCCATTGGTTGGCTGTACTTTATCATAAGGAGTAAATAACCAACTTGTATAGCATATGGGTAGCAATTTATTAATGAGTGCAAAGGATATAAATTACTCGTCCATTGAAGCCGCTTCATTTTTCAAATAGTCCGGAGTATTATCCGTTCGATATGAATTTCCTTGGACAAATAGCCGTCCGTTCTTGATATATGCTGGAGTAAGGTTCTTCTTTCTGGCGTTTCGTAAGGCATTTGACAATTTCTTCTGCTCCTTTGCGGTCTCATATGCGTAGTCAGGTACCACGACAACATTTTGATGATTCGGAGAGTTAGCAAGCTCCTTTCGTCTATTCCAGAAATCATTTCTTGTTTCGCGGTTAACAAAGCGAGCGATTATTGCTCGAGGCTTTCCATCATCTCGTGTTCGCGCCCACCATTTTGACCGCGGCCATCACCTCGCGTACAATTTCTTTGCAATTTTCGTCTTCGTTTTCTGGGACATTAAGGAGTCGTATGTTTTCTCGTCTTGTATAATTCTCCAGTTTTACCGCTCTAGCTTTGGCGGCAGACACTTCAGCTTGAAGGCGTGCATTATCCGTTTCCAATTGAGTCAGTTGAACCTTGTTTTGCTCATCTTGTTGTTTTAATGCTTCTATTTCTATCCAGGCAGCATCTAGAGATGTCTTTAAGTCGTCCGTGTTGTTCTTTAGGATCGAAAGCTGGGCGTTGACGTCTGCACGTAAGCTGTTGATTTCACTCATGGCTTTCGCAAAGTGCGAGTCTAATGACTGTTAAATGGACTCTAATTTTTCCATTATACATTTAAGCGAGAGCTTGGAATCTGATATGTCCGACATGCTAGAACTTGAGGTACCTTCACGTAGGCGTTTGTTGGCGTTCATGTCAAAATAACTGGAAAAAAAGCCAGACCTTGCCGGAGTGAAAAAAACTAAACGTCCGTCGCCATTGCTGGTCACGTGCTCCCCCCGTGTGACTCAATCTTACCTCACTCACTCAAAACAATAATATTATTTGTTTTAACAATTTATCTGTAGTACGATTTACGGACAAGGTCAACCTTACAGCCTTTCAGCCCCTGACAGCCTGGGTCTGGTTGTCAGGGTGTAAGGTTGTCTGGTTAAGGTTGTCAGGTTGTGAGGTCATCAGGCATCAGGTTGTAAACCTGTAAGGTTGTCCTTCTATAAATGCTAGAAAATATTTTTTATTTCTTCTTCCCATACCCTCATGTACATTTCAGGTGGTCTGGATTGGAGGAAAGAAAACGATCAGATGACGGTGATGATGAGTTTTTGGATGCCATGGCAACGGCGTACATACATACATGCATAAGAAATATTTCTAAGCAACTACGCTGCTATATCTTAAACCTGTAAGGTTGTAAGGCCTTACCAGAAACTTTACACTCAAAACCTGTCTGTAAATCGTGTCTGGTACATACCAATTTACCAAAAAGGGAAATTAATAGATTTTAAAACCATATTAACAAAATACATCATTTATAAGCCGATCCCTGACTGATGTCCCAGCTGCGTTGCTGTCAGGGATAAGTTCCCTTGGGTCAGGTTCCACATCAAGTTGCTGGGGTGGCTCATCTGCATTGTCTGGCAGTGGTGTCTTGTCAAAAATACACATGTTGTGGAAGACAGCAGTTGCTGTTGTGATGGTGCAGCAGCGACTTGGTGTGAACTGCAGAGCTCCACCAGAAGAATCCAAACAACAAAATCTTGTCTTCCACAAGCCAAAGGCTCTCTCAATTGTGTTGCGTGTTTTAGTGTGGGCTTTCTGGTACTTTCTCTGGGGTGCAGTGGAGATATCATCTGGTCGGAATGGGGTCATTAAATATGGTTGGATTCCATGACCCCGGTCTCCTAGGAGCCACCCATTCCTGCCTCCTCCACTCTCCAGGTGCATTTGTAGGTTGCTGGAGTTGAGCACTGCTGAATCATGCACAGAACCGTGCCACTTGCAAACAAACTTTGTAAAAGACAAGTTTCCATTGCATACTGCCATGGGATTTATTTCATGGAACCCCTTGTGGCAAACATACAGATGTTCATCGTTGCTTTGTCCCCTGATGGGGATTAAAGAGCCATCAATAGCCCCAACCACTCTTGGGAAGCCCACCATGTCGTAGATATCGGCCATAGTTTCCTGAAAGAAAACAATTCTTTTCAGTTATCTTAACAAGTTTTGTAGGAAGTAAACTAGGGGGTTTCAGTAATTTTGTCCACATGTCCAACTATGATTTGCACAACACAGTAACTGAACTTCAATAACTGTCACTTACATTTATCTCTGTGTTTGAGGTGGGAAAAGTAATCCAGTCCGGAGCTATGTTTACAAGACAGCTGGACACAGACATCAGAGATCTACTTGCGCTTGGTTTCGAGATACCCATAGTATCGCCTATAACTTTAAGGAAGCTTCCAGAGGCGTAAAAACGCAGTGCTGTGAGAACCTGAAAGCCATATTATAATTTTGTTAACAAAGCAAATTCTTTTAGTCGATCGTAGTATTTTTTTGGCCCATAAAATAATCCTTACACACTTTACGAAAGCAAAGCGGACCGCCCAGGAAACAACCCTTACCAAACTTAATGATATGGGCCACATATGGCCCAAGTATGGAAATGGTATGGCATGACCTATGGTCCTGCTGTGGGTTAAATATGGATTTTGTATGGGATATTACTTTCCATATCAAGCCCATATGTGTCACAGTTTTCATCCAGTATATCATATATATAGCATTTCACTATGGGATTGCTACGTATTTGGCAGCACTCCATACATTTCCCATAGCATTTAGTATGGGAATGATATGGCTCAGCCCCATGCCAATTCCATATGATGGCTAACCCTCAACTATGGAAATGATATGGATTTGGCAGCTCCCCATACCATTTCCACATCATCCAATCATACCACCATCTGATATGGGAATGCTATGCTGGTAAAGCCCATGCCATTCCCATATCATGCACTCCCCTGGAACCTGATATGGGAATGCTATGTACTTTGTAAACTTCCATAGAATTCCCATATCATCCAGTCAGACTGATTTTATGATATGGGAATGATATGGAAACTTATGATGCATATTCCATAGTAATACCATATGATAAACAACTAGGTGTGTCTAGCAAAAATTGCAATCAACTTGCCTGGTGTTTGTTTTTAGCACATAGCTACACTATCTCGGACAAGGCAAACTGTCTTGGGATCACAACTTCACATTCTAATCAAATCATTTAATGCACACTTCATCTTCTGTATATGTTATGCGCTTTTATTTCTTAATTTCATAAATGAGTTGTATCATACATTTTAACAACTGAGAAGAAAACTTTTTACATTGTATGGGTCAGGAAGTACCCTAGACCCTACTAAGAAACTAACTATTTGATCGTAAGAAGCCTCTTATTGAAATTGTTATTGAAACTTTGCATAATTAATAGCATGAAGAAACGTTTAAAAATGGCATTTTACAATTGAAAAGAGCTGAATATCAAATCTGTGCTAATATAATACAATCAGAAATTTAATTTTTTTACAAAAATGGTATAATGTGGACAATAATGTTTACTGTATTTGAAAATACGATAAATAATAAAAAATATTTATCAATAAAATAATAATTTAAATCATGTTTTAGAAATGGACGAGATAACATATGTGAGAAAATTCTGGTCTTAAAAAGCTGTCCATGTATTGAAACAAAACGGTGATATGAAATGTATGTTTAAAGATAAAAAATAGTCCTTAAATCTGCATCGTTACTGTGGAACAGGTGGAGTGAGTCGGCTTCTAGGTGGTCTTCGTGCCTCCACACACTTCACATTTAATTTCTGCACCAGTTGGCTTGGTGTTGGCTCATCTTTGGAGAATTTAGAGCAGACTTTACCTAAAAGGAGTTCATAAGTACAGTATTATTTTATTTTCAATTCTGTTAAATGAAATTTAATAAAATTAACAACAGGAAGTAGCTAGTACTTTTGGTCGGTGGTATCCATAGGGATGTGCAGGCTCGGTGTAGTAGCTTTGTCCAGTGAGGACCAGAATGTTTGGGTCAGAGAAAGTATTTATCCACCTGAAAACTACATGTAACTTTAAAAAGCTCTAGGGTAGCATCTTCACACTCAGGTTTAAGTAAAGACTTAAAGATTATAAAATGTAGTGGACAGAAAATACTTTAAATAAGTTTGGGAGGACAAAAGCAATGTGTTTCCATACCTTTCTGGAAACTAGGTAAGTAAATCAATGTTCTTCTTTACAGAAACTCATGGTAATGGCTTCAACCAATCAGCACATGCACAGTATCTTGTTTGTTTTATAATATAGAATACAATACAAACTTACCAATTAGGGCCTGGACGATAACAGGATTTAACGGCTGATGGCCAGCTTTGTTTCTGCTTTTTTTGTCATTCCCCATAGTGCAAGATGCAGCAAGAGTCTCCTTTGTAAAAAACATGTCAGTTGCTGCATTTATGTATCCTTGCCAGCTCTTAAATGCATTGCAATATGCCCGCTGGTGAGAATACCAGTACACACCTGCTCCCTCCATTACTTCTATCATCTGAAAATAAGAACAATCCTACATATAAGTGTGCAATTGCAAAATCTTAGATTATCATAATCAGATGCATGTATGTATTTCCATTCTACCTTTCTTTCTGGTCATTATAAAAGGGACTATGTCACTGAGATTTTGCAGATTTTTGGTCTAGACTGATCTGAAATTATAATGGAAGGCAAGAGAACGGGCAGAACCCATACAAAAAACAATATCTTTGAACATCTAAAGGAAGATATAACCTTAATTTGTGGATAGAATTCAAGTTACAGCTATAAATATCGATTTTTTTGAAGACATGCCAAAAAATTTGAAAATGTTTGCCTAACATTTTCAAAATGCAATCTAATTCCATTTGCACCATCCGCAGCCAATAATTCTAGTTAACAGTTTCAGTGCTCTAATATAGCAATTTTTTAATAAAAGTGAACTATAATTTAGGTTTCATGTGACACAAATATAAATTTTGGCTGTTCAAAAATCTGGTAAATGCTGGAATGCTTCTGGTCTATTCAAGGGGTGATTTTTTCTACTCGTTGTTTTTTGGCCTTTTTTGGTTAATGCTCTGAATTTAACTTTTTTCTGCAATGGAATTTGAGAAAGTGTAGACAATTTTTTTTGTGCTTTGGGTCAGAAAAAGCTAGAGCAAATCAAATTAACAAAATACAAAATTCATTCTTTGATAGTATAGCTGTCAAAAGACAATTCTCACTTTGATAAAAAGACGTGAAAATTCCACAAATTATTTTGTTACAGAATGGATGGAATAGTTGGATAAAGTCAGCTCTATGAGCTTTAATTTGATAAAGGGATTTAGATATCTAAAGCTTACCCCAGACAGGCTACAGGTTATGGATGTGAGACACCCCTAAAGGTATACGGTCAACCATTAGGTGTCGATTTAATCCTAAGTTGACTGCTTTTATTTGTATACATTGTTAAGTGTTCACTATGTGTTCAATGTCTTTTTTCTGTTCACAGGAGAAACAACAAGTATAGAATATTTGATGGCCTTTGGTTTGGTGAAGATAAACCTTTCTTCTCGACGTTCTTGAAGCCATTTGTTGACACTTTCAAGAAAATAGATATTTACGGTAAGAAGCTTTAGACCATTTACATCATCTGGTTTCTATTAGCATTTACTCTGATGTGCAGTAGCAATGTCAAAGAAAGATTTAAAGCTATAGATCTCCCTCATCAAAGTTGTGAAAAACATGACAATATGATGATACATACAGATTTGCATTGCAATGATAAACTTCTGTTTTTAGCTTACACCTCTCACACTGACTTTTCACTGGACATCACAGATTACTTTACAATTGAATTTTCCTAGTATGATCTGGTATTGGACTTTTTTTTTCAAATTGTTATTTATTTAATATTAACTTAAAAACTACAATTTCTCTCTAAATGTCTTATTTCAATTATTGGGTTTTCACCCTTGTAGGAATGGATGTCACCCTTCCAGATAAAGTAAAGACGAAATCACAGGTCACGGTACTTTCTGGGCATTTTGATCTTCCTGGACGAGCTGGAGTTTTGGAACAACTTACACACACTGGCCATGATAGCTGTATCTACTGCACTGAGCATGGAGAGGTTATTAAGACTGGGCCAGGCCATGTTATGACATTTCCATTCCGCAACTCTGTAACTGGGCATGCTAAATTGAGAACTGCAGAAGAAGTGGAGAGAAACTCATTTGATGCCCTTGAGAGAAATGCAACTGTAAGTAATTTGGCTACTAACAGGCAGTAACTAAAATTTGTCGGTGGCTAGGTCCGATTTCCTTGAGAAATTACACACAGGAATCTTCTAACATTGACAGTTTTATGAAACTTCTGCTAGATCTAGGTAATTGGGTTAGTACTTGAATATGTAGTCTAAGGGGTCACTGGCAACACTTTGAAGATGTGATTTCTGATAGAAGACATAAGGTTTTAGAAATTGGTCCTCCATTAATTGAAAAATGTCTCAGTGGCTGTGGTGCAAAATAATTGTTTTAGGGAATTGCTGAAGACACATAATGCTTATGTTAGACGTTTCTTTTCTAGGTCTGTGGCCTCAAGGCACCAAGCCCTTTACTGCAGCTCCCAAATTTTGACATTGTCAGTGGCGTTGGCATAGATGCTATGCATTGTGTTTATCTTGGAGTGGTAAAGCAGCTTGTTGGTCTCTGGTTCAATTCAAAACACAGTGGTCAGAAATGGTATTGTGGAAACAGCATAGTGAAAGTTGACGAACGTCTTCTGGAGATTAAACCACCTAGTGTAATCACTCGAATTCCTAGGAGTCTACAACGCCATCTGAAATTTTGGAAAGGTATTCATTAAAAAAAACATTATTATTGTGAATATAACTGTTAATCAGTGAATGTTAATTAGATCAAAAACTTTTTTGAGTTCTTTTTTTCTCATTGTGGATTGATCTGGCCTTTTATCCGATCAAGTAGACTATGTCTGGCAAATTGCGGTATTGGACTGAGACTTGCTTATCTAATATTAATCAAGGACAAATTTATTTATTTTTTAAAAAAAATGGTGATAAGCCAAACATTCATAGAGCTATCTTTATTCTATTCATATTTTCAAATTCAAATACCTTTCAGATTTTTGGATGGACATCCATTCATAAAAGAAAAAACAAAAACGTTTTAATTCTATACATAAAATTAATAGTTGCTATTATGTCTTATATTATTTCAGCAACAGAGTACCGCAACTGGCTATTGTACTACTCTCTCCCATGCATGAAGGGTATACTTGATGAGGAGTATCACCAGCATTATGCCCTGTTGGTTGGTGGCATCAGTCTTCTGTCAAGAAGATCCATATCACCTGAACAGCTAGAAATGGCTGGGAGGCTCTTGATGCATTTTGTTGAGATGTTTGATGCATATTATGGTGAGAATGAAGATTTCTTTTGCATTTTAAGATGAAGATAAATAATATGTGTTTTGCATATACATTTTTAGTCTGGGATTGCAGCTGCCTCTCATTCACTCTCGCTGCTAGTAGCCGGAGTGAATGAGAGGCAACTGATGTATCTGCAGGCTATTACATTTTATGACAATGAAAAATATTGAAGACCATTTTGGGTGATTGTGGCATCGTACATGTATCTCCACCCCTCCTTTGTTGGAGTTAGGCGTTGGATTGTTTATTTTTCATTGTCATTTGTTTAAAACTAAACTCTCTTTTTTGTCTTTACTATTTAGCACCACGATATGTGCTGATGAATCACCACATGCTTCTTCACCTGAAAAAGTGTGTGTATGACCATGGTCCCCTTTGGAGCAACTCCCTTTTTGTATTTGAAGACTGGAATGGTGACATTTCAAATTACTTTCATGGAACACAGAATGTTGCAAACCAAGTACGTATATGGAAACCTTTGAAAAGAAAGAGAAATACAATTTCCAAGCCCTTATATCTATGATGAATAAAATTATTATCAAGTTCCTCATCACACGTTTTTAAAATGTGTTAAAGTTTTTGGCTTCATTGTTAAAAAATTTGTTTGATTACCAGTTTGTGGTTTGATGCTGAGTTTTAAGGTAGAGTAAGTGTCAAATCACTGACAAAAATGTCATCTCACAGTAGTTTTATTATGTGTGGTTGTTTGTTTTTACTTGAAGATAATGACTGCAGTTACAAGTCATCAACACCTTCCTCAGCTGATCGATGAGATGCCGCCAGGACGTGCCAAAGATTTGGTATTCCAACTATGTGGGCGAACTAACAGGTCAGTCTATATGCAATATTTTAGGAAAGGTCAAAATGTTGTTTAAAGCAGTTATAACATTAAATTTTACCTTTTAGATAATGTTACGAGGTTTCAGTTTATTTGTCTGTCAGACTGTTGCAAAAGGCCAGGTTGGACTCTTAACTAATGCTTGTAGATTCAAGAAAAAAGCAAGTTTTTTAATGTGACTAAGTGAAAGATTTTTGTTCACTGAGCCTGTGAACCTTTCATTGATTTTCTGTGATATGGTGAAAAACAGCCAAAAGCCTTCACGACCGTATTTTGAAAACTGAGGTCACGGTTTGTGGTGAGGGGTACAGTGTATCTCCAGTTTAGGCCTAAGGAAACAGGCGTGGCTATTGTATCAGTTTGTGGAGCACACAGATTCATAATGGTAACTGTTTTTCTTTCAGGACAAACAGAACACACCTAAAAGAAGACTTCTATGCAGTTGGGGCACTCAAGCAACGCAGATCTGTCGATGCAGACTATGATGACGATCTCCTAAGGTTTCTGGGCGTGGAGTCAATTTCTGAAGTGTCATTTTTCTCAAGGCTCCAAATTGGAGGAGCCACATTCCACTCCAGAACATACAAACGAGTGTTCAGAAGAAATAATTACACCATTGCTTACCAGCAAGGAGACAGCATCTGTTACGGACAAACTGAAGTGTTTTTTGTGGTCAGGGATGATCCAAGAATGGCCTGTGGAGCTGTAGTTTCTAAACTGGCAGTGTCCAGTCAACATGTTTGTAAATTTGATGAAGTATTGGGGAACCCTGTCACCCACATTGTCTGTCTCCAGAAGCCTAATAGGAACAGATTCATTGTTGTCCCTCTTGAAAACATCATTGACATATGTGTTTACATGGAGTTTTCAGACTGCGTTTTGGGATATGCAGCTTTTTTTCCCAACCATATTGAAAGAGACTGAATAGGACTTTGACATCTAAAGTCCGACTGCTAAGTATGGAAATCTTTTACCAATTTTGACTGTAAGCTAATCCAAAAGAATCCTAATTAACAGTTACATGTATGTATTACTACACACTTGGAGGCATATGGTATTTAATAAATGGTATTTTGAAAAATACTTGTTTTACATTCTGGACTCTGTTAAAATCCTTATTGCGGTTTTCAGTGAAATGGGAACTGACATTCAATTCTCGGCCAACGGTTTACCCTTTTTGCTGCTGTCATTCATCTTAGCGGACCTCTTGGGAAACAGAAGTTTACTTCATTCAGGTCAAAAGGTCAAGTCTGTCAGTTGTGGTTGGTAGATTTCGATCCATTTTGTTTGTTTCTGTTTTTCATGGTTCGTTGGCTAGCTGTTGCCATAATTATGATTGACGGCAGCAAAAAAACGCAATCGTTAGTTGGATTTTTAATTCCAGAGTTCGCATTTAAATGAAAACAGCAATAATAACAGTCACGTCAAAATTAGGTGGATTATTTGAAAGGTACTTTTTGCAGGTTTCTGCAGCAAAGATTCTGCAAAAAAAATTCCATATCAAACTTTTTCAGTTTTGCTTGAGCTTCACAGAGTTTCTGTAAAGCCATCATATGGAAACTCTATGGGAGACATTCCCAAATGAAGTTATCATATGGAAATTCTATGGAACTTAAAAAGTGAATGCCACCTGGTATGGATAATCTATGGTACACTGAACAAGGAGTGTCCCATATCATTTCCATACAAGCTCTGGAGCAATCACGTGTGTCAGTGCTATGGAATATCTATGGACATTGTGTTGCCATAGCTCTCCCATACAATACATAGCATCAGGTTTTCTTCCCATATATTTTCCATAGGTTACATTTTGCCAAAATTAGGTCCCACATCAGTTCCATACCACCAACTAAACTTCCCATACCATTCCCACATATGGGCCACATATGGCCCACATATGGCCCAAGCTTTGCCATATCATTCCCATAGTTTTTTTTTTGTAAGGGAATACATTTCCGAAAGAAAATTACAGAAACCACTCATTTTCACAGGAAAAAACTCGTGCAAATCTAACTTAGATTAATGTAATGGATATGAAAGTAATGGAAAATCTCTTATAAGAATATTATAATGTAAAAGAATCGCTTTCTTCGCCCAACAAGACGATAATTCCAATCATCACCTCTTGAACATATTAGGACTTTTTTCGATTGGAAACCGACTTTTGTTTACGTCCAAGTTGAGGGTCCATGCACTGGAGAAATTCCTGGTTTAAAGTGTTTTGCTTGTGCACAGGTTCTTTTTATTCTTTTGTATAGAACAACACCAGCCTCCTTTTGCTTTGTTAAGACAATATGCAGTGTTATTTCGAGCATTTTTCGGGAGCCTTCAGCATCTTGTGACGGTCGACCTCTCTTCTTTGCATCATTGCTGTTTGTTTACGTTTTGGATTGCATTTTGCCTACTCGTTTGCTCATTTAACAACACTTCATTTCCTATCTATTTTCGCAGTAAACACAGCAAATTCGGGAATACTAAAATTGTAGTTTTGTGTCGCCTGGAAGCCATTTTGAGGTTAAAAAAGCCATCGAAAAGCTCAAAACAAACCGTGCATGAAGCGCCGCGAGCAAGCCGCGTTTCCAACTCTCAATTATGAGCCTTTTACAGAAAGCCTACTTTACTTAACTTAACTTTAATGACTTTTATATTGCTCAAACATCAGATATGTGGCATTTTCGAATGTGCATTACAATACATTTGAAATAAAAATTAAAAAAACTGGGTAAATTTACATATTAACATATCGTGTAAAAATCAGGTATATATATGTAAGACAAATTTGAATAAAACAGCTAAGAGAAGCAGCCCCCCCTTTCGAAATCCCCACCCCGTGCCCTCCTCCTACAGAGATTATTAGCCCTGCCCTGCCATTTCTTAGGACTTCAAGCTCTTAGCGACCATAACCAGCAGGACAAGCTAACTGTTTTTATGGTTACGTTTGTTTACCTGAGTCTCTGCGGCAAGCAGACAGCTTCTTGCCGTGTCTCTCTCAAGGTCTCCTCTAAAGTGCTCAACAAGCCAATTTATTCTTTCTCCGGATAACTGGTACCTGTCTACTATTTCAGTTTCCGCCATTTCACCTAAAACTTCTCTCTTGACTGATACCTCTGTGGTCGACGAACTGTACAAAAAAGTCCGCCTCTGGCAGCCATTTTGTTGTGTTGCAACAAAATGTTGCTTCCCAGTAACTTTACAGGAGCGCGTGACTGTAAATTACCGGGAAAATAACGGGATAGATAATAGCGGGAAATTCGAGAAACACCCGAAAAGTATATTGGGGACTTACCGGGCAACTTACCGGGACCGATACGTTACCAGGACTTTCGAGAAACGGGCCCCAGCTGTTGAACACGTGGCACAAGCAGCTCAGGCGGTGGCGGGACAAAAAAATCAACAACTGGGACAAACTGAACAAGGAGAGCTTGAGGTAAAGTCTATCTCTCGTTTCTTTTTCTATATGAACTGCCCTCAAAAGGGAAGGCTGCAATTCCTTGTGTTCTAGTTGGAGGGGGCACGGATTGGAGGCGGCACAGCCTTGGTTTATCGGTCTGGATTAGCAGTTTCTGAAATCATTACCGGAGAGAAGCCTTCATTTGAGCTTGCTGAGTATATTTGTTGTGACAATAGCTCAAAATTCAGACTTATTGTTGTTTACCACCCTCCATACTCGGATACGCACCCGGTTACTATCAGCATGTTCCTGGATAACTTTGCTGATTATTTGGAATCTATTATCTTATGCCCTGAACCTCTACTGATTGCTGGGGATTTCAACATTCATGTGGATATTCATGATCATAATGACCGTGTCAAATTTATGGATCTTCTCGTTTTCATGCGACTTGTTCAACATGTTAACACTCCCACTCATCAACGAGGCCACATATTGGATCCGATTATAACGCGTGAAGTTGATTCCTTAGTACACAAGCCACCAATCTCTGATTGTTTCCTTTCTGACCATTGTACAGTTTTGTGTAATCTGTCTTTGCTGCAGCCCTCTTTAACAGTAAGAGAGATTTCATATCAGAAATTAAACCCATCCGCCTTAAAGCATTCAAAGATGACCTCGAGCTTTCTGATCTCTGTCGGAATACTCCACAAAATCTTGATGACCTTGTTGCATGCTACAACTCAACTTTGACTAGCATTCTTGATAAACATGCTCCTCTTATCACGAAAACGGTAACTGTGCGTGCACAAGTACCATGGTTTAATGGTGACATTAAGAATGCAAAGCAACAGCGTCGAAAGCACGAGCCCAAGTGGAGGATGAATGGTTTGGAGTCGGATCGGCGTGTATTTACATTGATGCGGAATCGTACCATCAAGCTAATGGAGAATGCCAGGCATGTCTATTATGCAGAGTTTGTAAATGGTTTGAACCCAGGAGTCATATCATAATTCGGTAAATTGTGATCGTCCGGGTGAGTGTAGTCCTGGGAAGGACTGTTTGAGGTGACTTCTCAGGACTGTTTGAGGTGACTTCTCAGGACTACACTCACCCGGACGATCACAATTTACCGAATTATGAACTGCAGACTTTATTAGCAACAATAACACCGATCAAAGAAGGCTTTTTAAAGCTGCAAATATGTTGTTAGGGCGTTCTGGAAACGCTGTCTACCCTCCTCATTCTGACTCCTTTACTCTCGCTAACGACTTTGGCAGGTTCTTTATTAAGAAGATAACTGATATCCGTACAAAACTGGATAGCTGTGATTCAGCTGCTACCCTCCGGGATGACGATGAGCCTAGTGTTGCGGGATCCTTTTTCACAACTTTCGAGCCTGTGACACCTGACTATGTAAGGAAGCTTATAGTCAATTCTCCAAATAAGTCATGTGCTAGTGATCCTGTACCTACAACGATCGTGAAAGACTGCGTGGATGTACTTCTTCCGGTTGTAACTACGGTGATTAATTTATCTCTCAAGGATGGCTTTTTTCCGGACAAATGGAAGGAGGCATTGGTTAAACCTATCCTGAAGAAACCCAACGCTGATATGGAATTTAAGAACTTTCGTCCCGTGAGTAATCTGAGTTTTCTATCAAAGTTAACAGTGAAAGCTGTCTCCCACCAAATGGCGCATCATATGATAACTCATGACCTCATGCCAGTGTTCCAGTCTGTGTATCGCGAAGGGCATAGCACTGAGACCGCTCTCATTAAGATTTGTAATGACATTCTTATGAACATGGATGACCAGGAAGTGACTCTGTTAGTGCTGTTAGACCTGAGCGCTGCGTTTGACACGATTGACCATACTCTGCTGCTTCGGCATCTCCAGTCCAGATTTGCGTGGCTCAGATCATATCTATCTAATCGATTCCAATACGTGGTCATTGATGATACATGTTCAAATAGGTTCGACTTGAGCTTTGGTGTTCCTCGAGGCTTTTGCCTTGGTCCACTTTTGTTTTCTATCTATACCAGTCAACTGTTTGACATTGTTAGTCATCACTTACCGCAGGTACATTGCTATGCTGATGATACTCAACTCTACCTGGCGTTCAAACCCGATAACAATGCTACTCAGCTTGCTGCGGTACATTCCATGGAGGCCTGTGTTGAAGACTTGAGATGATGGATGATCAAAGATAAGCTCATGTTACCGGTAAATGATGATAAGACCGAGTTTGTGCTAATCGGTACAAAGCAGCAATTGGCGGAAGTCTGTATTGACACTGTCGGTTGGCATTTCAGAGGTTTCAAACTCCAGCCTCGTTCGGAACCTTGGTTCGTGGTTTGACTGTAATTTCACAATGGCTACACATGTGAATAAGATTTGCAAAGCAAAAAACCTTTATTTGGAAGCATATTCACGTCGAGAAAACTTGAAGTTTATGAACATAAAGGAAGAAACAACAATAGACGAGAAGGAAGACACCGAAGAAGTGCTTCGATCTTTCTTAGAGCGCGACCTTGGTTTCGCTGATGCGAGAAATGTAGAAATTCAACGTGTCCACCGAAATGGAAAAAGTAAAGACGGCAAACCGCAGCCTATTCTAGCCCGTTTTCTCAGGTTTAAAGACGTTCAGAAAATTATCTCGCTGGGCCACAGACTTAAAGATACAGACTACCAAATTTTCCGAGATTATCCTGCCGAAATCATTAACCGACGAAGATCACAGATGGAGTCTTTTAAAGCTGCCAGAAAGAAAGGAATCCCTGCAAGTTTTAGCTCGTCACAGCCAGATAAGTTGTATATAAGAGGGAAACTTTGGCCTGAAGGCAAAATTTTCTTTACGTCTTAATAACAATCAGTTATTTCTTTTTGCATAATAATATTTAGCTTTGTCAGATCATGATTAAGTCCATAGAGATTACTTGATTTTACCACTATGCGGGTGACTATTCATTATTTACAATAGTTTGCTTTATTTTTGCTTCAGTTGCGGTCGGCAGCTACAACAGAGAGAAAATGTTTCCCTTTACTCGTGTAGCACTAGGTTTAAACGTAACGTCTCATGCCTTTTTTCTGAAGACTCTTTCTTCTATCGCTTTGCTTGGTTTTATGCATAATTCCAAGAGAGCAGAGTCTTCTTTTGCCCTCAGTCAGGGACTGCTTTTATTGTGTAAGTGTTTGTATGTGTTTCCTTTGTTTTTTTTTTTGTTCTCTCCCGGGGGCAATACCTTTATGTAAAAATCTATTTGTATCACAGCCATCTTTTAATATATACTACTTGTCTTGACCGCTTCAACTCAAAAGGTGCTAAGTTAAAATATAAAATCTCAACTCTGCTGAATCGTCCTTTTTCAACATACAATAACAGCCGTCAAATCTGTCTGATCTAAAAATTGCTTCCATCAATGTGAGGGGAATAGGGAATAACAATAAGAGAAGAGAGACCTTTAATTGGCTCAGAGAAAGACAACAGTCAATTTACTTCTTACAAGAGGTGCACTGTACTGAAAATAATGTTGACAAATGGAGAGCTGAATGGGGCTACAAGGCACTTTTTAGCTGTTGCTCAAGTAACGCAGCTGGTGTTTGTATTCTTTTCAACAATAACTTCAATTTGAACATTTTGAAAATTTTCTCGGATCCCTCGGGACGTTATATAATATGTGACATTAAAGCTGAAGAAAAACTATTCACCCTTGCTAACATTTACGCTCCAAATGATGACGACCCGACCTTTTTTACAACTTTTTTTGATCACTTAGAAAATTTCCAATGTGATGAAATAATATTAGGCGGCGACTTCAATCTCGTACTAAACGTAAAAGAAGATAAGAAAGGTGGTCTTCCAAGAACACACCAAAATGCTTTGAACGTTGTCAAGCAAGCTTGCGAAGAACTGGATTTGACTGACATTTGGAGAATACTTAATCCCGACAGCCACAGGTACACGTGGCGCCGAAGGAAACCAGAAATACAATGTAGACTCGATTTTTTTCTAATTAGCTCAAATTTGATTTGTGAGACCAATCAAGCGGACATTGCACCTGGGTATAAAACTGATCATTCGCTAATAACACTTAAAATAGCCTTGCATCATAATCCAAGAGGAAGAGGTTTTTGGAAACTTAACACTTCTCTATTAGCCGAGGATGAATACTTAAAAGAAATTAAAACAATTATTTCCCAAACCAAAATTGAATACAAGGAGGATAACTCGGTTAATCCAGCTCTACTTTGGGAAATGATTAAAATGAAAGTTCGAGAAAAATCAATCTCGTATGCGACCGTCAAAAACTCGAAAACCAAGTCCAGAGAAAATGCTCTTCACGAGGAGATAGCGGATCTTGAAAGGAAAATAGACGCAACCGACACGACGAATAGCGAGGTACAAAAATCACAGCTACATGCAAAGATTGATAATCTTAATTGCGAGCTCGAAAAAATCATCGAACAACGCACTCAAGGTGCTATTCTGCGCTCGAGAACTCGGTGGCACAACGAAGGTGAAAAAAATACGAAATATTTTTTGAGTCTCGAAAAAAGGCATCATAAACAGAGCACAATAAGCAGACTGAAGAAAAGCGAGAACGAATTTGCGGTTTCAGACAAAGAAATCCTTACCGAATGCGAAGCCTTCTATAAAGATCTATATTCATCTAAGATCCAAGCAGGCTCCATCCCATTAGACACGGACCACTTTTTTCAAGAGAACGACACGGTTTTAAACAAGGAAGAAAGCGATTCCATTGAAGGCCTTTTAACAGACGCGGAATGCATTGCAGCATTGAAAGACATGGGAAACGGGAAAAGCCCAGGAAATGACGGTCTGCCCTCTGAATTTTACAAAACGTTTTGGAGCGACATTTCGGAACCTCTCTTAAAAGCCTTAAACTATGGATTCGAGATCGGTCAGCTTTCCGTATCGCAAAGACGAGGTATCATTAAACTTATTCCCAAGAAGAGTGAAGAACTCTATTATATACGTAACTGGAGACCGTTAACACTTTTAAACTGCGATTATAAGATAGCAGCTAAGGCTATTGCTAATCGTTTGAAGGCCCACTTATCTAAACTCATAAATAATGATCAGTCTGGGTTCATTAAAGGACGCTTCATAGGCGAAAACATACGCCTAATAGACAGCGTAATTAACTACGCTGCTACAAAAAATATCCCAGGTCTGTTGCTCTTTCTAGACTTTGAAAAGGCTTTCGACACTCTAGAATGGCCCTTCATCCAGAAAACCCTCGTCTCCTTCGGTTTCGGCCCTTCTATTGTTCAATGGTTTAAAACCTTCTATTGTGGCTCGGAAAGTTGTATCTTGAATAATGGTTGGGCAAGTAACTTTTTTCCTGTGCACAGAGGTGTCCGTCAAGGCTGCCCCCTTTCTCCATACCTTTGTATTCTTTCAGCCGAGATTCTTGCAAAAAAAATCAGAAAAGACTCGGACATTAAGGGATTGACAGTAAAACAAAACGAGATAAAAATAAGTCAATACGCCGATGACACAACTCTTATACTTGACGGTTCAGAAAAGTCTCTCTCTGAAGCTCTTAGAGTCTTGGATGGCTTTAGCAAAATATCAGGCCTAAGATTAAATAAAAAGAAGACTGAAGCTCTATGGATTGGTTCAAATGTAGGCAAAAAAGAAGTTATTTGTAAGGAACATAACTTGAACTGGCAAAATTCAAAGGTAAAACCACTTGGAGTTTGGTTCTCAATTTTTCCTGAGACTACATTAAACCTTAACTTCTCGGAAAAACTAGAAAAAATGCTTAGGTACCTGGTCACTCCGAAGACTTAGCCTGATTGGAAAAATCACTGTCATTAAAAGTCTAATAGCCTCTCAAATAGTTCATCTCTTATCGCCTCTACCATCAAACCACCAGATTATAAAAGAAATAAACGTTCTCTTTTTCCACTTCCCTTGGAATGGCAAAGGGGACAAACTAAAGAGAAATGTTATTATCCGAGATTACCAAGAAGGGGGCCTCAAGATGATTGATATCATCTCCTTCAATAAAGCTTTAAAATCCGTCTGGATGAAAAAAATACTTGGATGTGAAGAACAAGGGGAAATGGAAATTGTTTATTGACGCTGAGCTGGAGAATCTTGGTGGCGCTACGGTTCTGAGCAATCTTGACAAAGTTGACACAAAAAAGATTGCCAAATCCTTGAGCCCTTTCCTGAAAGAGATACTGGAAATATGGACTGAACTGAACTATCAAGACCAAATAACTTCTGTCGACTCTTTTTTGGCGCAAAGCCTATGGCACAATTCACTGATTAGAATCATGGGCAAACCAATCTACTATAAAAACTGGCATCAATCGGGCATTGACTATGTAAATCAAATCATCAAAGAGAAGCCAAACGTCTTCCTCTCCCTAAATGAATTTGAACAAATGTATCATATTAAGGTTTGCCCACTTACTTTTTGTGGAATTGTATCTGCTGTCAAAACGCTTTGGAGAAAACAAAACCAAGCTTTAACACAAAATGCCGAAAAAAAGAATCTTTGGCAACCGTAATGTTGAAATCCAACAAACCCAACAGACTGGCATATAAAATACTTATAGAAGCGAAAGCCAAATCCCCAATACCTAGTCAACTAAAATGGTACAACGCTACTCAAGATAGTTATGATTTCGACTGGCAAAAGACGTATCAAATTGCCCTCAAATGCACCAAAAGTACTAAATTAATTGAGTTTAATTTTCGTTTCTTGCACCACACCTTGGCTACAAATACAGCCTTGGTTAAAATGGGTTTTAAAAATGACGTAAAGTGCACTTTTTGTAACGAGGAACCGGAAAAATCCTTCATCTTTTCTGGTGCTGTAACAAAATACAACTCTTTTGGAAACATGTTTTCGTTTTTCTCCAACAATGTAATATTTTATCCCAAAATTGCGTTCCCAGCGAATCTGCAGTGCTGGGTCTGAGGCCGGAAACATCAAAGAACGGCAATAAAATTGACCTAATTTTCCTTGTTGCTAGATTCTACATTTGGCTTTGCAGAAGTAAGGAAAAAATCCCAGTTGTAGAAAGTTTTATATCTTACTTAAAATTCTACAAGAAAGAATTAGAACCCATATTAGTTAGATCTCATCTGATTTTCTTTTTTTTTTTTTTCAATATACATATATATGGTGTACATATATACTTATATATTACCCTCTTCCCATCACGTACATTTCCAACTCATCCATAATTTTAAAGCAACGATTCAGCAGGAGATCTTTTATCTCTTCTCTATACTCTGTTGAGTAGATTAGGTCATATCTTATCTTTTCATAGCAATTTCCCCCCCCCTTTTCTTTTTTTTCGCATGTAAGCTTTACGTGTCGTTCAAATATTTAACTAATTAATTGCTTTATTTTACAAGTGTTATGCAATTTAAGGAAAACAGTGTATAATAAGTGGCATATTACAAGTGTAAAATGTATATAATAAGCCAAACACCACATGTAACTGAGTAGTATGTAGTAAGTGACTGTCATTAGTGTATTAGTAATGTATTATGTAAGTAGTTTATTAGCATTGTAAGTAGTGTACTTGGTATTGTAAGCAGTTTGCTTTGCTTTCATTCAATTAAAAGAAAAGAAAAGAAAAAAAAAAGATTTGCAAAGCAGGATTCTACCATCTTTACAAATCGGCAATCGACAGAAGCCCTTGTTCATGCGCTTGTGACCAGCCGCGCAGATTACTGTAATGGATTGCTTTATGCTGACCCTTATTTGTGTAAGCTTCAGCGAGTGCAGAATGCTGCAGCTAGACTGGTTTTTCGAGCACCTGAGTTCTGCCACACATCGCCATTACACACATGTAAAATGAGGGTTCTGGCGCACCTTATATATTTACCCCGAATTTCGTCTCAGGGAGACTCGATTCGGGTAAAATAAGGTGCGCCAGAACACCTCATCTTACATGTGTGCAAGTGTAAAATAAAGCAAACAGCATAAAAACGAAGCGCGTGACTTCGCGATCCAGTGAAGAGGATGTGTCACAGAAAATATTTTCTATTTAAGAAATGTCTGCACTGATTATATACAAAAGTGCGCCAGAAATATTTGCTATTGAACAAGTATCATCACAAGTATATACACCAAAATGGCAGCTGCAAGATATTCGTCTTGGAAAGAGGTACACAATGAGTTATTAAAACAACCTTTCTGTTATAACAGGCAGCAACTTGTGCGTATAATTATATGTTTAGATTATAAAAACTGTCGCTGGGAAGGTCTTTGTTACCCTTGTTTTAAGCAAGGAATCAAACATAAACTGTTGTACACTCCTCCGATCGAGAATATACCTTTAGTAAAGATTTGCTCTGATACTTACGATTGGCACAGCACATATGACGAATTAAAATTCGAAAATGAACTGCTGGGAATTAGGTTGTATTCATTCAATCCATGATATACTACTAAAAACCGAAATAAAAAAAAGAAAAGATTAAAACGAAAACATAACCGAACACACACACAAAAAATTTTTTTATCTGATTAGATATTTATGAGTCAAATTTGATATCAATGGTTGCCGGATTCAACAACTGTCAGGTTATTGAAGCAATACAAAACCTACCACCAGAGTTACGTGAGATAATTTACAAACATTACCTTGCCATAAAACTGAAAGAGCGAGAGGCTTTGGGTTGGAACCTAGTTCACAATGAGCTTTTAATACAACCTTTCTGTCCTGAAAGGCAGCGGCTTGTCCATATTCTGGTGTGTGTAGCCTATATGCATTGTTGTTGTGGAGGGTGTTGTTACCCTTGTTATAAACAAGAAGAAATCTTACATGAAATAATCATCTCTGTTTCGATCTTGGATATAACTCTAGTTAATTATTGCACTGACATATGGGAAGAGGACCACAGTCATTAAGTTGTGTTTACGGCGCGTGACTTCCCGGTCTGGTGAAACTCACAGACAATGACGTAATTTTTATTCTTGTACAAATATTGAAGGGAAACCCCCTTAACAACTCAAGCTTGAAAAAACAAATTAATATTCACAGACAGACTACATTAATTCATAATCAAAATATTCATTACCGTTAGCAGACGTTTTGAGACCTATTTTATAAACAAATTGAAAAGATTCATCTTCAAGATCTTCAGCAAGACGTTTAGGAGCCCATACAAGAAGTTCATCTCCACATTTTGTTTTTAAAGTTAAAATAGCTGAAATCCCATATTTGCTTTCCCGGTGTGAAACCTTTTTAATTTTGTATACATCGTCTGAAATATTTCTCCATTTTAAAATTTCTTTTCTTTTAAAACTTTCTTTAGTTGGTCATTCTTCTGAGATTTCTTGTAGATCTTTCAGCCAGTCTTGTATGAATTCTTGTTTATTTATACATTCATTCTCTGTTGGACAGTCTTGTGAGATCGTTTGTTGATCTGTACAGACGTCCATAGTAAGAGATGCGTTGAAGATACATTTGTTTAATAGCATGTACTTTTCTGCTCGAGGTGAAATTTTGTGAAGCGCATGCGTAAACATTCAATTATTGTGACATTTAGGTGAAGGACAGAAAAAGGGTACCATAAGGAATAGAAGAAGAAAAGCGTGTTTAATATATATTGAAAGTGATCAATATTAATTAGTTCACTCATTGGTAAAGCCTTAGGGGGGTGATGGTTGGCCACCATCTGAACCCTGTTTGAGGGCTTGCATGCGGTGAATTACGAGGTATAGGGGAACTCCTTCCAGTGGGAGAGTACCCTCGGGTGAGCCCGCCTCGACCCTACTGGTGACAGGGGGGTGCTCAGAAATCCCTCGGGATTTCAACCTCGCTCCCAGAGGCAAAATGTGGAATGACAACCGCCTTGTCAGCGGTTAAATCCTCACTTCGGTGAGGTGAAAGTCCTAGCCGAGCACCCCCCAACAAGGGTTTTTGCTCTTTTATGTGACCTGTCACGCAATGTCACGCGTGACTGTCACGTTTGCCGTCGCGCAATGTCACGCCTCTTGTCACATAAGGTCACGCGTGACTGTCACGCATTTTTCGTTGTTTATAAGAAAAAAGTTTTATTTTTCAACTTTATTAGGAAAAATCTTATTATGGAACCACATCTAGTCCTGAAATGGGTAGCCATCTTCATCACGAGTTGGTAACAATATTTTTGAAACACATTCACGAGTAATAAATCTTATTTGCAAAATTTCGGGGGGCGTGAGAAGCTCAACAAGGTGATAGTAAATAGCTTGCAAAGTTGCAATCATTTCGAAAGATATATAATTACTTTGAAAATCTATAATTGAGTGAATTTTTTTCATACTTTCTTTGAACAGATAACGGAATTTCCATACAATGATCAGTGACGAAATTATCTATCATTTTCAATCTATCAAGAAAGACCTTTTCGTCGAAAGCTTCACCTCTGAGGTAAAAGCGAATCTCATCAAGTATTTTTTGGTATTCGATACGAGCAAAATTTGCTTGTTCTGTTTTCTTATCGTATTTCTTGAGGCTAGCTATTGCTTTCAAAGTAAGACCAACACCAGTTAAAGTTGCCATGACAGCAGGGTTCAACGTAATTCCTCCGGCTACTGCGGCACTAATAATTAACTTGCCAGCTGAAAGATTACAAACAAAATTTTTTCTTCGAAAACCGCGGTGCAACTTTTCATAGCCATAATGTTTCTTATGGTAATAAGCATATAAATCTTTCAGAATTTTAACTTTCTCTTTAGAAAGTGTTTGGTCGATATGGTTGAATTCCAAAATGTCTCGCATTGTGTTATATAATAAATGTAAAAATATTTATGGTACTCTATATTTAATCAATAGTAATATTTCCTCATTTGATACACCCACCAATTCCAAACCCATAAGACCAAACCCCAATACTAAATTGATATTTATTGTCTGTGATCGAGTTGATTGGGTTGAAGTGTAAGGGATTGATTGAGTTAATTGGTTACTGTGTTTTAAATTTAAAGAAATAGGCGTATATTGATTTTTAAGCTTGAAATAGAGCACTGTTATAGTTAATATATGGCTATGATTTGGAATGATTATTTTGTCCCAACCATTTAATAGAAATTTGCGCCCATTTTTGGTATTTAAACGACCATGTATATAATGAAGGGAACCATTCAAATTATGTCCGTTTAAAGAAAGATCTGTTTCCATTACCATTTTTCCATTTTCAATAACAAAAGCGGTGTCATAGACACTTGGGTCAACGTTTGAAATTGTTTCTTTAACACCATAAACAATTAGATGACCAATTGTTAAATATGATGGATTACTGACTGTACCGTGCAGATCGAGATATAGGTATTGTGGGGGTGAGCTACCCCATCTGTGAAATTGGATAACTGTTTTGGTGTACTTCTCGAATGTTTTGGTTGTATAATTGGAAATTGAAATCGTCGTAGCTTGCGCTGTCACACTGATCTCATTCATTTCCAGCGGAAACCATTCTACAACCAGTGTGTGATAACCGACCGGAAGTTTATATAAGTTAAAACCGAGGCGTGACCGGTACTGGTTGGGTGAGCCTTTTTCAAACAAGAGTTTAAGTTGGTAAGCTTTTTTATTAATTTGATGTGGAGAATTGGGAAAATCGTTAATACCCAAAACCTCGATATTGTTTTCACTCGAAGATTCATAGTGTCTTCCATCAAGTATCTGAAGGTGTCCCTTTTTTGCCCCAAGTTAATGATCTGAGATTCATGAATTTTTTGAGTGACAAGATCTCTCATAGTTGTTATTTCATTTTGCATAAAATCAACATTAACAGCGGATTTCGAATCTTTGTAATCGGTTTGTAAGTTAATAATTTTATTGTTATTTAAATTCAAGTTTCCAGTCATACTTTTTGTGCCATCATTTTTAAGATATTCTTTTTGTGTTTCAGTAATTCTTTTATTAACAAATTCTACACTTGTGGCGTCTTTTTGGTTTGATGGAAATTTGAGATTTACAATCGATTTATTTTTCATGTCAATATCAGCTCCTTTATCCAATTTTTTTACAAGCTGATTATCAACATACTTTTTGTTTGTGGCTTGATCTGCCTGTACTGGGTCTTTTACGTTGTAGATTGTATTATTGTTCATATCAATGCTTGCTTCCATTTTTCCGCCTTCCTTTTTTGAAACAAAGATATTTCTCGTGTCCTGATAGTTTATTACCTTTGTCAGATCACCGTGGACAGGATAAGGGTTGCTTTTTAATCGCAAAATATCGTACTTATTTTGCATGTCAATATTAGCAGAACCGCTGGCACTACCCTGAGGGCCACGATCACCTTTATCGCCCTTATCGCCCTTGTCGCCCTTGTCGCCTTTTAAACCCCGTGATCCTTGTGCTCCCTCCTGACCTTGTGGTCCAGCGGGCCCTTTTTCTCCTCTTGGACCATTAGGACCTTGTGGTCCTCCTGGGCCTTTATCACTCTTCGGTCCAGGAGGACCCTCGGGGCCAGGAGGACCCCCTGGGCCAGGAGGACCCACTTTTCCACTTTCACTCGTTGTAGTTTGGCTAGTTCCACCTATTTGACTGTTAATATACCCCATTATATATCTTCATCAAAATTTTTTTAAATTAATTTTTGGGGTTTGTCATAGTAAAAGAAAGAATATTTTTTATCGGTGGCGCGATCTAAAGCGTTATGATCCACACCTATTTCGTCTGCAATCCGTTTGTTTTCTCTTGGAAGAAATCTGAAAATACAAAAATGGCTGCAGTTATCACGGATGTTTTTCGGCACCTTGTAAAAAGTTTGAGTGAGGTAAATAACGCAGCAGTTTCTGTGTCGCCCGTTGATAAAATAATTAATGATGCTGTTTTGGTTGCTTTCACAAACAAGATCATCAAAAACAACTATTTTTTGGGTGTCTGTCCGCCGGAAGCTCTTCGAGTGGAATGATTTCATCACCATAGGCCTCAATAACCTCATAACCAACCTTGGGGTTGGGGTTGACTTCTTCAGCGAAGTACTGCAAAAGAGCCTGGTATTTGTTCTGGTGCAGGTTCTTTGAAAAGAGGTAAATTTTATCATACTCTAACAACTCATAAAGCATATGCAGTAATATATTTGCTTTACCAGAATTACTGGGTCCACAAATTAACATCCGAAAAACATCTGCTGGCATACAAGGGTGGCCTTGCTTGTAGTCACTCTTGAAAAAACCTGGGTCATAATTTGGAATCTTCATTTTTTTTTTCGCTTCTATATATTAACGCTGGAAATATGTCAATGAAAAAATGGCGTCAGTGGGCTGAAGAAAAGTCGAAGCTAGATGAACAAACAGAAGAAATTCACCAAAAATTCAAAATGGATAAAATTAACAAAGAGTTTGGTCAGCTCTCAGGAGAAGAGTTTTTTAAACCAATCACAAAAAGACTTGATGAAAAGAGCAGTGCCACTGTAGAAGAGGAAGAAGAAGAAGAGCAGGCTCCTGATTACACAATGGATGAATTTGACGAAACTTACCCGTTTGGTGATGAATTCAGACCGGATGCACCAACTCCAGCACCATCACCACCAACAACACTCCCATATGATGATGATGATGGTGATGATTTTCCACCACCACCCCCACCGCTGATAGAAGAAACATCCAAAAGAAAAGAGTGGGCGAAGCCGGGACCGGTTGAGCCTGAATATCAACACGAATCAACCCTGTTGCAAACGGCCAATCAACTGATCACGAAATACGGAAATGATCCCAACTACAAAGTAGGAAAATCGAAATTAGGTTGGAAAGGTAAAACCATTGCGGAACTAAAAAAGATAAGAGATGGGATCGATGAAAAAAGAAGGGTGACAAAAGAATCTCTTTTTTCGAAACGGTTACAGGAGAGGAAAAAGAGACTGAAGTCCACTTCCTTACAAGAAAAAAGAGAAAGACCTCTAACGCCTTTGGAAAAAACTGTCATGACCCGAAGACCTGCTTTTGAACTTTCTGACAATGAAGATGACTTCCCTGAACAGGATTGGGAAACCGAAGGAAGCGGCTTCTATGATGAAGAAGCTAAAAAATTGATCGACCAACTTAATTTGAGCTTAGGATCGATAAAGGCAGGAAACAGCTCAATAAAACTTAAAAATCAGGTATTATATCTGCTTGATTCACTTGTTGAACTCGGTATAATCGATAAAATGCAAAAGAAAAAATTATTTCTGATTACCCTTACGAAACACAACACTATTTTTAATCTGTTTTTAAACTGTTTTTGAAAACTATTTTTAAACTGGTTTGGAAAAACATATTAAAAATACGCATTTCAACTATATTTTTTATATCGATTTTGAATGCTTGAAATGGGTTTGTAAGCTGTTTAAAACAGTATTGAAATTATTTTGAAAACGGTGTTTTAAGCTGTTTAGAACACTATTAAAATATATTTTGAAAGTTCTCTAAGAATCCACATAAGCATGCTATTTTTGAACTGTTTTTAAAAATAATATTTAAACTATATTTTTGAAATAGTTTTTGACTGTTTGAAATGGTTTTGTATGCTGCTTAAAACAGTATTGAAATATATTTGGAAAATGGTGTTTTACGCTGTTTTACACTGGATCTTAAGGACACAGGGCTCAAAATAACAGATGGTCAACGGACAAAGACCATTCAAAATGACAATTTGTTTGGAGAAAATTTCTGTTTGCCGGTAATCTTGACTGGTTACCTACTGATGGCTTTAAAAATGATAGTTGATGATCAGAAAAATAAACAAATAACATAATATGTTATGTGTTTATTTTTCTGATTATGTTATTTGTTTATTTTTCTGATCAGCAGTTATCATTTTTTAAGCCATCCATTATTTGATACCAATATAATTTATCTTTAAGCATTAGGATAATTTTTACCAACTTTTCGACTTGTCACTATCACAACTTACATGTACACTTGGGCATTAATTACTGAAAAAATTATAAAAATATAGCCAAGAAAACACAGCTCATCAACAAGCCCTGCTGGCTTTTCTGGACTTGGTCGATTCAAAATTTTTGCCAAAATCTATGTTCTCGTATGAAATTTCAGCCAGATTGAAGCTCTCTTTTAACTGGTGAAATTATCACGTAATTGACGTGCAATCATATGGTGTAGAATTACAGGTATCTAATTTGAAGTTGTTCAAATTGAATACCTGCAATTGGACACCTACATCAATCGCCCGCATATAAATGGTTCTTTCTTCTTCTTTTTTACCACCGTTTGTACAACCAGTTAAATTTACTGTAAGTTGACTTTTTCACACTAAAAAAGATTCTCAAAGACTATTGATTTGGTAGATTCAATATAATTTTCGATGACCTCCACATAATTTACATTACTTTGAAGGCCTGGAAAATGAAATTCTAAGATCTCAAGACTTTCAAGGGTTTCCATTACCTGTATGATGTATGATATATATTTTGAACTTTATAATGATTGAAAAATCCTGTTTCATACCTTTTTTTGATTGTCTACTTGTTGACTGGTGCATGATATCTGTTGATTCATGGTTTAATTCATTGTCTTCAAAATCTTGATTGCTGTCATTGGCAGCTGTAAATTTAAATGCAAAGTTCTGTATCATTCTACATGTAAACTTGTACATTTGTAATATTAGAAACTTGCCGTATATTATTTTAACAATAACTTCACCCCAGGGGGGGTACTCGCAGTATACATGACGGGGGGTCCGACAGAGCTTCATATTGCGAACCCAAAAAAATACACGAGCCTGAAATTTTACACCCAAAAAAATACCTGGCATCAAACTTTTTACCCCAAAAAGTACAAGACCTAGCACCTCGATACTGATTTATTCAATCAAACAGATTTAAGACCTAAAAAAATACATGACAGATCTCTTGACCCAAAAAAATACCGAGGGTGTAAATTTTTAACCCAAAAAAATACGTCGGACCTCCCCGTCATGTATACTGCAAGTACCCACCCTGGGAACTTCACAATTATGCATTTGCTATGTGCTGGTAGATAACGGACAAGTCCCGTAGCCCCAAGTCTGCTATAATTACATTAGTTTTGTTTCTTGTATCCAGCAAGCACAAGTATCAGAAATTGTTTTATTAAAAAAAAAAGAGTTCCAATATTTGAGCTCCTCAGCTTTTCATCTCAACCCATATCTGCTACCATATTTGTGGACAATGGTACAGTTGTATGTGACCTTATCTAAATATTAACCAATAAAAACCCAGATTTTGAATTATAGACTACTGTATCAATCATTTATTTTTAAGACATGGTATTAAAATACAGTACACTCAATACTGTATGGGAAAATGAAAACTAATAATCACAATACTAATCTAAAAAACTTTCAACCACAAATAAATTACAACTTATATTATACCATGTAAACTGAACCTAATTATATGGCGCACAAATTATTTAAACGGTAAAGCACTTCACTGACATACCTTCACCAAACATCCATTCACCACTATCAGCAGGTGATGGTCTTTTTTCCTTGGCCTTTTAGTTGAAAGATCCTCATCTTCCAGCTCATCCAGCCCATCGTCAGATTCCGAAAAGAGGCGGTCAGAGGCATCGAGAGCGTCTTTCTTTTTCTCTAACAAAGAAATTGTACATGTATTGGTTGTTTAAAGCTGTTAGGGTAAACTAACTTTGCTGTTTAGTCGAAGGTTTCATCCATTTCGTCTAAAAAAACAAGTGAAATATTTACGTTTTATTGCTTAATATTTATGTCCAATTTTCTTGAGATGATTAAGTAAGAGCTAAGAATTGTATTCTTTATACTGTCAAATTCTAAAAGCTTATAACATAAGCTTGATATACAGGTAACGTATATTAATCGAAACATTCATAATACTCGACCTTACCTCTCGTATAACGCCAATTTGAAGTACGTCAGATCGATGAACCATAGATGAAGCGTCTAAAATACATACTGGTGCCATACAAAATACAATAACCTAATACTGTAGCCTTCTTCCAAGTTCCAAGTCAAAAAAACTCAAGGCAGGCGTTCGAATTTAGACTCGGTCGGTCATTTTTCCACTCGCACGATGATTTGAAAACAGAACACGTGATCATTGGCGCATGACAGCTGACCCAAATGCTTGCATAGCTTGCCACTTCCATGTTGCCAACCGCTCGCAACACATTTGATACGGATTTGAAGATCGTTCTTTGAGTTTCGATCATGTTGGTCGCAACCGTTCATAACATATTTTTGGCCGATAAAATAATCCGGATAATAAAGGCAGCTGGTCGATGGTCAAAAGTTGGCCGACTTATCGGTATCGGAAACGATGCGCGTCAGATGATCTTCGGATTTAGTAAATCATTAACTTTTCGCGCGACGAAGGTATTCACACACGAGAAATATGTATTCGAGGTAAACGTGCTTTGATTGTTGGAGTGCGAGATTAACAGTATACCAATAAATCTCCAAGTAAACTATCTATAGCGTATCCGTAAACAAAACACTTTTCACGGATTAGCACCTTTCAACAAAAATAGTTTTTTTTTTCACAACGTACCAAAAAGGAAATTGAAATCGATCACATTTGCCAGGGGTGTACTGAAGAAATTTTACAGATAGTATAACCCCGAATAGTATATCGCCTTGTTAAGGGGACGATTCCTGAATTGTATTACTGGCAAGGAAAAAAGGCATCTAAATAGCGAAAGACACATTGCTTGAACACAGATTACTTATGTTAAAATATACGAAACTCTGGTCACGTTTTCTCACCGTAGGTTACGGCGGTATCATATGCAGATACGCCCCCAAATTTACACGAGATGAGATGAATTGCTTTCGAATAAATTTTTCGATAATAAAATTAAATCCTCATAGGCAACTGAACAAGAAAGGATTGAGATCGAGGTCCAAATTTCGATACAAAACCGCGACAATCATCACATTAAAAAAAAGCTAGCTTACCGTGCAGAGAGTGGATTTCGCCGTGCCACATTTCCTGATTGTATTGCATTGAACATTTCGCGCCTTCCTCTGCCTTTCCGTCGATTACAAGATTCTTTGTATTCAAAACTTCGACCTCTTCTACTGGCAATGTCCTAGAACCTATAGCTTTCCAGGTCACAACGGCGAAAGACATCTGAAAAGCATGACAATAAAGAACGGCTTACGACTCTTGGCCTTTTTAAAAGACAAGCTGGAAAAAACTCAATATTTCGCTCCGTAATTCCCCCGTAAAGGAAAATTATATTAAAATATACATACCTTACAGAACAAAACTTGTCTTTGGGAACCAAGAAATATTCCTGAAGGAATCTTGCCAATATAATATTGAGCAAATTAAACAGCGAGAAACGTCCGCGTTTAGCACTAGTTCGGAATAAAGCTAAATAAAGGCGCGCAAAACTTGATAACCTCGAAGAAGCCCGCGCTTTTCAAACGCTGCCTATGATTGGCTGTGATTTGTTTTAATAAGTTGCGTTTTAAAAATAATTAACCGCTTTTAGTGGTATGCTGGTCAGGAGAACTGCGGGCTCTGGGAGCGTGGACCAACTTGACACGTTTGACACCGCAGACGACACCTGACCAAGTGCTAGTGAGACGGAGAGATGTGACTTATAACATGTATAAAGATGTCTTCTAGTCGTTCTACACTTCATGGAGTCGATCCAAACGAAAATGCTAGTCCATTGAAACATCGGATAGGTGATGTTATTGTAAATGATGGTAGTAGTATTCTCGGAAATGAGGATTATGTCGACGTCGAATTGGAAACAGAAACAGTCATCACAAGAAAGCCGAGAAACAAGCGCAGAAAAACATTTAATTCCATCGATACTTTACAGCAGTGTTCTTCCAGTGGTTATTCAGCTGACTATGAAGTTTTGATTCCAACTACTGACTTTGAAGAGTCTCAAGGACCACCTGTTTCTCACGATGATCAAGAGTGTGCGGTGATAGAAGGCAATTCATCATTTGAAGACCAAATATTATGGAACGAAGATGTCACGGTAGAAGAGAGCGACGGTCAATTGGAAAGCACGACTGTGTCAAGCGAATTGTTGGAAATTGAAGTTGGCGATGGTGAGTGTCATTTTGCTTGGGTCGTTTGATATGAACGGACCTAAATGTTTCTTTCAAAAGGTTTTTTTATTAGCTTATTTCGATCTCTTTTGCAAGGACCTGGCCGCCTGGCGGCATATCATATCGGACAAAACCGAACAAACTTTTCATCAAGCTATGATTAAAATTCGATGTTGTTCGGTGACTTCGGTCACAGCATTTGTTTTTGTTAGTTCGATTACCTTAATCGAACAAAATGGAAATGTTTGATTAATGAGCTCTGAGTTCGAACTTGAAGCTTATAAAAAATTTAAAGAGTGAGGCTTACATGATTATTCCTGCAAAAAGTGGTTTTGGAAAAAGTGACTGGACACAGTATCATGTGATCTTTTCATTAATAATAGTTCCTCATTTTGTTTTGTTTTGCAAAATACAGGAAGCCATAAATCCCACAGAGGATTTTATAAACCCATAGAAATAAACACATCAATTATTATAATGGACATATTACTCTGTGTGATAAAAAATTCTGTATCCAAGCCTACATGTAAGTGGCCCACCAGCTGGAGCTTATCCCGGTTTCCGTAGTATTAAGAGATTAGCAGTATTGCAACTCCGTGTATTACCCTTTAGATGACTGGATCGATTGACGCATTTATAATCCCAGCAATAATGAAATGGTGGAAACCGATTTTGCTTTATTCAAGTTATATTGAAATATGATGTCACTATGCCGCTTAGGTATCATTTTGCGACAGAATGACATTGTACATTCAATGCATCAGTTTTTATCAAACATCCCACTTGGTTCAATTTGTAGTTATTTTTGTGAGTTGGATTTTGTTTGATGACTGAACAAAATAAAATTTAATCATGGGACGACTAGGTTCAATGGAGCTCAAAAACCAATGTCTAATGTGATACACCAAGTAAAAAGGTCTCAGCCTTGTAGAAAGCTGTAAAAACGATATCAGGCTTGCAAAGTCTTGCATTTACCATAAGAAACCATACCCATAAATAAGATTACTGTACTGCATATATATTCATTGATTTATTTCTTTTTGCTTCTTTGCTAGTGTTAGCTGGGAATTTGGAGTGGTGGAACATTGTCCCACATGAGAGTTTATGTTCATTAGACAGTGAGGTTGATGATGAAGCTTGTGTTGGACTCGTGGACTCAGATGGCATTGAAGATTTCCTTGATAAATCTGAATGGCTTGAAGAACTGAGAGAGTTAAACAACATACAGGAAGCTTCATTTAAGACTAAAGATCCAAACAATTCAGATGAGGTGTTATTTTCAAATTCACAATTGACTGTAAAAGAAACTGTGATTTTGATTTTGGCGATAATTACTAGGCACCGACTTTCTGGTGTAGCTGTTGATGACATGTTAGCTTTGATGCATCTAATTTGCCCCAAAGAGAACAGATTGCCCAAAGATGCAAAAGAAGTTTTTTCTTTTTTCCAAACTGAGGTACAAAGAATTGTTAAACATTTCTACTGCCCGAACAAGTCCCGAGCATATGTTGGTACCATGTTGCCCAAACAAGAAAACTGTAGCCAGTGTAACTTTGAGTTGAACCAGGAGGCAATGTTCCTGGAAATTCCAGTACAAGAACAGCTAAAAGCAGTCCTGACAGGTACATGTAGATGTAGTACATATAGGATGTTTACAATTAATCACATACATTTTGTATTACACAGCATAAAAGGAACATCGAGGTTTATGATATTTGCTGATTACAGAATACAGAACATATTTTTACCTAAAATAGAAAAAACAGCCAATCAGAGAAAAAGGCCATAATTGTATACATGTATAATCAACTGTATTCAACTTACAGGGTTTAAAAAGTTAACCAATCCTTCCTCATACTATTCCATGTAATATCCCACTTGATCAGCAGGGATTTGCTACAGCAAATGCATAAGAAGAACCAAGAAAGATTTAATATTGCTCAACATTTCGGATTCATCTTGACTCCATTATCAAGAGACGTACAGTATGCAAATAAGGAACGCAACAAAATAAGCATTAAACAATGAACGGCCGAAACGAACACTATAAATATCCCACTTGTCACTTTTATTCCCTTTGAGTAAAAGTTACATACTCCCCTAAAGGCTCCAGAAAATGAATGTACCTGAATTTTTTGGTTAAAAGACTTTGCCTTGACAACATTTATCTCATTGATTAACAATATTTTGCCCATTCAAAATCTTAACTACATCACTGTATTTGATGAAACACTTGTGCAGTGAAAATTAGCATTGTGTACATTGTAGTTCCAGAAAATGTCCACACACTCGGACCACAAAAGAATTTAAAATTTCTTGTGGGAGAGTGTGGACATTTTCTGGAATTTTTAACATTTATTGTTAAAAGAATGCAATTGATTTAATTGATGGTTTTATATGCTTTAAGGGCCTGGTGTATTAAAGAAACTTCACTACAGATTTAATAGACAGAAGCATAGTGAAACTGCCATTGAGGATGTGTATGATGGACGCCTGTATAAGAAGTTGTCTGTCAATAATGGATTTTTGAGCAGTCCAGATAACATCTCCCTACTAGGAAATACAGATGGAGTAGCATTGGTGAGGTCTACAAGGGCAGGAGTGTGGCCTGTTTACTATGTCATAAATTAATTGCCACCTAGAGAAAGGTAAATAGATTGTGTAGAGCAGAAATGTACAATGCTTCCAGTTACAGTACATCAGGTGAAAGTTTCCTTTTTTGTTTGCACTGTTTGATGCTGTTAAAAAAAAACTTAACAAAGTAAGCAACAGTTAGCTGGAACATGTACATCAGGTCTGCTATATCAAAGTATAAGCAAAGTCTATGTATTGCAAAAGTGTACAAGGTACACATAGTCATGTTTAATAATTTGATCCAGTGGAGCTTAGTTCTGATTGATTTTCCTCACTATGATAGTCAGAGAGAACATTACAATGTAGCTTAACATTTTAAAATAATTTTAAAAATTCTTTCCAGCCTACAAAGATTGATTTCAACAGGAAACAACAAAGAACCACACAAAAACAATAATCATTACATGCACCTCCTGGGCTACCTCAAACTGGTTTTCAGGTTACATTTGTTTCATCACAGTATTGTTGATGTAGACAATGTAATTTAACTAAAAAGGTTAATCTTTTGAAGAAATTCAAATTGGACTGAGTGAATAAATGCATGAACTTTGAAAAGAATTTGCTTTCAGCTACATGTAATTAACAGTTTTTTTATATACCTGCAGATTCAACAGGTCAAATAGGCTTTTTGCTGGAATATGGTTTGGCAAAGGTAAACCACACTTTCCAACCTTTATGAAGCCCTTCTGTGAAAGCTTAAGAGATTTGTACCAAGAAGGTGAGTTGCTATGCAAGTGAATTACTAACAGGTTCATTTTAGATAATGGTGTGTACATCTCAATAGCCCATTAATTAATGGCAATTAAGCCGCATAGTTATGGTACAACTATACACAGTGAATGTAATTTAAACAGAACCAGCACTGCATATTATATTATCATATTTGCAAAACGTCAAAAGGGGGTGTGTGCAAATACTATTCATTCTTTTGAGTCTTTGTCTACATGTAGATAACATTTAAATGTACGTTCCATGCATGTGGAATTGCATCTTGTACATGTATAACTGAAAGCAAATGTACAAGCATATGCAGGTAGTACAATATGATGTTTTGTGTGCACCGGTAAACTTATATCAAATATGTGAATATTTCTGAGTGTAAGTCAATTTTCGTTTTTTTTTTTTATATTTTACACTCAGGTATAGAAATTGATGGAGGTCTAGGAAGCACTACTTGTATTAAAGGCATCCTCCTAGACACAAGTATGGACTCACCTGCTAGATCTTCTTGGCTTAATATTAAGCAATACAATGGCTACTTTGGATGCAGCACATGTACTGAACCTGGAGAACAACTGGACCTTGGACCTGGAAAGAAAAAAGCTAGAAGGCAATGCCACATTTACCCTTTCAACAAAGAATTTGCAGGAACCACAGGGCATGCAGAACTAAGGAAACATAATGTGTTGAAGCAACAGGCCCTTGTTGCAATGTCACAAATATCTGATAGAGGAAAGGTTTATGTGAGTGATACATTGTACATTGATACATTCATTTTTTTAATGTACAGTACATGTACAGTACATGAAACTTCCTAGTATTAACAGCTTTAGTTGCATTTGGTAGTGCTGTGATCTAAAGGGAAAACAACTACATGCTTGTGCAAAATGAGGAATTTTAATACATTGACGCTGCCAAACGCTGTTTGAATCTTGTGTGCTTGCAGTTAGTTTTACTCAGTTGTCTTGCAGTCAGTGTCACTCTGACTAATGATAAGGCAGCAATTTAAATAATTGTATCCTTCCTCTTGTGCTTCTTCTGTTAATGTCATTTTGCATTTTTATACTTATGTTTTGATTGGCTGTACAAGACTCTCCAAATGTCCAGAAAGTACTGTAGACAATAACATGCTTTAAAAATTCCTTTTGTAACTGAAATACTTTGTTAAGAATTCATAATAGGCATGCATACAAACTTTACTGTACCACAGGGAGTATTGTATGGTTCTGTTCAAAAGAAGAAAAATTATTCCCAGCACTGAAAATGTGTTTTTAACTAATATTAAATAATAATTATTGTCTTCTCAAACAAAGGTGACAGATTTCAGACATTCAACATTCATCAAGTTCTTCACTTGAAACACACAGTGGAAAACCTGGGACCTCTATGGTCTAATTCATGCTTCCCCTTCGAAGACTACAATGGTGACTTGGCAGGATACTTCCATGGCAGTCAAAATATCCAAGGACAGGTTAGATTAATTTTTTTGTTTCATTGCTGATTTTCAAATATGGATTTGGACGCATGCATTGGTATTTCCAGTTACGGTTTCTGTAATATGTTAATATTTTCTGGGAGAAGGTGAACAACCTGCTGTGTATAGAAAAGAACCTGACAAAACACAATCAGCAATGCTGAAATCATACAAAAATATAGCAAATTTAAATACATGTAGTTTTTTTTGTACAATATGTACAACTAAACAATTAATATTTTCATAGTGAAGGCAGCAAAAAATGTATGCCTAATACACATTTACAGTGTTAAACATTATTTTCTTTCAAAACTCATTTGTTTCAGATTGTTAAATCAGTGTGTGTCCATCAAAGCCTTCCATGCCTTGCAGAATCATTGCCAGAAGATTCAGTTACAAAGAAACTGTACCAACATCTAACTCCGAAGTCGTATCTCTGCAGGTAATGGTAAATGAGTGTCACGCTTAGGTTTCGCTAGAGGATTTTGGAAACAGTGGAATTGATATTGACTAAATTAGATACGTTGCACACATCTCACTGCATAACACATTGTGTGCATATTTTGTTTACATGCCTGTATGCCTGCAAATTAAACAGTTCCACATGTAACTGATTCTTATCTGCTTTTGTTTTTTATCCTTATAAGGACTGTTGGGGAGCAGATATCAGAAGACACCTTTGTTATTGGTTCATTAGAGCGTGTCTGGGAGAATTCAAGTCTGCTGACAGTGGAGGAGAGAGAAGTTGTTGGCCCAGCATCAAAGATTTGGATTTTTCGTCGAGCAAAGATCAATGGTGCTGAATTCCACAGTTCGTTTTACAAACGAACTACAGCAAGGAATAATTTCACTGTTGTGTATGAAAGGCATGGAAAGAGTCAATATGGCTCAGTTGAAAAATATGTAAAGTATCAACAAAAGTGCACTTCTATGTCCTGTCAATATGAAAAGTGTGCATGCAATTTGTCTTTCCATTATGTTGCTCTAATGAAGAATATGAGGAAGCACCCACGTCAGCTGCCATTATACCAGGGAATGAGAGTGATTAAGCATATGCGAAGAGTCAGTGTGGCAGACAAGCTTGTTGCTATACCCATAACTTTCATAAAAGGAAATGCATGAGGATTGAGTGTGGTGCTGATAAAGTCTTTGTGTGTCATCTACCAAATTCTTTTGAGAAGGACTAAGATGTTTAGTTCCTTAAATATCTATGGCTATGGCCCACCCCTAGTTATGTAGGTACATGTATGTGCCACTAGCCTTTTGTTGACCCCATCTTGGTCGCATTTGTTCAACTGAAAATGTGCGACCCCAGGTTAGAGGCCTTCCAAGGGCGTTTTTGATGTCGCTTTGTCGCTCGTTTCCAACTCACTTGTCATCTATTTGGTGAGGGAAACGTTGTCGCTGTCGCAAATATACACCCTTTATTGCGGCGATCATGGCGTTCGCTGTCGTTGAATCAATAAGCAGACACAGGTATTTCGACTCGTGACGTCTTCGTCCGTTTGTAATTAAATGAAAACCAAACCAACTTATACAACGGTGAAAACTACAATAAAAGGCAATAAAAAAAAAAAACGACTGTAAAAAGGAAACCAAATGTAACAATAAAGGAAAGCTAAAAACGACGGCAAAACGACAAGACACTTACAATCTGTGCTCCTTGGAGCGAACGACCATGTGCTATAAATCACGTGACAAAAGGTCATGCCTGTTGTGTTAGTGTCACGAAACGTCTACAGGCGAAAAGAAACAAAGGCTACTAAACAGCGAACTAAACATTCTGCCCCCCTTGGGACGCTCCGGTCGGACGACCCAACATTTCTCGGTTTGTTCACAGTTCAAAGCTAATAGTTGAGATCATTCTCCAACAGTTCAAAGCTAATAGTTGAGATCATTCTCCAGTAGGCAGAGTTTTTGAATAGGCCTAGTGTACACTGCATCTTTAGTCTTGACCTTAGCAACACGAACTAGGCCATCTGGGCCAGGGTAGGTTTCAAGAATCCGACCAAGGTTCCAGCGCCCTCTCGGGATGTTGTTGTCAACCAAAAGCACTAGAGCGTTCGGCTTCAAATTGGTAACGACCTTGCGCCATTTGCCTCTAGTTTGCAAGGTAGGCAAATACTCCCTTAGCCATCTCTTCCAGAAAAGGTCTGCCAAAAGCTGGACCTGTCTCCACTTCTTCCTGTGGTACCCGTCTGCCTTCTCGAAGACCCCCGGGGGCAAACAAATGGTGTGCCGTTGCATCAGGAAATGCGCGGGTGTTAATGGTTGAAGATCGTTTGGATCGTCTGAATTGGCTGTTAGAGCTCTCCCATTCAGTATTCGTTCGACTTCTGTCAACAGTGTTGCAAAACTGTGTCGGTGACTGTTCGAGATCCGATGATCGCCTTCAATGCCGTCTTAGCACTCCGCACCATTCGCTCCCAAATGCCAGACATGCTGGATGCTGTAGGTGGCTGGAAAATCCACTTCCATCCATCCTGTAGCAGCTCACGTTCGATTTTCTGGCCATTCCACTCTTCAATGCTTTCTCTCAATTCCCGTTCTGCGCCAACAAAATTTGACCCGTTGTCACATCGGAGCTCTAACACTTCACCGCGACGATTTATGAACCTCCGAAGACACATTATAAAGTCGTCAGTATCCATAGAGTTGACCAGCTCCAAGTGCACGCTGCGAGTATTCAGGCAGGTGAAGAGGCAGCACCATCGCTTAGCAGTTCCCCTTCCCTGCTTAACATACAAGGGGCCGAACAAGTCCATGCCCGTGTATGAGAATGGGGGTTCGTAGGCCATCACTCGGCTAGTTGGCAGAGGGACCATTTGCTGTGTCATCGGCTTGGAATTCAACTTCTTGCAAGTGATACATCGGCTGAGGATTGAACGTACCAGCACTCTGATCTGGGGAATCCAGAACCTTTCCCGCACCTTTGCGATGACGTGTTCACGTCCTAAGTGTCCGATCATCTTATGAGTATAGCGGACTATCAGGGAAGTTGCTGGGTGATCCCTCGGAAGGATGATTTGTTGCCTGGTTGTATCGGTAGCTGGGGGCCTTTGTACACGACCCTTGACTCTCAGTACCCCGTTGCTGTCAAGAACTGGGTTCAAATTAGCGATGTGGCTTGTTGATTTGACTGTTCCTTGAGACTCTAGGTCCTTGATTTCTTGCTTGTATACAGTGTGTTGGATGATTCTCGCGATGGATGAAGTCGCGGCCTCATAGTCGTCAACAGTGAGACAGCCTGTGCGGACTTTCTTTGGGTCACGAACAAAATAAGTAAAGCGGATGAGCCAGGCCACCTTACGTCTAAGACTGTCCCAATCTGAGATGTTGCTGATCATCCATTGTAGGGTACACTCGCCGGCGGGACGTTCAGATAGTGGCTTCGCTCGAGGGGTTTTGAGAATGATATCTACCTCAGTACAATTGGCGCTGGCTTCCCTTTTCAATTCCAAATTTTCATCAGGGATTTTTCCAAGTTCAATGTTTGGCCATGAAGACTCAGGTTGCCACAAGAACTCTGGTCCTCGGAGCCAGCGGTGGTTAAGGACCAGTTCCGATGGGTTTATACCCCTCGATGCGTCATCTGCCGGATTTAATTTCCCAGGCACGTGCTTCCATTCCTCCGGGCGCGAATTTTCTCTGATCTCCTCGACTCTGTTAGCGACGAACGTTTGGAAACGACGTTTTTCATTCTTTAAATAGTGTAGCACTATTTCACTGTCAGTCCAATATGTCGTACTCTGGATGTTCAAGTCCAATTCTTCTCTCAGGGTCTTGTTGATACGGGTCGACAGGACGGCTGCTTGTAACTCGAGTCTTGGAATGCTAGTAAATTTGACAGGAACATTTCTGACCTTTCCCATCACAAAGGAGCAATGTATGGTGCCGTCTGGGTATTTCACCCGCAGATAGGATGATGCACCATATCCAATCTCAGAAGCGTCAGAAAAGATGTGAAGCTGCATTTGGCATTTGGAGAACTCTGTTTCTGGCAAGAAGTAATTTCGTGGGATACGCAACTCTGACAAAGATGGCAGCTGAGCATTCCATGACCTCCATCTCTCTAGAAAGTGGTCATCCAGTGGTTGATCCCAATCTACCTTGGCCTTCCACAAATCTTGTATTAACGATCTCGCAGCTAGAGTAACCGGTGCGGCAAACCCCAAGGGATCATACAAAGAACAGATGGTAGATAAGATTCCCCGTTTTGTCTCTGGACGGTGCAATTTCTTGATTTCAAATCCCAGTTCATCAGATTCCACAAACCAATGAACACCTAAGGCTCTCTCCACTGGCAATTCATCAAGGTCGAGGTCAAGCTCTGGAGCGGCTCTTCTCTCTGTCGGAATTGTGGCCAGGACGTTCTTGCTGTTTGACATGAATTTTGTGAGATGAAAGCCACCACGATCTAGGATGTTGACCAGGTCTGCAGCTAAGCTAGCCACGGAAGGCTCATCACTGAAGGAAGGCAGGGCATCATCCACATAGAAACTTCTCTTGACGGCCTCAACTACACTTGGGTTGAAATCATTGGCATTATCATCTGCGACTCGTCTCAAGGTGGAGTTGGCGACGCAAGGGGATGAAGTGGCCCCGAAGATGTGCACATTCATGGCATAGACATCGGGAGGTTCATCATAGCTGCCGGACCACCAGAGAAATCGCAGCGCATCTTGGTCTTGTTTGCGCACCCTCACCTGATGGAACATGGATTGTACATCGGCAGCGAGGCCAATGCTCCCTTGCCGGAAGCGAAGGAGTACACCGATAAGACTATTTGTGGTGTCTGGTCCTTGCACAAGGTTCTTGTTCAGCGAGGTTCCCTCATATTCAGCAGCAGCATCAAAAACAATGCGAAGCTTTCCAGGCTTGTGGGGATTAGTGACGGGATGATGGGGTAAGTACCAAGTTATGGAACTTCCTCGGGCTGCCTCTTCTGGAGTCAAGCGGTGTGCATACCCCTTGGTGATGTAGTCGTTCATGACCTCTCGATATTTGGCTGCCAGCTCTTCATTTCCTTGTTTGGTCAGGCGTCGCCTAAGCGATTCTGCTCGTTTGTCTGCCAGAGGACGATTATCGGGAAGCTGTGGATTGTCGCATTTCCATAACAAACCAACCTCGTAATGTCCATCTACAAATGTAGTAGCGTCCTTTATGGTTTGCAGAGCTCTTTTATCTTCGACGGATAGGGGTTTTCCTCCTTGTTTCGTGGTTCCATAGTCTTCTATCTTCCAGAATCTTTCTATCAAATCGTCTGCGCGCTGACCAACGGAGATGAAGTTAACTGAAGCTCCTTTGCGTCTTTGGTCGTTAAGTGGGCCTGCAATGCTCCAACCAAGTGGATACCGATATCCGTAAGGGTTGTTTTTCTCTGCTGGAGCTCTCACCTCCCTTTGCAAATGTGCGTTAGGGACATTACTTCCGACCAAAATGGATACACGCTTCACTTCTACTTCAGGGAACCTTAAATCTTGCAAGTGTGGGTACTTTGAAACGTCTACGTTTTCAGGCAGAACTTGTTCAGATTGGTTTAACTTCGGAAGTACATAAGCCTCGTTCACATCTATGTCCTCCCCATAACCATCGGCAGGGCTGAGGGTGAAGGAGACACGTCGAGAGTCTACAACCGCATCAGTCTTTGTGATTGTGTTGATCCCTATTTGCTCAGGAACTCCAGCCAAACCAAGCTGATCGGCCAGTTCACGATCAATAAGTGTATCTGTACATCCGTTGTCCAGGAAGGCATAGGTGGAGGTGGTAGAGCCATTCTCTGCAGTAATAATTACTGGGACAATGTTTAGTGAAACTTGGGTTCTTGTGGTGTTGGCTCCGGCCGAGGTTATCGATGTTGGTGGTTTGTTCCCGGAGGAGGGTTCAGCGACCTGGGCTGGAGGACCCGCATTGGCAACTGGTACGTTTCCGCTGGTGCTACTGTTAGTGTTCTTATCTAGGATCACGCCGGCGTCCATTTGTGGTAACTTCCCTGTGCAAGAGGCTGAGGTGGTGACTGGGACAGTATGCGCAACCTGGTGGCTCAGGGCAGTTAGTCGCACTATGATCAGGCTTAACACAGCCACAGTTAAAGCAAAATCCGTATGATGCGGCGTATTGCCTTCGTACAGCCACACGGTCGCATTGCTTGATAGTTGGGCACTGTTGGAGCCTGTGGCTAGCATTTTTACAGATTGGGCAAATGCAGGACGGCCTTTCTCCCACCATACTTTCGACTGAAGTAGCTGAGATTGTGGTGTTTTGGGGGGACAGTCCCTGATTCTGTTCCTTTGTGGTCCTGGAAGGATTCCTCCTTTCTTTGGTATCTTTCACTTGCAGTTGTGTTCCAAATATCGGGTCGTTTTTTATCAGCGCTTGTTTTTTCACGAAGCTGGCAATGTCCTGAAGTTTGGCAGCTCGGCCGAGACGCACGATATCATAATTGACACCTTGCCACTTCACGATTAAGTCGTGCGGGAGCCGGTTCACGATTCGCTTCAAATTCGTGGCTACATTGGCTTCATGTTCAAACTCTCCTTTGAGAATCTTCGTAGCAGTGTTCAGTTTTTCTGCAAAATTGAGGAGGCTCACATTGTCGCCACTGTCAAGTTTGGGGCCTGCTACCAACTCTTCTATGCAGGCTTGTGTCACCTGGACTGCTTGTCCAAAACGTTCTTCTAGAGTTTTTAAAAGTTCTTCATAGGAACAACCTCTGTTTCGATTTACAACTTCAAGTGCATCACCAGTAAGGAACTTGGGAAGGTACATAACTCGTTGAGCATCCGTTAATAGCTCGCTTTCAAGGTGAATGCGGACTTGATCTCTAAAGAAAGGAAACTCTGCAGGGTGGCCGCTAAACTGGGTTGGAGTGATACCGTTCAAAAGCTGTACTTTCCACATGGCTGCGACATGGTCCTTAGGGGTGTGTGAGCCGCTGTCATCATCCCCTTCAGACTTGATATTGCGTGCATTGGTCTGAGTGCGTTTGGGCAAAGGACTTTGGTATCTTGTAATCACCCGACCAGGATTATTTGTTTCATCGGTTGTGCGGCATTCAGCATCGGAAGAGGACCCCTTTTTCTGAGGTACGTGGGTAGGAACTGTTGCCGGGATAAATGTACTTGTGATCTTCGGGGTCGGTCGAGGAGGGTCTGTTTTCCTCGGTTCTGCATCTTCGACTGAGGGGTCAAGTGGTGTGCTGTGCTGCTGCTTGTCAAGCCTTGTTTTCATAGAACTTGGGAGATCGTCAAATTCAGGTATGCTATCTTCTTCATTGAACTCTGTTTCAATTTTCCAATCCAATTCTGCCAATACCGATTCGTCCTCTAGGCGTCTCAGTTCTCTTTTTGTGTTCTGTTCATGTAATAACCTGGCTGATTCTGCTTCTTCTTGAGCTCTTGCCTTCGCCAATTCAAGTTTCTTGCGGGCTATTAGCACGGCTCTTAGTTTTTCTTTTCGTGATGATGATGAAGAGGATCTTGATGATACAGACTGTCGGGAGTGCTGGGATTTGTCACTTTTAATAGAAGAGTTATCATCATTCAGAAGCCTTTCTGTTGCTTGGTCGATTCCCATTTGTTTTTGGCATTCAGTGACTGCATTTGTCATTTCCTCCTTGATTGCATCAAATCTAGCTTTGACTTCTTCAAGTCGCTTTGATTCCTTTATGCCGATTACGTACTGCAAATGGATGGATTCAAAAGATTTCCAGAGAACTTCTAGGTTGTTAACCATCTCAAGGGCAGATGTAGGATCCCATGTGGTATAGAGACAGGTTTTAAGCCGTAGTGTTTCACACTCAACCTCCTTGGAGGTTTTAGACCAAGATGCTGCAAGCTTGTGCTGTTCACTTACTCTTTGTTGACGCATTATTTCACCAAAGTCAATCTGAGTATTTGGTAAGGGTTTCTCACGTAACGAATATCCAACAGCTTGTGGGGTAGGCTGTGGCCTTGTAGCTGCAGGGAACATAGGCTGGGGCAAGGCAGTGACTACAGTGTCCGATGTTGGGGTTAACAGATATGCATGTCCAGGATTGACAAGTTCATGTTCCGGTTTTCCACCACCTGACGAGTCCGTTCCAAATTCTCCTATTCCGTGTTCCGTTTCAGCGCTCAGACCGATTCCACTCGTGCTGTCCATCGTTTCGGACGGCCGGGCTGAATGGATCTTCTGCGTGGATTCCTTGGCTTGTAGGAAGATTTTTTCACTATATTGCGGCGATCATGGCGTTCGCTGTCGTTGAATCAATAAGCAGACACAGGTATTTCGACTCGTGACGTCTTCGTCCGTTTGTAATTAAATGAAAACCAAACCAACTTATACAACGGTGAAAACTACAATAAAAGGCAATAAAAAAAAAAAACGACTGTAAAAAGGAAACCAAATGTAACAATAAAGGAAAGCTAAAAACGACGGCAAAACGACAAGACACTTACAATCTGTGCTCCTTGGAGCGAACGACCATGTGCTATAAATCACGTGACAAAAGGTCATGCCTGTTGTGTTAGTGTCACGAAACGTCTACAGGCGAAAAGAAACAAAGGCTACTAAACAGCGAACTAAACACCCTTTTAGTGCTAGTTTCTGTTGGCTGTCGGTGCTGTAGAGCAAAATTGTCGCTACAATTTTAGCAATTTTGGAGCAATGTCGCCTGTCGCCAAAACCCCTTGGAAGGCCTCGTGATAGTTATTGTATTGGAAATGAAACCTTGTGATAGTCCAATCATGGTGTACACATACAATGTACACATTGACTGAATCTCAATGGCTTATTATTAGCAAGCAGCCTTCCCAGCACTGATTGGTTCCATGCTTATATAGGGTAAAGACCCAACTAGAGACATTACATGTAATTTTTTGCTAATTGCAATTTACATGTATACCCCATGAATTTTTTGAAATTAAATTTTGCAGATAGCAAAATGTTGTTATATCAAATAGTGGATGTTTATGAATTTCAAAAACTCATTTAATGCCTTTGTATTCTGTATAACATAAAGGAATGTCTGTCTGCATACACTGTATTCGTATGTATATCTTGTACAAAGGATTGTGTAATTCAAGTTGCAAAAATGTGTACACAGTTAGTACGTAGTGAATTAGAACCCTGTATTTAATCACAATCATCTTTTTGAAATACAGGCTTGGGCATTTAATAAAATACTCAGGAAAATCACTTTCAAATAGTTTTTAAATAGGCACTTCCTGATCAATGCTGCTTGTGTAGTTGACTCACACATGTGCAAACTACATTTTAAATTGCACACCTTGTGAGTGTGTTTGTCAACTATGTTTTAAATATACAATTTTATTCAATTGTATGGACCCTTCAACAATTTCAATTTCAAATAGCGTTTAAATATTAAATTATAAGCATGTTTAAACTCATCACAATTGAAAACTACATTTTAAACAGGAAACTGTTTCAAAGACTCTTATAAAACAGTTTTTAAGTAGCCTATTTAAAACGAATTTTAAAAACTTCAGTAGTTGAAACCAAAAAACAGATTTAAAATACTATATTTGAACACTGTTTGTTACAATCTTCGAAGTTTGTGTTTCCAAAATATGTTTCAAATACACTAGTTAAATCATGTTTATTGTATAAAACACATTTCAAAAAGATGGAAAGGCCTATCAATGTTATAAAATACAGTTTAACTTTACTTTAAAATATATTTCAAACACTACCCGCAATTTAAATTTTTTTGTAAAATAGCATTAAAATACAGGAGGATAGCATCAAAACAGTTTTTAAATCATCTAAATACATTTTAAGTTCTTTTAAAGCAGTTTTAAAACAGGGTTGTTTTGGTAAGGGTATATACGCCAATAATGAGCTTTGACATACTGCTTGACTCGAGCCTCGCAAAACTAGAAATGGGTGGAGAACGGAATGTTTCACACGATTTTACAGTGAATTTTTATCCCCCTATCGACTTGGGCGAAGGAAAATATAAAGCTGCGTAAACAGACTTATCACAATGGCTTACTCACGGAATAACATCGATTCTCGTTATCATAACAATAAAATTCGTTGGAAGAAAAAAACAGAACAAGCGTGGAAGACCTTAACTTTCCCGAATGGAATGTATGATTACAAAAGAATCGACACATTTATTCAGCAACACACCGGTAAAGTAGATCCGACAAACAAAGACAGTGATTACATTTTCACTATATATTTCGATATGTCAATTTATAGGGTTGTGACTTTGTTACCTAACGATTATGAGCTTGACTTTTCTCAAGGAAAATTTGCTGAATTGCTTGGTTATGGCAAAAGTATCTTGAATGGAGATGTTGTCGGAAGGAAAGTTCCAAATATCACAAAAAGGGTTGATTGGGTATATTTGCACTGCGATCTTATCTCACGCCGAACAAACAATGTTCCAAACGATGTGTTATACAGTTTCTCAACATCAGATCTTCACGTTAGCTATCCATTTCGAAAAGAGCAGTGTCGACTTGAGTGGCAACCTGTGAATAAAAGTTATATTGAAGAAATAAGGGTTTGGGTGACAGATGGAAGAAACAATATCCTGGATCTCAACGGGACAGACATTGCAATTAGCTTAATAATTGAAAAAGAGTAAAGTTTTTGTTGGTATAAATATACAGTTATGAATCATCCAAGCAAGTGGGCAAAATTCTTTGACGAAAACAGCGGACTTTATCGATATAAACACAAAGGGTCGGGTGTGATCTGTGACACCCTCATAACCGTCGGTAAAGTATTCAAAGACAATGTAAAGAACGTGGCAAAGAAAACTGCCGAAAAAGCCACAAAAACAATCGCTGATAAGGCGGGTCAGAGAGTTGAAAAAGGTTCGAAACAAATACGAAAAATACTTCAAGAGCGAAAAAAAAAGAAAACCGTTGTCTGAAGATTCGAAAAAGAAACTTGCAAATATTTTGCAAAACCAAATACCAAAAAAATCAGATACTGTTGAAAAAGGTTCGAAACAAATACGAGAAAAAAAGAAAATCGTTGTCTGAAGATTCGAAAAAGAAACTTGCAAATATTTTGCAAAACCAAATACCAAAAAAATCAGATACTGCTGAAAAAGGTTCGAAACAAATACGAAAAAAAAGAAAACCGTTGTCTGAAGATTCGAAAAAGAAACTTGCAAATATTTTGCAAAACCAAATACCAAAAAAATCAGACGCTCTTGTGAAATTAAATCGAATTTTGGCAAACGAAATTTGATCAAAGAAAAATTTTTTTCTTTTAATATAACTGGCAACATGTACAGAACTCCACAATTCCTCAAAAGATCAGAAGACATTCGTATTGAATGTGAAAAACGGTTAGCAGACCCTGGGAATGGTCAACCACAAGAAAAAAGTGGTTATAAATTCGTAATGGAAGACAGAAACCATTTTTATGACTGGTACAGAGCTTATTTCTTAGTTCATTTCAAGTTTGAAGCAACTGCAAATGGAGGTAACATTGTAGCTGACACTGAATCTGCTCCGATAAATGGTTCTTTTTCATTAATCAAAAACATGAGAGTTTCATCAGCGGCGACAACACTTTCTGAGTCTAACAATATCCACAAAGGTATTTTCATTAAAAATCTGCTTGACTATTCAAACGATTATTCGGGAACTGTGGCAAAAGATCAATTTTGGCATCTTGACGTTGACGAAACCACAGTTACTGATGCAAATGCGTCGAATACTGGAATGCGTGACAGAGCTCTTCTTTCAAATGGTGGAAAGATAGTTGAGACAAAAATTCCTTTAAACAGATACTCATTTTTCGAAAATCTTTCCGAAACTCTTTTACCACCAATGAAAATTGAGTTTGAAATTACTCTGCAAGACGATAAAGAACGTATTTACCAAAACGATGGAACAGCTCGAAGAATTGGTGTTAAAAAATTTGAGTTATGGGTTCCACAACTATCTTTTCACGGTGAAGGGCAAAAATTTGTAAACGAAAATTTTTTAAAACCCCAAAAAATCAAATTCTTGAAAGAACGAATTATGGAAAGCTCCCCAAGAACTGATACTGGTGGTACGTGTTTGTTTACATCTGCAATTAAAAATGTAAAACATGTCTTCGTGTTTCTTCAACAATATCGTAAAAAAAATTCTTACACTCAAAACCCCTACTTTTTTGACACATTTGATATCGATGGTGATAACTCGGCAAAATTAACGAGATGTCGACTAAATTATGGTGAAAATTTTTACCCTGTGGTTTATTTCTCAGACAAAAACAAATTGAGAATTTACGAACATTTGCTAAATTGTAGTTACAGAAATTATGATTACAACAGCGGTGTTCAGCTACAGATTACAAACTTCGAGAGTTTATACCCGATCATTCACTTCGATCTAAGAAATAATGAAAAATTTATGACAAATGATCCCCTTAATCTTACTTTAGAATACGAATTAAACGAAACAGCAAACCTTCAATACATTATACACGCATATGTTATAAATGAAGAAGATTTTGTTTTAGACACACTTGGTAATGAGCTTGTTGTTGTCTAGAAAAAATTTAAAAAATTCTGAATATAATATATACGCACGATGAGCACAACTTATCATCCATATAAAATCGCACTGACTGATGGTCAGAAAAAAAAACTTAAAAAAGCTTATGTTACGAAGACAGCTGTTAATCTGAAAGTTAAACCAGACAAAATTGGGCGTGGTGACGAACTTTTTCTCACTGATACTCAAATCTCGCGACTGAAGAAAACCTCAGCGGCAGGGAAAGGAATGGTAATAAAATTAAGCCAGACACAGATTCAGAATACTGCGCAGCGTGGTGGAAGTTTGTTTTCTGCTATGTTAGGTTTGGCAAAACCAGTTCTTGGGGCATTGGCAAGTGCAGGTTTGAGTTTCGGTGCTGAAAAGGTGCTGAAAAAGATATTTGGAAAGGGTTTTGGACCGAAGGAAATTGAGCTTTACAAACTTGTCCAGAAAATGACTCCTACTCAGAAAAAGGAGGCAGAACGTTATCTTGTTGGTCAAGGTTTTGTACAGGGAGGTTCAGCACAACACGGCGGCTCCCTTGGTATGTTGGCGTCTACCGGTGTACCTTTGGCCATTGATTTAGTCCGAAAAATAATCGGAAAAGGTATGTAAACGCAACCACCACCACCACCACGAACAAGACAATCACTACCTATACCACCTCCTAAAGGTAAAGGAATGCAAATTCAACCTCCCCCTTTTTTCGGAACTTGGGAGGATTATTATCATTTAAAAAAAAACTGAAATTTGAAGATAAACCTCTATCCAACATTGACTTGAGAAAATGGTGCAACTTTTTACGAATCCCTATCAAAGGTATTTTTAGCAGAAACGAAACAAAACCTTTGTTTCATTCTCCATGTATTATCAACTTGGATGATTTTGGAAGTTTGGGCACTCACTGGGTATGTTGTTGGCCTGCCAAAGACAAAGGTACTTACGAGTATTTCGATTCATTTGGGCTTCCACCACCTTTGGAATGGGAAAAAGAAATGTCAATGCACGGGATGAAATATTTTTTCAGAAATGATAATCAAATTCAATGGGAACAAAGTGTGAGATGTGGTTATTACTGCCTTCTCTTTTTAAATGAAAGAAATAAAGGAACAAGTTTTGCCGATATTTTGAAAATGTTCTCCAACGATTTTCTTAAAAACGAGGAAATAGTGAAAAATTATTTGTCTTAAAATATATACAATGGAATTGTACTGTGTGAAAGAAAAGCGGCACACGCCTAATGTGCAGGGAAGTGAAAAGGTTGTAATCGCAAAGAACAATCGAAAACTCTTTAAAGCAAAATGCGCTAGTTGCGGAATAACAAAAACAAGTTTTATGCCGGGAAACTAGGTGAGCCCTCCCGCGCGGAGGGCAGTGGTATATTTGGCGATGTTGCTATGGCAGTTGGTGATCTTGCAATTACAAAAGGAATCCCATATCTTGCGAAAAAAAGTGTTGAAGTTGGAAGATATTACGCTTCTGAAGCTATGAGAGACCCCAAACTGCAAAAGAAAGCAATAAATTACACTCTTGACAAAGCCCGCCAGTCATTCAAAAAGTTGGAAGTGAAATGTTAGATCAACTTTCAACTAAAGTTCGACCAAACCAACGTTACAAAACTGACAGACCTGGATGGAGCTGGGTTTGATATACATGCAGCAATTGGTAAATTTCCAAAACCAAAAAAAGGTTGGACATTACCGGGGCATAATTTTACAGGGCCATACAATCCTCTTGAAAAGCAGGTTAAATACGATCCAGAAACGGGTGAAATTCTGGAAATATATCAACCACCAACAGGTGCAACAGATGCGATTGCTATGCAACATGATGTTGATTATGATGTTTGTTCCAACCGTGAAAAAAAATATGGTGAAAATCTCAAAAAATGCAAACACAAGGCGGATAAAAAAATGGTGAAGTCTCTTGACGCAGTTCCTTACAAACAGAGGCAGTGGGGTCATGCGGCTGCAAGAAATGCAATTAATGCTAAACGAAAGTTAGGGTTGGGTTTGAAAAAACAAAAAGGGACTGGTGTTTTGGACAAACCGTTGGATGCAATAAAATTTGCTGAAACTTTGACAAAAAAAATGATTCCTTCCACAAAACCTGTATTCGATCGGTATTGGAAAGGTGATATTGCAAAAAATGCTTTCACAGGACCAACTGGCGCCACAAGCAAGAAATTTTGGACTCATCCAAAAAGGGTACTGTCATGCGTTTGGTGAAAAATCCGAAAACAGGCAAATATGAAAATGTTTATGAAGAACCTTGATTGATTTTCAACCACCATTTATCAAACTCCTGTTTTGCGCGCCAACTGCTTTCTAAGCTTTCAGGAAGGTGATAAGAAATAGATTCCATAATTTCTTTTTTGTGGGGCCAGCATTCAAAAGGTACCATTTCAAAATAATCATACAGAAAACAGGTGTAGTTCACTGATTTGCTGGTTACCCTCTTAAATTGAGTAATAACGTTACCAAGAAAAGCGACCTCGCTGGAAGAAAACATTTCGTCAATGTTACATTTCCGTAAAACATCTTTTAAATGAGCATTATTCGTTGGAAGAGCAGTGGAACTTCTTTTCCGATTTTCTTCTTGAAACTGTTCATCATCATCATCACATTCTATTACTCTACCACATTTTGGACATACACGACATAACTCATTCACCACATAAACTATTTGCTCCTCGCATGAAGGACAACGATTAATCTTTTTTGATAACAGGCTTATTTCATTTTTTTTTTGCAACATTTCTTGAATCATTTTCGACGAAATTTTCTCACCTTGCAAACAACCAAACGGGTCGTCCATTTTTTATTGTGTATAGTATACAATGAGCTCACGTATTTTCAATAAGTTGTAAAAAATTTATTACAGCCCGCAAGGGTATTGGAAAGGGTTTGCAGCAATTAAGAAATTAGCCCAGGCAGCAAAAGTTTCGGAAGATGTGGCTCAAAACTGGTTGATGAAGCAAGCTCTTTGGCAGGTTTATTTACCAGCCCCACGTTATATTCCAAGACCTAAATTTGATGTTCCTGTTCCAAACAAAGTTCACCAAGCAGATCTTCTGTATCTCCCACACGATCGCCCACCACGCTCCCGTAAAACTTTTAAATATGCCCTCACAGTGGTAGATGTGGCCTCTCGATACAAAGAGGCCGAACCATTGACCACAAAAGAGGCTAAAGAAGTTGCAGCTGCTCTGGCACGGATTTATAGTCGTGGTCCTTTGAAGTGGCCGAAACTGCTTCAGGTCGATCCTGGTCGTGAGTTTATGGGCGCTGTGAATCAACTGCTTTCGAAACATAATGTTGAGGTTAGACGTGGTCGTGTGGATATTCACCGTGATCAAGCTATCGTTGAAAGATTCAACCGCACCCTGGCTGAATGACTGTTTGGACACCAATATGGGGTTGAAATGCGCCTCCCTGAGGGTCAGCGGTCCACTGTGTGGGTGAAAAGACTTCCTCAAGTTGTTGCCGCTCTGAACAACGAGGTAACAAGTCTTACCGGCAAGAAACCTACAGTTGCCATCAAAGAAAAAGATGTTTCTGCAAAGCCATCGACACCTTATTCGAGGCCTGTTGGGCAAATTGAAAAAAAACTCCCCTCTATCGTTAATGTGCGCTATCTCTACCAACCTGGCGAGCTTGAAGGTGGTGTAAAAAGAGCCACAGATCCAATCTGGTCTTTGAAAGTTTACAGCATTAAAAGATCTTTTACCAAACCAAATCAACCCGTTCTCTTCTATTTGCACTACGGTCCCAAGCGCGGCTTCATGCGTGAAGAACTGCTGGTTGTCCCTCCAAACACACAGTTACCCCCCGAACAACTCTAAAACTTCGGCATCTAACTCTCTTAGTTCATCATCTGTTAATGTAGGCCATATAGGCATGTTGGTGTACCCATAAGCTTTTGTATGGATACCATCGTCACCTATCCATCGCTTTGAAGCAAATGGCGAAAGCGAAATTTTGTTTAGATGCATGCCATAGATCTCATGTCCCTCGCTTCGAAGAATGTTCATTCCATGCCATAGCTGCTCCGTACCAAAAAGCGTTTCCTTGTACTGTTCATGCATTATTCGTTTCTTTACAACACTCTTTTTTACACCCTTTGCTTTTTTGATATTTTTTTCGTCTGCCTTCAAGATAGAGTACATTTTCGGTCTCAGACACAAACACTCTGCTATGGGGGTTCCGGCACATTCGTCTTTCATTTTGCCCACGACCTTTTTGTTGGCATTTGAGTAAAGTGGATGCTCCTTCGGGTAGTCGCTCGTATCATATATACTTTTGTTTGTTTCGATGTCTTTGTAGACGTCATACGTTTCAATGTCAAGCAGAAGGCTGTCGGTGTCTGTGTACAAGAGCTCGCACTTTGGTCCGTATTGCTTTTTTAGTTTGTTGTAGAAGAAGTCGTACATCAAGATCTTGCTGTTGTCAAGGATGGTCATTCCCGTGTACACCGGCTTGTTGAGCAGCAGCCGGCTTTTGCGCATGTCGATTCCGAACAGGTCGTTTGAAAACATAACATGCCTTGAGTACAAAGGGCTGGCAACCAATTTCCTTATTTTGTCTGTCTCACTGCTTCTCACTATTTTTATGTCAACACGGTTACGCAGGTTTTCCCTGGTTTTGCCGAAAACTGAGTTATTCATGAGCTTGTAAAAGTTCTTTTCAAAGTCGCTCTTTGCGTTTTTTCTGAATTCTGTATTCATCCGGATGTATGGCTCCATCCAGCATTCTTGTTCGAACTCCAACACCCTGTACATGCGCTTCAGTTTCATGCCCTGCTTCAGATAAAACTACAAGTTTCTGTAATGCATGACATAGTTGCTTTTGTCCTCAAGTGTCAGCAGCAGCTTCTCGCTGTCCGGTGGTTTCAGCTCCAGGTCTTTCATCAACCTCTTTTGGTAGTCCGACATACTTTCTTCTTTTACGACCTTTTTCTCCGGCGCCAGGGGATAGCTGTTGTGTTCCTCATGCAGTTCTGCTGGATATTCAAGATCCACCTCAAGAATCCATCCATTCTTTGTGTTTTCCTTTTTCTTAATGATGTCTTCCTCAGTTGGCATAACACGTTTCCATTTAAAATCTCTTTTCGGGAGTGGCTTGCTCATTGCCCATCCGTAAAGGTTGTTCGCGTCGAGATACATTATGTATTTGTTCGGTTTGCTGGGGTCATAGTCCGGTACTAGCGGGTTGTTTGCTTTAGCGTATCTCTTGCTTACCATGGAGATTCCACCCTGCATTCCCCTTTCCACGAAGAGATGCATTTCAAGGTCTGTGAATAACTCAAGCTTGACCCCCGCCTTTTTCAAGAGCGCGTCCCAAGAGAGGCCTGGCGAAGTGTAATAATGAGCCGGATCTAACCCGTACTGCTCTTGGCATAGGTTTCGGAAGTCCTCAAAAACATCCGCCAGCAGGGCGACATCCGTTTTCACGTAAAGATCGTGATAATCGCCCAGCGTTTTACATTCAAAAGTTTCCTAGACAGTCTGCACGTGTGCGTACTCTTCGTCTGTTATGTGCTCGTCGTTCAGCTTGCTGTAAAACTTCTCTTTGTCAGGAAGCCTTGTCTCGCTAAATCTCCCCCATGAGTCCATGTACTCGTAAGGGTAGATCCCTTTTTTGTAAAGCAGGTCGCTGCCTTTTGAAATGGTTGATGTTATATTCAATGACTCCTTTGGTGTTGCGCTTACAAGTGAATCAAGGCTTCCTTGCAAAAAGTTCAAGCTGTCGATGAAACGCAGACCTCCGACTGAAAATGTGATATATTTCTCCATGTTGTTGGCGACGCATTTCACCTCTTTCTGTAGCTGTGACATCGCTTGCATTAAATGGTGTGCGTCGTAGCCCCTCAGGTTGTGGAATACAACTGGTATTTGGTAGGTCTTGGGGTTTATACGCAGTTTCAGATTGCATTCGTTATGCGCGGCTCCGCGGTACCTACCCGTTATGTGGCAGTGGTCTTTTACTGCGTCTATGAAATTTTTCTGAAGTAATGGGATCTCACAGAACTTACAATTTTCCTGTGATTGTGCTTCCAACTGGTCTTTTTTTGTTTGTTAATTTTTTTAGCCTAAGAATCCCCCATTGTTGCTCTTTCTGTGCTCTGTAAAAACATTTTTTGTGCCATTGACCCCTATTACTGCATTTTTCACTGCCTTCACCGCCTTCTATGCTCCAAACCGGTAAAGAGTCTAAGAATTCATCTTTTATCAAACTTTTGTTACAAATATGGCAATCAGTTGCATTTTTGAATTTTTCCCAGTCTTTGGGCTCCATCACAATCGGCTTTTTTTCTGCTAAACTCTCTCTTATTTTAACCTCTTCCTGAAGAATGTCACTTAAAAACGTTCCAACCGCGTTTTCACCCTTGTAAACCTTTGACCCTGAAACTTCACCGTCGATTCTCACAACCATGTAAGAATACCCGCATGCCTCATACCATTCGGTCTTCTCTGTGTAGCTTTTTTTCTTGCTCTCTGGCCCAATCTCACAGCCTGGAATCTTTCTGACCAAAGCCTCAAAGTCAGCATATATCACGTATGGCACCTTCATCTGTTTGTGATGATTTTGGAAAGAAAGGGTGTTTTTCCCCTCTTCCGGCATCTCGATCCTTGTTGGCCTGCCATTCACACCATTGCAATATTTTTTGTGGTTCTCGAGCAAGTCTGCTCTTGAAAAACCTGTCAGACACATCATGCAGTAGTGTTTTGCGTTTCTGTTTTTTGTCTGGTCGAAAAGCAAAGCACTCAAACGTTTCACATAACAATAATGCAGGATTTCTCCTGATTCAATTAAAATCAAATTTATCCATTCAACATCTGCTTGTTTTCTGCTTATCCGGTGTACAACCACACAATTATTTTCCCAACCAAATACATTTATTGCCAATTTTTTGTTTTGAGCTTCAAGCTTGTCTATATGTTTTACCGGTGTTGGGAAATCGATGCCTTCGTAGTTTATACCATCGTTAACAGTATATTTACTTGGTCTTTGCGGGTCCTTTCCATTTTGGAGGGAATAAAGCAGCTCTGAGCGACCACTTCAAACATTCGTTGTCTCTGTTTTTCACGTTAATTATTGCCTTCTTTTTTGCTAGATTGGCTGGAAGAGGTAAATAGGTTCCTCCGCGCAGTGGCTGATAACGTGCAACATTCACGTACGCTACCATTATTCTTTCAAGAACCCATCCTGAGCCCCTCTCTGACCAAGACTCTATTTCACCCTTTATTCTTTCAACAAATCTGTCGAATTCTATTTTTATCTGGTCCTCGTCATTTCTTTTGAAAACGTGTGGTTCATTTTCTCGAAAATAATGTTCCATGTACTGTGTTTCACCGTCTCTCTCTATTGAAAACTCTACTTGCAACCCAAAACTTACTTTTACGCCTTTTAATTTTTGGATTTCGTTTTCAACCAAATTAGTAAACTTTTCTTTCGTTTCCCTTGCAAACACTAAAAGATCTTTATTGTTAGGATTTTCTTCAGAAACAGCCATTCTCCAAATACGAAGCCATTCCTGGAAATTAGTTTGAGATATTATAAACCTGTCATATAATACAACATAACTTGGTTTTAACGTTTGAGGTAGGTTTCTGTTTTCCTCCTCCGGTATTGGGCCGTAAAACATTTGAAGAACATCGGACGTATATCTTGCGGCTGCCATTTTGGTGTATATACTTGTGATGATACTTGTTCAATAGGAAATATTTCTTGCGCACTTTTGTATATAATCAGTGCAGACATTTCTTAAATAGAAAATATTTTCTGTGACACATCCCCTTCACTGGACCGCGAAGTCACGCGCTTCGTTTTTATACTGTTTGCTTTATTTTACACTCTCGCACACATGTAAGATGAGGTGTTCTGGTGCACCTTATTTTACCCGAATCGAGTCTCCCTGAGACGAAATTCGGGGTAAATATATAAGGTGCGACAATTTAGTGGAGATGAATACGCATAACGTCTTGCTGTAAATGCTTACGGATCGCCAGTGAACATGAGCCGAATTGAACCACGGCTCGCCGTGATTCGGTCGCGAGACCAAGCAGCGCTGTTGTCGCTCGTGTGGTAAGAAATCATCCCAGTTTACATTTATCCGCTTCAAAATAAGAATATGCATTTCTTCTGATGTTTATTTTTAAACTAAAACGAGACTGGCTCTGACATTGTAGGTTTGCCACTGCAAAAACACATGTAGCCGGAAGAAGAGTGCGAGGTCGACAGGCTGCCCGTGTCGGAATGCCGACTCCAAATGCACGTCGAGTTGTCAGTGTGGAACGAGCAAAGCTGCCTGCAAAAATAGGGCCATTGAAGTCCAGCCTGTATTCAATAACCCGAGCGCATATGCACGCCACCGAAGAGCTGTAGAAGAGTCCGAGAATGAAATAAAGGTAAACATAAGTTTAGTACAAATTATCGCAAGCACGTGAGAAAATTGGCACTTGTTCACAAACTGTTTGTAGCTGAAGTCTCTCTGTTCCTGTCTTATACGATAGGGGTTTGTGAAGAGGCTATCAGAGGCTGAAAAGGAAACCCTTCTCATCAGGGTACTGAGCCAAGGCCGTGGCAGTGTAGAATACGCTAGAGATCTCCTAACAGGAGCAAATGATCCAGAGTCGGAGCCACCAGAACCGGAAAATGATGCAGAACCATAGTGTATTTGTGGAGTGTGCCGGAGGATGCAGGACGAACAGGAAAATGTTTGCTGCCAGAAAAGAACCTGTGTTACTTCCTATGTATTGTTCAACACCACCTGTTTAGATCGGCAAGTTTTGCAGTTGGCAGTAAGAGCCAGGTGTGACATCCGTGCAGATGAGCCTGATTACTCCACTCAAAGTTACCGGAAGTACCGGCAGTACACGTTGTGGAAATATGGAAAACTTGGAAGGGGGAATCGAAAAATTTTGCCGTCTTGTGTAGTTACAACCATTAGGCAAGCTTATCCAGCTCCAGATGGCAATTACATGGGCTTTCGCCATTCATAGGTGCATTGAAACAAAGTGCATTTTGCGCTTATTTCCTCACAAAATTAGTATTTTCCCAAGATTCTAAAAAGACTCTGTCGTGTTGCTCTTTTAAGGCCCATCGGTGACAGTGAATTCGCTTTGAAATATCAATGTATTATGATGCCTATGGCTAATAAGAAGTATTTGAGTGATCACTATGTAGCCTGCCAGCAAGCTCTCTTACCCCCACCCGTCCGAGAGAGTTTGCTTGTAGGCTGTGACAAGTAAGGAAACATTCTCATTGGTGTTTCCATTCCATTGGAAATGGGGATTGAAGGGCTTATTGTCATTACCAGTTTTTATTGAAAAAAGAAAACCTAAAAAATGCCCCCCCCCCAACACCCAATGTAACATGTCAACTAGATAAGTCTGGAAACAGTTGGAGAGAAGTTAGTGTTAAAGGAAAGTACTTTTTCAACCTACAAGTTTTTTCTTGACTACTGGTAAACTTATTTGTAAATATTCTGGGCTATCATTATATTGTAAAGTGCAGCTTATAGGTCCAGGGTATGCACAACTTCGAAAAGGTTGTTTTGTTGGCAAGTTGAAAATGTTTTCACAGTAAACATTTTACGGAGATCTGTAGTATGCTTATTTATTGCAGGGAACATAACTGGTGAGTCAATAGCCTTACAAGTATGATATGGGGGCTATAGCCTGCATTTTGTATTATTGGCTGATGAAGTGGGGGAAAAATATGTTTTACTGTGCGAAACCAAAAACCGTGAACACTTTGTTTTGATATTGGGTAATGAAGTGGGGGTAAAAATTTAAGTTTTACTTTGTAAATCCATCAACCATGAACACATGACCAATCAGATGGGAGATCAAACCACAAGAAAAACCTGCAAGCCACAAACCTAATTATTGCTACAGGTTGTGGTTTTTTTTATCTAGCATCTGATTGGCTTTTACCTCACAACACAAGAATATTCCAGAAATAATTCTAGTGTTCGTGGCTCCTGGATTTGCACATTAACAAAATACTCCCATTCACACAAGAAAAGGTCAAAAAATCTCTTTTTCTCATTCATTTATTACAAGTGACAACCTTTATTTACCTTTGTTCCATGATATGCTGGTTGTAGATTTGGTACACTTGATGAATCATAATGTTGTGCATATATATCATAATTATAAAGACTTCAATTCTTTCTCAGTCCTGTTTCCTGAGAATGAAATTTCTGATATATTTATTTCTTTTTGTTTCACTGAAGTATTTCCAAATAACAAAATTGGGAATTTTGAAAGACAATGTTAATATTACAGACAAAGTATTTTAACAAAATTCGAATATTTCTCATGTTGAAAAGATCAAACAGTGATCAAACAGTAAAACAAACATTCTTAGTTCAGTTGCCCAGGTTACTACCCATCAAGACATAATCAATTCCTGACTTTTCACAGACTTCTCCCTGACAACAAAGGATGACCATTATGATGGCTTCTATGGTATGAAATCATAAAAACCAAATCACTAATAGACAATTTCTACAACTATAGGCCTTCCCATATCTAGAAATATATATCTGGTTAACTGAAAATAAAGTTCCCTGACTTTTCACAAAATCAAAGAATTTAGAATTTCTCTGATGTGATGGAAAATACCCTGAGTTTTCCCTGACCTCGAAAGATAACTGCTTTTCCTTTACTTTTCCCTGACCGTGGGAACCCTGTCACTAAATACCGGTAGTCTGTTAACACCTATTCTTGGTTTCTTTTGAGTCTGAAAGCGTGACAATTTAGCTTTGACCAACTCTTCAGTTGAAGGTGCCCTTTTCATAGCTATTGTTGGTGCAAAGTGGATGGGAAGACTTCAATGTGCCTGGTAATTGGATGGGGAGACTTCAATGTGCCTGGTAATGGATCTTTATCTTCTGCACAACGTCGCAAGATGTCTGCCTGGAGCAAAGCCAAATGAGGATAGTGATTGGGGGGTTCCTTCACAGGTTCCACCCTCCAGTTTCCTGAAAGTTTGGAATAGATCTTTTTAAACTGCCCTTCCAGGGTCTTGCAGAAAACATGAAGTTGTGGTCCAGGGCTGCTAACAAAATCCGCTCAGTAAAGACCTCATACCTGAAACATATTATAACATTCAGTTGAAGTTATTGTATACTTTGAAGCAGAAGAACAAGGAAAATGGTGTGGGCAACATAACTTGTCTCCCAACAAACTATCATCGTAGTTCGTAATTTTTTCCCAACAGATTTCCTTCTATTTACGTGAACATGAACTTACCCAAATGCAATCCGTTTCGGAGCATACTTCAGAAGCATCGAGTTGAAGTTTTCTAAGTTGCTTGTATGCCTAGTTTAGATAAAAATAACAAAAATTCGAGGCTGAGCCATTATTTCAGTCATTTTTTAAATAGATACATTATATATGGGTTATTGGTCAAGCATGAGATAAAGGTGGTGGAATATTGGCCAAATTATGTTACTACAAAATTAGGACCAAAACAAAGTCAAGATCCAGCTGTACTGACAGGTATAGTTTAAAATTTTTAACTTATTACTACTGATTTACTTCAGACAAGGCTTGCTTTGTAGAAAACCACCAATAGGCGATGGCGACCTGTACAAAAAGTCACTATTATGTAACAGACAACCAAGCATATTGCCTACACAGGTTACCAATCACATAGCAGGATTGGCTTTATTTTAAGTGCTCACAGACCACGCCATATAACAGGGGATACTATAAGCCACTAATGAAAAGGTACATGCACATCCATTCAGATCTATTCAGCGATGGGTATGCATTAAGTCATCTAAAAGGTCTGATGCAAGTGTCATCAAAAAACTGTTCTCCCAAAATGTACCTGAATAACACATAGTGTTCCAGACTCTTTAACCATTCATGGTCCAACACGATCTTCTGCAACTCTTTTGCAGCCTTGGAGTTCATGGCTAAGTACTCCTTGCCACCTTCCACTTCAGTCAGTGGCCCATGGGAACAAGTAACTCCATCCCACTCATGCTCCCCACAGACATGGTGCATTATCCCTAACCACTTGTCCTTAAAAGCAAGACATGATACTTATTTTATAAGATGCCACAACATAAAATTGAATACTCTAACTAGCCACAAAATGTTAATTCGAGCAACCTGACCCAAAATGAAAGTCACATACCTTTCAGCAATTCAATATCTCCATCACAAGTTTCCACACAGTGCCAAAAATGGTTTCACACTGGTTCAACTCACTGCCAGAGTTTTTCACAGCCCTTGATCTTTCCAGCCTGCAAAACAATTAGGTTCTAAATTGAAAGAAGCAATATGCAAAACAGTCAAGCAGTAATTACAAATATGGCTGGTTCCCCTCGCGTGCATGATGAAGCAAATCCTGTGCCATGATTGGCTACTCACATAGGCAAGCCGGAGCCAATAACTTGCCTGCTCAGGATTGCCTGTTGTCTGTCTGCCCAGTGAATCGCAGTAAACCATGTTATAAAACCTCCATTGATGAAGCTTCAAATATACTAAAAAGAACAAGTTGTGTATCGCCATACAGCTACGATTTAATAAACTATTACAGTACAGGTAGGGTGTGTCGAGATATTTATAAACTTAAGTAACGCCAGTGCGTAATGCACACGGATCAACCCTATTAAGGCCATCAGGTTCATTAGTGCGCAACTTACTTATCCAAATAGACTCTAACTCATTTAACTTCTCAGGGGAAGAATGGCTTAATACTACAAACTTTAATGTTTGGTTAAAAGTGGAATTATGGGAATCTAAATGAATTTTAAGGGCAGACTCCTTGCTGTTTCTATGCCCAGTTATGCGGTCACGCAACTTTTGGGTTGTGTTACCTACATATTGTTTTTTACAAAATATACATTCTGCCATATAAACTAAACATCTAGAAGTACATGAAGATTTGCAATTAATACGAAAAGCATTCCCTGTAGTGGTACTATTTACGGTGTTGATGGGATTAATTAAATTACAGGATAAACATCGTTTTACCCCACATGGAATTGTCCCTTTGCTCTCACCCAGAATAGACAAAGAAATAGCCTTACGTTTGTACAAAAGGTCTCTTAAATTGGATGCCCTGCGTGTACAAATCATAACACGAGCTCCTAAATCCCTCCAAATGGGTGATTTGTCCAAGATCTTGGAGCCCTGTAGAACAAATTCCCTGGTTTGCTTAGCACCCGGACCATACGTAATAACCCAAGGTACTATGTTTTTGTTCTCTTGATTTCTCTTGTTATACGACAGAACCCGGGGTTTGGAGGCTATCTTGTTCAAAATACGTTTAACCGACCCTCTGTTGTAACCACTGATAATAAAAGCATCAGCAAGCTCGTCTAATCTGAGCAAAAGCTTTTCATTGTTGGAGATGATACGTCTAAGGCGTATGCCTTGGGAATAAACCACACTGTTAAAAGTATGACCTGGATGGCACAACTCAGGTGACAAATATCTTCGTGCATCAGTGGTCTTGACAAACAAATCGGTAATGGGATTACCTAGTGGATCAAAACTTATGAGAATGTCTAGAAACTCTACTTCATTCCCAATTCTACTGGTAAATTCTATCCCATACTTTGGTTTAGTACAACCATTGAGCCATTGTACCCATTTGTGGAAGGGCTCAGTAGGACCAACCCATCTACCACCCCATCTACTTGTTTGGTTAAGAAGGCAAGATATTGGTCTCATTCTTTTTTTCATGTTTATGGTCCCCGGCTTTGTCTCAGCATATCCTGCATGGACTTTATTATCTTACCCATGAATTTAGCTGTTGGCATGCAGATACATAAAAAAACAATACTTCAATTTGAATGTAGAGAAAAGTACATATATTTGAACTCTAATGGAAATATGAGAAACAATTTGGGATCCTTACTTTTGATAAGGGCCACTGTAAGCATTGCACATTGAACTATACTAAAATATTATTCACAATACAAGGATGACACAACAAAGAACAAATAAAAACCTCTGCTGTTCTCACAAAAAACACAAGCAAGTCACCACCATGTGTAACTGATGGGTCAGTGAAACAAATTCAATGTTACTTTGAAAGCATTACCTCCACCTATGGGTTAGTTCAACTGCCAGGTGTGTGACATGAGGAAAATTATATACAAAAATACCTGTAAATCCAACCATTAACAATCAAACAACACAATAAAGCATAATAGGTAGATAGATGGAAAGGTAAAACTCTCTTACTCCTCATCGCTCACAACTTCTGAGTGAGGGTCTCCTTCCAAAGTGGAGAAGCAGGGATTCCAACTTTGGACCTGCTCCAGAAGAGTCTGGTGACATGTGGCTAGCTCTTCTCCGGGCTTCAGAGTGGATCGTGGAACTACCAGTTACATCAACTTCAATGCTAAATACACAGAAATAGACCATGTCAGTACATGCCGCACTTTTCGAAGTTCCGAAAAATGTCATAAGATATCACATTGAAAGTGACAAATAATAAATATTGCCAAACATACACACTGATATCAAAGTACTCTCACTGCTTTCTCAGACAGAAACAAGAACTCACTTGCTAACAGATGTGTTGTCTGAAGCACTGGCAAAGGGTAACGGGGACACTGATAAATCCACAGGTCCGGGTCTTATTTCAACAGGCGTTGACTGCAGGAACAATTCCTTTCTCTCTGTGAATACAAAACATTGTCACACAGACTACTCAACATTTGTCACGCACATAATTTAGATACAAGATTTATTGCCAGCTAGAACATTGGCTGGATAGCACAACAAAGAAGCCAATTTACTGATAACATGTTAGAAACATTTTATTACCTTGCCTCGGGGTAGAACGTGTTGAATGTGGTGATCCATGACCATGGTGAGATCCCGGGTGAGATCGAGCGCATTCTTGAAGGGCACTGAAATGCTGATGGAGAAGCATTTCGGCGAACTCGCTGTTTGTAATTCTTCGAAGCCCAAGAGCCTCCTTTTGCTCGTTCCACAGATGAAACATTGACTCTCGCAATTTGAGTTGTTTGATGCCTTCTCGCCTCCGTGGAGATTCGATTCGCCGCCATTGCGACCGAGGAACTTCTGAACAGGCACAGAATCCCACTCGATTACCGTTCGGAAAGTAGCGATTGTCCACAAATAATACCCAGTACAGAAAGAACAATAAACGACGAAAATATTTCTGTGAAAATAGAGGCTGCTTTGTGCAGTGACCGCTCGATGGAGAAGGATTACTTTCTCTAACGATGAAATCCGGAGTTTTGGGTGCCCCGAAAATGGCGTCTGAACTTACGTAAGCACGCAAAGGCTCTTGGGTGGGTCAGATTCTTTAAGGAAAACACTTTCGGAGTGATGTTGCGTGCTGACTCGCGTCTTTTTCATTTTGTTCTTGTAGACACTGAGAAAGGGTTTTGCAGAACTCCAAAAGTCCCTGCAGGAGTTAATGAGGCTCTCGGTGGATGCCGTAATAAGAAAGTTTTTGGACTATGCGGCACAGCTGCTCTCCGAGTTCAACAAATATGAGGCTATTGACATCCTGGAAACTCTTCAAAACACATCTCGAGGTAATCAGGATGAGAAACGCGAATTTTACCGTCTGGTGTATCAGACAGTAAGAGCAAAGGTGGACTCCCCAAGAAACACTTCCCGGCATTGGTGTTATGCTTACTTGGGGACAAAGACCACACCAAAGTTTATGAAGCAGTCGCGAAGGTAGCAAAAGTGGTGGGCAGGGGGGCCCCATGGTCTGGATCTTTTCACCGTGGGCGTGGTGATGGTCTGTGCAGGGGACGCGGGATGAGAAACAGTGCCTCGATCCAGTGTCATTACTGTGGGAAGTTTGGCCGTATCGTGGCAAAGTGCTACGCGAGGAGGGATGCGCAGCAAGGACCCTTGGCAGCGCGAGGTCATGCTAAAGACAATAAGTAAATGAAGACTCCAGAACTGCGTAGATATAAAGTTTAGTGTTGAAGAAATGTTTCTTCGTCACGATTGTATGAAGTTTAATAAACTTGGAGCATTGGAGTGGAGTGTTTTCCTAACTTAGTGAAGTAACAAGGGGAGATCTTGAAAAAACGTTAAGAGAGGAAAACTAGTAAAGTATATGGCAAAGGGATGAGCTGCCTATTTAAATGGCTGATATATGTCCTTTAAATTTTTTCCCCTATGCCCCTATACATTTTTACCCTATTGGTTTTTTTCCATGGTCAGAGAGAGAAGAGAGCTTTGAAAGTGGGGTACCTCAAAACCCTCCCGGTCATACTGGGTCAAAACTGCTCTCTCTCTCTCTCTGCTGACTTATGTGGGGTTTTTCATAGGGGTGTATGAAATTCGTTTCCTCTTTTTTCTTTAGGTGATATACTTACTGGTCACGGGAAAAAGATGCAATTTTGACAACTCGATCACTAAACCTGGCAATTGTGAGGTCGTTGGGCAGGTCAGTGAATTACTATTTCAGGATCCGGATCATTTTGTCGCAGGTGAGCTCCATAAACACGCACCTACATGGGCAGAAATAGCGAAGTTGGTTCCTTCATCAAACCAGGAAGAAGTGCTGTCGTGGACTGATAAAAAGGTGTCGTCGATATTCCGATACTTTAAACACTTTAAGGGAAGATTCAAGGGAGAACATTACGATCCCGATCAGCCTCCCCACAGAATATTCAAGAATAACGTGTCGTATAAACAATTTGGGAAATTTGTTAGAAAAACGCTTCTAAGCCGCCTACAAACTGGTGCGATCTCATTCGTGGGTAAGGTTGGTCAGGTGAAACCACCTCATTTAGTACTACCCTTGACAGTTGAGCCTACGAAGCCAAGACTGTGTCATGGTGCGCGGTACTTAAACTTGTGGATGATGGAGAAGCCTTTCTCGTTGGACAGGGTCACGGACTTGCCACGGTATGTCTTCAAGGACTCTTATCAGACCGGTGGTTTAGATAAAGGAATATGGGTCTTATTCTCACCCTGCTTAGGACCTTCCTGTTGTTGCCAAGTTGTTTACGCCCTCTGTTAGATGTCCTGCGTGCTACCATGCGAACGATCGGGAATTTAGATTTTGCCAACGGTGTGGTTATAAGTGAAAAATTAGGACAACAGAGTGTCGACAGGATTGACGTCGATCTGGAGAAGATTGACCAACGTTTACAGCAGCTGATGAATTTTGATCGGGCAACAAGTTATGCTAAGCAGAAGGACTTGTTAAGAAAGGAGTTCGAAACATTTCTTCGCTCAATCCCTGGCTATGTCACCTTAGAGACTATGACTTCGCGTCGGTTCCTTGTTTTTTTTTTTGTTTTTTGTATAGTTTTTAATTACAACACATACACTTTCACAAAAGAATTGCTTACAATACAAATTATTTGACGTACTTACAATACAATTACACTCACAATACTATTACTTACGCTATTAACAATGTAATTACATACACATATTAAGCAAAATTTAACGTTTACATTTATGCACCTCTATATACAATCACAATCATCACTTATGCTAACAGAATTACAATAGCTGTAACATGTCGTCATTCCCTATTGTTCGAGTATTGTATTCCTACATTAGTTGAATCTTGAATGAATGTGTAAGGCAGAGGCGTCTTTTCTACTACTCATTAGTTTCGATCTTGTATTTTCTCGTCAACTTGTTTATAAAATCTGGGACGAGCAGGGCGTCTTCCTTCAATTTACATTTATAGATATAATTCCGTAGAAATAATAGAGTATAATTAAGCTTTTTAACCAGATCCTCTCTCGTATTACGTACTCCGAACAGAATTTCTTTCATTCCTAGATTAAAATTGCATTTGTTGACCTCATTAAACCATTGAACTATGTTTTTGATAAACTGTTGTGTAAACTGGCAATAAATATATGTGTGGTCTATAGAGTCTGGTTCGCCACAGTATAAGCACTCCTCGTCAGTCTTTATTCCATATCTACAAAGTTCTTTCCTAGTCACTATTATTCTATGCAAAAATTTGAAGTTAAATTCTCTTAGTTTCATCTCTTTAGAAATGCTCTTAACTGAGGTATAGACTGACTGCCAACTATCTTTATTCATAGGTATCTTCTCATTCCATCTTTTGGCACCAGTTTGTTCTTCTGTGTAAGACTTTTTGATAAAAAGCCAATAGAAATCTCTTGATTTCATTTTAGCCAGATTTAAAATTATTCCGGGTTCCAAGGCAAAAGAAGATGGATCAAATTCAATCTCCCTTGGCTCCAAAGATAGTTTCATACTTAATGCTTTAGCGGCAAGATTCTTAGGGGTGGCGTGAACGACTTGGTAAAACTGTAAAAAGTTTGTCCTTGTTAAGCCAAATTTGTTTTGAAAGGTGTCAAAGGATATAAAACGGCCATCGCTATCCATAAGGTCACTGATGGTCCGAATACCTTTCGAGAACCATTCTTTGTTAAAGAATGGTTTCCCTCCAATCAAAATTTGCTTATTATTGAACAGAACTGTATCGCGCTTACTTGACGAGTCGCTGTTGTACAATGTTTTTAGGTCGCTAAAATACATGAGAATTTCTTTATAAAATTTTGGGAGGTTTTCAAAGTACTTTACATCATAGTTGCAATTAAGAATAAATTCTAGTCCTCCGTATTGCGCGAAGAAGTGAATAGGAACACTTTTCCAGTTTTGATGTCCAGTGCATAGGAGTCTTGAAATCCAAGCTAACCTTAGTGCCTTAATCATAATTTCGAAATCCGTCATACGTAGTCCACCTGTTCCATAATCCTGATAAAGTCCTGTTCTCTTTATTTTATCTTTTTTCTTCTTCCAAAGAAAACTAAACAATTTTTGTTTGACGGTTGAAGAGACATAATCTGGGACCTCAACATTTGATATGGAATAGACGAGTTGTGATATCCCCAAAGATTTCAAGATCAATACCCTCCCAAACAAAGTTAAATCTCTCGCTCTCCAAGTATCCAGTTTTAAATGTAGCTTTTGAATTTTGCGATCAAAATTATGAAAGTTGTTTCCTTTTTTATCGTACGACAGGTGTAGACCTAGAAATCGAGTAGGGCCCCTCGCAAGTTTTAAGCCCAGCGGTTTCTCTTTTCTGTCCGCCCAAGTACCGAGCCACATAGCTTGCGTTTTTTCTTTATTCAACCTAAGACCGGAGATGTTACCGAAATCATCTAGAATTTGTAACACATTATCGGCTGAAGCTAGATCAGAACATATGAGATTGGTGTCATCTGCGAACTGACTCAGCTTGAGTTCATTGCCAAAAAGGCAAATTCCTTTTACGTTAGTACTTTGGCGGATTTTGTTAGCCATAAGCTCAGCAGACAACACAAACAGAAAAGGTGACAAAGGGCATCCTTGCCTAACTCCTCTAGAGGGCTTAATCCAGTTTGTGGCAAAACCATTGTTTAGGATTGTGCTTTCTATGTTATTGTAAAATATCTCAACCCATCTTCTTAAACTTTCTCCAAAATTGAACATTTGTAGCGTGTATTGTATAAGCGGCCATTCCAAGGTATCAAAGGCTTTGCGAAAGTCTAGTGCTAACAGTAAGCCTGAGCTTTTCTCGATTTTGGTTTGTTCCATTAAGTCATCGATTAGTCTAATGTTCTCTCCAATGTATCTTCCTTTGATGAAGCCCGTCTGGTCCGTATGGATTATTTGGGGAAGCATAGGTTCAATTCTTTTAGCTATGGCTTTAGACGCTATTTTATAGTCTACATTTAACAAGGTTATCGGGCGCCAGTTTTTCAAATATAACAAAGACGAGTCCTCTTTTGGCAATAGTGTTATTACACCTCTTCGCTGTGAGACTGACATTTGACCTTTTTCATAAGCAGAGTTCAAACTATCTACTAGGTCTGTACCCAAGATGTCAAAAAATTCATTGTAAAATTCGGCCGTAAATCCATCTTCTCCTGGCGATTTCCCGTTACTGAAAGATGATAATGCCTCTTTGCATTCTTCGAGTGTAAGAGGGCCTTCCAGCTGTGCACGGTCATCATCAGTAAGTCTTGGGATGTGGATGTTTTGGGTGAACTGACAGAATTCGTTTGACGTTGCAGATACTTCAGAGGAATACAGGTTTTGATGATATTGCCCAATCTCTGCCAGAATTTGAGTTTTATCAATTATAAGGTTTCCATTCTCCGTTTCAAGTTCCGATATTACCTTTTTGTTATAGTTTCTTCTTTCTAAGTTGAAAAAGTACTTGGTAGGCCGCTCCCCCTGTTCTACCCATCGGCATTTTGATCGAAACATCGCGTCGGTTCCTTGTTGTTAAAGACAAGGATGGAAAGACCCAGGTACACCAAAATGGTTGTACGTATATTGGCCAAAAAGGAAGATTTGGCTGTGGATGTCCTTTATGTTTGTCATACAAAACATTGGTAAACTTCGAGCAACCTTTCCTTCTGTTGGACGAGATGGTGGGTGGGATAAGCGTCTAGGCCTCTGATAAATCGGTGAAAGATCTTTTGACGCTGACAACCGCTGAACAGCTACAAGCACGAATAACACCAAAGCAGGCTGCTTCGTTTTTTGTTGACAAGCTGACGCAAATATGTTTACACCTGGATAGGAAATTGCGAGGGACTGAGAACACGGTTGACAGATTCATGATAGTGCGGGATTGGGGATACTTTAAATTAGCCTTCTTTAGTGGGGATCGGCCAGGAGACCTGGGTCAGGTTAAGGTTCCTGAAATTCTACGGTTCCACAATGATGACAGGCTACTCTTCAACCACATTTGGGGAAAGACGTTAAGGGATGGGGATGAGAATGTGTTTGGGGGAAGAAGGAATGTGCAACCACACCACCACACCAGATCTGGGTATAAAGAATGCCCCTTTTACTTCTTCAGCAGCTGAATCATGGTTAAAGAGTTACCTGAAAGAAATGAAAGCAGACAGTGGCGAGACTCTTCACGGGTTTTGCTCCGGCTGTGCGATTACGCTACCTCTCAAAGGTGCGGATATGGCTGAGATTATGGATCACATTGGCTGGAATCGTCGACACACGGCCTTATATAACATGCAATTGGCAAAAGTCTTAAACCCATCTGGGGCCTCGGCAAGGCTGGCTTCGAACGTTGGCTCGGAGCCGACCAGTACGTGGCAAGATATTGACCAGCGATCATCTTATCATGGACAACGCACCAATTCATCATAATCGAGCAGGAGAAGGCTTGGGGAATGGCTTGATGATATTGGCTGCACTCTTGTTTATTTGCCAAGTTATTCACCGGAATTCAATCCTGCAGAATATGTATTCAATAAACTTAAGACAATTCTGAAACAATTTGAATTGTAAGAACTTTTGCATGACAATTTACACGTAGCATGTTTGTGAAGCACCCAAAGAAAATAACAACAGAGGACATGTGTGGGTTTTTACAGTGAAACCCATTAAGCCATGAACGCCTAAAATTATTTCTGGAATGTTTATTGGTCTGTGACCAATCAGATTCGAGATGTAACCGCAAGAGTAATTAGCTGAAAGGTTTCGATCACGAAACGAGTCGGTGGCTTTTGCGTCCACGATAAATTCTCAGTTTCACCGCTGATTAACAAACACTCTGACGTTGTTATTTTGTTTCTATGTCAGAGTTTATGCATAAGAAAGAATAACTATAAGCGATATTTTACTGAAAAGAGATAAATAATCGAACAGACACGGCCAGACAATAATTGTATTCAGTTTTCATTTTTAAAAAAACGGCCTCTCCTGTGTTGTCAGTTGTAACCATCTGTAGGTTTCAGCCTTTTCCCTGTTTGACCAAAACAGTTTATTGAATAAGCTTTGCAGAAGTTTCCCTTTACCTTACTTTGGTGCGGAGAACCGTGCATAAAGCTCAATCACGGCAAAATTCTTCGGCCAAAGATGTCACGCAAGCCGTTAGCTGAAACATTTTACATGTTTGACACAAAACAACGAGTTGGCTTTTTGTTCACGATTTTCTATTATAAGTCGTTTTCAATTTGCTTGTTTATAAAGGACGAAATCTAGCAAAACCACAAGAAAGCGCATCTGAGAGTAATATGAAAACGTATTTATAATGATTTCTAGAAGTTAGCCTTTTTATTACGTTTTACTGAAAAATGTTTCTTTGTAACAAGATGAACGGAAACACGAAAAGGACGATCTGGTACATTGTAACAGCAGGAAGTTTCGGCTGCAACAATGCAGAACTACAAGAACACCAGTATAAACTTAATGAGCTTTTAATTTTAAACTTTTCCTAAATACTCACATGTTGTTTTCACATGACATCCTTCAAATGTAAACAAGTCCAAGCGATAGCTCAGTTCACTTAATTCTGGTAGCTTGGCCCGATTCAAAATATAAAATCAAGAAAATCAACAGCTGTGTTTGACCCGTACTGAACAATTAACTACACATGCTTTTTAATATGTTCTAAGTCAGTAATAGGGATGGAATCTATAATGGGCTGGTGTAAACAGTCTTTGGTCTCTTGATGCTGCGACTCCTTCGGGAATGAATGTCGCTGGACTTACTTCCACTGCTCCGCCCAGTGATCCTGCATGCACTTGAAGAACTACTCATTCTGGAGCAGAACTGTTAGCCGGCGATGTGGAATACGCAGCCGGCTGAATAGGTGACACACTTGCAGTATTCAGAATGAGAGGACTGAACACTCCCCCTTTAAGAGCTCTCTGTTAGATGCGGCAGCTGCCAATCCTCGGATTCTGGTGGTATCTTATTCTCGAGTATTCTGTGGAGGTACATTAAATCTTTATCCAAGTCTTGCCGCTTCAAGTACTTAATGGGGTTGAGTCGCTTTAGTCGTGGGCGCATGACTGCAAAAAAACTTCCGCGCGATCTTTGCATTTGCAGTGTGAATTGTTCCAGGGTTTGTTTGGCTGTCTCCACATTTTTTTTCAGTGTTTCCACCGTTTTTTGAGTTTCACTCAGTGATTTAGCGACTTCTGGGTGTTTATCCTTTATTCTGCATTTCTTGTGGGAATCGCATTGTAAGCCTCGACACTTATTTTTGTTGTGGCCGCTCTGATGACAATGTCCACAAACTCGACCACGCGTCACGGTTTGAAGCGAACCATTTTCTCTTCTCAGTTGTGACAAATACTCTTGTGCGCTTGATACTTGCGCTTCAAGGAAACTAACATTTTCCACTAGTTCCATCTTGCGGCGCTCAAGTGGAGAATCCACAGCAGTTGTTGGTGTTTCTGACGGTCCATTGGCTGGCGAATCTGTCTGATTTATTTCCTTATCGCTATTAAACAATTTATGCTTAAGTTGTTGTAGTTCCTGGGTGATGGCTCGTTTCTCCACCAGCCATAACTTTTTCGGCAACAAAAACATGTAATCCAGGTGAGCTTCATCTAGATATTGCAGAGATTTTCGACTTGAAAAACCTTGAGCTTCAAATACCTCGCTCAATCTTTCGATTCCCGCTATTCGCATCGCAGCTAACCATTCTTTGACTTCAGACATCTTGAAACTGCTTTAGAAATAGTTCGCGCGGGAAACAGGTTTGCAGCAGCAAAAACAAAGTTTGCATAATTATAGCCACTTTCGACATGTTGTTCAAAATGAGCCAATCACAACTGATGCAGTTTGTTTCGGAAGCAAGCCACAAGTTCAAAAGGTCATGCTAGTGGGCTCTGATTGGTGGATTTCGATCCGTTTTTGCTTACTATAACCCCCATGGAAGAACACGGAAAGGGATTGCAAGTTTTTTACTCGCAGTTTAAACATTAAAATTACATGCATATGCTGTTTCATTCCCTATCCGGCAGGATGACACTCCTACGACCTTGACTATGAGCGAAATTGTGATCAACAACTGCGTTATGAATGGTTATCATGCTTATGAACCTGTTGTTAATGTGAGGGATACATACAAGTGCCAACCTGAGATGCAGTTTCCGTGCACAATGCCTCAAGTGAAGTCAAAGGACATGTTCCTATCAATTTATGCGATTACGTGAGGTCCCTTTTCGCTCGCCTACCAGGAAAATTGGTCGTTTTATGGTAAGACAGTTTGAACAAAACTGCACCAATAATACATCAGTGAATACATGTATAAATTCTAGAAAAAAAGGCACAACCTAAACTCTAGTGAAGCCCCGACAACAGACGCGCGCAAAAAAGCGATTTCTACTTTACGCACAGGCCATAAAATAAAATAATGCAACAAAAAATTATACAACACTTTCCATTTATTAGTCTAGTTTAATTCCATTATACATTGTTTTCTTTTCTGGATGAACTTAGCTATAGAAAATTACCGAAGAACTTTGAGCGAGATTGTAGCGTTATTTCAGACGTCATGCAATGATGCGACTTAATATGACATAGGAAACCCGCTCAAACTAAAAAGAAACTTTAGAGTTGAAGAGAGCGCTTTTAGCAAGGATACCTTATAACATGATCACATATGAGGGGATTGCCATTTCAGGAATGATGTCTGTTACAGGTGATTTGGAATATTGTTAATATTTTAATTTTACCTAGTAAGTTGTACTAAACATCAGTAAATGCTTTTTTTTTACAGCCAACTTACAGGCTTACCTACACCAAGTTGTGCACCCTGGCCTAGGACTTGGGAGCCTGGTGGAGGCATTGTAGTGCCATGCAATTACATTGTGTTTTGCGATCCAGAAGATCACTTATTGGTATACCAGATATAATTTGCAGCTATGGTATTTGCCCCAGGTTCATTTGTGACTGTTGAAACCTAAACATTTTGCAGGGATAGACGGTGACTTATTTATTTTTGCAGTACATTTTACAACTTCTAAAATGAAAGCATTGTTATCATCAGTTGTTTATTTCAAAACTACGTGCAATTTCTAGAAAGCTGCTAAGCTTAATACTTGAAGTCAACTAATTGTCACACAAGATAACCACAGTGCCAGAAGTAAGCAAGAGAATTTAGTTGTGTAATCTTGGCGGTACCCTCCGCAATAGCAATTCGCGTCTCTTCCTGAGCAAACCTGGAGAGGCGACAAAGGAAACTTTTCATCTGGTGAAAACAGTTCGCATGTATTAAAATGAGGGCAATAAGGCGGCTGATACAGGAGATGTACTCCGAATTCTTCAAACATGTCTCTCAGCATCCCTTCAGCAAAGCGCCCATGGTGGAAACCACAGTTGTCAATCACTACTGTATCTCCCCTCTCCAAGACAGTGCTTCCATCTGGGTTTTCCAAAGATAAAATGTCATCGAAGAATAACAGCATTTTGGTTCCGTTTGAAGGGCCATCTAAAATACTGTAGTGGTCAACACCCATAACCGAGTGGAGCAAATTTACTGTGAAATTTGCGTTGGAGGCATATCTCTGGAATTCAATGGCTGGCTCTCCAATGTATGATTTACCAAACCTTCTATTTCCTGTTGTGTGGATTACACTTGCCTCGGCAAAAAAATGAAGAGTACATGGATCTATTCTCCTTACTTCATCCAGAAACTCATTTTGTCTGTCTATATTAGCGCCTGTGATGGACTCACTAGGGACTTGCTTGATTCTTTTCTGACTCATTCTGAGATCCTCTTTGAGAAATCTGTTCACGGACGTTTTAGAAGGAACCTCATGCGGAAGACAGACTCCATCCAACAGTAATCTAGCCTGTAACTCATGCGTAGAGATGCTTGGATTGTTAAGTTTTTCGTTCTCGAGATAACCCATAACATCCTCACTCACTACATACTTCTGACGTCCACTAAAGGCTTTTCGTGGCATCGAAAAGTTGTATTGATCGTACTCTTTTATTATTTTGTTTACAAAACCGAGACTGACTCGAGCTTCTGTGCGTATTCTCTCTGCGACAATCCAGCATTGTAAAGGTCCAGGACGTTCTCTCTAATAACTTGAGGATAAGCCTTCCCCATATCGAAAATTTGACCGTGGATATTTTCCCTTACCCGCACTGTCTGAAAAGTAGGAAATTTAGTTTAAAATCAGAAATCGATATGAAATCAGCAAAGCTCGATGCTGGAATTTAATCCTTTCATGCATTTGTACCTGAATTTATACTTACTTTTCAGCATTGCAGTAGTGCAATAATTACTGTAGTTTCTGTTAGACCCGAGTTTTCACAGCAAACACAAACATGCCTGCCGTTGCAAATACAAACTTGCGTACAATTCCAAGTTTTGAAAAATTACACTCGCTTTTGATTGGCTATTTAGGTCTCAGTTCGGTTGGTTTGTTACTTTGGACCGACGGAATCGAAAACATCAAATGACGGCTAAAAACAAGCACGTTTTGAGGCAAAACCAAAGAAGTGATAAATGGGATGTTTTTGCAAACACCGAGGGAAACATATCTTTTTTAAAATATACTAAATGCGCGAATCGCTTCTACTTGAACTGGACATTTGTTCACTTGTGCCGTCTATCCTTCGCTCACACAGAAGCTCTCAGAAGCTCTCTGAGATAGAAAAGAATAACAACTTCAGTATTTCCAAAGGGTGTAAAAAAAATTGAGAATCGTGGAAGAAAAATCCAGCTCGTTGTTTCACGTCTATAACGTAGATTGTTCGGCTAACTGCTTACGTGACATTTTGGACGGAAAAGTTTTGCACCAAAGTACGATAGAGGGAAACTTTTGCAAAGTTTATTCAGTAAACTGTTTTGGTCAAACAGGAAAAGGCTGAAACCTACAAATGATTATAACTGAAAACACCTGAGAGGCCGTTTTTTTAAAAAATCAAAAAATGAATACAATTATTCTGCTCCCAGATGCGCTGTCTGGCCGTCTCTGTTCGATTATTTCTCTCTTTTCAGTAAAATATCGTTTATAGTTATTCATATGCATTAACTCTGAAATAAAAACAAAATAACAATTTCAGAGTGTTTGTTAATCGGCGGTCAAACTGAGAATTTATCGTTGACGCAAAAGCCACCAACTCATTTCGTGATCGAAACCTTTCAGCTAATTACTCTTGCAGTTTGTTGCAGTTACGTCTCGAATCTGATTGTTCGCAGAAAAATAAACATTCCAGAAATAATTTTAGGCGTTCATGGCTTAATGGGTTTCACTCTAAGTTCTGCAGATATATCAACCTTTGATGACATTAAATTCCTTCTGATTTAACAGAACAATGGTATAAACACAATTGCCATTTATGTAAAATTTATCGAAACTGAAGTAAGGATTCCTAGTCCGTATTACTTTTAAGATCAGGTACTAATAAGATTAGCAAATTTGCAACCGGACAAACAAGACAAGTTGAAATATCACAACATTTTATTATCAAAGATAGACATGCAAAGATTTGAACAACCCAACAGAATTAAATGTAACAAGTTGACTCTCCTACAATTCAAAGTTGTGTTACCTTTACACAATTGAAGATTGATCATTCATAATCAACAGACGACAAAGAAATGCAACAATTTCCAAACACAACTACAGAGTCGATATGCAAAGCAGCTGTGTAAACACTTCCTAAATATCAAATCGCTTTCTAAAACCAAAAAAATACGATCAAAAGCACACCGGATTGAAAGAACAGACGCATATTCCTTCATAGTTTGCTCAGGCTTCTTCGAAGTTCTTTTATGCGACGATATGCCGGTAATTCTAGTAAAAGTATGACTACAAACAACAAGTCGGATCAGTCGCCAACTATTTTGGCTGCGGTAAATAGCAATGACAAGCCATAGTCAGGCTGGCTAACATCGGGCTCGCTAGTATCAGGCTTGGAATTATAGGTAATTGGTGACTCCTAAATGTGTTTTACTGTCGATGAGGACGACCTTAAACTTTCCTTAATTCCAAGTTCGAGGAACATATTTTCCTCCTTGAACGTCTTAGGCATTGCCAAATCACTGAATAAACCGGCTCTGCTGGTGAAGCCATAAAAGTAGTAGTACTTGTAGGTGCGCTACGACTATTTTGAAGGATACCTCTCCCAGGAAATCTTATGCCCCTCTGTTCCCAAAGGCGTTTCATTGGATTAACATTTGCTTGCTGGAACTCCAGCGATTTTTCTCAGTTACAAACAGCAAAACCTTCATCGTACTCATGAATTAATTTCTGAATTTCACTTGCATTTGCAACTTTGCCCTTACAAATTCGTTCTAGTTTTCGGATGTCCGTGTTTAACACAAGCCAGTTCGGAACCTTTGCTCCGGTAGTAGTTGTTCTCAGGTATCTTACAGGATCACTGCACTTGCCTGCACTTTTGAAGCGAAGGTATTAAGGCTCGCTGAATAACTCTTTCTTGGAGATTAGATCCACTTCTAACTGCTTGAGTTTGATCGTTGCGGCTTTGAGTTCAGATTTCCTTGACTTGAAGTAATTCTCCTCTTCTGGATGCCGCTTTATCTCTTTACATGTTCTAGCAGAAGAGCAGGGTGCGAAGGAGCACATAGTTTTGTTGTGCCCTGAAGTATGGAAATTTGAACAAAACGGTTTCTTGGAAGAACCAAGCGCCAACTTGAAACTGCTCTCAAGCTCAAATACCTTGTGTTGTTTCTTCGCAACAGTTTGCTCAACATCGTGTTTTTGCTGCTCAAGCTTTTTGAAAAGTTTCTGAGTGAGATTCATAATCAGCAATGTCAGTAATTTCATTAAACTACTAGCAAACTCCGCTTCAAGGCGTCGTGCTGGTAGACTTCTAGGTTTTTTAGCTAAATGCACGCTCCCGTAGTTTGGCGATGGCGATGTGCGAAAACGTTTTTGTGAAGCTGTTTCTTGCGGAGTTTGAGCCAGTTCGTTTACTTTGAGTTCAATCACCTTAAGGTTTTCCCCTGCAGTCTTTTGCAGTCTCTTTCTATAAGTGAATCTAGGTCGTCGATGGGCAGCTCAATCCAGTCATTTGTGTCTGAGTATTTCAAGCTCACTTCCTTGCCGCGAAGGCTGGGATATCGTGTTAAGATGCGTTCCATAAGAGACTCTAAGTCTAAAGTTTTATCCTCTTCTGCTGATAAAAACATCTTCACACATTTCTCTTTCGGTCCTTTTACCTTAAACTCCTACCTTTCCATCTTTGAACGGAACTTGTTTTGTCAACTAATTCGCATGCACTGCTGATCCGAACGTGCACGATTAGGACGAAATTCCTGGAATTCATCAAAGAAAGTGGGTGGGGCAGTGAAATGAAAATTTGGGCCCATTCCACAGTTCGGTGATATTCGTAGTAAATTAAAATTAATTATGCTGTCAGATCAACTGACTAATATAAATTAACAAACCAATTTTATCGAATTTTCTGGGGTTTTTTGACAAATGCTTCACTTGGTGAGATTTATACACAGTTTCTTCTTATATGCATGGGAATGAAAGCTGCAATGAGTAAGAATTCTTGCATCTGGTGTACTAGTTTTGATGACCAAACGTAATTCTTTGTTCCAGTGTATGTCTGCGCATGAATGTCAATAACACGCATGTGAAACAGTTGGAGATGCTGACTGATTATTTTTCAATAGGAATGACCTCAGCGAGCCAATTTCATTTTTTCATCAAGTGAAACGTGTTCTGAGCGTAAACTGGCACAAGGACCCTGGCTGCAAAGCACAGCCACTATTCAACATACCACTTGAGAGAGTAGTGGTTGATGAACTGCACATGTTCCTAAGGATTACTGATTTCCTTGAGAAAGGTGTCATCTTCGAGGTCATCCACTGGGATATGGGACTCACTGCCTGGATGTTGTTCAAGCAATGAAGTACGTTGATAAAAATCTGCATCTGACAACATACACAAATAGAGCATCAGTGCATGTGTAGTTATGTAGCTGTCTGTTAACAGTAGTATAGTAATCATATGCTTTCATGGTTCAATATGGCGATTAAACCGTTTCCTTTACTTTGGCTTTTGGGATACGCTTCCCTCTTTGAACCTTGCATTTACATGTAACTAAGTCTTTGGCAGGATATGTATGACCAAATAATGATAAAGTTGGCCAAAGAAGAAAATATTTTTCTCTTCCTCATAGGTTAATGGTATAAGGACTTGCCATGGCAAGTCCAGAGTACATAAGAAAAATGTTAATAGCAGTCATTACTTCATGTCTACTTAAACTAAAATTCAACAAACAATTTTTTTACCCAGAAGGAGGACCTCAAAAAAATCTCATAAGGAGCAGAATGGCCTACACCAGGCTAAACTCATTGAGGCTGTTAGGAAATGTGGAGTCTCCTTCACCATTTGGACAGAAAAACCAGGCAACTTGGACTGGACAACATTGATAGGAACAGAAAAAAAAAACTTCTAAAGTACCACCCAGAACATTTTCCGAACATTCTTCTCAAAGATGTTTGCGAAAATGTCACAAAACTGAGGAAACTGAGTGGTTTCATTGCGGTGTGAATGTAATAATTATCTTGTTTAGTGTCTAAGGCGATAAGCTAGGCATGGGAGCCACTGATAACACTCTAAAAAAATAATATTTCACAGCTTAATTTTTAATTTGGATATTTTAACTTCTGAAAATAATACTCAAGAAATCTTCCACTTCTTTCTTAGAGTACAGTTTACACTTTCTAGACCAGTGTTAGTGTAGAAAGTAGTACCACATATATACTGACTTACACTACCAATTATGACAACTCCCTGCTATTTACAGGATTTCAATGCGCTGTACGAGGTGTTTTCGAGCTGGTCTCCAACAGAGCAGGAAATTCTGGAATTCCCAAAAAGTATGTAAACCATGATAAGTAGCAATCCTAATATTTATTAATTATAGACATAAGTATTTACATCTAATTGTGTAATGTATATAGAATAGATATAATTTCTATTAACCAGAACTAATAATGACAAATCTAAAAAATAAAGGCTCTGAATTTCTTATATATTATATATGCCATTAAAATTTATGTTGTTTTCAATTTTCACAGGCAAAAGATTAGGCTCTCCTGTTGACTTTGATGCGTGGACCTGGGAACACCAAAAATAACCCTATAACCTCATACACCCACATCATGTTTTGCCATCTGCCTGGATTATTACATGATCTATGATCTGTTAAAATGTTCAAGCTTGGTACCCACTAGAGACATAACGATCGTAATCATGATCATAAGCACAAACTTAACGACGTTATGTCACTTATGTCTTAGTGAGAATTCATGAAAACATAATCATAAGAGCGCTTATGTTCGACATAATCATAATCTTAAGATGAGTATCATTTTGATTATGTCGGTGATTATGATTAGGTCATGAGGAACTTAGGCCAGGATATATATATCAACAAGCGCAGTCGGTAGGTGGTCATGCGGTTATTTAACAGCATGACACTCATTAAGAGTGAATCAACTGGACAAGAAGAATGCGCAGCACGCTCGCGAAAAGAAAAATAAACAATGATGGTAAAAATAATACAAGCGGCTAAGATCCGAAAACAGTGTCAAAATAAATGCCCCAATGAAGAATGCCCCAAGAACCATACTGGAAAGTTCGTATTTGATACGCCGAAGTTTTACGCCACGGTTTGTGCCTAAAAATTCGCTACGCCAGATGTAAAGTTTCCTAATTCGCCATGGCCCACTGGCGCTCTTATAACTTGTCCCCATGCCCACCCGGCCAGGCGCCCACCATTGCAGATAAGTAGAAACCGTTTGACCGTTTCGAGTCTTCCGAGAGCCGAGAGCCGAGAGGTGTTTTGTTTGAGCGGACAGCCTGACACATATAAAGAATGGAGGTGGCTATGAAGCTGGATTTACAATATACACTTAAAATAGCTGAAGTAGACCAGTAATTATCATAACTAATGTTAAAATAAGACCCTACCATGCATTGAAATCAGGCTGTTTCCTTGACTTTAAAGCCGCTATGTCACAATATATAAAAGTAATTTTTTGCAACGTGATAGAAAGTTTCAAATTGAAGCAATTGTCTCAGTTACTGCACAATTAGATACTATTAGACAAATAGACAGTAATTTATTTATTCTGGTATGATAACCTGGTCCCCCAGTCCCCCTACACCCACAGGAACATTTCAAAATTGGTGCGTATTCAACGTCGGGCCACTGGTCCACCACTTTCATCCGTTAAGCAGTGAAGAACCTTAGGATACACGAGTAACACGACTATCAAAGCTTAACCTGCTTAGTTTAGAGCAGAGGCACTTTCTTATAGATGTGTAATGTGTTGTTATTAAATAAGGTTGTATACGGTTATTTAAATATTGACTTTAATTCCATTGTTTTCTTTTGCTTAGTTTTGACTATTTAGGACGAACTGTTATAGGTGTTGTTTCACTCTAAAGGTAGAAAAACACCAAAACAACAAAGAACGATTAGATAATATTTGCTTGGTAAGAACAAACAAACCAAATAAAAACAAAAATGGTTAACATAGTGGAGATAGATTACAAAACAAGAATGTTGCCAGATTTAGGTTAAATTGATGTTGTGACATAACTCCTTTAAAGCAGAAAAGGGAGCCTGATATCTTCCCCATGAAGTCTTTGTAGGACTTTGCCGTGATGTCGGTATTTTGCACGATCTCCAAGGATCGGAACAGCATGCCTCGGCAGGTCAGAACTTTCGTCGCCATTTAGATAAAGATTAGCAATCTCCTTGACTGCACGGGTGGATTGAAGAATGGAAGGCAAGCTCCAGTCAAGTTTAGTTCTAAAAAGCAAATTCACGCTATTAAATGACAGTCGGAATTCTGTTTTAAACACCTGGGGCCGGATTTACGAAGCTCGCCCAAGTTAGGATAAATCCTAATTGTTGTTCCTTAACATTTTTAAATGTTAAAACAACAGGCTTTTGTATTTGAGCAATACTTATGATACATAACCTAGGCTTCGTGAATCCGGCCCATGGAATATAGCTCACATAAATTGCTGTTAACGAATGAAGTAAAAGTTAAGTAGAGGAAAGAGGTCTCTTAAAAAACACGTAATGTAAAGATTGTAACCCAGTAGAATATTTGAACTGTCAAAACGAACCATTTTGCATTTTTCTGCGACTATAAAACCCCACAATTGCAAATGAAATCAACCTACCTCAGTGCTAGAGTTTCGTTCTGTTGGCCACCGGACTTCTTTTGGGAATTCATAACGCTGTAGTATGATTCCACCACGGCTTCAGTTCCCCCCTTTGCCAATGCAATGTCGATTGAAACACAGCCTTCGATACCAATGGCGGTAAATAGGTGCTCGTCAGTGTATATGCTGCGATAGACTTCCGTCTCGTTTAGCTCGGCAATAAATTGCTGCCCAGAATGTTGAACTGTAATTGCATATCTGTTCCCAAGTGCAAATGGCATGTCATCATCTACTGCAAGCTCCAGTTTCTGCAGAGGACCATACGCTTTCCCATCTGGTAGTCCAAACCAACGCAGTAGGTGCTGTCCATCCTCTTTCCACAAGGCCTTTTTAAGTGCCTGCTTTATCTTCAGGTGAATTGTGTTCGCAAATGCTGAATCAAAAAGTAGCTCGTCATTGTTCTCATCACTGGCAAGAGCTTGAACATGTTCCAATGAACAAACATAGTCAAACAGCTTTTCAAAGTTTTCTTTGCCATACTTTCCTAATTGGCCCTCCTTTGCCAACTTTACCTTGCCACTCTGTAACCTCTCCCCACAAAGCAAGGCAAATAGTGAGTCTAAATCTACACAAGTCAAAATGCTTAGCATTTCTGCTGATGAAGTGTTTACTCTGCTTTCGAATGAAGCCTTAAGGTCACCCATGAAACCCTTCAGATCGCTTTCAACGTCAGAAACATCTCTAACACTCCAATGGTCAACGGTTTGGACCTCGTCGTTGACAACCCGTCTTTCTGAAGACGTAATCAACCAACCCTGTACGAGCCTCGTGCCTTTAAAAAGACCTGCCTTGATATTGGTAAGATGGTTGTTAAGAAGTGGCAGGCTTTTGGTTGTCGTTGCGAGCGAAAATTCTTTCTCAGTTTTCTCGACGTGATCTTTAAGCTCTCTCCACCACACAACAACCTTCCAGCAAGGGACGCTTAAACCCTGTAGAGCCACAAACATTTCCATGTAAGGCTTCAAGATATCGCAACATCCACAAAGATCCATCAGAAAATCCTGCCCTGCAATCTGAAACTCTTTAACTTCACTGAATTTGAATTCCCTGAAAGCCTTTATAAACAGTGGCAGACTATCAAGCAGTTTGCGAAACTCGACATACTGCGAAGTGGAAAATCGTGTGGAACACGCTCTGCTCATTAGTCTTAAGACAAGTTCATCATCCTTTTTTGACATCTCTACGGCGTGGCTCAGCATTTTTCCACGCTGGAAAAGGCGATGCACAACACTGGACCTGTCAACAAGTCTCTTAATGAAATCACTGGAGTGACCTGTTTTTCCATTAAAAACATCACAAAATGCAAGATCAAGGAAATGAGGTGCATCCCACAGAACATTGAAAAGTTCTACAGATTCTTCTTGACTCAAAAGTGAAGCCAGGGTTGCCACGAACCCAGCAGTTTGATAGGCGCCATCACAAACTGTGCCCATCCATGCTCCTTTTATAACTTCCTCCGGAATTGATGGATAAGCTTTACGCATTTCACTGTATAAACTCCGTGCTAATTCTTTCGATTCTCCTCCTGACACGTCACCTTCTTTACCTGTGTCTGTTTCATGGTACACTTCAGGAGCACTGACTGCAATTGCCTCTCGTTTTCCTGCAATCATTGGACACAGCATAATTGCTTGATTTGTGATTCGATGAGGTGTAGATTTGTCACTGGTGACATAGAAGTGAGGTGGTAGTTTGGTTGACGGAAACGGTTTGCTCAAAAATTCCGCGATTGACCCAAACATCTGCACATTGCAGGATACTCGAGAACTGTTTTCGGCCATGTCCAAATTCGCCAACATCGGCACCAGTAAAATGGTGAGATGCAACCATCGTCTCGTAATGTAGAGCTGCTGCTTTTGTTTTTACCACTGTTAAGGCAATGCTAACAAGATTTTCAGTCACTTCTTGAGTGCGACTCTTTCTCCTTTTCTGTTCCTGTTCATACTGAACAAAAAAAAAACCTCATTAAAATTTGCATCTGAACATTTTCTCCTTCATTGGCACTTAGCCTGACACGGTCATCTGTACTGATTTAATGCGTAGCAACTATTGGCTTTGCAAATCCTTTCCTCAACTTTAACTTACGTTTCACTAATTATTGGAAGCAAATTAAAAAAAAAATAACTTTAATAATATGGCAGTGAGGCTAGGTTCAAATATTCAGTGTCGCCAATTATTAGATCAAAGGAAAAGTTAAAAAGTATTTAATATTTAATATAACGTAATGGTATTTAATATTGTAATATTACCTTAAGGGCTTCAAAATGTAATTGACCACCAGCCAACGTCATGTGATTCTTGATAGTATTTTTAAGTTTATAAAACTCTTGATTTCCACCCTCTAGTAGGAGTGCTGCCTTCTCAGGTCCGTATACGATGCCAGTGCTAAGTGTCCCATAATGTCTATTTGTCAAGAAAAAAATGAAATCAGATTAAATGAAGAACGCAATTACAGTCATTATAGGTTATATCTTTCCACTGGCTGAGAAAAATGCAGTAAGTGGAAAATGTTCTTCTCACACACCATTGGGACCTGGGGTTGGGATACGAAAGCTAAAGGCCGGTAGTTGTTTTTCTGACCTCCATTATTAGTAGACAAGTCAATGAATTTTAAACAGCCATTACTGATAACTTTGACGTTTTACCATATCCGAAAACTTACAGAACAAAAACTGGTGCAAAACTAGTGCTTAGTGCTTACCCGCATAGCCCTTTCTTAGCCACAGCCACTGGATTTGTTGTCAAGCTTGCCGTCCGTTTGCTCAACAGGAAGTTGTAACACGTTTCACACCTCAATACTGCCAAGACACCCTTTTCAGCATCTCCACCGAAGAACCTTAACTGTTGGCAAATATTGGTCAGGTCAATTAAGTTCTTGGCATGTGGCCACTTGAGCATTAAGTCTGCAACTTCTTTATGACATTTACTGTCAACTGCAGCTAATGGCGAGGGAAAACTTGGATCATTCTTCTTTTTAGAAGTTTGGTCTTTCAGTTTCAAGGCCTTTAGTTCAACTAGCAGTGTGTCCACTTTTGCATGAAGAGAACTGTCCCTTACGAAGTCATCAGCATCAGTTGAATCGTTGTTCTCCTCTCTCCTAACAAGTGTATCCAGCAAGCTTGTTTGTAATCTGCTTGCAATTGGTTCACTAGGGGCTGACTCTGAACTCTCTGACTGCGATGGAAGGCTGTCACTTAAGGACTTGATTGAGACTTTTGGTGCCAGCTCCGTGTCTTGCTTTCCACCTCCCTTGTTTTTCTTCTTCTCTTCCTCTTTCTCTAGCTTTAACAGACAATCCCTTGCCTTTGCCACGATCTCATCTTTATCATAAAATGATTTAATAACAGGCGCATCTTTGGAATTGTTGTGCCGGCGGGCATTATGACGACTTATGCTCGACTTGTCTTTACGGCATAATTTGAACACGTCAGCATTCTCACCAGCACTAGGAAAAAGGAACGTTATAATCTTCAATATGCTTCACTTTATTTTGCATATATCATGGGATAAGGGGTGATTCATAAGAATATTGAAATTGCAGTTATCCTATGTTACTATTATTAGCTTGATGACTTTTTACATACCTGAAACAGGTCACACAAATTCCCCATGAAAGCTTAGGGTCCTTCTTCTTCACCTCTTCCAGTTTTAAACGTTTTGATGGAATCCACCACTTCTCTTTATCCGAATATAAATAAGGGGAAAATAATTAGTGCCCTTACATTGACCACCTCGAGATGTGGGTTAAGACCCTACAATAAATTTTTAACTGAACACTAAAATAAAAACATCTAGTTTCTACATTGTAAAAACTAAAGTCTGCTATACTGTGCACGATTTTTTGACGCAATTTTATAATAATTTACCTACTTTTAAATAGAATACAGATTGGGTAGGTGCTAGGTCTTTACAAAAAGAGGCAATAAAGATTGCCAACAGTTACTAAAAAGTATCTGCGTTGTATAGCACAGCTATCATCAAATCCAGCAACAGCAATAAATTCATTCGACAGTATATTAGGTTAACCATGAATAATGGGCACCTGCAATAGTATTCTTTCTCTTGAGGTCTTGGGCATGGGCAGTTGTTTTCCCTTCTAGAAAATGAAATTTGACAGATATATCACTGCTAAGCCTAATAATATTTCTTTCTGTACATGTCCATCATTGCAACATACATGTATGACAGGAAGGCCTAATATTCCAAGGTAGTAAACGGGGAAAATCATAGACTACAGCTGTGATTATGCAAGGGGTAACGCAAGACGACCAACATAAACCAGGCTGTCTATTGCTGATGTAAAATAGACTTTGTTCACTTCAATTTAGACTAAGAAATTTTTGTTATTATGATAAGAGTAGTCACAAGAAAAAATACAGAAATATTGTTGTTAGATAGAACGCTTGGGTTACTTGACCCCGGAACTTGACCAACAATTTATAGTTTTATACATTATCAAAGTCATATCATATGCTTACTCATTTGAGTAGTTTTGCAGTTATTGCATATGACGGAAGCACCATAACCCTCTTCTGTGTCTTTCGGGTGTTCTCCACAAATCGCGTGAACAATTTGTAAGCATGAAGCGCATTTGTGAGCCTTTGATGCTTCTTTATTACAAACACAGCATTTGCTACAATTATCTACAGGATAGAAAGAAATAACCATTAGTCCATTAATTGATTTAATTCGTCGAAGTGTTACACCTAATTCCTGCCGTGCAAGGCCTTAACGGTTTTACTTGTGCAGTTACTTCAATAATTATAATGTGGTCAAAATGGTTCTAAAGTTTGTTATTTGTTTATGGTTTCAGCTTTACTGATATAATTACCTAAATCTTCCTCCACGTCCTGTGCAACGCCAGCAACAGCAATGTCTCTATAAACACCACTGACACCACCACCTGGACCACCACCACCGCCGTTCTGATCGTCCATTATCTCAGAAAACAAAATGAAACTCGTGAATTTCTAGTCTCGGCTCTGAGTTCTACCGGTTCTAGAATGACTGTGCACAGCAATCATTGACAATCTATGCGACTGACACCGTGACACGTAGCGTCACAGTTGTTTATAAACTTTATATTAACCGTTTATAGGTAGTTTAAATCTACAAGAAATAGTACTAACCTTTTGCCTTGACGGCTTGACCTCCCTGATCCGTGAAAGTTAACTTTGATTTATAGAACGAACCCCAAATTCAAAATACACAACGATTCACTTGAAGTTGATCACGTCCATGTAGAAACCTCAAACCTAAACTTCTTTACTTCATGTGAACAGCAGCAAAATACCAAAACGTTTTCCCGCCTTCCGCAAATTGGCGCGAAAGTTAGGTGCGAGCCGCGCGACCGCGCGAACCGCAGCGACCCAGCGAAATGCCAGCGCCCAGCAATCGGCAAATCAGCCAGGCAGAGTCATTGAGTTCAAGTCTTTCAGGATGGACCGCATCAGCATCTTACAGATGCTGAATTCTATTCGAGATGAGCGTCTCGATAAACTCGAGACTCTGAAAGAACAGCGCAATGAATTCCTCGACGTCCTGCGTAACAGTGTAGTTATGCCCGTAGAAGACTTGCAGCGTACACTACAAGTATACTGCGAGTTTAGAAGCAATGTCATTGCTATGGTCAGCAACCTAGACGAATTGGAGGAACACCTCGTTCGTAAACTTCAGGGCAAAGTTTAAAACGGCTCTTTTAGGAGCCATTCAAATTTCAAAACGGCTCTTTTCAGAGCCACCACAAAAACAAAAGTCTTGACCTTCATTCTTTTTTGTTTCTTTTATTATTAGGGATATTCTTATTGTGCAATTCCATCATTTCCATGATTCACATTTCACCGATTTGTTGCTCTCCGAAGACAGAATACCCGTGATCCCTCATACCATTTGAGTTTAAGTCCATTTTGGCGTAAATGTCAGAGAAAGTAGGGTACAAGCCGTACAACTGAAGCCTTGAAACATAAAAACTATTCTTAAAAAGCCCGACGGTGCGCCCACGATCCGATCCTTTAGATCAGCAGTGCTGATCTAAAGGATCGTGGGCGCACCGTCGATTCAGCAGCACATAGAAAGAAATGATACACTTTACCACGTTTACATACTATCTAAAGCACCACCTCTGAGGAATTGATTCATCCCAAAACGTAAGTCTTGTAAAAACTAGAAACTTTATTTACCTATTTTGGAAATGACGCCAACAGCATTATTTTGGAATTTACGCCACACCACATGACGCCAGCGAACAAATCCCTATGAAATACGCCAGAAGTTGGCGTAAATTATCGAGCTCCACGCCGAAGATCTTCGGCGTAACATACATGTTTTCCAGACTGGCCCAAGAACGATAACGAAGAAAAATCGCCACCCCGCCATACACCATCTGTAATCGGAATCGAGACTTCTGTTTTTTCGCAAAGAAGTGCTACATTTATATGCTCTACATTCTCCTGATCTGACCTGTAACTGACCTAAAAATGTTTATCGCCGACAATAAACATAAACAGCCCAGTTATCAATAAGTTGATGTCTGTTGTTATGTTAAGTTGTCCATTAATGGAAATACTGCGCTCTTTTTATTGTGACGTAGCCTGCGTGGTACCCAGATCACTTGGTCTGTGAATTATGCAATGTTTGATTGTTGTACATTTCTGATATTCAGTACATGCAGCTAGCTACAGGGAACTTTCTGTTCAGTGTTCAGTGTTCTTTTCAATTTAAATGTTCACCAAATTGTTAATACTTTACCTGAGCGCAAAATTCAAGTTAGAAAGCACAATGAATATTGGATCTGAATCACTTAGCATGATTTCATCATGGATGCCGACGTCTTTGATCGATCGGCTTATCATCCTTGGTCGTTTTCAAGAGTTACGGGACACAATCTCGACCCTGGAAAACACTGGTATTTGCTTACGAAAAGTTTGTGTGGGATAAGGCCAAACGCGTTTGTAAAAAACAAGATTTTTTCGTCGATTTTCAGATGAAATACGTTCCGTGCTGCCAGCAGATCTCAAGCCCGCCTCTAGAGGTTGTTCATTCTACACCGGGCAACCAAACAACTTGTATGTAGTATCTACGTTCGGTCTTTGTCCCGGTCTACTTAGACAGCGAGAATTTCCTGTAGATGGGCTTGTGAATTCACAAAAAATCTGTGTTGTTGTTGTTGATGTGGTGAATTGAATCGCTCTCGACTGCAGTGATGAACTGTCGGACAGTTTGGGCGGGAAAAGCCTCCAGTCGAATGATTATGATGAATTGGAAAAATGTCAATCAAGAATCGCCGAGCTTGAGTATGAGATGCGGGAACTACAAAAGAACAGTGAATATCTGAATTCATTTCTGCCTTCCTCCCCTCCTTTAGCAGCCTCTTCTCCTTCTTGTTCTTTAAAAGAGAGCAGCAGCGACAGAATCAACACCACCACCAGCAGTCCCAGCAGCAGTGTTATTGAGGAGACGCTGAAAAGCCCTTTAGGTCCAACCATAAAAAGGAGAAAAGTCGCCAGTGAATGAAGGAAAGTGAGTCAGAGTTAGATGGTGTGCTGGAAAAGTATCGTGGGACCCTTGCCTGCATATTAGACAATGGCTTTCTGTATGGTGCCGATGAGGAGAAAGAAGAGGTCTCAGAAACCATATCAGAAGAGGACAATATAGTCATGGAGGCACATGGAGCTAAGAAGGGAGTAACAGAGCTCCTCTTACCAACAACATACCAGCGACTGCTGAAGAATATGCGAGTGCCTGATTGGGTCTTGCTCTATTTCACGTTGCAAGCAAGATTACCAGATGCTGCTTGGCAAACTCTTCTCAACCTTACTCAGCTTGGAAGAAGTGGGGTATGTATGACTTTTTGATAAGATATTGATATGATTTCATGATGTAAGTTAAATTTATTTGCATTTTCTACGTTTCATTTCAACTGAGGGACTCGAGAACTTGCCACTAGATCTAAATGGTACAATGTGATTATTGACCTGAATCAATGCACACCTTTTACCACTGGTCCAAGGGCTTACTCTTTATTCAAACTGACTGGGATGATCAATTTGGAAAAAAAAATTAAAACCTAAAACTTCCTGGAGTTCGAAGCAAACAAGACTTCAAAAAAATCCCCTGATTCAGGGTTCTCCTCCCCCCCCCCCCCAAAAAAAATCACATTTTGTAACCAGCAAGAATGCCACGCTATATGTGCATTAACAATTTTTACTGAGGTGTGGACCTTGCAGCAGTATTGGTTTGGGCAATATGAGAACAGCGGCCGTATTTATCTTACCATTCAGGTATCACTACCCCTAGTAAGAAAGCTAAAGTAAGCAAGTAAGTAAAATCTTTATTTAAAGAGGGTGGCACGTAATAGCGGCGCTAATAAACTAGAGGCCCCAACACTCCCCAAATATAATTACTTGTTAAAATTGCCTCACCACCTAAATTCCCCAAATATGAACTTTAACCCCCCCCCCCAAAAAAAAAATTCAATCACCCCTATCACTTAAAAATTGTTGTAATAAAACTGAAAAATAAAAAATGATACTTGTTGTGAAAGTCACATGATAGAGAAAATTAGTGTCTTGCTTTGCTTACTGATTTGTACAGTTACTACAAAAGAAATATCATTATAGATTTATTATAACACTGCATTGATATCCCAAAGTTTTGATGTATTCAACGTTTTTGCTTGCTTGCAGCGTACCAGTGACACTGCAGTTCTCCTGACAAAAACTAAGATCAGGAAAGTAAAAAAAGTGGTTTTTATGGTTGTACGTACAACTCTGTCCATCCAAAAGATGGACACTGATTTCCACTCCTGTAGTGTGGACCTTGCTCCAGTATTGGTTTGGGCAATAAGAGAGCAACGCCTGTGTTCTTCAGATACTGACACAATAGAGTTCAATATAAAACTTGACGGGCGTCCTCTTGGAGGTAGAATATTCCTCTAGTAATCGTTTTAAATGGTAGTAATTGATTCGAACAATTGATTTGAACAATTGTGGCAGTTGAAGTGTCATGTTAAATATATTAAACCTATAATTTTTCGTTACTGACACTTTGGTGCATGGAGTTTTATCACGCAAATTAGATTTGACAGTGGGTGCAAAGGAAATAAAAAAATTATAGCTTTCCTTTTAGGCAAGTTAGAACTAATATACACCATCTCAAAAACATTTTTGACTAGTATAATAATTGAAATTAACAAAATTATGATATTTTTTCAGTTATATCCCTCAATCCACCAACCCAAATGCAGAATAATTTACCAGCCCCAAGCAATCAGACACAACATTCTTTGCACGCAGTCTGGGTGCTCTCAGAGCATAACGTAGTTGATCTATTTAAAAAAGGACTGCCTCGAAGTGTCTCTGAGGAACTGTCACATTTTATTGGCTCAGGACTGCTGCTCAGCACTGAGAATTACAATTTAAGTTTGATTTGCATCATTTCAGTCTTGATTGAAGACATTTAGGCAGCCTTCCCCTAGCTTATTTCTTATGGTTGTTCTGTAATCTGAAGTATAGTTGTAATGTTTGCTACCTTTGAAGGCAGGAGTCAAGTGGCTATTGGGCTTGTGCCTATCAACTTTGCCAACAAAAGCTCAGAAAGTGCCCTTTCTGTGTATCCAATGGCTATTGCCAATGGTAAAGAAAAGAGGTTAGTCTTAGGTAACTACCACACAATAATTAATTTTTGATCTTCTTTTTAACAAACCTTTCTTTGAATATGTCCATAAGCGCTAATTGCTTGACAATGCCATTTGAAGTACAGTTAAATAAATCAGCTAGAATGGTTTATCACATTTAAAACAACCAAGTGTTCTAGACTTAATAAAGCATGAAAATAATCAAGTTTATTGAATGGCGTAAAAATTATTCCTCTAGATCTGTTCATCCATTTAATTATTGTTGGTTTTTTATTATTCGTCACTACAAAAGTGGAGCTAACAAGCCACCCCTGTTTTATCAGCATGATACATTAAACCGCTCATTTTAAAATTTTAATTTCTTTTATATTTAACTCATTACTTGTCAGTGAGTTTTTAAAATAGTTTTGAATGTTCCAAGTCTTTTCACTGTATTGTTCTTCCTTGATTATTCTAGGGAACAACTTAGACAACTGATCTCCAATTTAGTTGCCCAGAAAAGCAAAATAAAAAAAGTGGAATCATTGTTGATGGAAGAAAGTACAACATCAAATTTACAGGTACAGCTGTATGTCCAATGCATGAGATAGATAAACACCAACTACAGTTGTAGTTAGTCGAGATACTGTGGCACATTTTTCAAATATCAAAATGCTCAAATTAGCAGCCTTTTCAGTTTGTGTCTATACAACTTCTAGTGGGTTAGTTTTTATTAGTTTTGCACTGATTGGAGTCAATAAACTAATACAATGTAGCTGAAAATCAACTCAAGTTTCTAACACAAGAAAAGGTTCTTTGAAAAGCAACCATTGGTGCAGATAGGGAGTGAATATTATAGAGCAATGATAGTTAATAATTGTCTTCATACTAGCTTTTTCGTTCCATTTAGTTTGCTTATCGCTTTTCTTGAAAAAATTTTTACTTTGCAGTTAACCTTGATTACAAAGCTCTGCTGCTCTTACTGCAAAAAGGTGACGATGAGGACTTTGTTCTTGGTTGGAGAGGGTATGATGAATTCTGTGCCTTCTGTGATGCCATAAGGGTAAGAACAGTAAATTGGTTTAGATTATTTCTTACCTCGTAACTGGATATGGAACCTCACCAACCCATTTGTAAAGCCCTTCGTACAAGCTATGATCCTGAAGAGCCTAGAACCTGGAAATCTATATGTGTTAAATGTAAAGATGCTAGACTGTTGAATTGTCCTGTAACTTGTTGCTTTTAATCAGTTTTTGTTTCCTTATGTAACTTGTTAATTAATTAATTTGGGCCCACAGTAATTGGTTCTTACTGTTGTGGTGTCCCTGCCTGGTTTTGTAATTGTCTTCAATGTTTTTTATATACGTAACTCCCAGGCGAAGCAAAATAAATAAATAAATAAATAAACAAACTATGTTCGTATCTCGATCAGTTGCTAGCAAAATTGTTGGGTCCAACTGTACAATGTTCAGACACATCTTTTCAGATTAGCTTTTACGCAGTCTTAATATATTTTGATAAGAAATTTCTTTGAAATAAATTTTGTAATAAAAATTAATGATAAAAGGCCACGACGTTTCGACCTCTCTGAGGTCATTTTCAAGTGCGAGTAAAAAATGAAAATTAGCAAAAAACAAGCGGTTTAAAAATAGTTTAAAAGGTAAGAATACAATGAACGATAAAATGCGATAAAATATGAAGACGTCAAGTGATAAAATATTTATAAAAATTGAAAAGAAATGATTACAATAAGGCTAATTAAAACCGATCTAATTAAATAATTTAGCGCGGATGGAATCGCGCTGTTTGTTTAGAGTTGGTTTCAGTTCTTTAATAAAAAAGCATTTCAAAAATAAGGCAATCAAAGTTTGTTCTGGCACTTCCTTAAAATTTTAAAATTTCGTGCAATGTCATTTGGGGACATATTGCATTGTTGATTCACAAGGGTGTAGTGTGTTTGTAACTGGGTTTCCTGTGTAGGTCCAGCCCTAAGGCACTGTGGGTAGTGCAATAAAGGAAGATGGCGGCTTGAAACGTGTGTGTGTTTTCTTAGTGAGAATCCGCCTTCATCGAGGACTGGTCTGGTGTGCAGACATTACAAAGGGGTGGCTTGTCTTCCCTCACTTTGATTTCGTCCTTGATCTTTCGACTTGTGTACACAGGGCTGATAGTTGCATTTATCTTCCGACTGAGGTCTGCAAGTTGTCTGCGTACTGCATCTGCAGATTTCTGGTCCTTAAAAGGCAGCATGGGGCTTCATTGTTGTCAGGAACTTGTTGTTGTGTTTGTGATTCCTCGGATACTTTGGAAGCAACAAATTGGCGGATGATAGATTGTACGAGTTTGTCCGGGTAGCACAGACGGGAAAAAGGGGCACTCAAATGAGGCGCTCACATTCCTGATGAAAAAGCTCCCATGTAGATGAGAGCTTAAATGCAAGGTTAAGCATGGTATTCAGCAATGACCGTTTATATCTACCATCCACGTGGCTGTGGTAATGCAACAGTAACCCAGTGTCTGTTGGCTTCCTATACACCTTCGTGTCCAACAGGCATCCATTCCTGATTATATCCATTCCCAGAAAAGGGAGCCTGCTGTTAACTTCAAGCTCCATTGTGAAATCGATGGAACGATGAGTGTTGTTCAACGTCGTCAGAAAATCAGAGGCTGTTTCAACATCAGGCATTGCGCTAAGCGTATCATCAACATAGCGTTTGTAAAAGGCAGGCATCTTGTTTTCGGTTTCTAGCTGTTTCTCGATGTTACACATGAATGTGTTAGCCATGAGGGGTCCTAGTGGCGAACCCATAGCAACACCGTCCACCTGTTCATAGAGATTTCCTTCAAACTGGAAAAGCTGATTTTTGGTGGCAATTCTCAACAGCTCTATCAAATCTGACTTCGTGATGTTGAACCAATCGTTTTCAAAGGCTCTTTCCGCAATACTCTCAATGGTCTCATCTACAGGTACGTTGGTAAAGAGAGAGGATACGTCATACGACACTAAGATGTATTGGTTGTTGATTTTTATCTCATGTAGCTCGTCGGCGAATTGGAAAATATCACCGACGGTACGGTCATTGATGGACAAGGGCTTCAGCTTTTCATTCACCCACTTTGCAAGCTTGTAATTGTAAGTTCCCGTAGCAGAGGGTATTGGCCACAGGCTAGCTTCTTCTTGTGAGTTTTTGGCAGGCCATAAAGATGAGCAAGTCTCGAACCCTTCTGAATTACTGAATCCGCAATGGCTTTGGGCAGAATTCTTTGAACAACTGAGGATAACTCCTTCTCTTTCTGAAGCAGTGGGTGGTAATGCTTTAAAGGTCTTCCTCGTGTTCTTGGTCTCTCGAGGCTTACAGGCACGAATTTTGCCTCGTCATTAATGGATGATTCCTTCAAAAGACGCACGTAATCTGATTTGTCCATCACTACTACTCCTGAGCCCTTATCAGGTTTAGTTACGACTATGTCGTCTCTCTTCTTAAGTTGGCTTATTGCCCTCAGCATTGCTTTCGGTGGTGCTGGATCTTTGTGTTCGCTGTAGTTGAGGGCAATAGATCGTAAAGTTGCCGCCGCTAATTCTTTATTATCGCTGCTGCGCTTGGGTTTTAGTTTCCAATAGGCCTTCTCAAAAGTTGCTTGGATTTCTCTCGGTGATATTTTCGTTGTGGAAAATATATAATTAATATATGTCATTTTATTCTCATTTTATTGATGTATTTTTAGTGGCGTTTTTCCTTTTTTCTCGGTTTTATTTATCATAGATTCGTTTTATTAATTTTAACTAGTATGTTGTGAATGTAAAGTGCTTTTGATCATTCATATGTTAAAAGGCGCTATAGCAAGTTAATAAATTATTAGTATTAATTATTATCCTCCATAAAAGTATGGAGGATGTACATTCCTTCTAATAATTTGCTACAATCATAGAATGTCTAAGTGCAAGGAGTATAGTGAAATAAACTGTGGCTTGGGGGTAGATTTTGATGGTCTCAGAGTGGTTTCCAGTTGATCACTTGAATTTATTATGATCACCATGATTCTCACTTGAAAGGTGGTTCTATGTGCATTCGCAATTGTCTGAGTTTAATATATGATTTCACCCATGAAAATGATTTGGCGTAGTAGTCTATACACGAAAGCCAACTACCCCAGAAGACTAATTGGCAAATATTGATTATTATAAATTACTTGATTTCCATTGCAGGGATGCGCATGTCATGGAGTTGAGCCTGATGAAACCTGTCTTGACTGCCTAAGATAAATATTGCCTAAAGCTAATATTGGCAGATATAGTAAGAGATCATGACAGTTTTAAGAGTCTGCCTGCTTGTTTGATCTTCAAGTTCACAAACAGTTGGTAATATCTTGATTCTTAAACGTGGCTATTCTTTTTAATAATAAGGTCTACAGGTCTGAGAGATGACCTCACATTTCTGCTTTAAGAAGACCTGAGAAGCATCAATCTTTCCTCTTTGCATTGCAAGATGCGTAACTGTGAACAGCTTCTTGGCTCACTGGGACTATTTGCTCATCGCTTTGGCTCTTTAGATGAACTCAATCAAGCCTTGTCTGACCATGGACCTGAAAGCTGCAAAGGCTTTCCGCGCGTAACAGTGAGACAAAAACCAGGCCAGCAAACAGCAGCGGAGAGGCACAACATCAAAGTAGCATCCTTTTCAGGTCCACTTACTGAAATTATTGGTAGTTGTATTCAGGCACCAATATATTCTTTTATCCACAGCTGTAGTATTTTGTACATGGATTAGGAAAGAAAGAAAAATATTTCATGGCTGTCTTGTTTGAACACTAGTTGACCAGTGCATTCAACATTGTCCCATAGAGCTATTGTACATACTATAAATACTGTATACTGAAAGCCTGATATTAAAGTCAACTTTGTTTTTTTCAAATTTGCTCACATTTTAATGTGTTTTTTATTTTATTTTGTTTGATGTATTATTACGTCCACTGAATTTCATGGTTGTTTTCACAGGGTCATTTGAAAGAGAAGTTCTCAAGCATTTTGACACCATCATGGAAAGATCACTGCCAATGAGCAAAGTTATAGATTATTACAAGCAATGCCCTGGTTCAGGGAAGGAACTAATCTTGGATTATGTCACATTTTTTGAAGAACGAAAAATGGTAGGTGAACATTGGACGCAATAATGCGACTATCATAATAACCTCAGACGGTAATGATCATTTCAACCACTTTAGGTTTTCTCATTATGACCATTAAGTCCTTTACCATCTCCACTTCTTCAATAAGTTGGCATGGTAGCCCTCTTTTTTCTTTCTAAAAAGTACATTATCTTGAGATGGTGCCTCATAATTAATTTTATTATTATCATAAGCATCTTTTGTCTTTACACTTGGAAAATTGCCAAACACTTATTTAAGTGTCCGTTATTATTATTATTATTGTTATTATTATTATTATTTATTATTATTTTTTGCAGTACATCACTGATATGCTAAAATGTGGAGAAATAATGCGCGCTTATGGTGTTCAACAGGAGACAGTCAGAATTGAAAAAAAAAAGTGTTAAGGAGTTCAAAATGGTATCTGGATTGGCAACATTATAGCAGTGGGGCCATATCACTGGATAAGAAGTGCTGGGGTTACATGGTTTAATTTTGCTTTTTGTTTTAAATGTTTTAAAAACAGATTGATTATTTACTTAAGTTTCCAGATTATGGTACATGTACAAATAATATTATTATATACCAGAGACAATGGAAATGAAACTGAAACAAAAATGTACTCACATTCTGAGATTTGGAAAAGTTTCTAACCAGTCGGAAAGAAGAATGGGAGACAAAGCAAAAGGAAGTTTGAGGCAAAGTTCCTAGAGTTAGGCAGTTTGTCAGATAAACTGGCAGCTGTTCCAAGTGGGCCAAGGAAAAGAAAGAGGAAAACGAAATCAGATAGTTACCCCAAGGTACAGCTAGATCCTTATGCGACCTTTGCAGCTGAACTTCAAGTTAATTTCCTCAGAAAGGTAATGTGTTAATTTCTGTTTTCTTGTACATGCAAACAGTGTGCTGTTTGCTTTAATTTTTCAACCCGTGTTATTTCTGGCTATCATCAGATCAAGCACCTAGGTATTACAACTTTTATTACTTGGAGAAAAGCCTTTACTGTCATATGCCAGCATCTGTTTGCACCTCAGTGGTCTGTATACTATTTCTTGACCTTTTTGTTTAAAGTGATCATTACCAAATTATGACTAGTGCACTTACGGACTTAGGTGCAAAGAGTTATCAAAGACAGAACACAATGAACATGCTCAAAATGAAAATGCTTCTTGATGAACAACTGATTTAAGCTAATAGAAATTGGCTTGGGATTTTTAGAGTACATGACTCTTGTTGGAGATCAGGTATGAAATTCTGCATTTATAAAAGTTCAGTTGTAGATTTTTTTAACTGCTCTTTTATAAAAAGGTCTGCAGTGACTGGAGAGATATTGCCTTGACGATCCGTGACAAAGTATTTGATGAAGATGAAGAACAGCTAATTGATATACACGATGTTAAGGTAAGCTGTTCTAAGAAGAATGTCAGTTGCCGGATATAAACGATAATAAATAACTTTTTTTCTCTTAACGCTTGCAGTATTCCTGTAAAGCATCTCATAGTGTGTGTCATGTTCTTTATATTTTCAAATTTTGATAATAAAAATAGTGCAAAACCCGATGATAACAAAATTAACAGATTTATGAAGTTTTATGGTTAGTATGTACATTATTAAAGGCATAAGTAAATTGCATTTTTTTATTTTTAGTGTAAAGAGTGGGGCTTCCTTTTGAAAATACTATTTGGCATGTATCTTGGCACAGGAGACTATGCCCACAGTGCGATGGATTTCCATTCACTGTAGAAGTATTCTGGGCCAAGGTTTGTGGCACCTTACAAACTACATCGCAATCTGTACTTGAAGGCAACTAGTCATGATTCATCTGCACCAGGGCAGTCATGTAAGTTGTCTAGAATACTCATGATTTCTACTTTTCGAATAAAACACACTAGAATTGCTCAATGAAAAATATTGAAATTACTCACTAAAGTTCAAAGGGAAATTGAGCTTAAGCCTAAATATCAGATTGCTCACTAATGAAAATTTCTTTAATGAATAAACACAGTAAAAGGGACAAGAAACCTTAAAAAACATGAAATGTCATCCACATAAAAGGCACTTGTTTGCCTAGGAAAACAAAATGCATTCAATTTTCCCCTCGCGTAAAGTTACTTGCAAGCCGGCAAACGGGAACTGCAAGTGATTTTACAGCTGTTTTAAACAAGTTTTTAAAACATTTCAAGAAAATTACAGTAATATATTTACTAAAGATGTAAAATCGCTCAATTAAACAATTTTTACGACGTAAACCCACAATCAAATCTATAATTTACTTTACCACTGAACTGAAAGAAGTACTTGAAAATCTAAACGAAAGTCGCCAGGTTCTTTCCAGATCTCCTTATAGCTTTGAAAATAGTATGTCCTTGAACAAGGATTTCTTGCCTTCAAGCTCTCCAATATCTTATATATGCGCCATCGAGATTGAAGCAATCCTTTTCCTTTTCATGATGACCTGTTACAAGTCTTCATTCCAAGAAATACATATTATAATTACCGTATTGAAAATCGAGCGTACGAGAAACCAGCTGCCATATTGTTTACTTCAGATACAAAAAGAGATATCATTCCACCTCCCCCCAGTCGGGTTGTCTTGGGACTCCTTTCACCCTCCCCCAGAGTCTGTCCAGATGGACGGGCGGACGGATGGATGGATGTATGCTGACGTCAGAACCAAAATTTTTCGGATCAACAGGTTACCAAGTTTGCTTACCCATGCTGCTCCGTGAGCTCTGCATGCACATTTTCCCCTAAAAGAATATTGTATTGTAAAGATTTGGCCACCAAATCATATCTACTTTGCAGGTAGTGTGACCCTCGCCATACCCAACTACTAAATTGCTTATGCACATGATCCTGGTTTTAGGTGAAGATCCATGGGCTTTGCTTTTGGCAGCAAGGAGAGCTTGTCTGCGATCAGCTTCCACTTCTTCATCCTGTTCTGTAATTTGAAAGTCTCTGTTCTATTTTACTTGTTCTTTTAGCGAAAGAATGTATTGTTTTGCCAAAGCATGTGTAATTTTGCTCAAGTCAAAGGAGCAGTATGTCACTTTTCTTGTGGAAGAGCTGAAAATAGGCACTCGCCAGTGGTGCTGGCTCCTGACAGCATGGGGCTGTGGGTTATTGAGGTCCTTAAGCAACTGTTGAAAATATTTTGTAAGAACCATGTTGGATTCCAAAGTCTGCTAAAGGACATGCGAAAGGACATGAACCTTTTTTTAAAATATATTTTCAGTTAATAACTTTCTGGTACATCAATTATTATAAGCCTACCCCTCAACTTTGAGAATTATTGGGTGGGACCTGTTATTTAAGTGTCAAAATGCTTTGAATTTTACCTTGTTACTTTTCAAATGATAAGTCCACTGAATTGATGTTGTTTTTCAGTGATTGCTCAACAACACTGTAAGCAATCTGATTCCTTTACTCTGATAACCATTAGTTACAGTTTATGATAAATTTTTAGCACAGTTTGTCAGGTTAGTTACAACTGTAGCTAACTACGAATTGTAAGTGCAAGAGTGATATTTTAGATTGGAAAAACACATGCATACAATTTATTGTGTTCGCCATAATAATTTCTAGTGTTTTACTGTTGCAAGCTTGATATTTTTGTTGTTATTGTTGATGTTTTTTGCAAATTACTCATTCATCGTCATGAAAAAACACGGCTCTTTTTGGAATTGGTTTGTTTACATGGCTTCTCTCAAAGTGCTTAACAAGTGCTTGAAATGTTTTTAACTTTTTGGTGCATTCGTCGCAACGTAAGTAGATATCAGCCATGCTTATGGAAATGCGATCATAAGAACGTGATCGCGATTAGTGTCTACTTCCTGTGTTTCTACTGTTAGTTGTTAGTGTAACCAATAATGTGAAGGGGCGGATCCAGGAATTGTTGATGGAGGGGGGGGGGGGTCCAAACTTTCACCTTTCCTAGCCGTTCAAACAGTTTCTTGAAAACTTTATTACAAGGAAATATGAATCATGAATATACACGTGATTATGTAGCATACCTTATAATTAAGAGGCTTTGCTTTTCAGTTGCATTTATAAACTACCAGACAAATGTTGTATGCGGTCATTCTCTGTTATCAATTTCAGTTTGAAAGCTCTTAGTCAGTATCAGTTAAAAATATAAATCTATGATCTGATGGTATTCGTTCAGGGGGCCCCCTGGATCTGCCACTGATCACTGATATGCAGGGATATTTCTGTTGTATCGACGACTATAAAGCCCTTCGTTCTCAACATTCTATGAAGTCCGCTTGACATTGGTCTTGTCTGATTGCAACCATGGAATCAAACAGAAAGCGCAAACATCGTGAGAAAGAACCTTCGGAAGAACAACAATGTTATTAGAAGAGATTAAGAAAGGAGCAAGAAGAGAAAGAAGATTAAAAACAGATTACAAGAGGATTGCACAAAATGAATCAAGTGTTACAGGTCGTACAAGAATTGATCCTCCTTGTGCGACGAAAGAAGAGCCAAAGAAAAGGCTGGAGGATTCGGAAAATTGTTTGCCCCGTGGAAAAAGGATGGTCTTGGCATCGCTTCAGAAGAAAAGAGACAAGCACATGCCGAATAAGAAGAAAGGAGAAAAGAATGCAGGCAGTCAGAAGAAAACGACCAAGTCATCCAAGAAAAAATGTTAATTCCAGTATTTACAAAAGCCGTCCAAAATCCGATTTTTAAAGAGCTAGCACCAGAAAATTTGATTCGAAACAAGGGGGCTACCCTGCTACCCAGGAATGTACCACGGCATTTCTGTCATCGTAAAGGAGTACAAAGAAAGAACTTATGCACGTGATAGCAGCCACAGTTTGTCCCTTCTACAAAGAGAGGCAAAACACAAAGCACGCATTCTGCATCAACTGGGGGATCATCCTGGCATTCCACTTTTGTTCGGCATTTCACTAAAAGAAATGCCTGTCAGTATTGCGCTGAAGTTCCATGGGGACAGTGGCGAGAGCCTTACGGTTTACAAAGCGGCTAAAAACAACGTCTCTGAACAGAAGGGCTGGAACAGAATTCTTCATGAAACAGCGGGGCGCCTTTGAGCATGTTCACAAGTGTGGATTTGCACACAACGATCTGAAAGCCAACAATGTCATCCTAGAGAAACGTCAAGACCAGCTGCATCACCCCGTGATAATTGATTTTGGTCAGAGTGTTGCCTTCAGCAAAGTGAAGAATTCCATCCCCAAACCGACCATTACAAGAACAGTTACATTGCACCCGAACTTGTTGACAGATCAGGGAAACTGTCGGTCGAAAGGGATGTTTACTCATTTGCTTTCATGATCGAAACTGTTTACAGAATTTTAAAGTGCGAAAACATTGTCCTTGTAAAGAACAGTTTATCTATGCTGGCTGCCAACAGACCGTCAATATTGGTGATAAAAGCAGCTTTATGTGCTGCTTTTTAGGTTATCTTGACGTAATCCGTTCATTTGTTTTTGTAAATAATCCAGGGGCCTTTGAATTTTAGCGATTTTGAAATGGTGATATTTGGCCAGGACTATTTCTTTTGATTAATATCAACATAAGTAAAAATTGAAAACAAGTCTCATCATATTGGCACGTGTTTGTTTCTGTTATGTTGTAGTGATCTGATCCCTGCATATAGTGTTATTTACCGCTTTTGTTGAATGTTTGCTGCTTTTTATTACCGTCAGGAACCTCCTGTTACCGTGTAGTACTTGAGTTTTGTTCTGAGGAGCAATTTTAACAAAATGAATTTTTGAAAATGTGTAATCGTTTTACACGGACAAAGTGCTAACTAATTAATGTTGTACCTGGAAAAAGATTTTAAAATACATTAATCGGAAATGCGGTTACTTTCTTTTCACCTTAGGGGAGCTTGAATTAATTTTTGTGGGCGATTACCTGAAATCCTGGTGTGTTCAGCCAACATCTCAAGAGACCGAGAGGTGTCAAACCTTGGCTTTAAATTACTTATGCAAATTAGCTGGCTGCACATTGAATGTGCAGCCAGTTAATTTGCACAACATTTTTTCTCACCTCAAAGCTCATCATGCACCCTTAATCTTAGTGGGAACATGAAAACTTGAGCGACATAATCATAACCATAACAATGCAGACGATCTATTATATTCTAGCTAATGAACATCTAGTTCCACTACTTTCCGGTTGGAGTCATTTCAAGATGGCGTCCTTCGAAGAAAGACTCGCTAGTGTTGTGGAAGGCTTCCTTGTCCTTTATAATAAGATGCTGAGAGATTTTAAGGATAGAGCCAAAAAGAAAAACGCATGGAATGAAGGTATTCCTGGAGGCTAATTTGTTCCTTTTTTCATTTTTTTACATGCTTCAAATCTGCCAAAATATTTGCTTAAATTTCACCATATTTTCACATGTAAAACGTTATTCCCAAAAAACAATTTCATTCTGAAAAAGTGAAAGGAATTTCAGAAATTTGATATTTCAAGGGCGTGGTCGAACCCCCCCCCCCCCCAATTTTACTTTTTGCTATTTAACTCAAAGAGACTTCCTTCCACTTTGGAAAGCTTTGGCCAGTTGAAGGGCTGAGAGCATAACCGTCTTATGTCGAATTTTAGGCCGTTTTTTCATTTTGCTCAAAACTGCCTGAATTTTTGCATATGACCTTCCCTTCATTCATAGAACATTGCCCAGATAATTTTTTTCACTGATTTTCGCTTCGTTTTCGAGAAAAACGAGGCCAAAAAGTCAAGTCGGCGTCGTTTGTAAAACAACAGAAACAAAAGAAACCAAAGTTCTTTATTTCTGTAAACAATGAAATGAACGCAACGAAGCGGCATGAAAGCTGCTTTTCCAGTGATTATCTAATTAAGTCACTGATCTTTGCGTATAAACGTTTGTTGAGCAGCTCAGTTTCCTCGCAAATAAGCGCTTTCCTGTCCTATATGACAGGAAATAAAGCGGTGTCATATGCCGCGCGATACAAACTTCATATCGCGGTGGAGCGGCAAAAAAAAAAACGAAGAGAATACCGCGAATCAACCATGATTTAAACATACGTTTCAATGACCCTCAACTAAGTTGATTCCTATCATATCTGCCGCTGTCAACCACTGTTCAAAATCCACTGAAAATCCTTAGAAGGTGGACGAGTTCCACAACAGGAAGCGAGGTATGCAGTGTATTTTCAGTGTATTTTTTATAAACTAAAAATCTTCTTAGGGTCCGAAGAATGTCGAGCTAGCTCAATCAGGTAATACGGCGATTTTACTCTTCTACTCTTTTCTCATTATTATGTAAAGAGAAAAATAAAGCGGACTGACCTGGTGTCGTCAGAGTGATCGGTGGGGAAATCCAGACAGTTGTTGTATTGCCAATGGCGATATTCGGTAGATGTAGGCACCGCTTTCCCACGGCATTGATCACACGGACAATGTACATGTTTGTATGCCAAATCCTCACAATGACAGACACAAATTTCAACTCTTTGCCAGCCCTTTGATGTACATTTTCTTTTTCGAGAACAGGGAACACTCTCCATATCTCGCGCTTCGGTAATCTCTCGAGTCTTCGTTCCTTACTGCGCAGGCTTGACGAACCGCTGGTCAAGGGGAACGAAGACCCTGGCTCCGAGGGTGGGTCATGATAACCAAATATGGCAAAGTGTTCATACGCAGTTTCCTAATTCTATTTCGCGCCTTTTCCCTGGCATGGAGTGTTTTTGCTCTCGTTTAGTGGTACGGTTTGTTCTTCGTTGTTTGTTCTTCGTATTTTTTTTCGAAATATGGAAGATTTAGATACAAGTATCTCGCAGATGAACAAAGAATCTCTTCTTAACTGGCTGAAAGAAAAATCTAACGACGACATCGCCTCGAAGTTTGAGGGTAAATCTTACTGGAGCACCAAACGAAGATTTCCAAAACTGCCTTTTGGCTAGCAATAAAAACAGACCTAACTTGCGTTTATTTTTGCTTTTGTAATTATGCTAACAGAGCAAGGAGTTGTTAATGGTCAGCTGCTAATTGTTCTGGGTACGAAAGGAAGTACAAGCCAGCTTGAGGCATGCGGATTGGAAACCGTCGGTGATCAGCTTCGATTAAAGCAGTTGGTTGATGTCGAAGCAAGTTCTACTTGCTCTTCCTCCTCATCTTCGGCATTTGTTAGGATGAACAGAAAGAAGCCGTCAAGAGATGCTCTTAAGGATGTTGGCGACCTTAACAAGAGAATTTTCCATGCAAAGTAAGGGCTTTTTCGATTATCCTTGTACTATAAACTCTAAGTTTTTCTTAAAATGTTTAAAATAGCTCAAAGCTGATGGTTTGTTTTTAGGAAGAAAGCTGTCGGTGCAGCCACCTTGAAGAAATGGCCAGGGAACGAGATACCAACTTTTAGGAAAGATAAGGATAGTATGAAGCAACTCAATGAATTAGTTGAAGAACTGCTGGAGGAGTGTGCGTTTCCACAGGTCGGCTTTGACGCCCAAGCAATTCGCCAGCATATACCGGACATACTGAATGAAAGAAGGAGGTCTGTGAGGAAAGGTCATGACTACACCAAGGTAAAGTAGTTTTTGTGCTCTGAAAGATGTTAGCCTAGAGGAATGGGCTTAAAACAGGAAACATAAGACATTTTATTCCTTTTATCGCTTCGTCAAGCTTTTAGCAGTGCAAGATATAAGCTTATTATTTGCTAATATTTAACAATGTCTTTAACACCAAAAATTATTTCCCACTTTTACACAGAATTACGCTTAACTACTGTTTGAAAATCATCTTTTTCTGGGCCACCACTGATCGACCAGCTTACCCTTTCGTAGTCTCAAATTTAAATAATTATATTGTTATATTTCACAGCCAGACAAGCAAACTCTTAAAAAGAAAAAAATTGAGGCAGCCACGACAAGCTGTGAGGAGGATGAGGGAGGAGACACAGATATACTTACAGGTTCATCATCTAGCAGTGAGAACAGTGACCCTGCGATGATAGCAGAATCTTCTAACACTGAAAAAGGTGTGTATGCAGATGGCAATTATATTTAAAAGGTCATTCCCTTCTTTCAATGAGTTTCATTGGCAGGGAAATAAAAAATTACTTTCATACCATTGGCCTGGTACTAACCTCATAATTTTTACATGTAAAGAGAGGATTGGCGCAACTCAGAAATGGCCTGTCAATAATACTTCTTGACTTGAATTAGGTTTCTCTACTGACATAATATTGTGTTACTTTCAGGGTTAACACTCCAGAGTGCCAAAAATGTTGTTTGTGTAATGTTCAATGCCATAAGATTCAGCGACATTGAAAAGGGACAGATGGTGTCTGTAGTGAAGCAACGTAAAGTCAAATGCAGCATTACTTCATCCACTAAAGAGGACTTGGCCCTTGCCCTTGCGGAGATATTTATCCAAAAGAATTATGTCAAATTACAAACTGAAGATCTTGGAAATGTTGACCGCAAAAGTGTGGAGAAGCTGAAAGTATTTTAATTTTGTGAAAACATGGCCTGTTGATAGTTTTTTTGCCCTTGTGGAGATATTTGTGAAAAAGAATTATGTCAAATTACAAACTGAAGATCTTGGAAATGTTAACTGCGAAAGTTAACAAAGTACCACTTACTATTATGGGGAAAATCGTTATCATGCCAGGTTTCCGTGGCCAGAGCGAAAAATTGAGGAAGAGGTGAAATTGATGAGAGAAATTTCTGAAGAAGATCGTTCTACTGTTCGCCAAAGACTTAGCAAAGAGTCTGGTTACACAGCTGGTCTTAGTATACTACATCGACTCAGTAAGCTGTATGGCTTTGATGTACTGTACTGTAATGTTGCTTCTGTTTCAGCAGTACACACCTCAAGATGTTTCTACTTTAAGCACCAGGATAGGATAGTTGATGTTTCTGTAGTTTCCCATTTTTATGTATTTATTTGCAAGTCTGCAGATTTATTCTATCTAATACTTTACTGATAAAAGCAACTTTTCTTGCTACTAGTACTGTTAAAAAGTTGCCGTAGTCTTCAAAGTGTTTATTCAGATTTATAAAACTGATGGCGTATTACGTAAGTAAACAATGAAATGTGCTAGTGTTGCTGTTATTTGTTGTGTCACGTTTAGTAGACACCAGAAACTATTGTAACTGATAATCAGGCAGCTGTTGGCCAAATGTGAAAATTGATCCATGTGGTAGCATCCTGTGAAAATTGAACACAACTCAACATGAATTAATATAACCATAGTTTGTATAATGAAAAGACCATTAAAATCCATGACAGGTTTTATCAGTCCCCAAAGTGGTTATTGTGTTAATCACATTTTGGAATTTTGTCATTTCCCATTTGAAGACCATTTAAATTCATAATGGGTTTTTTGTAGTTTCCAGGATGGTTATCGTAATAATCACGTTGTGGAATTCTGTGATTTCCCAGTGCAAAGACTAAAAATTCATAGTGGGTTTTCGTAGTTTCCAGGATGGTAATTGTAATAATCACATTGTGGAATTCTGTGCTTTCCCAGTGCAAGGACCGAAAGTTCATAGTGGGTTTTTCTCAGTTTCCATAGTGTTTATTTTGATAATCACATGGTGGAATTCTGTGATTTCCCATTATGGAGTTCGCTGGGTTAACCACTATGGGGAATATTGAGAAACCCATTATGGGAAATAGGTTAATCCCTGGAATGGTAACTGTGGTATTACCATAAATGGAAGTTTGCCATTATCCATGATGGAAAAAATCTAATTCACATGCCAAATACATCATGGATTTTCTGTGATGCCCATTAATGTTTATAACAGGTTATCCATGAATGGGAAGAATTCTGTTTAACCATTAATGGAATTGTTAATGGGATTTCTTAAATTTCCATTCACTTTTCCATAAATGTGTTTTTGTAAAATTTTCCTGTGTAAAAGAACTACATGACCCAAATGACCTCGAGAACATTGAATAAATGGAACTGTCTCAACTGTAAGTAAGATATATTGAAAACCGGTTAGCTGTGGATGATTTATTACCCTTTTCACAACTGAAGGAAAATGAGTTTGAAGATTTTTTAGGTTCACATTCAAAACTCAACTTAGAAACGGATGAAATCAGTGAATTGCGCAACTTAATATTCAATCCCTTTTCAATAAATAACAGGGGTAACACATTCCTAACGTTAAACAATGAACTGGATCCTGACTATAATTACTATCACCTATTAATGAGTTATCTTGATGAATGTGATTATCACCATCAAGACACATTCAATACAATAGTTAAGGAATTAAACAATAAACATGGATTCTCAATAATTCATTTAAACATAAGAAGCATAGCAAAGAAATATGATGACTTTAAAGCATATATGCAGTCCTTAAAATATAAATTTTCAGTAATTGGAATAACAGAAACATGGTTCAATAAGGACAATGAAAATAATTTCCCTTTACCACAATATTGCTCTACCGGAAGATCAAGGGAAAATAAACAAGCTGGTTGAGTTGGATTATATGTCAATGAAGCATACCAATTTAAACAACGAGATGACTTGGCCGTAAATGCAGATGATGTAATGGAGTCACATTTCATAGAGCTAACAGCTAAGCCAAATAATATACTGATTGGAGTAATTTATAGACCACCAAATGATAAACTTAATGCTTTTAAAGAGAACCTTGCTGAATTATTACACAAACTAGATTCACAAAATAAAAAGTGTTTCTTAATGGGAGATTTTAATATTGATCTACTTAAATCTGAAGAAAATCGTCATGTTAATGATTTCCTCAATCAAATGTTCTCATCCTCGTTTTACCCACTAATACCACGGCCAACTAGAGTAACAAAATCAAGTGCAACTCTTACAGATAATATCTATGTGAATTACGTAGAAGAAAATTATAAAAGTGGCCTACTTTTCAGTGACCTCTCTGATCACCTACCTGTGTTCCAAATAACTAACAGAATAACAAACGATAGCAAACCTTTGATTAGAACAGGATGTAGACAAATAAATAAAAACACTGTACAAGGACTGCTTGAAAATTTAGAAAAAGAAAATTGGCATGATGTCTATGAAAGTCAAAACACTCATGAAGCCTATAACACTTTTTATGATAAACTCTATAATATATTTGACAAATGCATACCATATAAAAATCATAAAATTGCTGAGAACGGGAAAATACAACGGATCACAAAGCGTATTTTAATTTCTAGAAAAACAAAAAAAAAAAGGTTATATAAAAAATTTCTGGCTAAACCAACAATAGTAAATAAAACAAATTATAAAAAATATCAAAATAAATTTAACAAAATAAAGAAAGCTGCAAACAAGATATACTATGATAACACGTTTTTTGAATGCAAGGGCAACCTTAAGACCACTTGGAGCCTTATTAATGAAATAATAAACAGGAGATAAGCTAAGTCAACATTACCGGATAGCTTTAAAGAAAATGAAGAAGAGATAACTGATCCAAAAGAAATAGCTGATAAATTTAATGACTACTTTGTTAATGTTGGACCAAACTTGGCTGAACAAATTCCAAAAAATAAAGTTAACTATACCACGTACTTAAGGAAAGAAAAATATCTGAATTCTATCTTTATAGATGCAGTTACAGAGAAAGAAGTTGAAAATGAAATAAGTAAATTAGCAGAAAATAAATCTTGTGGGTATGATGGAATACCGCCAAAAATTGTACGTAAAATATCCATTTACATAGTTAAACCTTTAACTTATATATTCAATCAATCGGTTTTTTTACTGGTTTAATACCAGAACAACTGAAAATTGCACTAGTTACTCCAATATTAAAAGCAAATAATAAGGAACAGTTTACAAATTATAGACCAATTTCAGTACTTTCATGCTTTAGTAAAATATTAGAGAAGCTTATGTACAAGAGATTAGTTAAGTATCTTGATAAGCACCAAATACTCTTTCATAGCCAATATGGCTTTAGAAGAAAACACTCGACTAATTTAGCAACATTAGAGCTTGTAACAAAAATACTGCAGTCTATAGATAGCAACAAATATACTATTGCGGTTGTTTTGGATCTTGCTAAAGCCTTTGACACGGTTAATCATGAAATTCTTTTAGGAAAGTTTGAGTATTATGGAATAAGAGCGGTAGCCTTAGAGTGGTTTAGAAACTACTTAAGCAACAGAAAGCAAATTGTTAAATTTAAGACAATCAATTCAAATAGCTTAACAATTAAATGTGGTGTGCCTCAAGGATCAGTGTTAGGACCCTTCCTCTTTCTTATCTATATGAATGACATTTGTCAGAGCTCTAATATTCTAAATTTCATTCTTTTTGCGGATGATACAAACTTATTTCTTAATGATGAAAATATACATAATTTATATAATACCATGAATCAAGAACTAAATAATGTTTTAACGTGGCTTTCTGCTAATAAACTATCATTAAACGTATCAATCAGGTATCATCAAAGATATCCAAAATGACAGGAATTATTGCAAAAGCACGGCATTATGTATCCCTCAAAAGTCTAACTATGATCTATAATACAATGATATATCCATACTTAATACATTGTAATATAACTTGGACTAGTACATATCCCACTAGGCTTCAACCTATTTATTTGGTGCAAAAGAAGATTGTAAGAATTATGACATTTGCAAAATTTACGGAAAAATCGAAACCAATATTTCAGTCACTAAAATTAATGAATATTTACGAACTTAATACATACCTAACGGCTCTTTTTATGTTTTCATTCTTAAATAATAAATTACCCGATGATTACTTCACAAATAATGAATGTTTACATAATTACAATACAAGATCAGCGTCAAATATACACATTATCAAAGAACAAATTATGGAAAATTCTCTGATAAATACAGAGGAGCACAACTATGGAATAGACGTCATGTTTCCAAGACACTTGTTTATTGCACTTGGCAAGGCACAGGGGCCTTTAAACAAAGAGGTTTGGACTTTCTGCAGTTTCACATCCTGTGAGCGAACTGCTGGGCTCAAATTATCCCAAACTGCTTGGTTAACTCTAACTTTTGTTAGATTTTCGCAGTTTTCAGGGCGATGGTATTTATTCAGCTTGTCTTGAAGCTTTTCTTCAGGCAGCCTGTCCTTGAGCATCGAGTTGATTATGCTTGCCAGCTCACTGTCCACCTCAGCACTCGTTTCCTCTTTCAAGAGGTCTTGTCTTGTTTTAGGCTATTTAATATCTCACTCTTTCCCTCATTACAGGAGTGAGGTGCTCTATCGATAAGCACTCCAAAATCCGGGGATTTCCCCGATTTTTCATCATTAGAGTTTTCAGATTGTTGTTCACAGCGCTTCTTTGCGGGGGGTTCACCAAGTGACTCATGGTCTTGTGTTCCCGTGCTTTCTTGCTCGCTTTCATCTTCAATAGCAATTTCCAACTCTCCTTTAAATGTTTCAAACGCCTCCGCTAAGGCATTCGCCGTGCAGGTAGACATGGCTGACAGTGTTCGGCTGAGGTTATCAAAGCCTTCCCACATAACCGTCAACATGAGCTGCATATCTTGTGATACAGCAGGAACAAGAGAGGCGCCATTTATGGTTGCACTCTCTGTTACTCGTTTCTCGATGTTTTTGGACGAAGAGAGGATGTTTTCTGCCGGGTCTAGTTTCCCCTTCCTTCCTGGATTCTCTTTATTCCCTTTCTGTTCTTGTGTATTGATTTCGGTACTTTTTTCTTTCATCTTGAGAAGCAAATTATTGCTACTCAAAAGAACCTTTCCGTTCGCTTTCACAGGCGGCAAAACACTGAGTTCGTGCAGGCGCAATGCTATCTCACGTGAGCCCTCAGTGTGGTGACAGGATAGAATTTTATACATTGGATGTTAACGTTGCCACAGGCCTAAGGATACTTTTTGCTGAAAGGAATTCTCAAAATACGTAAATCGAAAAGAGGACAGTAACAGCATAGATGACTTTGCATCGAGAAATGGCAGTGTGATTGTGAAGTGTGACAAGCACACCTACGTGAAAGTCCGTCGTAAACTTCTGTTTTGGCCGTGGAAAATTAGATGTGGGCTTTGCGAAACGAACATTCAGCTTGGTTGTGACACAAGTCATGCTGGAAGATTGTCCAGCTTTGACCAGCATAAGTATATGTTGTGACAACAAGAGGTTGACAAAAATAACTTAAGAAGGCAGACATTTGTTTACTTTTAGAGCATTTCTCCAAGTGCAAGTCTCAGCAACAAAAACGAGGTGACGCGAATAGTAAAAGTAAAGCCACTATCAGCGGATATCTCACTGTTGCTAAACGCAAAGAGACTTTGGAGCCATCTGGACGAGTGTCTCAGAAGAAAAAGGCAAAGCACCTGCAGAAACGTTCTGAGGGTCCTCTTGAAATGGAGTCAGACCTTGACTCTTCGGGCTGTGAAAAGTAAGTATAATTTCGTTATATTTGAATATGATATAATATAAATATTATTTCGCTATATTTGATGTAAGAATACTCATGATGAAGACGAAGCACCCGCTGAAACGTTCCGAAGGTCCTCTTGCAATTGACTGGAACCTTGAAATTCAGACTGTCAAAAGTAAAATAATATAATTTCCCTTTATTTGATGTAAATATACTCATGATGATTGTTTTAAGAAACTGTTATTTTTTAACAAGTTGTAGTTCCTTGAGAGCAGTTGAGAGTGGTTTTAATTCCCTTGACGCTTTTGAGTCTCAGTTTTTTAGGTATCACTATTTATACATTCACAGGCGTCCCAAACTCACGATTTGAGAAATCGATCGAATGAATGATTTATGTAAGCGTATGAGTGATCTATGTAAGCGTATCGAGTGGGACGTGACTACTTGAAGTGCGCGGTGTTGTGTTACAATTTAGGCCGTTGGAAATTTGAGCGCTCTATAAGACTCTGTAGGGAGTTTAAAATAATGTGGAATAAAAGCGCTCAACGAAATAAAATTTTACCTTCTTTTTAATAAAATATAGAAAATGTACTCACCTTTCTTGATTTCTGTTGTCCTTTTGGGCTATTTCATCGTTTTTGGGGGGTTTTGAGGTTTTTGTCGTAGCCTTCATAAGACGAAGTCAAGGCTGGACAGAGCCATTTCAAACGAGCGTGCCACGAGGCTGTTTTCCCGCCAAAATTCGAATCCGCGGCTTGATTTTCCCTTCCGACGTAAAGAAGGGAAGTTCATTTTTCTCCTCGTCTGGTCAGCTTGGAAAAAACTTCATCCTTTCCACTCCAATTCGAACGATTTATGCATCACTACTGGAGCTTTCAGCTTTCCTGAGCACCTTGTTCCTGTCTTTTCGACTACGGCACAGTTGGAAATCAAACTTTGTGTCCGCTCCAGCGTGACAACCGCAACTTACCGGATGGGTGCACAGTCAAAATTTCCCACTAAAAATCTTACTCTTTCCCCACGACCCCACTGGAGCATTTTGACGCCCCTTTGTAATGTAAAATTAGATTTAGTGAAAAAAACTAGGGGAAACTGATATATACTGCCAACAATGTTTCCTTTTCTGTCCCTTTTGTACCAAGACTGCCTCTCGATTTCCACTGAACCAACGTCCGGAAACCTCACTTGTTTGCACTCTAATTGATGTAACCCGTTCTGATAACAATAGAGCTTTATGATTACCATCGTAAAACGGCAAGTCGAAATACCAAAACAATTAACCATTTCCAGGAAGTTCCTGTGAAAAGCTTCATTAAAAAGTAACAATTTCTATTTTGGATGCTTAAAATGATAACAAACTAAGGATTACCAATTGCACTTGCGGCAAAAATGGCAATATACCGACGCATTTTCCAAATAGAAAAAAGACAAATGATGACAATTATGTCGATATGAAGCGAGATACTGTATATCCATTGCAGAGTAATTACAAACACGGTGCAAAGAAACGGATATGAGTTCACGAGACGATTTTCTCACCTTTAATTGATGTAAACCGTTCAGATAATAATAAATCGCAAACAACGAGGCTTTAGAATCGTCAGCTTACCATCAACCCAGGCATTTGCTGGGACTTCCTGTTAAAACTGCATAAAAAAGCAATTTCTAACGTTAATGCACAAAATGACAACGAGCCAGGGATTTCCATTGCGGCGTGCTAGCATCAATAATTACAACAGGCCGACACATTTAGCAAATAAAACATGACAAAGCATGACGATGACAACTAATGTCCATTTAAACAGAAAATAATGTATATCCATTGCATGAAGAGTAGATTACAAACAATTTCCGAACGCAAAGAAACGGTTTTTGAATTCAATTTTCCTGTTTTCGCTTTATCTGTCACGCGATTGGTCTTACATTACAAAGGGGCGTCAAAATGCTCCCGTGGGGTCGTGGGAAAAGAGTAAGATTTTTAATAGGAAATTTTGACTGTGCACCCGTCCGGTAAGTCGCAGTTGTCACGCTGGAGTGGTCGCAAAGTTTGATTTCCAACTGTGCCGTAGTCGAAAAGACGGGAACAAGGTGCTCAGGAAAGCTGAAAGCTCCAGTAGTGATGCATAAATCGTTCGAATTGGAGTGGAAAGGATGAAGTTTTTTCCAAGCTGACCAGACGAGAAAAATGAACTTTCCTTCTTTACATCGGAAGTGAAAATCAAGCCGCGGATTCGAATTTTGGCGAGAAAACGGCCTCGCGGCACGGCTCGTTCGAAATGGCTCTGTCCAGCCTTGACTTCGTCTTATGAAGACTACGACAAAAACCTCAAAACCCCCCAAAAACGATGAAATAGCCCAAAAGGACAACAGAAATCAAGAAAGGTGAGTACATTTTCTTTATTTTATTGAAAAGAAGGTAAAATTTTATTTCGTTGAGTGCTTTTATTCCACGTTATTTTAAACTCCATACAAAGTCTTATAGAGCGCTCAAATTTCCAATGGCCTAAATTGTAACACAACACCGCGCACTTCAAGTAGTCACGTCCCACTCGATACGCTTACATAAATCATTCATACGCTTACATAAATCATTTATTCGATCGATTTCTCGAATCGTGAGTTTGGGACGCCTGTGATACATTCAGTCCAAATTCTCCTTAAGAATTGAAAAAACCTTCAATCCGTCGTTTTAAAGATACTTATTAGCTTTCTCGAATCCGAAGTCAACATAAAACGAGTAAGGCATTCTACATGTCAATAATCAGACTTACTTTGCTCTTTAGATCATCGCAGTGGAGCAGTTATAACGACAGTCCTCAAAACTTTGATGCTGAACAAGTGTTTGAAAGAGTCTGAGTTAGAATCTGATTTGCACGAAGATGACTTATTAGAAGTGCGTTCTTGCTGTTGCTATGAAAAGGCGTGTGACAGCAAAATTGATGAAGATGATTTAAAGACTGTTTAAATCGGCATTGACCAAGCAGATAGCCTATGTGTAAAGCTAAATGAACTTATTAAAACAAGTAAAATTCAGAAGGATCGAATTTTTTACAAGTTTATGAATGTTGTTGTACAGATAATGTACGATCCGTTCATCCGTATGACCGTGAGGTCATTGAGTTCTTTAACACCATAACATAGCTAGGTGGTAAGGCTACAACCTGTTTCATAAGAAGCCCTCTGAACCTTGGTGATGGGAAAGATAGCCACCGAACAAGGGAAAAGAGAATGAATCTGGGTGGACCCTCAGAAGGCTTTGTCTGTTGCTTTTACGGAACTAGTGAAGGAAGACAGCTACTGAACTCCTCTTCTCAAGTCGTATAACTTAGAAACGATGCCATGTGCCTTTGCAAATGATGGATCGTCTTTGAAACCTGTGACAGAATTTGATTCACGCCTAAAAGAAAATGTTGGACTGAAATTTAAAGTTGATCTCGCGTATATCAAAGAGCACACTAATCCTTCTGCTGATGATCTCCGTGAAAACATGATAACAGAGGCAGTCGTTTCATTGCTGACAGCCTTGGACAACAAATTCAGCTTACCGTGTGCAGTGGCTATGCAACTCACAAAGGAAAGACTGTAGAGGCAATGGCGAAAGAATTTGAAACTCACATCAAGACAGTCCAAGTTTGGGAGGCATGCCAAAGACGCACACCAGCTCAGCATATTATATTGAAATTAGAGCATGTTAGATGCGAAAGCTTCTGTAAAGTTTGCTTTGACAGCAAACATGTCTGTGAAGTGTGTAAGGAAAAGGATCACAGCTATATCCCATCTTTGAGGTGCTGTTATCACTGCCTCGATAATGGACTCATTTGTAGACATAGTGTTGTTGCCCCCGGAGGGTTTTGGCCCAGAGGCCAAAACCTGAGGAGGCAGAATTGAACTCCCCGCGTAATCATGGGAAATTGTTGTATACGAGCCACGCAAGGTATTGTCGGGAAAACGCAATATTTACATAAGCATGGGAGGTGCGCTAGGTGATCTCGGGAAAAACTTAATTTCAGCTGCGCAATACATCCGGGAGTACATGTCTCATGACTGCTTGCATGAGGGACGCTTGTGCATGTGTTGGACTACTTGTTGAGCAGTCAAGGTATGCTATTTGCTTTTATTTCAGATTACTGAATTCACTTTATGTGCTAGACATATACAGTTAACCTTGATTCAAAGCTGATTTGTCAGACACAAATCTCATCATCAGGATCGACAGACTCGATCTACAACCATGATCGAAAGACTCGATCAGCAATCAAAAGTCAAAAGCAGTGTCTCTTCAGTTTTGCGAAACAGCCTTACGCATAAGCTTTTTTTAACCCAATAACTTCTATTAAGCACTCACACCAGTCTCTGAGTTCCGAAAGCTTATAAATCTTTACGTTTTATTTGTACTTTTCTTGCAGAAGTTCAATGTGTCAAGTCTTTCAGTTTTGGTAAGTGAGTAGTGGACTATTATTCGACTGACAAATAAATAAGCTCGTCTTATACTTTGTCCATTATAGTATGTTACCGTCAAGAACTGACACATTTACTATCATTCCTCTCATTCCTAAAGGACACTTCATGAATTCTGTTTTCAACAATTCTCGAACTTATTCGTGTGCACTTGATTGTTTTATGGAAGTCGCTGCATATTTGTTTCTGCCCCATTTATCACATTTACCAATCAGACATACGTTTACAGCCCTCCTCTTCAATACCTGTTCAGATTATCTTAATTCCAGAGAAAATAGTTCTTTATTGAAAGAAATTCGTGATCCTATTTGGTCTTATCTTATAGAGCATTGTAGTTCATTAGTTGCTAGAGATTACAATGCTTGTTTTAGTCAGATATTTCAAGAGAAAACATTTGGTGATCTGAATGCAGAGGAGGAAAAGCTTATTGCGACCCTAAGAACATTTGAATCTTTCTGTAGCACTTGTCAAAACTACGTTACTTTAAAGTGCTACTGCGATGAAATCAAGAGTTTATTTTGTTTTTCCGTTTTTACTATATTTGAAACCTAATTATTACTCATGCCAAATCTGAGATCGATATTCCAAACAGAAGTCCGATTTTCTAAGCCGTTGTTTTCGTGAGTTGAGGTCTGCCATTACTGAAACTGGCCAAGATGCGCAGGATTGGGTCGAGACGTCTCTGACGTCATCGTATCATCAAAATTTTTAGCACGGAAGAAGTGACAGCTCTACACGTGGAAAAAAAGGGGAAATTATTATTATTTTTTTTTTTGCTTGGCGGTTCAAACATCTGTTCGGGTGAGATGCCTGCTTGCCGTTGCATTGTACAGGACTGTAACAACAAGTCGAATCCACAAGCTGGAATTTCTTTGCATAAGCCGAAGACCAGCAAGGAAGCTGCAACATGGAAAGCCTTCGTGAGAACCCACCGCAAAAACTTCAATCCCCAAGGGCCTTTTAAAATCTGCTCAGTTCATTTCGTGGCCGATTGCTTCGCGAGGAAAATCCACATTGAAGGAGCACCAAGACGGACAATTCCCGGAGCTATTCCCACTATCTGGAGAAAGTCCGTAGAGGACAACTCCACTGTCATGTCGGCGAGAAGCCGGAGGCAGGTAAGTAGACACTCCACCTTTGACTTTTGCTATCATTTTGGGAACATGGCATGTCACCAGAAGCCGCGGTGTAGGTGAGCAAGATGCTCGTTACATTTGCTCTTTTGAAACTCAAACCTAGCTCATTATAGACACTGAATTAAAAATCTGGATGACAAGCGTTGAAAGCGCAAAAGTTGTGTCGCGTTTCGCGCCAGTATTATTGTCATGAATGAATCAGTGAATGAATGAATGAATCAATAAGCTTGTTTTCTCTTCGCCTTTGCTTCACGTTTTCCAGTCATAAAAAAGAATAACACTTTTTTCATAACTTTTGGTCCGTTTGACTGTTTTCATTTTTATGTGGGCAAGAAAGAAATAATTTTTTTTCCATTGTCGATTACTTGTCTGACCTTGAGTCATATGAAACCACCGGAAGCGCTTTGCCAGTCCGCATTGTCACGTTATCATACAGCTTTACAGGGTTCCTTATTCAAACAATTCTGCTTCGTAGGCAATGAAAGACATCTTCGCAGAATATGAAGCTACTAGTAGAACCTCTACAAACTCGTCAGACGTTTGCGCAGTTGAGTAAGTTCAAGAATTGGAGTCGCCCGCAAGCGCGGAAACTGCGATGCAGGTATTGTTTTTTCTATTTTTGGGCATTTTGCCCTCCCCTTGCTGCTTTATACTTCTTACAGTATATACACTTTTTTTTTCAGCTCGAGCAAAAATTACAAAGTGATGTCGGAACACGGAGGATGAACCGCCGACAGGGATTGACATCAGCAACCAACTTTTGTCATCAAGCTCAGTACAGGTATTTTCAGGCATCCATTTACAGCCTTCCTAGTTCGGCCTCTTGATGCCTGGCTTTATACGTCCTCGGATTTTGGTTTTGTTTTCAGGTGGAGCAAGAATTACCCCAAACAGAGGACCAAGTGCCTCCAGCAATGGACATCAGCGACTCACTTTGGTCATCAAGCTCGACGGTAAAGGGATTGTTTTTTTTTTAAACAGAGGATGGGACCAAACGCTTTTAATGATAGCGCTGTATTAGCCGTATACCATCTACTGTAAAGTGTTGATTTTACATGTCTTCTGCTTTTAGGATGGTGTTTCAAATTCTTCACTGGTCTGACAATTGCTACCTGCTGCTACATCGACGCCTCTAACCAAAACCGTAAGTAGTATCCATGAACAGGGATCCTTATTGCCTTTTTATCCCGTTACTCTGTTGGTCCTGATCACTTTAAAATTACACTTTCAGGTAAAATCTTACACCGTATCTTTAATAAATTCAACAGACAAATGAAAATGAAGTTCAATGCAGCATGTGTCAGGACCTCTCTAAGGCGAACAAACACTTAAAAAAAGAGGTCACATTATTGAGATTCAAAGTCACCAGACTGACCAATAAGATGGAAAATAATAAAAAACAATGGGTGGAGACACTGCAGGAGATTCAGCAAGAGTCACATCAGGATGCGTTAGAACAAGATTGTGGTAAGTGTTTCGACAGAGGTGTATGTGTGTGGGGGGGGGGCAGTCATACAGTGGGAGGCTCCGCTCAAAAGAAATTCCTGGCAGAAATTACAGCAAAGAGGTTACACTAGCATTCAAAAATGCAAAAAATAAAACTAGTGTTGCAGTTCTTTTATTTCCATGTTAGTCTACAACTTTTTGTTTTATGGATATGAATGGAGTATTTTCTCAGTTAGAAAGGGGGAACCAGGCGAACGCTTCACACAAAACTTTATTGAGCCCCCCCCTCCCTATATCCAACTGAGTTTTACACACAATACCAAACAAGTTTCATTTCTATTTCATTGCTGTCCATCACTTAACTCCAACTTGCATAGTTGAAGTTATTTACCTCAAGCTTATATTGTTGGCGAAACATTTCATATCTTTTGGAGAAATTCGTATAAATAATGTCGCCAATTAATTTTGTATGGATAGACAACAAGCAAAGATCTGTCTGCGTCATTTGGTTTCCTTCCGCTAGATACTTCAGAACAAGCTGCTTCTCAACCCACCGTGAACAGTAATGACAATGAAAATGAATTGGGAGAGGACAGTGAAGACAATGATGATGACGATGATGACAAAGAAGAGCCAGAGTATGACAATGATCCCAATTGGACTCCTGAAAGAATAGATGAAGCCTATCAGAAATTAGGAGAGGATACTGTAAACAACGGCCAATCAACAACGCCTAAGTAATTTCACTATTTTAAAAGATAAACAAGCAAGGATACCTGACTTCTGACTTAATGAATATCCTATCATTTCACATATAACAAGGCGTGGAACATTCTCCCCCCCCCCATCCCCCTTATAAAAAAAAGGCTCGTACGTGAGAACCAAAAGTATTTAGAGAGAGTTACATACACTCCTTACAATCTTTCCGTATGATTTTAAATGTGTCTGGCTTACATGTATTACCTACTATCAGACAGACAGTCATGGCTACATCAGAAAAAGGGAGCAATAGACCTAATGATTTGGTTTTGATTTCAACAGGCTGGATTGCACTGGAAAGGATAAGCGCGAGGAGCCTAAAGGAATTTTTTTTCTTTCAAAGCTCTTACTACTGTTCCAATACTGTCACTATTGCCTGGCCCCAAACCCGGAAACTACTTGCACACAAACAGGAACTCTACTGACCATTAGAGCTAAGTGTAGCAGTTGCCAAGAGATGTTTACCTGGGAAAGTCAGCCATTCCTTATGGGGAAATTTCCTACAGGAAACCTCCTTCTCAGTTTTTCAATTCTCTGTGCTGGAGCATCTGTAAAGAAAGTGTTGACAGTGTTTCGGCACATGGGGGTACTGGTGTATAATGAGCCCACATACTACTACCATCAGCGGCACCTCCTCATACCAACGATCATCTCTTTCTGGCGTAAAACCAGACCCAAGACAATAACAAATTTACTTTTGTCAAGAAAATTAACAGCCTTGCAAAATTTGTGCACCAAACTAGATACACAAGAAGACCACACTTAAATAAGTAACCGCATTTACATAACTTTGCAAAACACTTCCACGTACTGTATTAATATTAGCAATTCATTAAATTATCTTTCCTTTTGTGTTCCCTAGGCTAACCAGGCGGGAAGCAGTTCAGGCATCGAGTTTATGGCCTTCAAGGAAGCCATAACATACCTTCTAGCCACAGGCATGACTATCAAGTCATTTATTTCTGACCGCCATGCCTCTATTGCCAAATGGATGAGGGAAGAATGTGGCAAGAGGTGCACTGAACTTGGCAAGCCAGTCATAAACCATTTTTTGATCTATGGCACATTGGCAAAAGTAAGCAATTTAGACAGTAAGCAATGTAAACATCATTTGATAATATACTGTATTTAGAAATCATTGAATTTTTCTGTTCTTTCCACAGAAATTCAAAAAATTTGACTAAACTAAGCAAGGAAAAAAATTGTGAGATCATAGGCCGCTGGAGGAAAGCCTGCGTGAGACATTTTTATTGGGCAGTGACCTCGTCTCAAGAATGCCTTGGAAAGGTCAAGGTAGCAAAATTCCAAGCCTTCCTGAGTCATGTTACCAACAAACACAAGGATCTTCCAAATAGGCTCTTCAATGCTTGTGCTCATGGTGATGTCATCAGACCCAAAGTGTGGATGTCTAAAGGTAGCAATACTGGTAGATGGAAAATCACAGTTCTTTACTGTTCTAATCTTTTTGGATGTTACCACATTATCGAAAAACTATTACAGGATAATGATCATGTTGACACAATCTTTCAATTCAGGACTGTCATTTCTGACCTGATGCAAGGTATTTAGGAGTTTGAGCCCCATTCGACTGCCTTAATGCAAAAACATAACATCAACAGCATTAGAAAAATATTCAATTACTGACCTTTTTTGTTTCTCTGTCTGAATAAAACTGCACCAAGAAGTTTGAGCCAAATATAATTATTTCGTCAGTTGGGCCTGTATATTGCTTTCATTGTAGTATCAGAGGCATATGAAAAGACGTGTACTGCCCTTAACAAGTCCAGCCTCACAAAAGCAATACAAAAAGCTTCATCAGTTGAGCAAACAAGTTGCTTGTAAGGTTACCATTCTGTGGTTAACCAATTTGCCCCTAAGATGCTTGCCTACTCATACCTGGGTATGCTTTGCAGGTTAGTGAAATAAGTGGACTATAGGCCTTTGTCACACGGTGCCATGTTGAGTCCCCAGAGAATAAAAAGCTTTGTTTTTCCATGTCTAAATTCATCCTCAAGTTTTTCACCGCGAGGCTAAACGGGAAAATGTTTGTTTTGTTTCTATGTTAAATAGTAGCCACGTGAAAAAGGTCTATTAAAACAAAGCAGAACTACAGCAGTTACAAAAAAGAGAGAGAAAAGCAGCAAAAAGTAGGTGGAAAGGCACCAGGATGTTGCCTTTGTGGACAGATCTACTACAGTGTAGATTGAAAGTGTAAAAACACAGATAATTTGCAAAGACTGAAAGGACTGTAGCTGTTACCTATCAATAGCATCCAATTTAGAAATTACACAACACTGCTTACTCGTTTCCCTTTTTTTACAAGATCAATACTGGCTGCTCTCCACTTTAACTACAACCTTGGAAGAGACACAGGTGGATGACCAAGGCCAAGCACGGCTTCGTGTTACTTACCCAAAGTACAAGGAAGGAGAGGCAACAGTCAGGGAAGCTAGGGTAGCCTCAAATTATGGTCAGTTTTTGAAGATTACCTGTAGATATTGAAAAATGAACAGCTTAGGAGCAATGTTTGTATTTTAATTCAACATCTACTTACATGTAAAGGTTAGTCAACATAAAAGGACAACCTCTGCTTTTTTGGTTTGAAAAATTGACATACTAAATTGAATGAAGTTAACCGTGACTGAGTTATTATTGAGTGTCTTCAATTTAAAACCTATCTATACAGACTAAAGTATACATTTGTTTTTATTTGCCAGCTAGTCAAAAAATGAATCTGCAACAGTTTGTGAAATCATTACTAACTTAATCCCATGAAACTATTTGAGAAAAACTTGTAAACACATCTCTATTTTTCCTCAGAATATGTTTCTGAAATCTACCAAGCTTTGATAACCACGTCAAGACGAGATCTCGAGCTGGTAGCTGACGAGCTTAAGGAAGTTGTTCCTGAAGCTATGCACTCAATGCTTGAGAAGCAGACAAAAGACGAAGCTATACAAACGCATCTTGAAAGGAAACAGTGATTTGTCCCCCAACATTGTCGGGTAAAAAGGTCTTAAGCATACAATACTCTCCTAGGGTTTTTTCAGACTATTTTTCTCAAAGCACTCAAATTGACTGCTGCACTTACATATGGGAGTCGGATTGTCTTAAGACTTTTAGAAACATTTACACTCTGACAATATAATAAGCAGTAATCAGTATGACTATGATTGTTAGAATTATCATTTTACTTACTTTTCACTGACTTCGTACAGACGCTGAACTGGGAAGCTTGATGGAAGACAGTCAACGTGGCCAACTGAGACCTGGTCCATCAAGAACGAGCCGTGGTAGAGGAAGAGGGAGAATGCAAAAATGCAGCAAATGTGGACAGCCACGAAGAGGACATAAATGCACTGCTTGACTTAAGTTTAATTAAAAGTCATCAAGTATCCAAAAAACTGGCATGCAAGGCATTTGAATTTGGGAGGGGTGGTGGTGTGGTGGTTAGTGCTTTGGACTTCAGATCTGCAGGTTGGTGGTTCGACGACTATTCCCTGCAATCATGTTGTTTCAGTAGGCAAGAAACTTTACTCCACATTGTCTCTCTCCACCCAGGTGTGTTAAATGGGTAAATTCCTCCGGTTTGGTAGCGAGGGCGACAGAACAATTTGCACAAGTGCACCTAAAAAAAGGATACCACATTCTCCCTTTAGGTTTCAACGGCGGAAAATGGTCGAGAAACATGCACGCTCGAACTAAATAAAAACAGACATATTACGAAATTCGAAGCTAGGGAATTGAGGTACTGCGAGTAAATTTTAACTCAGAAAAAAAGACAACAATGGAAGAAAAGTGAAAAAACATAAACGCAGTTATGCCTACCATGTACTAACGTCTACTTCGCCAGGAAAGCGCCTTTGAAACTTCAGTTCCTGCTCTTCTTCAAGGGCCAGGTTTTCTTCGTACGCGGCGGCTTCCTCCAGGGTCGCGATTGGCTCTAAATCTTCATCATATGTCTTCATCATATGGGATGAAATTAGCCCCACTGTCTTCTATGTCACTGGTGTTCGCGTTAGAACTCAATTCGGAGCCATCTTCCGAAGAAAAGGACGAAGAACTTGAGCGAGACGACATCGTAAACTTGTTTGTTCACTCAGTGACTGCAAATCGCTGCAGCTAAAATATTTTGATGATAACATGACATCATGTGACGTCACGAGAGACAATCCGCTGAAAGAAATTTGTAGGCTCAAGTAGTTGTTGTTTCGGTAATGGCGGACGTAATTTACACACTTTCCAGCGGCTTTGTGAAGAGCACTGCTTTGCCAGGTTGGTCGGAATTACATTTTTTCTTGAAGTTTTAGGTCTGAACATTAACTTGGGGCCAAAAAACCTGGTTAAAAAAATGCTGATTTTCATCGCAGTAGCACTTTAAACAGCAGAATTTTTTAACAGTAGTTATGGGAAATGGTTTAGATCAGTTAGGGTTAAGCAAACATTTGTGGCCAGCCTATGTTGGTGCCATTCACACACAACCTGGGAGGTTGAGTTGTGTGGAATGTGACATAGTTACTGACGAACGGGTCTTGACATCCGTATCACACTCCAAGTTCCTGTTTATTGAATTCACTCCAAACTTAATGACAGATTTGAGTATGTTTGAGACAATTGATATAGGCAGAGCTTAGTACAAAATGAAAGGTCTTGTTCATTGTTGAAACAATCACTTTACTTGTGCTCTTGAACTTAATGGTAAATGGACATATTTTGGTCAACTCTGTTGTAATGTAGGAGTTTCTGAGTTTAACATTGCTGCAACGAGTCTTTCAAGTTGGCTTGTTTTTCACTATTTACGAGCTGTCTGAATCAACCCAAGGTCCAGTTCAAAGACATGAGAGCATGCAGACTAACTGCACAATGTATTCTCCTAAAAGAAAGATTCCAGTGAATGACACCCTCAAAGTAAAAAAAGCTAAAAAACAATATAGAGCAAGTTTCAAGGCATATTAAACCCAGTGTGCATGTGGAGACCACTTCCAACTCAATGACACCATCACCTGTCCCTCTACAACTACAAGGCTTAACACAATTTGAAGAAATGCTAATTGCTAGAGAATTTCCCATTATGCATGTATATACAAAACCTGGAAGGGCCTACAAAGGTCATGTTATCACCCTGCCACAAGATGTTCAGCAGCTTGCTGATATATTGCCAAGGTGTCCAGTGAATAACCAGTTATAATTTTCAGAATTAGTGGAAAAGATCATTACTCAAAAGATTTCATAGTACGACGCCAAAAAATTGCTGACGCTCTTTACTGGCTTACCAGTCTAAACAGCAATGGACAGCCGAACAATCCTCTTTATCAGAATGTCAAAATGGACACAGAAATCCTTGCCTCTTTACCAGAGAATGGAGTTCTTTCACATATTTCAACAATAGATTGTGAAGACAGTGACATAGATATTCTGACTGATGAGATACCCTTTGATTCTGGTCCAGTAAATTGTGACGGTGCAGAAAAGGTTTTTAATTCAGAAACGGAAATGACCAGTTTCATTCCTTCAAATGTAGACAAGAAAAAAAGGTATCATTGATAGTCAGTTTCTTGAGCAGCCTCAAACATACAACTGGAAAGTTGGAGACCAACCTCTGAGTGAATTTACTGTCCAAAACTTGGCTTCAATGGCATTTCCTACACTTTTTCCAAATGGCAAGGGTGACCCAATGAACAGTGCTACATTTTCTGACACTGCCAAAAATTCAACAGATGCATTTAAACCATTTACTGAAATTCGCTGAAAAAAATAGATGGAAAATGCGTGTACATATTTGCATCTCATCCACGACTTGCTTACTTGGCCTATAACATGTTATACCACAGAAGAATTCTTGGACAGGGCAGCTTTTTGCTAAAACAAAATCCATCAGAAGCCAGTCTCACAATGGATGATTTGAAGGAAATGCTAGAATCAAATTCATATCAGACTTTAATGTCTAAACTCATGCATTATGCCAAAAATGTCACTGGAACAAATGCTTACTGGAGTAAAGCAAAAGATGACCTGAAAACAATAATTTCTCAAGTTGGACCACCAACAATTTTGTGGACTTTGTCTTGTGCTGATTTTTATTGGCCAGAATTTCACAATCTTTTCAGTACTAACAGTGAAGTTTCTGACTCTGAAAGAAGACAAAATGTCATTGATAATCCACATTTACTTGACTGGCTATTCACTGAACGCACAGAAAATTTTGTTAAGTACTGGTTTAAAGAAACACTTGGACCTACATAGCATTGGTTTAGATATGAGTATGCTGAGCAGAGGGGATCAATTCATTGTCATGGTTTGGCATTACTTGCATCTGATCCAGACTTGTCTTCTTTCTCAAGAAGCACTTGAAGGTCATCGTGCAGCAAAATCACTTGACAGTATGACAACAACTTTCCACTAGACATTTTGTTAAAGATGCAAACAATAATCAACAAAAGAAAAGAAGCAAAGAGAACTATTTGTAACTATGTAGATTTCCTGATGTCTACTAACGACCCTCGTAATCCTGATGATGGCAACTGGGTAAAACCCACCATTCACCCATGCAAGAGAGACTTTAAAGAAATACCAAAGGAAGAATTGGACAGAGACTATATAGATCTTCTAAACTTAGCACAAAGACACACACACTGTTCTACAGCATATTGTTTGCGTCACAAACAATAGAACGAAGATTGTTCTTGCAGGTTTAACTATCCAAAAGATATTTGTGATAAAACCCATCTTGAGTTTGAAAAAATTCACTCAAGAGATATGAGCATTGAAGAAGTAACGCATCAGTTGCTTCCAATGAAACTGCTGAGCTCATCATTTCAAGTAATTACAGCATTACTTGATGGATGTAGAAAAATCTCACTCACTCAAGACAATTAATTAGAAACACAGGATTCTCTTCTTGATCTTTACGCCAAACGAAACGCTTTTTGAAAAACATTGAGTGCTGGCACAGATAAATAGTGCAATGTACGCCTTGGCAGTGGTAGACTTCCTAACGTTGCAGTAGACAGGTCCCGCAAAATCCACGCCTGTTACTATGAAAGGGGTGGACAGTTCAGCCCTAAAAGCTGGCAGTACAGCAGTTGTAGTGCATGAGGTAGACACCGCCTTCTTCCAATAGCGTTTGCAAACATTACAGTTGCGAATAACCTTCTTGGTTAGCGTTCTCAGTTTAGGAATCCAGAACTTCTCTCGGATGCGGCACATGGTTGTTGATACTTCCCCATGTAACATTTGCTTATGGACTTGCTGAAGCATCAAGGAAGCCAGCTTGCAATCTCGGGGTAGGAAGACTGGGTGATAACCTGGGACTTGGCCCACACATCTCAGTATTCCATCTTCACACTTCTTCAGGTTCACATCTGACTTAACAGCTTGAGATGCCTCTGTCTGGGTAATCCAAAACTTCTCTGCTACTTGGAACTCTTCCGTTTGTAACGGTCCCTTCCGCTTCTCTTTCTTCTTGCAGTTATCAATAAACCGCCTCACAAAAGCAGTTACTCTAAGAAATTTCACGTACGATGCGTACTCGTGAAGGAGCTGATCCACAATCAGATTCTTCTCTTCTTCTTTGGCAAGCAGCTGTTTCTCAGGTTTAGGCATCAAGCATTCTTTCTCTACCTCGCAGGTCATCAACACTTCAGGTTGCTGTGGCCACTTGTCTGGATTGCTGAGCCAAATTGGTCCTTTGAACCACAGTTCCCCCAACTTTCTGTGTTCAGCACCTCTGCTTCCTTGGTCACTGGGGTTGTCACCTGTTGGAACATGATGCCATTCGAGGTAACCTTTCTCTTGAATAGCTTTCCTTCTGTTCTGCACAAACTGGGTCCAAGTCCCTAGACCCTTGATCCAATACAGTACTGTGATGCTGTTAACCCAGCAGTGGTATTCTTCAACTGGCTGACCTTGTAATACTTCTTTCACATGGTTCATCAGCCTGCTAAGGGTATGTGCGGCAATAAGCTCCAAGCGTGAGGTTGATAGGTCTCTCGGCGCTATCCTCGACTTTGCATCTAGCAGGTTCTGATGAACTGGCACAGCAGCATGGTATGCTAGAGCATAGATGGCCACCGAAATTGCTAGCTTGCTTGCATCAGAAAAACCATGGAGGACAATTCTTGTCACATTTCTGTTCACAACACTGCGTGGAACAGTTAAGCACGGGTAATTCTCCATTCCTTTGAGCCACCTGTCCCACGATCTCTTAATGTCACTTGGTACCTCTTCATCCCATTTCAGTTTCCTTAGACACGCCTCACCATAGAGGATCCTTCCCGTGATGATGACCGGTGCAGCAATTACCAGCAAGTCATAAACACTGTTGACGGCTGACAGCATCTTCCTCTTTGTTAATGGGCCCTCACCAACTGATCCCAAAGGTTTCAGAAAGCCGATAGTTTGTCTTCAGTCTTGTTCCAAGGAACTCCTAATATCTTTGTTTCATGGGGACTGGTTTCACCCTCCAGCACGGGATAAGTTAAACTTGCTTGAGATGGTACTGCATCATCTTCAATTGTCTGGGGTTCTTCCAACTCTGCTACATTACTGTGCCACTTGTGAAGATGAAAGCCTCTATCCTCCATTATCTTTGTGGCCTCCTCCTTGAACTTGAACAACTCCTCTTTGTGATCACCGCCTGATTGGACAGCATCTACATAGGTGTTCTTCAGCAACTCATCTGTGGTACTGGGGTACTTGTCAGCATATTGGCTTACATGCTTCTTAAGTGTGGCCCCAAGAATGTATGGACTAGGTAGTGATCCAAAAATCACTCTGGTGAATCGATACTGTACAACCGTTTGCGAGTCAAGATTCTCATACCAAAGAAGACGAAGCGAGTCTCTGTCCCTGGGGTCCACTGTAATTTGATGAAAGGCGTTTTGGATGTCTCCAGTGATACACAGCAGCTTCAAGTGGTTTCGGATAAGAATGTCAAAGATCATAGGCTGTAGAGGGGGTCCCACTTCCAAACAGTCATTTAGCGATGGTTCTTAGGAATTTGCCTTTGCCGAGCAGTCGTACACCATCCTCATTTTTTAGTAGATTCTGCCTGGTCTCTGATCACTGGTTGGTGGGGAATGTCGTGGATGACCTCTCCTGTGGGTATTTCTGGCACTATTTCTAGGACTCCTTGCTCTAATTGTTGTTCCATAACACTGTGATACTCTTCAAGTCTTTGGATCTTCTCTAGCTTTCTTTCTGGTGGTACTTCTTAGCCTCCCAATTGTGAGCTCCCTGTTTGAACGCAAAGGGGCATGATCTGGTTTCCATGGCAACCTTGCTGAATATGTACCATCCTCCAATCGCTGCACTTGATTTGTAAAATCTGCATGGAACAAACCCTGTGTGTTTTCCACATCAGTTAGTCCAAGCACTTCTTGAGAACACATTTGAATGAATTCTTTCTGACTGGAGTTCAAGAAGAAACCCTTGTCTACTTCAGCACTTGACAAGATAGCCTTTCCAGCAATGACCCACCCTAACATGGTAAACTCAGCTCCTGGGTTGGTGTCCGGGTTTGGACCTAGGATTGCAGGCTCCGTTGACTTGATTCTTTGAATGTCAGCCGCTTCCAAAATAATGTGTACTGGCAACTTATCCACAGTTGCTGTCTCTTCGCTAAATTCCAGTTGCCTTATGCGATGATTTCGCTGCTTTAGGTCAGGGATTTTGGGGTTAGGGAGGTAGGTCAAGACGGGCTTCTCAGCATTGATACATTCCAGCTCCATTCCAAAATCCTCAATGACATTAGATTCCACATGGACCTTGTAGATTTCAACTTGTTTGTCAACTGTCCCATACATTTGCTCGATCACTCTCCTTTCAGTCTGGTATGGCTTAATGTTCAGTTTAGTCAGTAAGTTTGCACTAATGTACGAGCTACCTGCTCCACTATCAAGCATGATCCGCGCTTGCACACCATTAACTTTAGCTAGCACGGTTGAATGGAGGATCGTTTGAAAATCGTTTGCACTATAAAACTTGTCTGAAGAGGCCACTGATTCAGCCGCAGGGTTGGGTGGAAGTGTTGCAGGGGTTTCTATCACATCCTCGAGATCTGCACTGGGAAGCTGCATGACCAGGTCTTGCACAATTGTAACACAACCGGTTTGTTTTTAGAAACTCCCTCCTGCTATCCAGGTCCAGTATCTTTGAACATTCCGAGCTCCTATGATGGTGTGAGTTGCAGTAGATGCAGGCTGCGGGAGGTGGTGGCTGGCTAGGTTGTTGTCGGTTAGCGCCAGACATGAGAATTTTTCCCCTCTTCTCAGATGATTTCCCTGATTTGCCCTAGGCCTTTTAGCTTCATGGATTTGGACAGATGCTTCAGGTAAGGGGTTTCTGTCTGTGTACTTGCGAAGGCTCTCTACCAATTCTTCTAATCCCCACTCTTCCCAGTTGTCATCCTTTTGTGCCAATGTTTCTCTCACTGGTCCAAGCTTATCCATAATGCTGTAAACATAGCTTTGTGCACTCTGCAATTTTTTCATTGTGGTAGGGTTCTCACAGTTCTAGACAACTCATTGTAAAACTCATGCATCTCTTTAATCTTGGCAAGGCTTGTAATGTTTGGCAATGATTCCAAATCCTTAATTAATGCCTTCTGTACCTTAATGTGTTTCCCATAAGTCGCTTCTAGGATCTTTTTGGCCTCTTGGTATCCCTCTGCAGAGTGCAGTAAGCCAAGAATGTGACTCATAGGTTCCCCTTCCACTAGTTCAAGCAAATAGTTAAATTTGCTGATTTCTAAAATTTTCGAACTGTCTACTTCCACGGTAAACTGGTTCCAAAATCTAAGCCAATCTTTTTAGTCCCCTTTAAATGGCGTGATAGTATACCTCTGCAATTTGACTGCCTGCGGTTTGGTCATTTCTTTAGCGGTCTTCTTTTCTTCCAATGCCATTTCTAACTCAAACTTTTTGTGAAACCAATCTTCTTCTCTCTTGTGAATTTCCTGTTTTTCCAGTTCGCTTAATGCCTGCTTAATTCTGTCTCTTAGGTTACGCACAGGTATCAAATCTTGTTTACAGTTATCGTACCACTGTCTTACCTCTTCGAAACTCTTCTCCTCATCCAACATGGCATCCTTCGCACGGTCTGCTGCGCCCTCAAGTGTTGTGTTTGTCTCACAAATTTTCTCGTACGCCAAACGCATATCCTCGTTTACTCCAGTGTTTAGATTTTCCTCGATCTCCTTGATGTAGTAGGTCACCCTTTTCAGCTCCTTAGTGTATTTTCCTTGGGCAATATCCACCATGTTGGCAATAATCTCACTCGACTAGTCAGTCGAACACGAAGTTGTTCTCTAGAACTCTCGAAGTTATTCTTCTTTACCACGCTATCTTGCCGTCCTGGCAGGGTCGCCACTTTTGGTGTGGGAAATATTTTCGTTGATCTCCCCGTACACCAAATCAACTCAGCTCAGTCTCACAGTACACAGATTTATTCCTCATCCAAGTCTCAACAGTTACAGGTTACCAGAAAATTACAAAAGCGAAAAACGTCTCCGACACGTTTTTGACCACGAGGTCCGAAACTTCACAACGAGGCTAACCGAACAAAGCTTACATGTACTCGCATGTCACGCAAAATCTACTTTCAAGTCACGCAAAGAAAACATTCTCGACAATACCAAAATAAAGGAAATTGATATCAAAACATTAAATAATGCTCAGAAAACTGCTAATGAACTAGTCGAAAAAGTCCTGACAATAATCAACTCTTGATGATAATTACTGTTATGAGTGGTTCAGGCAAAAGCTATGTGATTGATGCAATCAGAAAGTTGTAAAATGAAAGGTGTTGCAGCATTTCATGTGAAGGAGATAACATTACTCACTTTTGCAACTACCAATAAGAGGAAAGAGAAAGGGACCTTTAAAATCTGCACCCTTAGCAAAAATGCAGAATGATTTTCGTAAAATAGAGTGTTTGGTCATTGATGAATTTTCTGTTATTGGCCAGAAAATGTTTGCTTGGATAAATCGAAGGTGCAAAGAAGCAACGGGGCACAATACACTTCCATTTGGTGGAATATCCATTATATTAGTAGGTGATATTGCCCAATTACCTCCAATCACTGATCAAGTCATTTATCACAAGAAATCAAAAAGTGACCTAGCCCTTGAAGGCTATTGTGTCTACTGCAAATTTGACACAGTTGTTAAATTCGAAGTTAATGAAAGAGCAAGAGGTTCTTCTAATGATCAGCACTTGTTCAGGCAACTTCAGGTTAGAGCAATGGATGGTAATTCATCGGCAGATGATTGGAATTTACCATTAACAAGGGTACCCAACAATATTCCAAACATAGCTGCATTTGAAAAACAAGCAGTGAAACTATCTTTTGGAAATGAAAAAGTTCCAAGAGACAACTATGCTAAATTGAGACGTCTTGACAAAATTGTAGTGCAAGTCAATGCAAAACACAGTTGTAGTTAAGCTAAACATCTCCCTGCAGAGGACATGGGAGGCTTAGAGCCCATAATATATCTGTCAAAAAATGCCCGTGTGATGCTGACACGAAATCTTTGGCTTGAAGTAGGCTTATGTAATGGTGCAATGGGTCATGTTATTGACATAATTTATGCTGAAAACCAGGACCAAGTTTCATAGATCACATTCCAAATTGTGTCCCTAGTTATCCAGTGGTAAACAGCTCTGATTGACGTGAAAGTAATTTTCAAAGGCAACAGTTCCCTCTGCGACTTTCATGGTCAATAACAATACACAAGTCACAAGGACTTACTCTCAAAAATGCCTGGATAGATTTAGGGCCTTCTGAGAAGGTCGCTGGCTTGACGTATGTTGCCCTTTCTAGAGCAAGAAAACTTTCTAACCTTGTTATTGAACCTATGAGACTTGACAGACTTCATTCCCTTAAAAAAACATCCAGTTACAAGTTGAAATTAATGAAAGAACAAAAGTTAAACACTTTAGCTCAAACTACTATGCCTAGACTAAACATAGCAAAAAAGTAAACTTCCATAAACAACTGAGATACTCTCTTATTTCGTCCAGTTTCTACTGGAAGAAATGGAACCATACAGTAGCCCCACAAAGATGGCAAAATTGGTCCACCCTTCCTCCCCTTAGCTTTCAACCAAAACAGGTAAGTTTATTTAACTCTTTCATTTTTGCAGTCTTACTGTTTTAACGTCAAACACTATCTTACTAACAGGCAGACATCTGTGTTTTTCTCTTAACAGATTACATAGGGTATGTACAGGCAGTGAGTCCCCTGACAAAGGCAAATCTTCATCAAATTCTTATTATGATGTCAACTTCTAAACCTCAGAGAATGACGTTCAAGCGATACAACTAATGTCAACAAAACCGCACAATAAAAAAGACAACTCTTCCTTGACATAATGGCATTAGAGCAACCTATTATGCTTTCAAATATTCGAACATCACCATCTGGGCCTATAGTCTTCAATTATGGCACAACAGTTAAAGATGTCCCAGCACATACAGTGAACTTTACGTTTTTCCCAGGAGAGCAAACAAAGCATCACCAAAGTAGAGTCATTGCTCGAAGACTATACTTCTGGATTCTTTACTGTCTCAGGCTTAGTCCGCCGCCTAGGAGAACCACACTAACCACGTAATTCAACAGCGTTAGTTTGTGATGCAACCATAACGGATAATACAGGTGTTATTAACTTGTCAATCTGGGAGGAACACATTCCTCAGGTACTCGATGGCCAATTTTACACAATTTTACATCTCCAATCTAAAGTTACGCTACTGCCAAGAGAAGTGTCTTGCCACTACAACTACAACAACAGTATCTCCAGTCAAAACTCCTCCAAAAAACAACTGGCTTTGTTGCCCAACAACCGTATATCCAGTTTGCAACAGCAATAATTGCAAAAAGAAACTTGATGCAAATCCTGGTACTCGCATAGTGAGGTGTCTCAAGTGCAAAAAGTGAATGTTGCTTGAAAATTGTTCAATCGAAATGAACGTTGCCTTCAGTCTTGAAAAAGGGGACAAACGGTTTTCTGCAACTGCTTTCCCAAAGGTTATTGGTGACTTTCTTGAAGAGGATATCTATGCTTACAGCAAAGATACCAGTCTGCTAGAAGAAAAAGACTCCTCCTTGAAAATGTTGACTTTCAGTTCTCAAATGACAAAAAAACTGATCACATCAATGGCACATCATACTGTCAAACAGGCACCAAACCACGACCTCCTTAAAGTAAACCAACAACTGGAACAACAACAGGACGCTGCTGCAGGAAACCAAAGCTCAAAACACAACATCAACAAACAACTGCCACCACCACAGACAACCTGGAGGAACAGGAAGATAGTGCTACAAACACCGAGACCAACTCAGAAGAAACAACTCCAGTAACTCCAGTACATCCCTTGTAATATTCTACAAAATGAAAACTATTACTGAAGTAGCAAGGATATTTAAAAAATATTCCTTCTGTTGATTTCCCCTCCTAAAATGTTGAATTCAAACTTTTCCTGGTAAAAATACATCCATGATTAAAACAAAGTCACATGAACCAATGGAAGTTTAGGCATATTCACAGTTCTCAAACCTCCTTTACCTCAGCTCCAACGTCTGTAACAAAAATTTCAAACAAAGTGCCTTTTACTTCCCTCGTTTCATGGACTTTTTGATTACTTTTGCTTAAGTAGATACTACATTCTTAAGACTTGTGTTTAAATTATGCAAAAAGTTGTCTTTTAATTCCTTGTGTTGAAAAACATTGGATACAGCAAATCTAAAGGAAATAAGGCATTTCTCAGTTTTTAGCCTCGTTTTCAGAACGAGGACAACTGCAAACCGTTTTATCACATCTAATTACAAACAAGTAAATCAATCAAATCAAACAGTTGCCTCTCTGAACACAATTAAAGAATGCCCAGTTCTCATACAGTAACTTTACAAAACCCATAAATTACAAATTGTCATGTACAGACAACATTACAAAGATCAGTATCAATCTTATTGTTCTACATATCCATATAGTTCCATATGTTAGTTCAAACGTTTCCTGTTAAAAATACATCCATGATTAAAACAACGTCACATGAACCACTGGGAAGTAAGGCATATTCACAGTTCTCAAACC